>OZ002743.1:54448715-55648715 GCA_963924295.1 Dioctria rufipes | reverse complement strand
TTTAAAAGCCCGCGTACAAAATTTCAGCTCTTTAAGTATACGCGTTCTCGAGTTATCGTGCGCACAGACGGACGGACGGACGGACATGCAAAAATCGAAATAACTTTTAATATTATGAATGGGTGTCCAATCCATTTTGCTCTACCATCATTATTTCGAGGTGTTACAAACGGAATGACAAACTTAGTATACCCCTATGATTTCATCTAGGGTATAAAAAGCAGTTTTCAAAATCATTTTAGTTCGGTTTTTGTTTTTTTCATCTGTTTTCGTAAGCAACGGACAATATAAATTCACTATTCCCAGACAATTACCTCGTTGCTAGCACCGTGCCAGACATTTTTTTTTTTGTCATTAAAAAAAAATATTTTATTACGGCTGTAATTTTTATACGAGTTAGTTTAATTATCGAACCAGATGAAATTAATTTGCCAACTCGGTTGCTCATTAGGTACCGGACCAATTTGAGCACGGTAAAGTGGTTTTTTTTCTCACGATGATGTTTTGAGAATGTTTTGAGAACTCAACGAGATAGCACAATTTTGTCCTATTTTTTTTGTATAGAATTTCAGGAGATACAGAAAAGCTTCTGGGTGAAATTGAGTTATCTTGCTAAGATTTGAGGATATTCTTGATAAAATACTGGAAGAAAAAATCCGCTATTATACAGATCCGCTATTGAATTAGAACTTGGAAAGATTTCCATGGAAAAATTAATAAAAGCAATTATTTGGAATATAAAAAATGACAAGCTTTACTTTGACTACATTGACTTCTGTAGATGTAAGAGATTTAGAGTGAGCATTTATCCAAAATGTTGTAAGGTATTGGACTCTCAATAAATGCTGCCGTAATTCAGCTCTGCACGGTGGTAAGCTTGATGGATTGAAATTTCTGCATATTTAAATTTCTTCTGTATTTAACTTTCACTGAGTTTTTTGACTGATACGTATTAGAAAATAAATGAAATCTGACATCGTTGACGTTGTTAATCTGCCGAACTGCCGAAACAAATCTTTCCAAGGTAACAAATGCACTCTTCAGTATTTTTTCATCATCGGTGGCAATATTTTGAAATGCAAGCTGACAATCTTCCGCGTCTTCTAGTAATTTCAAAAATGCTTGAGTGTAATCACAACATGTTATGGCCTAGAATCCTCTAGATATAGATGGAAGAACCCAGTGTTTTGTACAATTCATTGACGTTGATGCAGCATTCATGATTATCCATACCCATGTTGATCCAAAATTTTAAGGAAGCGTCGATATCAATTTGACAAATATGGTAGATAATCCTCGAATCTGCTTCTTCATGTTCTTCACATGATAATGACTATTCCGTCGCTTTAATGACTCTATTATTTTCAACCCGATAAAAGAAGCATTTGTTGAATTTTAAGTGAATTATTTTATCACCAATAAAAGACGGCATATCATCAGTCCAGTGGTTGATAAAAAATATAACTAATGCTTCCTTGTATTGAACATTTTTCAGTTGAGCAGTAAAATTATGAGGAGGAATTTGATTTAGTCATATTGAAACCTCGCTAGCCGATTCATCTCGACGTTTGAGTTCAATATCTTTGATTGATGGTGTAAAACATCAACGCCAGTTTCTTTCAGTTGAGATACAATTTAATTTTAAAGCTTTTCCAAATTTTCCGTTTAAAATTTCATTGCATAATTATGTATAGCCGCTACATTTACTCCCATGCAAGCAGGTTTCCTCAGGAGAGATATTTCTTTGCTTCTTTTACCTCTTCCCTGGATAACCGGCTTGCATACTCCATCAAGAGTACTAGCGTGGGATGGCACATTCCCTATCACACTCGAATCGATCTGGCTATTGATAATCAACCGAATTATCGTCTGGAAAATTAATTTCATCTGGTTCGATAATTAAACTAACTCGTATAAAAATTACAGCCGTAATAAAATATTTTTATTTTAATGAAAAAAAAAAAAAAAAAACGTCTGGCACGGTGTTAGCAACGAGGTAATTGTCTGGGAATAGTGAATTTATATTGTCCGTTGCTTACGAAAACAGATGAAAAAAAAAATCGAACTAAAATGATTTTGAAAACTGCCTTTTTTACCTGTAAAACGGAATGCGCACAAGTAAACGCAACGCGTCTCACCAGCCAGATGGACCGCATGCCTATTGAGATAGTGAAAGAAGGGTGATAGCAAAGTATCAGCCGAACTAAAGTTCTTTTTTTCGTGACGTTGCTAGCTCTCGGACTATTAGTTCGAGGAGTATTCTTATTAAAACACACTTTTCACTTTTTAACTATTTTTTTTTATTAACTATGTTAATTTATATTTCCTTTAATATAATTTTAATTATTCTTATGACCAAGAGCGCGCGACAACAACTGTCCGATTTTTACTTAAAGCTTTCTTTTTACACCGAAACCTCTTACCACGCGCTCAGTAATTTGATGCATGGTCATCTGAGCACACGACAAGAACCTTATTAGTTATGACTGCTGGATACCAGCAAGGAAGATATGCATATGATCAAGTTACATTCTTTCCGTGAGCACCTTTGATGGGTAAATGAATAATATCGCAAGGAAAAGTGACTTGTTAGCAAAATTAGGCATTGTGCAGCAATATAAGAAAAGAGATGCATAGATGAGATATAATTTTACGGTGATTGATTAAATTTGAATTTTTTATTTCATTTCCTTCCTGATTGTACGATTTTTCTCATTCTCGTGGGTGGTATTGGTTTTTGGAAAAATTTCCTGACTGGTTACCGGTTAAAATTTCGATGAAAAAGCTGTCTGAAAAACTTTATTTGATCTGTCTTTGCCACACATTCTTCGGTAGTATTTGAACAGTCGGCTATACAATCGATTAATGACTGCACCAATGACAAACTAGTACATTAGAATTTCAAGAATCTGCCAACAAAAAAATACTGGGTGGGATTTTTTTAATATATCTACGACCGTTCAGCAGGTGCCGTTCATCGAATTGAATTTTCGTACCTACATCATTGAATTTTCTCTCTGACTCGTCAACTTCAGTTGTTTTGTGTATTTAAAAAAAAAAAACTTCTTTTAAATTTGGAAGTGCAGTAGAGTTTTGCGCTTCGGAAACAACTTTGAATTTCATTTGATTTAGAAAAATAACATGAAATATAGTTGTATCGAAATTTTTAAGAGGTAAGTTGATGACAATATCGACAATAGTTGTTGTATTCTTAATTCAAGGTATAATTGCTAGGTATCAATATCAACAGGGTTTCTAAATAATTGGAAAAAAATGTTACGACAAAGTCTTACTTTCTGTACAAATTGAATGAATACTTGAAATTTCGGGATTCTAATTCGAAATTTCTGACTTTGAAGGCTCTTAATTCTCTGTGTATTAACATAACCCACTAAAAATTTATTTTATTTTGAAGGCTAAATGAATACCTATTGAAAATTAAAAAAAAAATTCCAATCGAATAAATACGTTAAAAGTTTCAACAGCTTTAGTGAAAGTCTAACTTAAAGATTACAATAAACAGTAATGCTCGAGTATGAGTGAGTATTTTCATTTGGTCTAAAAGAACTTTTTACTCAGAAAGCAATGCTCTATCGATATACCAAATATGAATCATTTCTACCGGAACATCCTGTATATGTATTATATTTTATCGTTAATAAAATTCACGCATTGTTTTTGATAACAAATCATTTATTATTTCTTACTATTTTGTTTGAGCATGCCCAACGCGCCAGATCCAGCGCCAGCACTAGCTTCCTTACTATGTTTTAATAAAAAAAAAAAAACATACATATATGGTAGTATGGCACATAAGAAATTAGTTATTCAGCTCATTCTGATGTTTTTCAAAGGTATAGCACCAGTAAGTACAGTTTATAAAAACTATAATATATTTCCTACATTTTAGGGAGAAAAAAAACAATTTTTAAATTCCCTACATTTTAGGGGAAAAGAAAACAAAGAAAAAGTGAAAAATTCCCTACATTTTAGGGAAAAAACCCATCTGCATTTTAGGGATAAAAACTTAATCTACATTTTCCAAGGTGGAGCCATCCCTAATCACTACGAAAAATACACACGCTTTGTGGCACAAATTGTAACCATTCACTTTAGGGAAACATTATTTACTGTGTACAAATAATGATATCAAAAAACCTAAACCTGTTGACCAGTTCTAGTGAGATGTCGAGGATAAATTGCTATTGAAGTTGAATAATTTAAAATTGCATCATGAAAAATATGTTCCGTTTTCACTTCTTTCTCTGTACTGATTTATTCTGATTCATGTCAAGTATCATTAATTATGCCACAAGTATCACTTATCAGTTGTCACATCTTGATGGCTTATTTTCATATAACAATACATAAGAAAGTTTGTACAACTAGAAAAGGCCATTGTGGTGGCGCTTGTTAATATGTTCCGATTGGGTTAAAACAAAACAAAATCTTACAAATATTTCTCTCCATATGAATTAACTAAGGCCCTGTGAGATCAAAGCATACTAAAGAAAAATTCAAATTTTCATGATCCAATTTATCGTACAAAATGTAAAGAACAAAAACTATTTAGCGTTCAGTGCAAAAACTAAAAATATCCCATGGGAAATGCGACATATGAGGCAGATGAAAAATTCACATGTTTTGCAGTATGGCTTACCTACTTAGTTTAGTTTTGTTTTTTTTTTCTTAGTTGGTATGTAAACATTTTTAGCAAATGGCAAATCACAAATCACACTTGTTGATAAATAAGAGTATCGTTAGTTAACCATTTATCACTGATTCAACAGAGTCTCAAGATACAGAAGCTTACGTAAATAGGCATATGCATACATACATACATACATACATACGTGCATAGTCATGCATTGTAGGAGGCTACAATTCGTTTTAATAGAAAATTCATCCTTCAAAGCGTGAACATGCTCATACTCTGGAAAAAGCTAGTCAGAAGACGACTAAGTACTGCAACATCATTTTCCAAACATTGTTTTTACCTTGACAATTTATTGCTAATGTTTCCCCCCTAAACAATTGGAGCACAATTATGACGAATAATTCAAGCACGACGATTTTATGTCACGGTTGACAAACATTTTTTACTCACTTCAGCATTTAGCAGCAGCTGAGTCAATGTTCCGGTGCACATGGCAAAGATTAACACGAAAAAGATGAAGCTCAATGAACTTAGTAATAACACACCGGAAAAAAAGTGTGAAGTTTTTGCTTTAATTTATTTTTAAGTGTCGTAAATTATCGCAATCTTGAGCCGCTGAGAAATAATTTTTTTTTATCTGTATCTCTCCTTGCGTCTCTATCTCTTGTTAAACTCTTGTTTACTTAGAGATTCTGCTTTTTTGCGGTGGGATTTCTTTGTTTGCAGATGTTTTGATGAATGATTTTATATGGCTTTTGGCATACATGTGTTATCGGTTTTCATATGAGTGGCGAGATTGTGGGTATTCGAAAATGCATTCTCTATAGCCTTCTAAGGACAATATTTCATCACATTTCGACATATGTATGTATATACATATATAGGGAGCAACTGATAAAATAATCATCTTTTTTCCTCTTCACTTGGATCTCGTACCTACTTCATATATATCAAATCGCGAATAAAACGATAATAAACTTTGAATATCGAAGGACGCAATTATTGAACGTGGTGTTATCTTTTAAGCGACAAAAGAAATCTTGTTATGTCTGGTGAAATAAATTTCCTATTTATTTGCTTTAAAAAGGTTTGTGTGATTGAGGTTCGATTCTTGTGGATTCATTTGGTCAAATTTATATGATCCATTTTATTTTGAAAGAGGCATGTCACATTTTGAGGAAAATGATTTAAATCTGATTACAATTAGAAAAATACTTGGCCTTTTTATGTTTAAAAAAAATAAATATGCGAGTGATTTCCTCCGATGAAAGATCAATTTCCATGCAGTTAGAAATAAAACATAACGAGAAACTATACTCCTCAATAAAACAAGAAGAAATAGTGATGGAAATCTATTACAAAAGATCACAGTTATTATTCCCAAATAAATTGTAATTAGATCTTGCTTGAAGAATTGTAGCGATAAAATAAGTTTTTTTACTTAACAACATATTTTTGATGAATTTTGGAAATTTTTGCAACGTTACAGTACCTACCCAGTTTAAGCCCTACATGAACAGACATGAGGGGTGTCTTAAACGATGCATTATGATACTCTGAACATATTTTTTTTTTACCAATGTTTATTTCAATTAAGCGGGGGAAAAGCTTGGGGGGCTCAAAGTTTGATCTAGTATTCTTTGGTAAATCTAATGCAGAATCGAATTTCTCAGGTCCTGAGAAAAAGTTTGAGTACCCACACTCCTATACTCGGAGGTTTAAATAGCGATCCCCGTACTAATTTTTTGGTAGTTCCCCCATTTTTATTCAAACTGAGGTACTCGATTTTTCGTACCTTAAATCGACTTCAACTCGTTAGGGTTATGTTTGATCGGAAATCGGATTTGACTGTTCGCCTCAGTTCATTACTAGCTACTAGGAAATTTGTCTTAGGATACTTTAAAGGTTAGGTAATAGCCACCGGCAAGACGAGGGGGGGGGTTCCACCGGGAACATGTTACATATCGAATGGAAGGTCCCGCCGAGTACTATCGGGTGGTGTACTATTTTCCCGATTCAGAAAACTTTCTCGGGATGTTTTTGCTGCCGAAAAACCCATTTACATGCACTGGAGCACACACACCCCAAGTACTACAATTCGCATATATTTTTGCAGTTTTATTTCACGGCTATTAGTGCTTTGTTGTGAATGTTTTTCTCATAGGAAATCATTTTCAACGATGCACCAATTCCGCACGATCACGAGCGGTAAAAAAGTTCACACTTTCACCCAAGAAAGTCTCTCAAGATACATCCGATCGCTAAAGCTTTCCCCCGCTTAAGGGGAGGTTACCGTTCATGACGATGAAAAATTCGATTTTTTTTCTTCTACATAATTATCATCCTTAGTGTTTAGAGCACGTTTCTAAAAGGATATTTTCATATCTAAAGTATTTTAGAATTCACAGCCCGTTGAGAGCGGAACCGTCTGCCGACTGGAAAACAGGTAGCTCAGGCACTCGGAGCGCGCTTGCTGGGGAGACCTTTCCTCACTACGTGAGGTACCCTCATAAATTTCGGGAAACCTTCAGATTCAGCACAATCAATTCTTGGAGGAAGAGGGGCCTCTGTATGGTGTTCGGATAGCTGAAGTAAACTTTTAAAGATTTTTTATAACGTTAATTTATATGAGTTTTTCTGAGAACAAGATTTTCAGCGTGCTCGGCGCTCTACAACTTCAACGGATGAAGCAATTCACATAAATATTTGCGCAATTAAAAGGAAAATTTGCGGGGGCCTCAGGGAGCGATTTTGTTAATTAGAAATAGTTTTTTCATCCGTTGAAGCAAAAAAAAAAACGGCAAAATTTTTTTTTTCAAACGACTGGTATTTTGTTATTCAGAGGTTTTTTTTGGCAAAATTTTATCTAGTTTAATCATTTTCAATCCTATTTGTTTCGAATGAATGCACGGCGTTGTTTGATGGGAGCTGGAGCCGCCATTTGTTTTTTTTTTCTTATAAATAAAATTGGAATTTACTCTCCATTGATAGAAGAATATAATACATACGTTAAAATCCATTTCCAAAAGTATTTATTTTATGTAAAAAGAAATTTCCAAAGTTCATGCATTTTTGATGCCTCTTTAATTGAAATAAAAATTGTTAATAAAATGTGTTCAGAGTATCATAATACAATCGTTAAGGCATCTCTCAAGTCTGTTCATGTCTGGGCTAAGGTTGTATGAAAAGTGGGTATTGCCTTTTAGTAAATAAAATTTGTTTTTAAACCCAATACTGGTTAAACTGGAAATACCGAAAAAGAGAGGAATAAGGAAAAATAATTCAAAACCTATTTAAATATGTTTGACACTTGAAAATGTACGTATGTTGTTGACACTTGAAAATGTACGTATGTTGGTTTGCAAAAAATTCGTTGTGGATACTAAGAACATATCATTATAGGGAAATTATAGCGAAATTGTGTGATTTGAAAAACAAATGAAAAAATTAAAAAAGAAGAAAGAAATGAAAAGTTTGAGAAAATAGAAAAAAAACAATTTTTTTATTTATTAAAAATATTGTTTTTTCCTCATATAATTCACACCCAGAATTTATTCTGAGTTTATATGAGAAGAGATCAGTTTGATCTATTTTCAAGCGTCTGCAGCAGGCAGAAAACCAAGCTGCACCGATGAGTGGAAGGTTTTCTGCTGACACGAAACGCTTCTTCTTCTTCCTTTTTCTTCTTCATTTTTCAGCCCACTGCGTGGCGTATACAGGTTCGATTCGCTTCGAATGAATCTGTTTCTTTAAACTTTTTTTAATTTTTTTTAATAAATAAAAAAATTGTTTTTTTCTATTTTTCTTAAACTTTTCATTTCTTTCTTCTTTTTTCATTTTTTCATTTGTTTTTCTAATCACCCAATTTCCCTATTTGGGACCTGTTGATGAGTCAAACCAAGACTTGAAACTTGTCACCAAAAATTAATGGGTTGTGTGATGAAATAACAAATTAGAACATTTTTTAGCTTTTGCTATATACCGGAGATATCCCAAAAAATTCTTTCTTGAAGAAAATTAAGTTTAACCCGGTAAAAAGTCCAAAAGAGTAATCTCTTTTTTATTTATTATATAAAAAATATAAGAAGTTGATAGATGGAACGAAAAACAGGAAGCATAATAAAGCAATAAACAGAACACGGAAACTAGCCACTCTTACCGCACTTTACTTACAGTAACTTGACATTTAAATTTAACGAAAGTTTTCTTACTGACGCTTAAGTTTATTTTGGGTGTGTCTGTTTAATTTAAAAGGCACGTTCGCCTTACGTAAGTAAGTTTACTTATTTGTTGTTCAGCCTATAACCAGAAATTTTTTTTTCTTTTCATTTGATTTATAGAAAGTAATGCTTTTTCCAAAATGCTCAATTTCCTTATTATTAATTATTGCAAAAGAAATATGTATACATTTTAAATTGAATACTCCATTTAGCTTTCATAACAATAACTTACATTGATATGTACATACATACGATATGTTTGAAATGAACGAATTAACATTACTAAGTTCGCAAGAATGTTGCGTAAAACATCTTAAGAACGTCCGAACTCATAAGCACGTAATTGCATAGTAGTGATGCAAGTAGTACTGGAGAAAAATCGTAACAGCAAACTTGCACTGATTTAGAAGAAAATGTGTTGCAATCTTGAGAAAACGTTATTGAAATTGTTGATAATAAATTTTTATTTTCAAGACATACATATTTACCCAATGACTGCACGACTTTGGTGATATAGAAATGGCCGTAGAAACTTCGCTGAAACACTTTATAGTAATGAAGAATGGGCAATGGCGGTTCGTTAATATATGTGCGGGCAAAGTTATTTACCCGGAGAAAAGTATAATTAAGCGAGATAAAAATATAAGTGAAATGTATGAATGTAGTTTGCACAAATATTTTTATCTACCTTAAAATGTGAAAAATTTAATACATTTATCTCAGAGTAACATCTAAGAGACTTGTGTCATTTAAACGGTTCATATAATGAAATGGTGGAAATGTATGTAACACAACTGCTTTTTCAGCGATAATAAACAGGGCATTTCAAATTATTGTAGGTAATGATGATGAGTCAAGATAATTCAACATGAGCGGATGCAGATTATCATTATCTGACATATTATAAATGCATTCGCCATGAATTTTCTTTTCTGTTTTGTTATGGCAATTTTAGTCATGCAGTCGTTTACAATAGAGCAACACGTAAAAGTAATAACTTATTAGCAAAAAAAATCGTTCTGCAAAAATGAAAATTTTTCACAAAATTCGTGATTATTTTGGGCATATTCAATCGCCTTAGGAAGGGTACGTGCAGCACAATACGTAGATGATTGCTGAGAGAAATTCCGCGCATAAGCTTTATGCAAGTATTACCCACATGCACATGAGCGGTACAGCTAGCTGAGGTTTTAAACAGCTGAGAACTGTGCTCATGCTATGTAAGTTTTTTTTTATAACTCAAAAATTCTGTAGAAGCAATGACTAATGAATACTCGCTTTTATTTTGCACACACTTCGATGAAGCGCTCTTTAAAGTCAGAGAGCAGAATCTCTTTCAGCTATCATCTACGCGTTGTGCTGCACGTACCCTAAGTCTGGAGACTGGTAGGATCAATAAAATAGGGCGGAGCGACGTTTCGAAGAAAGTTGTTGACACGTCGCGGCAGAGAATATCAACATCCTAATCTGGGGCCGGATTCCCTTGCACAGGAAGTTGTGTAGTGGTGAAGAGTTCTGTAACTCGGGAAATTTGTATTGAGAATTGCCAAACTCTTTATTCCATTCGATAAAACTCTCGGCAGTTTTAGTTGCGGAGAAATAAGAAGAAGAGTTCTCGACTGACAGTATTGTCTGTTTTTGTTGTGTTCTGTGTACCTAGGATATTTCAAATTAAATTATGGATTCGTCGCAGTTACAAAAACAAATTATAGAAACCCTTGCAATACTTACAGAGAATTTTGGTGTCTTAACTCAAAGTACCCGCTGAAGCGAAAATGGTCAATTTGGTTATCTTCCTTCTGTCCTGTAAGATTCAGACTGATATGCTATAAAAATTTTGAATATGGACGTTAAAGCTTGTCTGTAGGATGAAATCGCATATACATTTTGTCCCCTAATTAGATATGTAATTAGTTTTTGAGTCCGATAAATGGTTTTGGAGATAACCGCAAAAGAAATGAATCAGTCCTTCCTAAGGTGTCAAAATGACAGCTTTTTTGTACAAAAATGGACATATTTTCAACTCGATCATTTTGTAGAACTGGTAAGTCGAGGAAATTCACTTTCCATGAGGAAAATGTTTACAACAGAGTAGGTACTAATGGATGTGAAATAAAAAAAAGGGAAAAAATATATGCAAAATAGAGGAACTGAAGTGTATATGACCAAAGTGCAAAAAATCCGTCTTTCGGAGGTAAAAAGTCAGCTATGAAGTTAAAATAATAAAAAAAACTACACCACTCGATTACCCGCCCCTCCCTCTTTAATTTGATACCAAACATGACGTATTTTAGGTAACCGCTATGAGCGGTGGTACGGCCCCCCATCCCCAAGAGCCCCTCCCAAAACATTGTTCACCTATATTTTTTTACTCTAGACCCTAAATCCGTAGGAAAAAAACCCAATGCTCAACGACCCTCCCACACAGAATTAGCCGTCCTTCAATATTGTGACACTTCTCACGTTTTGCCTAACTCCCCAAGTATGTTAGAGAATCGCGAATGGAAAGTTAGGAAGTTTTAATGGGAGAAAACGTAAATTCTCATCTCTCAAACTCCCCAACTGTCCGTGTTCCAGAATCCGGCCCCTGGCGTGCTCTAACGAAAACATTGTCGACGTGAGTGACATTAGTGTGGCCTAAATTGAATGAAATGGATGCCAGTCAGCTCAGGTTTCAACAAGTCGTGAAACTATCATCATATTATTAATACTCATCCTAGTCGTAGGCGATGCCATCTCGGTTATTGGATCTCTCATCAAAGCGGATGTTAGTAATGGAACATAAGCAGAGATGAGAGAACCTGAGCACTTGCAGGTGTACAAAATTTTTTCTTGACGGGCCTAATAGGAATTTGTCTGATCTTCTCTTGGGATTCGAAAGGAAAAAATGCAGAACTGTGGTTGGTATCATCAGCGGCCACAGCTAGATTCACGCTCATCTAGCAAGGATGGGAGTTGTTGATAGCCCTGAGTGTCTGTCTTGCTTGTAAGGAGAGCATGAGGCAACCGAAAAATTTCTGTGTGCTTGTCCGTCCTTTGGCCGGAGCATGCTTGCCCTCCTATATGTATCTGTGGATGAGTTGAAAAACTTACCTCACCAAGACTTGATGCGCTTCATTAAGAGGACAGGAAGGTTTTGGTGAGAGGGTTTCTATCAATTTAGTACAATGGGCACCCTTGGCTTCCGTGCTTAGAATCTCGCCCACATCCCTGCCTTAAAAAAATGATTCCATTTGGATAAAGAGGTAGAGTGACTGTAAGCCAAGAATGGCTTTAAGCGCTCGTTGAAGATAACAAGTAAAGTGCTATTAGCGATAATGTAGCCCGGTATTTGCTAAAAATACTAAGAATTCCAGATTACTGTTATGATATAAAAGTATAAATAGATTATTACAAAGAACGCATTCGTTTGTCATTAAAATTCTACTTAAAAACTGCTTATCACAATGATTCTGAGTAAGACACGTTTTTAATTAGCATCAACAATTATTATTAATTAATCAATAATTTCCGATATGATAGTATAAATCATATTCATTCTCATAGAACTTTCAAGGAAATGCCTATAGAGTTTGAAGAGGAAAACATTTTTGTGAAACACTGGAAGTTGATTTAGATTTATTTTATTAATTTCGTGTTAAGATAAAATAATATAATCAGCATTACATGCATAGTTAAAGTATTGAGTTGGAGAGAAAGTCATACGATTTTCCAAGTATACCAAGATTTAATTGGGTCTTTTTTTTTTATTATTTTTATCGATAGATAAATGTAATTAATTATAAATTTTAGCTCAGCGAATTTATTTAAAATGTTTCTAAGTGATGGAAAAAATGATGGACGGTGGGTAAAAATACTAAAAATCGAAAACAGTTTACAGATCCAGGTGTATCACACCAAGCTATGAATGATCATTCGAATGTTGAAAAAATTTGTAAAAAAAAAATCGTACAAAAATGTGCAGTTTAAAAAAGTAAAAACGCAGATTCGGCAAAATTTATCTAGATTTTAGTGCAAAATGAGACAGGTCCTTTCAGAAGGTGACTTTTCTGGAAACGGTATATAAGTTTTCAACCAGCATTTTACTATTTGTACGTAATTTCACTAGTCAATCGCAACAAGTCCTGCTTCCAAAATTTGAAGTGCTTTATGGGAGCTAATCCTGAAGGCATTGAGCGTATAGTTGACGATAGTCACCTCAGAAATTAGATTTTCGTAGGCTTTTACCGCCGCTTTATTCTTTATAAAAGGGACAAAAAAAAATCACTAGGACAAAGATTACCTAATAAGAAGATAGGAAGTAGTAGAGCAAAATTGGAAATTTTTGGTGTTTTTTTAGAATGAAACAAGTAATTTCATATACTTTCGTCTTTTGCATGAATGAGGGAAAAGAACTTGGCTATGAACTATTGTAGTGCAACTGAGACAACGAGTTAAAAACAAAAATCGAGAGAACGTAGGATTACCCGAACGACAAAATCTAATTGAATACTTTCAAAATCATTTCAAATTATTCATAATAATGTACATCAGGTCACACTACCACAATTTTTTAAGAAAAAGATAAATTTCGCTTTGGCCAAGGCGCTGAAAGGAGATATAAAATTCCTCTCAAATGAAATTCTCATTTTTCCCGAAAATATCAGAGAATCCAGCATGAGTTTCTCCCACTTAATCTCTTCAGAGCAAAACGATTGTAACAAAAGCACGTCCTGTTCAAATATCATAGGATTACAGCAAAAACATGTGACCGAACATTGTCAATATTTCATGAAAACCAGTTTTCACATACATTTTATGAGCAAAACATTAAAACTCCACCCCTTCTCATTTATTTACGAAAATGAATCATTTCCCATTCTGTTTCGTTGCATGTAATTTGCGCTTTCACATTTTTTAGCTTTATTCATAAAAGTTTTAAAGAGAGTTTGATTTTTTGTTTAATTTTTTTTTCTTTCTTTCTTCCTTTTCTTGCCATGTGCATTTTAAATGTAAAACACTCGAGAATCTCGCCTGCTTCTTAACTTATTATATCCTAGATGAAATCTATAGGGGTATACTAAGTTTGTCATTCCGTTTGTAACACCTCGAAATAATGATGGTAGAGCATGTATAAAATTAAAAGTTATTTTGATTTTTGCATGTTCGTCCGTCCGTCTGTGCGCACGATAACTCGAGAGCGCGTATACTTAGAGAGCTGAAATTTTGTACACGGACTTTAAAAAAAAATAAATAAAAAATTAAGTTCAAAAATGAGACAAATTGGGCAACTCCTTCGTGGGGTTGCCATATAAAAGTTTCGTTTTCTGCTATATATTTGGACACTGCCTGAGAACGCGTTGACGTAGAGAGCTGAAATTTCGTACATGATGTTTTTACTATATTAGCAAATAAAATGTCAAAAATGGACTAAATCAGGCAACTCCTTCTTGGTGTTGCCATATAAAAATTTCGGTTTTTTACGTATACTTTGAAAACGATCAGTCCAAGACATTTTTATTGTACTAAAAACTTCTGCAGAATACGAAATCCTATAAAATTGGTTATAATCATTTTTTCTGTGCGACAAACCGTTCTAGAAATATATGCGAAAAACAACTTCAAAATCAATACTTGAATAGATCGGTGACCATACGAAATTTAATACGGGCATTCATCTTGGGTATCATAAGAATTGGTCTTAGACCAATTCTAGCTTTTTTACTTGTTATTAAGTTAACTTTGACAAGGTACGCAGGTCGGACTCTAGAGAGAAAGATGAGTCATAAAGTGGTCGGGAGCTCGATAGTTCGAGATGCATTGTCTGATTAAGGGAAGGTGCTGTACCTTGGTCATATCATTTTCCACACGGACTGTAGGTACCGCCTACATAAACGCACTTTTATCTTATTTTACTAATCAGCAGATGAAACTGAAAAATGTACAATTATTGCGCTAAAGAAAAGTCGTGAAAAAAGTAAATGTTTCCAGTGATAAAGAATTGAAAATGTTGGAAGTAAAACTTGTTTATATTTGAGTGTTATAAATCGTGAATAAAGGTCTATGCACACTTACCGGCACAGGACGAACCGGTACAGACAGGCAAAATATTTTTATAATGTAACCAACGCAACGGAAACTTTATTGCCGGTCGCTATCGGTGGCTAGAAACCAGACCCGCGTTTGTCAGTTGCTGGTCAAGCTACGAAGTTAACATGAGATCACTTTTATATAGTTTTCTCTCTATATCTGCCTTAATTGAAAGTTTCCTTTCCGTTTTACGTCGTTATATGTGTACGAAAAATGTGGCTACCGGTCGATGTCTGTTTGTGCCGGTAAGTGTGTATCGACCTTTATGTGGTGAATTGTGCGTCTTAAAATATTTCACAGGCGATTTAGTTCCTTTTGTAAAGGGTATATACCTTGGAGAATTCAAACATTTGTGATACGGACATGTAAAAAAAAAAATCCATAGCCCGGCCCTTGCATAAATAATAAATTAAAAATGTATAGGATAATATAGAATTTTTTTCTTTAGTAACCTGATTTGCGAATATTGCTATTCTTGGTTGAATAAAGAGTGTTATTTAATTTAACTCTGTTGATATACCATCATTTCTTATTAATAATTTACTTAGTATAATTACTGTCCATGGTACAGCTACATGTTGTACCCTGGGCAGCAAGCACGACCTTCACGTTTCCTCTCATATATCCTGAAATATAAATATTAACCTGCATATTCGACTATTATTGGAAAGGTTATGAGTTAGGCAATCTATAATTATCACTTGCTTAAGATTTGTCTCACTAATTTTGTCAAAAGAAAATAAAATCGGCCAACTGCGAGTCCGACTTGCGCACAAAGTGTTCCGTACCATCGTACAAAATTTAACACTATATAGTTTTTATTTATTTTCTCAAATGAGAGTAGGCGTCATTTGAAAAAATAATGCCTACCTACTTATGATAATAAAATGAATGAGAATAACACGAGGAAAAACACGCCGAAAAAATCACGTTTGTTGTATGGGCGCCCCCTTTAATTTTTAATTTAATTTAATTTTTATTATTTGTTGCTATAGCGGCAATAGAAATACACACTCTGTGAAAATTTAAACTGTCTACCTATTACGGTTCATGAGATACAGCCCGGTGACAGACAGACAGACAGACGGACATCGGAGGCTTAGTAATACCCTTTGGGTACAGAACCTTAAAAAGACTATTTCAAAAGTGGTACCAAGGTACAGCAGCTTCCCTTATGTTTTGTTGTGATAGAGAAGAACTCGCCGAGTTGGTCGTTTTTTTACGCATTTTTGAAAAACATTCTTCAGACAAATGCTGATGTATCATTAAGCATTCAACGTATGGCGTTCTGCCAATAGAATTGTGATAATATGACGCGTACGTCAGAAGAATGAGGAAACCATTTTATTTGCGAGTAAATCCGTCTTTAAAATACTAAAAATCAGCGATTGAAAATTTTTGCGTACGAAATAACTGTTTTGATTGCGTGATTAAATCTATATCAACGCTGTTGTAATTGAGAGAGTCATTGAGAGAGTCGCCCATTAACTTTATCCTTATCCAGCACTCTATCGGAAACAAAAGCAAATCTAGTTATAAATTCTGGCACAATGCAAATTCACTATGTCCGACATCGGAGTCTTTCAGTCGCTACTCTTGAATGAATTAAGGGCTTAAATTTTGAAATCAGCCATTATCCGTTTGCAATATAATTTAAGCCCATAACTATAATACCCATTCAGTCTATATACTAACCGCAATCTATCATTAGTTTTTAATTAAATCTTCATTAAAATTAAATAAATAGAAAATCATTATGTTCCAATAAATATTTATAAACTCCTCCTGTTTAAAAAAGAAAAAAATGAATTAAAACTGTGAGGCCTTCAAACAAACTGCAATAAAAAAATCACGATGGTCATTGCTTTCCCCAAACAACAATCAACACAAAACAAAAAAAAAAAAAAAAAAAAAACAAAAATTCAACACAATTATGGTTGAATATAAATTTCTAGGGTGATACTGGAGAGCATCATCAGGTCGAAGAGTTGATGACCATTAACCTTTGTTATCGTCAGCCCATTATCTTGAGTGCATCATTATTTGTTGGTTCTTGTCGTTTCTTCAATCGAAGAAGGTCAATTGAATCTCTGTTCATCTTGAACGCGCGCCTTATTGAATTTTCCTATCTGTTGCTGCATCTGCTTTCTTACATTCCATACTCCCTTGGGCGCATGAATTCTGTATACGTATAGATTTGTAGCTATGTACATACATACGTAGGATGCAATACTGGGATATTAAATCTGGAGAGAGGCAAACGATGCTCTAACCGTTGAAAATTTTTAAACTATTCCCGTGAAAGTAGTAAATATAATGAAAAACGCGCAATTTAATGTGGCTAAAAATAAATTTTTGTTTTTAGTTGGATAAAAACGAACATAATAAAAGCGCAGCAAAGAATATTGTGTAAAGCGCACAAATGAAAACAATGAAAAGTCTGTAAAGCCCACGAATTGCACGCAGTCACAAATCTCGCTGTCGGAAAATTGTTATAATTTTTTTTTAATGATCCAATTTGCATAATTCATGTAATTTCTCATATTTATAATCATTTCAATTTTAAATTCTTCGCATGTGGAACATTATAAATGGTAAACATGAGCTGTTAAGAATACCCACGCAACGCGATATTTTGATTAGTTGGCGTAAAAAAGCTTTGCGTAATGCCATTATGGTAAAAGATTTTTTCAAATTTTCAGCGTGAGAATTTAAAAAACAAAAAAATGAAATCTAAACTGAAACATAAAATGTGCGACTATTTAGGAGGGCATGCAAGTGTGAAGCAATCGGGCAATGGTCTCAGACTTTACATTTCATTTGGGCCTACGCATTACGCGGTAATATAAATCGCGTCTTGATGGATATACTAACGGCTATTTCATAACTATAAATTAAATAGGAGAAAATGTGTTAATTTCATTTCTGTCTTCATTATTTTGTTTATCAACTTCATTTCCGTCTTAGTGTGGGGGGAAAAAAAGAATAAAAACATTTGAAGCTGCTTTCGCAAACAGATGAAATCTATTTGACGCAGGTTTTCCTTCTCACGCGGGTAGTTGTGCGAATTTAATTTTGTTACAGGTGCGAATTATATTTTCGTGATGAAGCATTTATTTATGGTACAAGTGAATGATAAATGAATTGCTTCCTTTTTTCCGGGTTAATTTACCACCGTAATTTATTTTAGGCGCGTCCGTTCTTAGCGCATACTATTAGCACGGAAAAATAATATATTTACAGATATTGCCGGCTTACGAGTTGATTCAAGCTCCATGCTCTAATCATTACAAAAGATAGCAAGAGCTACCATAGGCAGACACAAAATCTATGATCATTCATTCGTAATTAAGTTTTTCAAAAACCTAGTTACCCAAGATTTTGTGAATTGAGGCAGAAATACATCCAAGCAAGCCTCAGGCCTGGCTTCTCTCAGGCATCCTCGCATCTCGCCTCAAGGCTTGCCTCAGAGAAATGAAAATAAAATGATACCACCGGGCTCGGTACTGTCATTGTAATTTTGTTAGTACATCTGTTGACAGAAGTAGGCCTGAGAGAGAAAATTTCAACATTGAGCAAAGCGCGCTTTGCGGCTATGCATTGAGGCTAGCTGCTGGCTTGGTTTTGTGTTGCACCATTTAAAAACCCGTGTTGGAAATTTTGACAACACCTCGAAGAAGCCTCGAGGCCTGAATGTGTTTCTGCCATTAAAATGAAAGGCCTGTCAATTTTAACATGTAATTTACAGCACATTATTGTAATAATTAAAATTCAAACTCAAAAGTAAGGCGATTTTTAAAAATTCAAACTACGAACGAATTATCATTGTTTTTGGCCGTCTGTCTAGGGTATTATGTCATATTTGAAATGGTTTCAGTTCATAGGGCGTGCAACATGCAACACCACAATCTAGCCTTGACTTTCCTTCAATTTGTTCTTATGAATTTTTTTGAAATTTTTTTACTTCTTCTCAGTTGTAAGTAACACAATGCTACGGTCATCAGAGCTCATCAGCTCAAATTTCAATTTATTCCTATATCTGATAATAGAATAGAATGAAATCTGACCTTATGAACGCTGATAGCCATCGCATTGTGTTTCCCGCTTTAATGTTTTTTTAGGCTATTTGAATCTTCTCATGCATTTATATATGGAGTTCCCTGTTTACCAACCTATAACTACATAACATATCTATAAGTAAATGCAGATTAACAGGCTATCTGTAGAATTGAGGGGAACCCAGAAAACATTATACGATTAGAGATCGAATCGGAAGCGATTCGCTTAACCCTTGTGTACACACCCGGCTACCCGGGTGGCCATTTTGACTTTGATTTCCTGTAAAAACTGTTAGTAGAAATATACTGGCTCGAGGATCCATGCCATCCCAAAGTTACTTGGGATATGTCGATCTATGTAAAAAAACTTAATAAAAACTTTTTAATATTTTGGCTCTTTGAGTTCAATCTTTTTTATCCGTAGTCAACACACCCAGGCTACCCGGGTAGCTAGAGATTTTATATTAGAAACGTTATCACGTAGTTAGTTAATAGTTGGAGAAAAAAATAAGGAAATATAATGAAAATGAACATGTAAATCTATAAAAAAAAAGTGTTCTTTTTTACATATAATAAAAATATTTACAATATTATAAATTAGTTACATAAATGGAATTTATTTTCTGGTGGCATGTCGTCTTCTTAGGCTGGTCCTTAGACAGGCATAACATTTTCCTGTCTGTGCGGTGTGTCCACTACTGTCTGCCTTCCTAACATACATTCTGCTCTCGAAGTTTCTTATAATATTTACATTCGTAGACCGCGTCGTAATATGTTGTAACGCCAGTTGCCTTCCCAAATTTTTTATGAAAATCCGGCGTTGGTGAGTCCGATTTGAACCAGCAGGATGATTCTCCGAATAAATCTTGTAAGCAACCGCCTTTTAGTAGAATAGTGTCCAAGCAATTTATCCATGCTACCTACTCCACTTTTCATGCTGTTGTAATAATGTATTACTTCCGGTTTTCTTTTATTTCCGGACACATTATCAACATAGTGGAGTGTCGACAACATGATAAGTCTTTTGTTCTTTTTCGGAACGTATGAACATATAGTGATGTTGTCATCGCTGAATTTAAATCGTAATGAAAATATATCTCGCAATTTAGATGGCAGCATTTCCTTAGGTATATACGGCTTATTCTTCTTTAACGTACCGACAATAGAAAGATTCCACGGCTTTAGCAAACGTGCAAGTGGAAGTGATGTAAAAAAGTTATCAGCTACAATGTTCCTTCCGTTTGCTTTAAATCTCATACACAAGTCTTTCACCACGCGATCTCCTTGATTTACTTCTCTGTCTGATAACTGCTTCCCTGCATATATTTGACCAGTAATTGGGTAAGAATTTGAAGCATCGCAAACCCAACATACTTTTATGTCATATTTAGCAGGCTTAGATGGTATGTTTTGTGTGAATTGTATTCTGCCTCTATATGGAAAGAGTTGCTCATCAACAACAACACATTCTGATGGCACGTAATGGGAACGCAAGTTGTTTTTCAAGAGCAGAAATATTTCTGATATAGCGGCCACTTTATCATTTTCCAGACGTAGTCCTCGGGTTGCAGAATTATCGAATCGTAAGAAGCATGTTATTGAACAGAAACGATTCACTCCCATACTCGCGCGATACAAAGGATAGGCTGATGTTTTTCCATAGCTCCCTTATATGCTCGTCATTAGAATGACGTACACCTGCAGTTATAATAATCCCTAAATAGGAATCAAATTCTTCTGTAGTAAAAATTTTCCAAACTTTTGGTGGCATTTCTGGATGTTCACTATTGTGCTGATCATAAACGCTGTTTGCCTACCTATTCGTCTCCTTTATAATTATGTTGCACATTACATCATTAAAAATATATTTGAAGATGTCCAAAGCAGACAAGGGGGTCGTTGAGCGAATTGGACTTGCTCTTTGTCGAAGAATATTATGGCTTAAAGTTCGGACGTTGGTAGGGTTTGGGCGCCATATAGTGCCATCTCTACCACGTAAAACGTTGTCCTGAGTGCTCGGCGCTTCCGTGGCATTGTGATTAGATTCTTCGTCGTGTGTTCATTATCTTCGTGGGCCATTTCGATTCGAATGCAATCATCTTGACGAACATCTTCAACATCCGAATCTTCCTCGTTCATTTCCTGCACTGCTGATGGGAACCATTCTTCATCTGACTCGTCGACATAATCCAATAGTACCTCCTCTTCATCATCAGCTTCTACTAAACATCTAAAATATTCATGTTGTTGTCCGTAATTCATTCTATTAGGTAAAAATTCTACATTAATATGAAATAAAGTTTCATAAATATAGTGTATATGTACATTACCGGTTAAACTCGGTAGCAGAAATTTCTGGTCGTTTGCCCATTTTCGATATAAATAACCACGTAATCAAAGAAAAAAAATCAATTGGCAGCTATCTTAATTTTAAAAGAAATAACATGCGACTAGAAATGTCTGGGCTATCTTCCTTCATACCTTACATAGCATGCCAGAGTCCTCCGCCTTAAGAGAATTTATATTAAATTTCTCCTATTTAATCTTAAATAAATTTTATTATGGTACATATTACTACGGTACTCTCAATTACAGTACATACAATTACGGTAGATACTTCTAATTACCGTACTTTACGTGAAGCCCTGCTCATAAGATCAACCAGCAAATCGGAATAAATGCAAAATGTTCTGAAAACCAAAATTCCACATGTCGGCTACATTGTTGCTTTTATTGGAAATTGCCTATGAATTCTTACATCGTTCATACAAATTATACCTGGCACCCGGGGTAGCCGGGTATGCAGGAGTGTAATTTTTTTTGGGTGTGTACACAAGGGTTAATCAAAGTATAACTTCGAAGTCGAAGTCATTCTCGACTCAATCTCGAGCCGAAAACGATGGAAAAGGAACGCTAAATAGAATCGAAATGACAGCTCGATATAGAGTAGTCTTCTCGGGACTTTTTCGACGATTTTTCGTATATTGGTGAAATACATAACTCAGCAAACATTACGATACGATATTGATTCGAACATGATTCCTTCAGGTGAACTAAGACTTCGATCTCGAAATCGTTTTCGATTCGATATCGATCCAAAAAAGAAAAAAAGGAATGCTATATCGAGTCGTAAAAACGATTCGATTCCGAGTCGTTTTATCGTAATTATATCGAATTTTTTTAATGTATTTTGGTTGCATATAATAGCCTTATATACTCGAGTTTTCTTTAAAAAAAATTAATTGATATCGATAGGGTACAGCAACGAGTTATTACCCGTTACAGAATATCTTCATAATGATTTCATTTATCATTTTCTTGAAGTAAAATTAAAGGAAATTGTTGTTGTCTTTGACGGAGATAGCATGATTTTTGCTGACAAAAATAATATCATTATAGGTTAAAGGACCACTATCGACGAGAGTCAGTCAGAAATGAAAGAATTTTCTGAAATGCTCATTAATTTCGCAACGGAATAAATTCTCAGAACTTACAGTTTCTACTTGACTCTTCAAAGTAGGTAAAACTTGAGTATATTTAGTTAAAATGAAAAATTATCGAAAAATCAGATCAGCAAATTGTTTTACGTCAAAACTTCGAGTTCATCTTGGAAAAGCGAAGTATTCTCAAATGATGGATTTTATTTACTTCCGAAAACTATTTCTTTCCTACTCTTTACTTCTTCGAGAATTCTTCGCAAAAGCAAAACTTCGAGAAATTGTTTGCTGGGAAAGGTAGTCAAGATTTCTTTGTTATAACTAAGTGCTCGATTGAAAATAAACAAGTAAATATGAGAAACAGTAAACATTTACCAAATGCAAATTTTATTTTCTCAGCAATCACTTCACTTCATCACATGTTTTTTTTGTTTTTTTGCCAGATACTTGAAAAATAATGCCGGCCGCGGCGGCACGCCTGTGTTATTATACACAATCTGAAAATATCATGTAGGTAGCGAGTTCTCGAGCCTGAAGGTGAGAAAGTCGAGATTTATTCGTAAAATCGAAAAATTCTCGGATTGCTGCGCATCGAGAAAGTGTTTGCTGGGAAATTAGCTCTAGGTCCTCTGGGATTTGAATTAATTATTATCTTTACATCGTGTCTTTCTATATCCTGACATTTTTTGAGTTTGAGTTCATTGCAGCTTAATTAATATTACATTTCTGTTTACAATATATATCTACAAGCTAACACCTCACATAAGCTATGCTTGTGTGTGAGGGTTAGGATCACATAGTAAAGTTAAAAAAAAAAAAATCTTCCTTAAATTAACATACTGACCCAATGCAAATTAGCTTACTGAATTGATATTATCATTAAAAAAGCATGGATTACTTATTGTAAAATATATTATAAATTTTAAATTTTCGGGGTAGAGGCCGATGACTTGGCCACTGAACACTGCGAATTAAAACATCTTTTGTGCTATGCCTTTGCCTTGTTATGGGTCTACACTGGCCTTTTGTTAAGTAAGCAGTATCTTATTTTGGGTCAGTTTCTGATGGGGCTATGAATCCCGTACCCAGCATTTTCTTTTTCATTAATAGGGTCGCTTTTCAACGTAAAATCAATTCAATAAAGATGCATAATTCTATTATGACTATTCCCTGTGGATGAAACTGTTTTTTTCCTTTTTCGGTGCACTTTCATCAGGAAAAATCCACTGTTTTAACAGCAACTTTATTTCTAGAGTGTAATGATGCATTGATGTTTCCACAACGGTTAAATATTGCCGGAACACGTCTGAGCACCGTCGAATGAGCTCAGCATCGTGAATGCTTGTACAACATTCAGCTACTAAAAACCGTCTACTTGAAACTTTGTGTGTATACCTGAATAAAAATAAAATTGAGTGCCATCTATCACCAAACTGCCTCCATTTTCCCTAAGCAGTGGCAGAAATGTGTCCATTCCTAAGTACCTCATGGTAGAGCGTGTTAGAGATTGTTAGGTTGATATTATTATTAGCGATATCTACATATGTTATTGGGGGTTGTATTTTTCTTTTCTTTTTAAAGGCAGGGGGACAAGAGACTCCAAACACGGAGGCCAGGGCGGCCCATTGTTGGACCCTGCTTGAAACTCTCATCCTCCTGTCCTCTTAATGAAATGTATCAGGTCTTGATGAGGTAAGTTTTTAGCTCCTCCACAGATACGAGGGCAGACCCAAACGCATCCAGCTTCTCCGGGCAAAGGCCGGACAAGCACACAGAAAGTATTCAGTTGTCTCACGTTCTCCTTCCAAACAGGACTCTGGGCTGTAACCAACTCCCATCCTTATTAGATGTGCGTGAAGTAAACTGTGGCCGGTTAAAATGCCAACCACATTTCTGCATTGTTTCCTTCCGAGCCTCAAGAGACAATCAGAGAAATTCCTATTAGGCCCATCAAAAAAAAGTTTTGTACACCTGCAAGTAAAGGGTTTTCAAATAAGAGGTGTTATTTTGATATTCAAAGAAAAGTGCCATTTTTTGAGATAAATGATCGGATCTTTATTTCACTATAAAGAGGATGGTATGCCGTTAATAATGGAAAATAACATCAGTCAAATGACCACCACGACCACGCCTACAGGACCATATCCTTTTCATGAAATTTTCCATAACCAAATCGCAAAGTGGCTGCCCTATGTCCTCGACAACCTCACGAATTTCATCTTTGAGGTCTTGAATCGACGCTGGGCTATTGGCGTAGATCTTCCCTTTCACGTGGCCCCAAAGGAAGAAGTCGCAAGGTGTTAAGTCACAAGATCTCGGTGGCCAAATGTGATCCCCTCTTCGAGAGATAACACGGTCCGGAAACTTTTCCCGTAAAAGATCAATGGTTTCGTTGCTTGTATGGCACGTAGCGCCATCTTGTTGAAAGTAAACGTTGTCCAGATCAATACCATCCAATTCCGGCCATAAAAAATCATTAATCATCTGTCGATAGCTCAATCCATTCACCGTAACTGTTGCTCCAGCCTCATTTTCGAAAAAAGTAAGGTCCAATGACCCCGCGGGACCATAAACTGCACCAAACAGTCACATGTTGAGGATAGAGAGGCTTTTCAACAATAACTCCTGGGTTTTCCGAGCCCCAGATGCGCCAATTTTGCTTGTTGACGAAGCCATCGAGGTGGAAATGGGCCTCATCACTCAAGATGAGTTTTCGATGGAATTCCGGATCATTTTCATGCATTTCAAGGACCCAATCAGCAAAGACTCGACGTTGTTGATGATCGGCCGGCTTGAGTTCTTGTGTTAACTGAACTTTATAAGCCTTAAGACGCAAATCTTTATACAAAATACGGTGTAATGACGTTTGTGGAATGCCTAATTCCAAAGAACGACGGGGAATGGACAAACCTGGGTTTTCTTCAACACTTTCGGTTACAGCAGCAATATTCTCGGCTGTTCTTGAGCGACGTGCACGGGTTTTATTCTTCACATCACTAACTTGTCCCGACAGCTCGAATTTTTCTACCAATTTGTGTATTGCGGTCCGACAAGGTGCTTCACGACGACCCAAAAATGTTCGAGTTTTACGAACCGTCTCTGCCACATTTTCACCATTTTTATAGTGAATTTTAATAATTTCAATGCGTTGTTGAATCGTGTATCGTTCCATTTTTATTAATGGCATAGTTTCTACTTGTCAAATGTCAAAAAATGACAGCTCCAAAAGTGACATCTAGCGGGCTAATTAAAATAACACCTCTTATTGGAAAACCCTTTACTTAGGATTACTCATCTCTGATTATGCTTCATCCGAACATCCGCATTGATGAGAGACCCGATAACTGAGGTGGCAATGACTATACGGTGCGTTCCGATCCAAGAAAGGGAGAACCAGAGCCAGACCTGGATAGAAGCTCAGCCCTTTCATTCCCCATCAGGATCAATATGTCATCTTCATGTCAATTGAGCTTATTCAGCATAACGTTATAAATCCTCGTTTAAAACTCAATCACTTTATCGAATTCATAGAATTCATTTTTAGTACCAAGTACACCAAATACAATTAAAATTTCGAAACTTGAAATTCTAGGATATACATATGTTGTATGTACCTATGTATAGGATGTAGTAATATTGGAGTTTGATCTCGGTCAGCTTTTGATAATTCTAAAATTATTTTATCAATGATTGATCTTCCTGCTTTTTGCAGGTCTAATTGTGTAAAAAAGTGATAGTATGGAGATAAAATTGAATTACTCCACAAAATGTAGGAATGCCGTCTCGTCAGCATACTATTTATTATAAACTTTGACTTCTTCGAAATTTGGAAAAGAACGAATGCAGCAATATTTAAATTTACTCAGATCAACAGTAGCCTATTGTTTGCTTTGCCTACGCACGTTTCCGTCTTGGTAGACTAAATTTATGTCAATTGCTTCCCTGCAATTCAGACAGATGCTTAACTCCACACTTTGACATTAGTTGACCTTTAAACGTATTTCGGTATAGGGTTGCCTTTTTTATTTTGATTTTTCAATACAGTGAATGCATAAATACTTGTAAAGAGACGTTCAATTGCTTTTTTACCCCGCTATTAAAAATATACCAACTACGCTTTAAAATTTTTCGCTTATACTCCATCTAATCAGTAACACATGCACGAAAAATCTACAAAAGCCCTTCAGCCAGTTTTGTACCATTATTGAGTGGGATCAAAATTTTTCAGAATAAAAGTACTTAACATGCCCAAGATTTATGTTCCGCCCTATTTAACTTTGAATTCAAGTAGGAATATGATGATAAAAATCTATAAAAAAAAAAAACAATTTTTACGATGAATGAGTCAATACACATTGGTCGATGACCCTTCAGTTAAGAGCAAGAAAAATCATTTTTATGATCATTGCTGTGATGGATTACAACTTAATGCATGTTTTCTTCTCTTTCATTTGTAAATAATAATTATTAACGTAAACAATCAAATTCAACGAGATAATCTTAAAAAGCCTATTTAGAGGTTTCTTTATGATAATGCATATCAAATTACACTACAACTGTGAGATTGAAGTCATTAAACATCTTCTATGAATTAAATGGCGTTATTCTTTGATGTTTTACAGCATCTACTAGAAAAATATACAAAAGTAATAAAAGTTTTAGTTGCATACAATTATGTGGGAAACTAAAATGGATGTTTTTATTTTCAGTTTTAATTAGACTACTTGTATTTTGATAATTTTTATTTAATTTTAGAGACATAGTTATACCTTTTTCTTCGACATAATATGCATTATATGTATCACCCACCCCACTCGGAGAGCTATTACCAGGACTGCCGCATAAAAGTATGGCAGCGATATCGATAGTTTTAAAAGTATTAAATCAAAGTACCTTGCACTTTCAAATCCTATATTGACTGAATTCAAATATTCATATCACTCATCCAGACGACGATATCTCTTCTATAAATGAAATAGAATTCCTCGCTCAGTTACATATAGAGCTCATCTGGTATACAGTAGCGCAATAATAATAATTCTCTCTAAATCTGGTTACCGCAGCTAATGAGCTAGATTTAACTTCCCCTTTGCTATTCAGATGAGTTTCTACCAAAATATGAAAGCATTTTGCAACTGGAATATTTTTTTTATCTGCGTCTTACTTTCCGCCATACATGTATGTATGTAATCTGAGCATCTGAGTTTTTTTGTGCTTCAATATTATTGCCCCCTCCAAGAGAACCAGAGTCTTAAACATTAAGCCCAACTGTAGCAATTGGTTACTGCTGTGTAGAGGCCTGTCTAAACGTTCGAGGATATGAATAGTTTGGCACTTGATATCTTCTGTGAAAATATTTCCGATCAGTGCTTATTAGATACTACAGGGTGGTTTCCGCCATGGTGGTCCACAGGGCAGAAGATGATAGTACACCTAAAAAAAAATTGTATGGTGGCATATCAACCATTTCGGAGTTACAGAATGATTAAGAAAATATGCTAGATCTTCACATTTCAACAAGTATAGAGTGTACGGTCACCGTCAAAAGCTCATTATATACAGAACTTCAGGGCCTTTCCAACGACATGATACTCCTTAAGAGTTTTTGTGGTTTCGGATTTCCTTACTTTTTTTTTTTTTTTGCGACGGGCTCAAGTCTGGTATACTGACGGATTCCGGAAGAATAGGCAAACAGGCACAGGGGTGGTTGGTTCAGAAATTGTACTTTTTTTTTTTTTAGGTGGGGGGGACAGTAAATCCCATCCCAAGCACGGAGGCCATGACGGCCCATTGTGTTGTCCTGCTAGAAGCCCATTCATCAAAACTTCCCTGTTCTCTTAAAGGAGCGCGTCAGGTGTGTGTCAGGTCTTGGTGTGGAACGTTTTTCAGCTCATCTACAGATAGAATAGCAGACCCTAGTGTATTCAGCCTGCTCCGGCCGAAGGCCGGACAAGCATACAAAAAGGGTCCTGTTGTCTCAGGCTCTCCTTCCAGGCAGGACAGACACTCAGGGCTGTCAACAACTCCCATCCTTGTTAGCTGAGCGTGAAACCAAGTGCAAGAAATGGAACTATCCATTCTGCTTGGTGCTTCACCTTCCATTTTTTAGGCGGAAGTATATGCTATAGAGCTTGGAGCTCACGAAAGCCCCTAAAAAATGGCTGCAAGAACTCCAACATCTACATCTGTCCAGACAGTCAAACTGCGCTCCTAGTTCTTTCCTCTCAAGTCTGAGTCGAAATTAGTCTGGAGCTGCTACTTGAAATTCCAGCTACTGTCTAGGGACAACCAAGTAACCTTGGTTTGAGTTCGTGGACACGAATGAGGTGACGGTAATGAAAAGACGGGCGAACTGGCTAAAGCCGTATATTGGTTCCTACCTGATATTTGGCCTACCAAAAAGCCAATTAGGGAGGAACTGCTTAAATGGGAAAACAGGCAACTGGATCTCATTTGGTGTAACGCGTCCGGTATGAGGTAGACGAAGAAATTCTTCAACCCCCTCTCTTCTCCAGACGCGACAACTTATTGTTCTTAGAAGACAGTCGCTCAGACTGTTTGCTAACGCAGTCACTACTCACTTCTTGCAGAAGATAAGCAAATCCGATAACATAACCTCTTTTTTTAGTTTGGCCTCTTTACAAGCAGCTGATTTACAAAATCTATGCTATCTGTGGCCGTTAAAGAGTTATTAGTTCTTAACCTATTCTCAAAGATAATTTGTTCCATTAGTGACTGAAAACACGTGTTTTTAAAAAAATATCGTCTAATTTCGGCAATGCGCTACAGTAACCGAAAGATTTTTGTTTCCGTTATGCATCAAAACTGCCTTCAGGCTAGGTTTTGACGAACCAATGAAAAAATGTCTTATTTCTCCTCTTTCTGCGGATGATGAATAGTTGCTGCTATACTTAGCTTATCCGTCGGAATTGTGGCAAATTGAACAGAACTAGATGCTGCTGCAGGTATTGTAAAATTTTTATCTAAAGGATATGACCTTAATAAAATGGTAGAGTAAGGATATACAATGCTCTCATTAATCTGATAAAAATTGAAGAAGTTAGCAGTTTAGTGTGAAGTCTGCGCGGCGGACTGAAATGTAGGCATACAATGCCTAAATGAAAGGGAGCATGAGTATAGAGATTGGTATTCTCTTCTAGTATTAAGTTGGGCCTGTGGATTCGCGTGCGAGTGCTTACAGAGCCCTTCATAATCTCGAAAACTTTACTGATCGCGTGCTAGGCGGAACTGTAAACTTTAAACGTGATTTTCTCGAAACAAGGTTTTCAAAATCGGTGACAATGATAACTCGAGAACGAAATGTCCGATCTCGCTGCAGTTTGTTTTATTATATTCCAAACTATTTTCTTCCGTTTTTGATCGTGGCTTTTTCGTTTTTTCATAGCCGATCAAACACCGTTTTTTTTTTTTTTTTTTTTTTTTCGATGAAAAATGACTACTTGAAGTTTACAAAGTCGCCATTTTGTTAAAAATTGGTTTTTCCCAAAAGCATCGGTCAAAGCTGCTCTTGGTGTAATTTTGATATCAGATGATTTTTCCGTCGTCAGGAGTTGTCGGCGAAAATCACTTTGCTACAACATCGTCTTCAAAGAATTAATATCATGGTCGATATATATACATATATATAAATTAGATTATTGAACTTCATCGAACAATAAATAAAGCCTGTAAAAAAATTCTGAAAAATATTATTCATTTCATAAAAAAAAAATCGTGAAAATGCCTTGCAGGTAGGCCTACCCCTTTAAATCAGGTTTTTATACCCTAGATGAAATCGTAGGATTTAAGTTTGTCATTCCGTTCGTAACACCTAAAAATAATTATGGTAGAGCAAAATGGATTGGGCACCCATGCATACTATTAAATGCATGTCCGTCCGTCCCACTGACTTATAACAATGGACTGAGCGATTTGCTATTTCATGTGGCACAAAAAATATTGTGTTTCTGTATATCACCGTTAGAGAACCCTTTAAAACGTTTACTACATAAAAATATGTAAAACTCAACCAATCAGATGAAATTTTACACCCGTAAATCGAATTAAATTAAACAAAATGATTTCATTGTGTCCAAGTGATATTTTAATCGTTTATAAGCACTCTTATAAGAAATTAAACTAATTCTGACTTTTATTTTCAAAAGTTATTCTTAACTGAATCCTGCGTATGGGCAAGAGAGACGGCGCATGGTAAACACTATCTTTACCTTATTCTTTCTGCCGTGATTGAATCTGCAGCCAACATAAAAACATCAAATGGCATAAGAAAATGCTTAGTAAGAAATATTTTGTGTTGGTAGCTCCAACTCTGCCATAGGGCGAAAGAGAGAACTGTAAAACTTGCTCCATTCTTTCCTATAGGAAAATGGCAATACGCTCAGTCCATTGTTATAAGTCAGTGGTCCGTCCTCACGATAAGTCGAGATTGCGTTCACTTAGAGTGCTAAAATTTTGCAGATGGACTTTTTTTTTTTAAAAAAAAGTAAATTTAAGTTCGAAAATGGGACCAATCCGGCAATCTCGTTCGTAGGGTTGCCATACAAAAATTTCGTTTTCTACTATATATTTGGACACTGCCTGAGAACGCGCTAACGTAGAGAACTGAAATTTGGTACATGGTGTTTTCACTTATACTGTGAAAACGATCAGTTCTAGACATTTTTATTGTACTGAAAAGTTCTTCAGAATATGAAATGCTATGAAATTTGTTATTTTTGCTGCCCGACAAAGCGTTCTAGAAATGTATACTAGAAACCACTTCAAAAATCAAACTTGCATAGATGTATGACCATACGAAATTACATACGGGTATCGTAAGAATTGGTCTTATAACAATTCTAGCCTTTTTTGCTTGTTTCATTTATTTAACAACTAATTTTTTTATTTATTTATTTTCAGTTTTTTTTATATCGATTGTATATTGCTGTGAAACTATAGGGTAGTACATAAATGTATAGACAAGTTTTTTAGTTTCTCTCACAATGACATCGTCACTCCCCCCCCCCTACTTTTTTTTTACCCAAACTATCACCCTTTGTTGAAAGATAAGATTACCCTGGTTATCTGAATCACCCTATATAGTGAGATAAACTTTCATAATTCATGTATTGCTTTAATATTGTTTAACCACAATATTTCGAAAGTTTTTTTTTTTTGTAATTATTTGCCTTGAAGTAGTTTACGTAATGCTATTGGTAATAAGTCTCTTAAGATCTACTTATTTCGAAAATATTTATTCAGTGATATTAAGGAATTTCCAAGATCCGCAAACTAAGAGGGATACGTGTATAAGTTAAAAATATTTCCGTTTGAATTTTTATGATTTTCCGGTAGATTTAATTTAATATTCCTTGTAACTATTAGCACACCTCGGCTATAATTTGCTCGTATTAAAACAACCTTTATAGTCACTTTAGCATAGCTCTAATAGCAAATTCTCATGTAATTACACACAATCCAGCAATAACGTTGTACTCATTCCCATTAGATCTTACTGTTAACAAGTTTTTCCAAACAATAGACGCACGCTTTGTCTTACTTTCCGTTGAAACTCTCACCATAATAAAACAAAAAAAAAATTATTTTTATACCAAGAGTGATCTCAAACATGGCACCTGAAATAAAGCCTAGTCACACTATAGCTTAGGAACTTAATGAAGCATTCCTCTCATGTCTTGGAAGATATTCAATTCACGTTCTCATGCTAGGCAAAAAAAGCGCGCGGATCAAGTTGAAAAAAAAATTGCATAACTGTCAGCAGCACTCTATGCCAGTATAAAGCAGTATAAGTCTGGAACTGAAAAACACTTATTGAGCTTACATAGCGAGTCGAATCAAAACAGAATCCGGTTTTGGTTATTTCGATCATGTTTTGATTACTAAAATTTGCAACGAATTTTTGCTTAATCTTGTCCAGTGGTTTCTCTGGCATGAATAAATTTCTAATTAAAAACTAAGTTAAAATGAAATAAACATTCTCTATATATATACATTACATATCTTTGCGGTTCATTTAATTTAGTCTATTAATAATAGTTTAATTGTGATTTTTAATAAATTCTCTTTTCTAATTTCAGGATCCTGCTGGCATTTTTGAACTCATTGAAGTGGTTGGCAATGGAACTTATGGCCAAGTGTACAAGGTAAGGATGACCGAATATTTCTAGAATTATATCTTAGCTAAAAGGAATTTCTTGTCATAATATTTTTAATTAATTTATGATACTGAGTACGCTTGTAGTTGTCGAAACAGTGCTGTCTATATGTACATATGTTTGTATAAATTATACTAGATGCCTTTAGTAAAAGATTTTCAATTCCGGCTATCATACATATTCTGTATGTAACTGTTCACCAAAAGAAATAAAATATTCAAAATTTATTCACATTTTATTAAATTTAAAATTATCAAGTCTTGAGATGTACGATTCGCTTATCAATTAATGCCCTATTCATTGCAATGTCAGTCATTGAACTTGGGCATATCTTGCGGTCATTTTGTATTCGCCATAGGCGGCATATTTCATTGCTGTTGTTTTTTGTATTTACTTTTTGTAAATCACTCATTTATGCACCATCATCCGGTGTCTATTGTATGCTTCTTCTCTAAAACTTGCACTATTAAGAACCATGACCACGACACCCGGTCGCTTTGGTCGTGAAGTAGCTCGAAACCTCTTTTTTGTTTTTTTTTTATAGTGTGATAGACTGTACAAATGTGCACCAACTGCAACTTTTGTGGTCTATGCCATGGTCAGAGCACTTTTACACAATTAAATCATCAATTAAAATTTGTAATTAATTTAATTGTATAGTGGATGTATAGTACAGAGTTTTTGATAAGAATTGACAAGTTAATTTCTCCTACATACATTTTAGTAGTAATGACATCGGCTGTTGTTGCCTGCATGCACTATAAAATCTCGCGTTTCAGAAAAACAATCTCAACTTCACCCTCATTATTATAATTATCGCGTGGACACTTTTAATTTCTTTTTTTCTTTTCAATTAATACAATTAATATCGAATTTGTTATTTTATATATGTATGTACTTAACAAATTAATTTGAATGAGGAATTAATTCAGATTAAGTTGTATGCAGAATATGTACTTTGTAGTCATATCTGCCACATTAGGAATGTTTCAAGCAAATTGAGACATGCAAGCAGTAAGTAATGCAGCAGTAGTGTGAAGGAGCAATAAGCTTTACCGAGTAATAAAAATGGAAAATTTGCAAATTTAATCTTGGAATGCATTTATTTATATACTTTTTGTATGCTAATAATCAAAAGCAATCTGTTTATTATACTCAGGATAAAATCATAACATTTGGAATGCATAGAAATAATAATGGCATGGCAAAATGAATTGAAAATACACAAATTTCGGTTTTTACTATACATATTTGAAAACTATACTTATAAACGCGTAAACTAAACAAATTTTAGCTGCTCTGCTATAAGAATTCTAAATCGTTGTTCTGCTATAAGAATTCTACATCATTGTTCGAAAATAGACAAAATCGACAAGGATTGCCATACAACAATTTTGATTTTCTCGTATGTTTCAATACTGGTTGAAGCATAGAGACACAGAGACCTTACCGAGCGGAAAAAAACGCTTTAAAAATCCTTTTTAATAGCATCTGCGGAAGCAGAAAGCGTTTCGATTGTGCTTCAATTTCATATAAATTTTAATATTACATGTCCGCAGAAACAAGCACTTCCTTTTAGCTTCGTTTTAATCGCTTCTGAAGCACTTTGTGTGAAGCAAATTGGAAGCTCTGCACGATTTCAGCTACTACAGTGTCGGTACAAATAGTTACCATTGTTTCTGTTTTTAATCACAGAATATTTGAAGTTGACGATTATGATTGTGGGAAATAAAATAAAATCACAAAGTTTATTTATTTATTATTATTATATTAAAATTCAACTTCACAAAGCAAATGTCTTCTGAAACTCTGAAAATCACACTGACTAATCGTAAGGCGTCAACATTAGTAACTTGCATGATCACGTTCGAATTCAATATTTGCTTCGAAATTGCTCCAGAGAATCACTATTTTCGAAGCATATCTGTAACCTAGCTACAAGCGCTTCGAATCTGCTTTTCTTCGAAACGCTTGGAATTTTTCCCGCTGCGTACATTTTTATACACTAGATGAAATCTAAAGGGTAGGTATACAAAGTTTGTCATTCCGTTTGTAACACCTCGAAATAATGATGGTAGAGAAAAATGGATTGGACACCCACACATAATATTAAAAGTTATTTTGTTTTTTGCATGTCCTTTCGTCCGTCTGTCTGTGCGGATGATAAATCGAGAATGCATTCACTTAGAAAGCTGAAATTTTTTACACGGACTTTAAAAAAAAAAAGCAAAATTAAGTTCGAAAATGAGACAAATCGAGCAACTCCTTCGGAAAACTTGGTTATCCACTATATATTTGGACACTCCTAAGAACGCGACAACGCAGAGAGCTGAAATTTGGTGCATGGTGTTTTTATAGTATAATAGCAAAAAAAAAATTCAAAAATGGACTAAATCGGACAACCCCTTTTTGGTGTTACTATGTAATAATTTAGGTTTTTTACGGATACGTGAAAACCATCAGCCCTAGAAATTTTTGTTGTACTAAAAACTTCTTCAGAATATGAAATCCTATAAAATTGATTATAATCATTTTTTCTGTCCGACAAACTGTTCTAGAAATTATGCGAAAAACCACTTCAAAAATCAAAATTGAATAGATGGGTGACCATGCGAAAATTCATACGCGTATTCATCTACGGTATCATAAGAATTGGTCTTAGTTAGACCAATTCTAGTTTTTTTTTTTTTTTTTTTACAATTTGAGATACCTACCTATAATTTCAAAAATCGGGACCTTTTTTGTAGGGTTGCCATACAAGAAATTACGATCTTTCATAAATTAATTAGCCGCACAATGGGGAATGCCCATAAAGTTGAAATTGGTTACATTTTTAGAAATAAATGCGAAAAACAACCTTAACGGTATGCGTAAGGAGAATATATATTTTCAAAATAGCTTGACAACCCTGTATATTAACTTATTATTTGTTTTACTTTGTAGCCTCTGTAGCTCAGTTGGTAAGCGCGCTGACTACCATCCCAGTGGTCGAATCCCAACTCGACACAGTCCTGTGCTTCTCCTCATACTTAGTTCACTTTCGACTCTGATAACTTCTCCTATTGAGCAGATTAGCACAATGTGCCTCCACAATTGGGATCATTCGTCCCGCTACGAAAAAAAAAAAAATATGTTTATATACCACTTATGTATATGTATGTAACTTTTACTAATTTCAAAGTAGAGCTTCCTAATACCCGTATGTATACTCGGATATATATTTGAAAAATGTAACTAAAAATACGAACTTGAACTACATGTGTGTATCTAATACACTATGCGTGTTTTTAAAAAGTTCGTGTACAGCTGTTTTGTCTATACGAATTTCAAAACTTGGTGCCTTTAGGAGCGGTGAAAATGTGAGTCGAATCTCTAGAAATATGGGCAAGAGCTTGTTAACGGTGAAAAAGAGCGAGGGAGGTGGATGAAGGGAATGGTAAGTGAATGTAAGATCAAGCGAATTGATACACAAATTAAAAGTTAACCCAAGAAAGATATATATCTTTGCATTCACAAATTAAAGATTAATTAAACAAGAGCCTTATACACTTTGTTGAAAGAATTTCTAAAGACGAAAAATTTCTAGGTTTGATAACCCTAGACGAAAAGCCAAGCTGGAATCCTCGCACAAAATAGATTACTGAGAAGGCCATTATTTCTCTTTGGACCTGCAAAAGTTTTCTTGGCAAAAGTTGGAAATTGAGGTAAGATTGTACTTACCACCCTTGGTATCTTTTAACTAGACTTACAAACAAAAAAATGGCTCACTCCGTTCCGGGCCCCCTATTCTGAATTTTCACTTACTTATGGCTGTGTCAGAGAAGTCAGTCATTTCTATCTCACTCACCCACCATATAGGTATTCTAGAAAACAAATAGAATGAGATGTACACTGTTAAATAAAATAATACACCCACATTCGTGGTGAATATTTTTGATGTGTCAATCAAGTGTTTCTTGTTTACGAAAGTAGAATTAAAATTATTTTAAGGTGGCCAGTTTGAGTTTTTGTACCTCAATATTATTAATTATGTAGTTCTTTAGAAAATGAAGAAATACGTAGTGGGAATAGAACTCACCCGATTCGTTGTCGCACATGAGTCGTAAATTGTGCGTTTCCTTACTCTGGCAATGTATTTGAAATTCAGCTTAAATGTAAATAACAAAGTTCTAAAAACTTACCTCTGATAGCTAATTAGAATATATAGCAAACAGCAATGGTTGAAACATGTATAATACATGAGCGTAATTTTTCAAAAGCAGTGCATCATACATAGGACTAAGTCAGATAACGGGGAGATCTATTGTCAAAACTGGATCTTGATTGTCAAATGTGCATTTGTTTTGTGAACAGGTTACTCAATTTAAAATTCTTTTGCGAAATTTAACAAAAGCAGGTACGGAAATAGTTATATTTTTTAAAACCATTTATCTTTATCCTGTTTTGTGCCATTAGTGTCTGTTAAAACCTTCGTAACAATAAAAAAAATAAATAAAGTATTCGGTCAGTCCTTGCAAATATAAATTGGATTATAAATTAATCGTGTTTCAGGCAAGTGTAATACCCTAGACAGACGGCCAAAATCAATGATCATTCGTTTGTAATTGATTTTTTCAAAAATCGATTTACCTTTGAATTTGAATTTTAATTATTAAAAATGGTGCTGTCAATTAAATATAAAAATTGACAGGACTTTCTTTTTAATTCACAAAAACCTTCGGTAACTTGATTTTTAAAAAAATCAATTACGAATGAATGATCATTGATTTTGTACGTCTGCCTAGATTATAAGGCACTATGTAAATTATCTTTTATGTTAATAGAAGCAAAAATTTATGTAAATTAAATATAGGAGTTAGGAGAATTTGCATACCCCTAAAAAAATCCACCAGCCTGCTTTTTTGTCCCAAGGACAATTTTCTCGCATTGAATACTTTCTCCTGCATTTATTCCTTTTATATTAAATAATAAATAAAAATCCCGTCAAAAGTAAACACAAATGGCCGTGTCGAGTAGCGTATACCCAGTAGTAATATCTCACTCACTTATGTTCCAGAATAAAGAAACAAATGTCATCGCGTAAGTGAGTGAGTGAGTATTGTGAGTGAAGTTGTAGAGTGGAGACCCTGGCATTCCCATTACTTACTTCCAAAAAAAACGATGGATTCGGGGCTGCAGTATATGGGCCGAGAATTCCAAGGCGAACTATGGATTGAAAAACCTCATAAAATTTATAATCTCTCTGACAGTAGAACCGCCCGCTGTTTACAGTCGAATAGTCATCTAAGATTTAAGACCCTATTTATTTCTGAAATGTATATTGTTGACATTGAAAGCTTTGCAGCTCTTCTTAACTCGTTTTTTGATGTTTTACTTCCAGTTAGCATCGTGTTGAGGATAGCACTACTTCATACTAGAAAATAAAGAGTGTTCCACCATTTAGCTTAGGTAGATCTAAGTACGTTGGTTTTTATAGTTAACACAGCATCTACATGGTTTGGCCTATTAGTTGATTCTGCCTAAGACATTCTCCATAATCTCGCCGAAGGGAAACACCGCCGACTACCATATGGCTGTCTAGCTATGCCAATATTTTATTTATTGCTATTAGCCAGAGCAGTGGACAGGGAACATCTTCTCCAAAGGCAAATTTGACCACACGGCTGTCATCTAGGTCGAACTGAATAATGCTTGCCTTTAGCAATCTAATGGCTAAGGCATGTCACGATCCTTCGTTTGAGAAGAGATTCCTCAATTGTGGACAAGATCACGGATGAATTGCTATTTCTTGTAATTTCTGAAGAATATAATGGAGGGTATACCATCGTGCAGCTAGAATAATAATAGATACAACAGCAGATACAGAACGAACACTCACAGAATAAACCACAATGCGTGAACAAGCAAAAAAACCTTATCGCAGTATCACGGGATATACTAGAAAATGCTGAAACCACAACAGAAACTCCGAGAGCTTCCTACTATTAAACTAAAATGAACAGGCGAAAGACTATTATCTTCCTGTAAGAAAGGAATAGTCCTAAATTTAACCGAAGTGCCAAAAAGAGACTATAAGATGGTGGCACTCTATGCATTCCAATGAGAGTGAAGAAGTCAAACACTTTAATTTTGTTTTGCGACTGCCCTCCAACAATATCTTAATATTGAGAATTTAAGCCATCAGCGGCCCTCTTCATTATTATATATTTTTGAGGTCGAGCTTCACCGGCAGGTGTTTACCAATGATTTCTGGCTAACACAAAGTACTCACTATGAAGCACATTTGGATGCTGTAATATCAGTAAATTGGACACCACCTAAAATTAGAGGTTCAATTGCAGCAATTGTAAAGAAACAGATGAATGCCTATACAATTCTATAAAATTTAAGAAAAAGAAAGAATTTCTAGCTGAATTCGCTATTATAAATTTGCATAAAATATGCGGTTGTAACGGGTATAAATTAGTTATTTTGACAAATGTATATTTGTTTGAGAGTATTTGTGTGACTGAACTTTTTTCGAATGTTTATGCGTGAAATGTCCCAATAGCAAATCAAACCTGTTAAAATGGAGTTGATCTTAAAAAATTATTTATTCAAACGACTTAATTTCATACATAATACATCGCAACGGAAAAACACTTTTTTTTTTAATATTATTAATTTAAATTTTGTTTTGGTATGAATTCTGATGACATCATGAGATTCGATTTAAATAGATGCCATATAATTATCAACTCAAGTGCAAGATTATTTCAAATATTTCAATCGTTGGAAGCTTTACTTAAGAGACTTTTTTCGTGTATCTTCGGTAGCTTGGTTTCTGGCCACAAATACTCAGTTAAAAGTGCCCAAGTTTCTAATCTTGTTTCAATTCTTGAAAAAATGAATCGACTCAACATCGCAGTTGTTGAATTCAACGATACCATCATACATAATATTGGGGCGCATGTTGGTAAACCTTCTTTTATTTTTGGTAAATCATAAATAGAGCCAATCAGGATAAGTTCCAGCAAAAAAAAAAAAAGCCAAATCCAAAACTGGTCACCAGTGAAGAAGTATTATTACCCATTTAAAAACCAGATTTTATTTTCATTCATTCTCTACTGGAGAAGCATTTGATTATATAAACAACGATGGCTAAAAAGACATCAATCTTGATATAACAGACATACAACAAGGATTTCCATTTAATATTTGCAGATTGGCTATTTCGTACAAAGTGTAGCTTTTGGAAATGTTATTTTCTAATTCTTTGACGTTTTTTATGTTCTTTCGATGGATAAAAAAAAGTTGTCTCTGTATTTATGCCCAAAAAAATACAAAAAAAAAGTCATTTCGTTAAAAAATAGATTTGATCCGTCAAAATTTTCTAGTACTGACTTTTTATAATTTTAAAGGCGGGTTGATTGTTTTTGAAGTGATTGCGGAACGATAGGTTTAATGCCTGTTCAACAAATTCAATAATTCTGAGATTTTCTTTACCATACGTAAACTTAACTAGCAACCTCCAGCATGTAGTTTTAAAGTCCAAAAAATGTTCACCAACAGCATCTTATTATAGTGTGTTCAGTATTTAAATCGACATGTAACTTTATGGAACTGATGTGTTGGAAAATGTATTGAAGAATCATTAATTCCACTAGTAATCTACATCAGTGACTTTAACTTTAGAGCAAATACAGCCGTTCTCCCTCTGTACCAAATAACTAAATAAATTTCGGGAGAACATAAAAAATAATAATAATTTTTAAAGATTATAAAGCTTTTGAAGCATTATTATAAAGTACCTCCCAAATTTCGAAAAATTACCCCGCTTAAATCGGAGGTATATACATACATATCTAAGTTGATATTCCTATAAAAAGGGGCATTTTATATACATATAGCCACACGTGTGTTTTCCAAATGTTTTAATTAATTCGTTCAAGTTCAATACATTAAAAACATCCTGTTGGACTGACTCCAACGTGTTCCAAACATTTTCAAAATATATAGTGGAGCACGAAATTGAAAGTTCCCGACTTAACCCATTTTTGAACTAGGTTTAAAAAATTTTATATTATGGCCGGGCCTATTGTGTATAAATATTTAGACCTCTTAATTAATGCACTCTAATGGAATAGCCAAAAATACAAGTTATATAAGTAATTGGTCTAAAACAAATTTTGGTGATATCCAAAGTGAATATCTGTGAATGCATCTGTCCCTCTGTTTTGAAAATGTGCTCGTTCGATCATTAAGTAGTTTTTCATATATTTTTTGTTTATCCAATTCCTCGGACGGTAAAATGTCATAATCTTTTTGATAAGTTTTTATATTCCAGTGTTCTTTAAAAATGTCTGATCTAAGTCTATGATGTTTGATGAAAAGTACATGGTTCAAAAATGTACTTCGGCGCTAGTTTTAAAATATCCCCCATTTATATGGAGTTATGCATTTTGGACCCATCATTTCAATCATTTAGAGGGAAGGTGCAGTTATGTAGATAGTACAGAACGATAGAGAGTTTTGTTTTCAAACACTTTGATATACATAACTCAAAAACCCCATTTTTGGAGTTATGTACTTTTGATAAAACATCATAGAACTGTTCTCTCAGTGTACGTAAAAAAAAAAAGTAATTTGTGTATACACTACAAGGCCGATGTTCGATTTAGACAATTTTTGAAATTTTAAAATTTGAGGCCTCAGCATCAACGCGTTCTCAACAAGTACCTATCCAATTATACAATCAAAATCATTTTCGAACTTGGATCTAGAGCAAACAGTATTCGAAAACCGATTAAGGAGTTAGGCCACTCTACAGGCAAATAAAAAAAGGCATATTTCGTAATTTTTTTCAACGAAACCATAAAATAAATCGAATTTTATTTTACATGTAATTGGAAATGCAGAATTTTTCCGATGACGTCTTTATTTCTGGAAGGTCAGTGGCCGACCGAACCAACAGCTTCTATAATTTTTGAATTATGATGAGACACCAAAGTTTTTAAGAATACCTCTAGAAATACGTAGGACTTTTTTGATATGTTGTTTTTTGTAAAAATTTGCATTTCCAAATCAAAAAGTAGAAAATTCCATGAGAAAATCGTCAGGAAATTATTTATAAAAACGGAAGTATGCTATATAATAAAAAAAAAAACATCCTACCCTTAGAAACCGTAATTCTATGTAGGTACTGTAAAAATTTCAAATGAATCAGTTGAAATTTGTTCGAGTTATGAGTTCGGCCGACTTGAAAAATGTAGTTTTGAGATCACCGCGTTTAAAGTTTGTAGAAAATCAGGACATGAATAATGTTTCAATACCTTTAATCTAAAACAGACGCTTCTCGAATACTTGTGATTCGAAAGTCACATCTACAGTCGATGAATAAATTCTAGCCTAATCAGGTATTAAATGCCTTTATTATCCCCTGCGGTATACCTGCTCCAGTCCCCCAAATTACAGCCTACTATTGCGCTCATGAAAGGAGCTCTCCTACGGAACAAGAAGGGTTACGCTAGAATACAAAAATAGAGTACTTCGGGATTTTTCACGCACATAATCTTTTGGTATATAATTCTGTAGATAGTAAGGTAAATTAAAAAAAAATTGTTTTTGAAAATCCTAGAGTGGCCTAACCCATAAAACTTTTGTACACACCTAAGAATTCACACTAATCAAAACATGTCTTACTGCAGATATCTACCGGAAAGTTTCTGGCGTGCAGCCCGCGTGCTAGATGGAAACTAAGTATTTACACCAAAAATAGCAACACGCTCGCGCGATTCGTTCGATTCTGATTTGAAATGTATCAACCGAGTAAACTGCTTCGTAGCGCATGAGCTAGGGAGCCAAGCCAGATGCTATCCCGCAATCTACTTTGACAAATATAAGCTCGGTGTAGACGTAAAAAATTTACCAGAGTGCTAGATGCGCGCATCTTCTATGCTTCTCATTTGAACTGGAAGACAAGTTCAAATGTTTTTCAGACGTTTTTCGTGTGCATCTTTTTTAGTTTGCAATTTATTTAGGCAACCCATATTCGGGAACTCGATTCTAAGTATCAGATCTAGAACAAGAGAAGGATGAATCAAAGTTCAACCAAATCCAACAGCAGTTATCCACAGAAAAAGTGACTAGATGACTAATTTGTGCATTATACCGTCAATTAATTTAAATACACCGACGTGCAAGGGAACAGAATGCACGTAGCATGCGTGTGCAGTGCGTGCCAATTTTGTTGTGTTTTTTTTTTCGTTCTTTCGGTAGATACACTTACGAGGAGAAGTTTTTCCAATATTCCGATAAGTTCACGGTGATCACATGCCTTATAGTAACAAACACCTTCTTCGCAATGACCGACTGAAAACGCACACATCATAGGAAATTACCGAATATGTACTTGCATAGATTTCATTTTTGGAACTAGATAGTAATTAGCTACAATTGCTAGAGTCTGAGAATATTTTGTTGAAATGTTCAATCAGATAAAAAGGCCTATCTTATAATAAACTACTACAAATTACCTCCTCACCCGTAAAATTTTTTTTTCTTGCCTCCTGGCTCTATGGACCACCATGCAAAGGAAATCCTGTATTTATACTTTTCAATTAAATTGCCAATTTCATTAGTATTACTTGCACTGCAAGGTATAAAACTTTCCGCAGTCTCGATACATATAAATATTTCCCCTTGTTTAGTTGCAAGTGTAATTCTTCATTACTATAATAATCGCACACTTTTCATGAGGAAACATTTTTCATTAAAGCATTTAATATGAAAATTTCCATAGAAATATTTTAGTCATGAAATTTTCCCATTTAACGTAAACGAGCCTTCGATCATTTTAAGTTCCATTTTATGTCAGTGGAATGCGCAGAAAAATATTTCAGAACCATCGCTACACGGCATATAATAACCCTTCCGCAAAGGGAAGCAAAGGCTTTTCTTATAAGGGCGATAAACACTACTTTAAGAATTATACATATTATTTCCCCCATGTTTATAATGCGGGCTCCGCATATCATTGACTACACTTGAAGGAGGTATTGTGAGCCTTCTTAATGCATTTAAAGCTTACAGAAATGGAGAGTATGACATTCGCACGCTTTCTAATTAAAATTCTTTCAGTATTTATCAGGAAAAATGTTTAAAATCCAAGATTCAGGGAAACAAGCAATTCACCTTTAAAAGAGATTTTTATTCTTTCAATCTCAAAAAAAAAAACCGTGCTATAACAAGATAACAGACACGACCACAAGAAATATTCGCCCTTTTGAATTTATCATGGGGGGATACCGCAGTGGTACTTACTGACCCTTTTGCTATATACTGTATTACGTATGCACATATGTATATGGATGTAGATATATATTGCATAAAAGCAGTGTGGTGTTGCAGTTGAAGAGCTGCTTTTGCCGTTTTTTTTCTTTGTGTAATTAATGCGCTTTAAATGCTTTAAGGAACTTCATGAGTGTATGTATACGTAGGTATTTATATGTATTGTACTTTCAAGTCTCCCCTAAGAATTATGATCGATCGATTGTCGAGGGAATTACCGGTTGCACACAGAAAATTAATTAAAGGTCGTTGCCCAAATGGCGTGCGAAAATAATATATGTTTAGTGTGAATCGGTAAATTTTTGTTTATAAAACAGAAATATTTTCAATGCCTGACGAAATGAAAATATAGCAAACATGTTATAGCAGAATTTCGTCAAATCAATATTCAACTTCAACACCTTGTCTTAAGATTCTAATCTTAATACTGTTACTGACTTTGTGGAATCAAAGAATAACTAAAATTACCCGAAAGTACACCAGTACGCGAGAAACGGAAAACTACCTATAGTTGTTTTAAAATGAGACAAGCGGAAGCCTTCCATTTCGTATATGTGCAGCGAAAAGCTATCCTACTCTAATTTCTACGTTTCTATTAGAATTGGTTATCGAAAGGAAAACGATTTTTTTTTCTATATGTGATTCTCCAATCAAATCTCAACTTTAAATTTCTGATGACAGGACATAGGATTTTGTTTATGACCTTGAGAGCATATTCACTCACGTATTCATACATACATCATAAAATTGATATAATTTTTTTCCCCAGAGAAGTCGGTCATGTCATAGATGTGATAGATGATTAATGATTACGATTACAATCTGTAATCATGATTACAGATTGATAATATTAATCAAAAAAGTAATCATTTTTGGCGATTGATCAAATGTAACCGCAATCATGATTATATTTTTAGATTACAAATTTGAAAGAGTTTTAAAATTGTAATTAAAAGAAAACAAACATTGTTGTATTTCTATTCCGAAATATATTTTTAAAATCGATAGTGGCACATAAACTAATGTTTGTAAGCACATATCTGTAGTGGGATGGTAATTAAATATATGGATATCTGTGAATTTATGAACGGTATTATTAGCCATTAAGAAGGGGAAAATTTCATTTACGGTTTCGTTATCTGAGTCAGAATCTTCTTTATCATATCAAAAACAATACTGTATTGTTTTGATTTTTTTTTCTTTCAGAACTCTATTGACGAAACAAATTTTTCTGTCCTAAATCCATTATATTAATTATTAATTTTTTTATTAATTTCTTTGTAGTAATTTATCAAACTCACTCCACTTTATTTCTTTTCCTTTCCGAGCAAACCTACACTTAACTGACCAGAACACATAAATAGTCTCCGGGAACTTGGAGACGACAAATGCACTAACTTCGAAGAATGGAGACCGAACCTGGAGACCTCTTTGTTTTAAAATATACGACGGGAGATCGGAGACCAAAATAGTCTAGGGGAGTAGGTCTCTTTAAAAAAATTTTGCGTCTCCAAAATGTATACACGGTTCTCTAAGAGGCAAGAGTCTTTCACCGTGTTGCCACCTTAAGGTCTTTGATAGAGTCTGACATCTTGCTGTTCTAATTTTAATATGGATTGTGTGAAGTGACGTTTGTGTAGAACATCATCCTCAAGACTTTGTATATTTACTTCATTAATCGTTCCATATCCATACCATCCGTTTCCTATATTGAATCTTGGTTACGCTTATTCCTTTAACACTCTTAACACTAACTAGATCTATAGGACTCTAGGGGCAGCGTTTTAAGTTTTAAGGGGTTAATGGGTTTCAAAGGCTAAATAAAAGCATCTTTTTTTTTATTTTTTATAATAAATAAATTATTTGATTCAAAATTTTAAGCATATAAAAGAGAAACATTTAATGAATATTTTATAAAATTTTCTTTCAAAAATTTCGAAAATTCAGTAGGGCCTGGTTTCCGGAGACCCCTCAAAAAAGTGTTCTTGTGTGGTCAGGATAACTCAAGATAACCTTATCTCAAATTAAAAGACCAACATTTTTCTGTTAGTAGATATGTATAGCTCGTGACTGAATGAAGGGTTTAAAATTGAAATTTGAAATTTTGGCAGAGTTGTATGCAAAAAAGTACAATTTTTGGTATACAATTTACACAACGTATTTAGTTGTAATCGAAAAAAAAAACTTTCGTTCAGTCACTTGTCAATCCTATTTTAAAGAAATGTGCACAATTTCAATAAGTTCGGTGCATTAGTTTTGAGAAATCGTGTCTACCGAATTCATGTATAGTGTTTTTAGAAAAAAAAAACAGATTAAGTTTTAAGAATAAAACGAAAATTTTTTTTTTTTTAACTTACCTAGAATCATCGATTCCACCTCCATAAAGCAAAGATCATGCTACAGTTGCAATGTCCAGGTCATATTAAAATAATATATTTAAAATAGGTTATCCTTAGAAAGTGAGAGAAGCGAGCGAGAGAGACAGACATACATTAGCTAAGCAGCTGCCTCAATATATTTGCGTCACTGAAAATAATTTCCAAAGCCTTTCTCTCCTAGACTTTTATTCCGATTGACTTGAAACTTTGAGAAAATAATCTAGACATATTGTACAATAAGATAAAGAAAAATTAAAAAACTATATGCTTTTTTTAACCTTCGAAATTCGTGTAACCCCTTAACTGATGTGGCATTATCAGGTTATTAATTAACGACGCACGTTCCTGCAATTCGCGTTTTGTAATTAGCTATTCGTGTCCTACTAGGAAAAAACAATTACATGGTTTTGTCAATCCTGGGATAAATTCCAAAAACCAATATACAGTCTCCGGTTTAAAGCGACTATTTTTTTTTTTTGTACGCAGAATATTTATAGTTTAAAAGGTTTTTAGAAAATTGACTCTTATTACTGGCCACTTTGATTCAGACACCTTCTATGTATAGAAGATTATTTTGGAAAAGGTTTAGAATTAAATATTTCTCCGAATTCATTTCCGTTTATTCCAATCATCAGTTATAATTTCAGTTTTATGAATGTTTACCAACTGTCTGTCTTGCTCTACATATAATAAAATGCACTATAGTTACTTAGTTTCTCCTTATGCCATTAAAGACGTTTCTCTGTGTTCTGAAGTACGTTTGTACATACATATAGTTATATAGTAAATGAATTACCGAGAAAAATTTTAAATAAGAAAGAAATAAAACAGTAAAGCTTGATATACCAGTTCGTACCTGCTACTAGAAAACAATACAAAGAAAGCAAATTCTATTGAATTTTACTCCCTTCGACTGCGATGTTAATTGCCAACCAGACGATATAATGAGCAAGCACTTAACTCATGGGAGATTGAGCCAGAGTTATGTTAATGCCCGACTTTTCTTTGCTGCTATACACTTCAGTAAAAAGCGGAGTGAAGTTGGAACGAGACTGTAACATATCATAAAAAAAAAACATGCATGCAACTAAGAAGGAATCTCAAAAATTTTATGTCTATTGATTTCTACCAATATATGTAGCTTGCCGAAAGCGTACAACACACTATAGGTACTGTTATCATAAAAATGGGATTGAAGTACCCAATTATGCATAAAACCGACTTCTACTTTTTTTTTTTATTAAAATTCAGAAACACTCCTAAATTTTTTTCCTACTATAACTGAAAGAGGGTAAATAGCGGAAATTATAATATTCAATGATGCATGAAATGGAATTCTATCGGCCACAATCACAAGTCTCCCGTACAAAGGCATAGAATTCCTTAACAAATGCACGATAGCTATGGGAATTCGGGTGGGTCTTAAGTAAGACAATATCATTTCCCATAATGAAATTAGTGAGAGAAATTAATTTCTATACCGAAGCGTATTCCCATGTCCTACCTCAAGTCTTAGCTGACTTTAAGAAATACTTAATTACGTCTAGCCATGTAATGTGACTTTAATACGAAACAGTCTGGGATTCAATTTGAGTTTGTTATTGTTCGGCGTCCTATTCGTTAGTTCCCTCCAACCAATTGTTAAAAGTGATAATTGGGAAGAGAATGTGCTAAAGAGGAAATATGTAATTAACTAGACTTTGGGTATACAAAAGTTAGGGTTTATATGATTTCTCAAACTAACCTACCTCAATTCGTTTGCCTAGAACGATATTTGACATAAGAAACCCAATCAACGACTTTATCTACTCCGCTCCATGAAGTTTAATCGATTGTTGATTTAGCTATAGATAGAAATAATTGTTATTGAGGTGCAGAGCAAAGCTATAGCTTATTAAAAATAAGATGTATAGATTCTTAGATAGAAAAGCGGAGAGACATTTGTTCAATTTTCGACTGCCAAGAGCTATTGGCGCCAATAACAGAATAAATTGCAATTTACATTACAGAAACAAAGTTTTGGAGGAAAATAGAAGAAAGTAACAAAATTACATGCAATGGTTGGAAAGTGAGAAATTATGCATGAAAGAATACGTCATAATAGCATGCCTATCTTGAAGGTGTGTTAGTTCAACACTAACACAAAAAAAAAATTGCAAGCGTTCAATTTAGAAAAATTTGCAAAAGACATTTAGTTAGCAGTAATTATAGAAATTTTCATGTCATTTTTGTTTCAAATTAATTAATATTATTAAGTTCAATAAATTTGAAACATAAATTTAGTTTTACAAAATTTTTCTCTTTTTATTACGCGATCTAAACCTGCCCTTTATTGGTTCCGAACGTTTAGAGCTAAAGGACAGAGTAAAATACCTAGGCATTATACTAGATGAAAAGCTAAACTGGAAACCACACCAAAGCTCTTAGAGCATTTGCAATGTGCCGCAGAACCATAGGGAAAAAGTGTGGACTCAAACCGAAAATGATCTTATGGATATACACTAGCGTCATCCGACCCATGTTAACCTACGGTTCTGTAGTGTGTCCGTTGTAGCACTAATACTGCATCTTAATCAGAGCTGAATTCATACTGGAACAAGAGTTCCACACGTATCCATCTTTGAATTCGTGCAGTCTATCGCACCTGGCATCGACAGGGACAGCGACCACCTCCTCGAGACTACATATACTGAAAATCTATTTTGAATCTAGAACTCTATCTAGGGCAGAATAGGAATCACATTCTGTTCTTTAAATATTGACAAACCGTATTATATCTATACTGATGGCACCAAATCTGAAGAGAACAACAGAGCAGGCGTTTTCTGCGAAGGGCTTCATATAGAGATTGCCATACACGTTGAAAGCCATGCCACGGTTTTCCAAATAGAAGTCAAGGCCATTCCTGAAGCGGAAGGCATCTCCTTAGCTAGACATTGAAAAAGAGCAACTGTCAAGGCTCTATCTAAACCATTTACAACCTCGAAACTAGTACTGGAGTGTAAAACCAGCATTAATTCACTCTCGAAATAAAAAGGTATACTTGTTCAGTGGGTGCCAGGGCATAGTAATATCAACGGGAATGAAAGCCTCGGAGAAATCTTTCTCCATAATCGGGATTGCACCAAAACATCTTGTTTCAATTATTTCGGTTTGGGCTGACTACAAACACAGTCGCCTTTGGTTAGATGACCCTTCGGGTAGAACTACAAAGGAACTGTGGGGTAAGCCATACTCTAGTGTCTATTCTTACTGGGCACTCTTTTCTGAGGGGTCACCCTTACAAGATGCGACCTGACGATGATCCTATATGCAAGGGTTGCAGAGAGGAATCCGAAACGGTGACGCACGTTCTTTGTAACTGTCCGGCTCTCTCAGGAAAACGATACAGATTCCTCAGCTCACACCCTCTGGACGAGCTGCACGAAGCCGGCAAGCAGGCTGGGAGCCAATACTTAGCTTTGTAAGACCGTCCAGTTGGGACCTATGAACAATTGTTCATAAGTCTGGAGGGTGAACAATGGGTCTTGTTTTAGCCTACGTTCAAGGGACTACTTTGTGTCCCAACTTGTTTTCAAACTAACTGACTAACATTACGCGACTTTCTATACAGCATTGTCATTGATGTGTCAAAATCTCTGAAAACGAGGACCGTTTTACAAAACCCAACATCTAAAGAAACAAAACATTATTTTTGGAAATACTTTTGGAAAGCATAATTCGATATTTAAAAAAATATTTTTCTGTTTAAATGGTGCATTTTGGCAATACCTTGTAAAAGTTTTCTTAATAAATCGCAGTTTTTGTGGATTCGTCTTGTTCCTTCGGTATATTTTTCTGATTTTTATTTCTGTGTGCGTTAATAGCATCATCATAAAGCACGAAAATTATCACTTTTTGAAAATATTTCTTTTTTGATTACCATGTTTTAAATCTGAGCTTATTACGTTCCTATAAACAGCGAAGATTTTTACATACAGTGACCGGAATAAGTTCCGGCTAACTGATAGTTCCACAATAACTATTTTCATTTTTTTGTATTGTTATATCCTGGAAGACCTTATTTTAAAAGGCTGTTTTAGACTCTATAGTATATACTTTTTATATTTCCAGGCGGAAGTCAAGGCCATCCTTCAAGCTAGAAGGTATCTCCTTAACTCAGGCACTGAGAATAAGGAGATTGCCATCTGCTCAGACAGCCAAGCAGCTGTTAAGGCTTTATCTAAACCCTTCACAACGTCTAAATTACTACTGGAATATAAAACCACCCTGAACTCCCTCTTTCGGAATAACAGAGCAAGGCAGAGCCATTTCAGCGGGAACGAGAGGGCGGACGAGCTTGCTCGTCTTGGTGCACCCTCGGAGGAATCCTCCTCTATAATCGAAATTACACTAAAACACCTTGCCTCTATTATCTCGGTATGGGCTGACCGCCAACACCCTTCGGGAAACTCTGGTCTTAGACCAATTCTAGGTTTTTTTTATTTGTTTAACATATTATGATTGAATTCCGTGGGTGAAATGATTTGCTGTTTGTTTGTATATATATACGTCAAACTTCGATAACATGAATCGGCTTCAGACTAAACTTATTGTTGAAGTTACAGAAATTGCATGCTAAAAAATATTTTGCATACGCTTATACCTATGCATGTAGTTCTTAATGGATACAAAAATAATTTTGCATTAATCCATATATATGTACATACATACTTAAAAGTAGTTATTATAAGCAAAACAGCGCAGAATTTCAGTCATTGCACTTAAAAACAATATACATACATACATAAATTGTATATTGGACAAACTTTAAATTCAAATAGTGCATACATTATGCATATGTGTATGTAAGGGCATATTTTAAGCCCTGAAGTAATTAGTAATTTTTGTCTGAGTGTTTGCTTTCCTTTGTTTCGTTAGAAATCGATCCAACTAGTCCGAGCTCACCAGTTGGATCGATTTTTATGCAAATAATCTGGAACAGCTTTTTCTGGTTCTAATAGAACGTGAAGTACACAGTAAGTGCACTTTCAATAGCGTTTTATGTTGGTTTTGGTATCACTACTTCTTTTACATCACTCTCATTGCTAAAATCCTGTTCTTGAAGATTACAGCAAATACTGCCCAAAATATCGTTTTCGTCTGGATATAGTTTCTTATTTAAATTTCTTCATCCACTCAATATAGTCCATGTAATTTATGTCTAATGAAGAAGTCGTCACGTGATAATTCCATTAATTCCAAATAGGAAGAAAGCCTTCTTTAATTGAGGCAATATGGTAGCAACATTACGCAAGTTGCCCAGAGGAATTAGATTATCCCACTTCCATACAGAATACTCACCAAAACCAAGTTTTTTAAAACACTTGGCAATAATACATATTTTGGAATGCATTTGCAGCGAAAACTTCCCGAACACATGAAAATCTGGGATTCCCCGAATACATCTTATAGAAATAGTCTTTGTTAGGGTTGGTTTGTCACATTCAAGTTATAGAAAATTCAAGTTATGGAAATTCATATTTGGAAACAGTTTTTCGAGGAATATGCCTTAGAGCTTCTGCCAAATGAATAATTCTAATTAAAGACAAATTCATCTTAAGAAAGTTCAACTGTATACTTGTTTCACCCGACCAAAGACGCGATTGGTATGTAGTTATTTCCTCTAATGGGAAAATTTCAGATTCTGTGGGGGTTTTACGTATAGTCAACTAGCTCGAAGTCTCAACTCCAGGGCAGCCTTAGTGAACGGATTAGTATCAATGCGACAATTAGCGACCTCATTAGACAGAGTATAATCCTGTCCCAAATATGAAAGTACAATAGTATTTTATATTAGTAATTATCTTGCTGTTTTATAGCGCATCAAATCTGTGACCATAATAACCGTTTTTGACGTTAGCGAGATTGTTGAGTTGTATAGAAAATTAATAATTGCAGGGGCAACTTCATTTGCACCTCGTACTCCCTGCATTTCAGTTCACGTATCGAAATCCATACATTCTTTGAAATTTTTTTTTTTTTTATATTATGAATTAACGTTTCGAGATTGTAAAACCAAACTTGTCTGAAGTAGAAAATTTCAGCTTCGAACAGCTTTGGCATAGGTAGGTTTTGCTGGAGATCAAATACAACACGTACTGTGTTTTCTGTCGGATTGTTCATTTTCGAATGGAATTTCTTAACCCGCATTTCATTGAATGTTTTTTTGTCCGGATATTCAGCCACTACCGTACTAAATTTTATTTTTTCTGATTAACTGTATCTTATATAACTTACAGGATAAAACAGATGTAAATAGAACTGTCAGACTGTCCTCTTTAATATGAATCCAAAACCATTTTCTTCGGATAAACCGTTTAGAAGATATAGCCGAATTCATGTACAAGGGTATTAAACTAAGCTTAAAACGTAAAATCTGAAATAACTCAGTGACCATGCCCAATAGTCCAAAAATTCCACGAGAAATATTATATAGATTTAGGGAGATAATGGTGATGAACACTTTAAATTAATAAATTAATTTATGAAATTTTAATGCTATTAAAACTACTCAAAATTAAATTAATAATAAATTCTATTCGAAATCTAAGTAAGGGCTCATAAAAAAAAAAATTATATGTTCATGCACTAATTGCATTGGTCAAGCTATCATTTTCCGTCCGAGCAAGATTTAAATGAAAAAATTAAAACGAAACTAAAAGGGATCAATTGGACCACTGCACTACTGGGGAATGAACCATGAAGCTTCATGTATGCAATAAAATCTTAATTATCTTAAAATCAATTTAAATATGTGGGCATGCATGGTTTTGTGTTTCATCTTATTGCATTTAATTAATGGTAATAACCGAGAATAATTTGCCCTCTTAAACAGAAAAGATCCATTCTATAGAAGGAGCGTCTTTATCAAAACATACATATATTTGTATATATATATAAATATAATGGAAAATGGGATGAGTTATAAGAATTGCAGCTGTTTTGCATATGTACAGAAAAGAAAATATTTTTACCTGAAAATAATACAAAATTTTGCACAATAATTATGTTTTTATGACCAATCACATATGATAAGGTTTAATTATAATTAGCAATAATATCGTCCTGCTTTTAATAATTTATCGATAATGCAAGAATAGCATATGGCTGGCACACAATTATGTTCATCTTTATCTAGAAGAGAATGCAGTTCCTCGAAGTAGTTATATAAGAAGAAAATATTTTAATTCTATATGACTACTGCGTACTTATAGTCAGAATTTTATGATGATATATGTATATATGAATGTATATGTGATTATTAAATTGAAACTAATCGTAAATCGATTTTCGCTTACAGTATATTCGACAGAAAACAGATTAAGTAGGTATACGAGCTTATTACAATTGTGAACTGAGCTGTAATATTTTGAACCTATGTATATTCTCCTTTCCATAAAGTTTTGATAAATATTAAATGGTGCATTTATAGGGCCAACGTGTTTAATAATATAAAAAGTAAAAAGTATATGTTCATCGATATTTACCAAACACCGAAATATCGGGCCCAAACCAAATTGAATAATTCTTTTAGATCGTAATTTAGGATTTGAATCTTGAAATTGAACATCGCATGGAAGTCAAGCTAAAACGAGTCAGACTTAGTTTCTTAAACTCAAAGCTTTTGATATCCTTCGCACTTTGAGATTTACATCCGTTGCCGAATATTGTTTATACTCTGTTAAAGAGTGAAAACTCACAATTTAAGTCATTCATTACTTTTGTAAATATTTTTCTCCATATGGGACTCGAATTCACAATTTTTTCGAATTGATCATAGAAGGAAAGAAGAATTTTCCAGTTTTTTATTTTTAGGATTCTAAATTAAATTTTTAAATACAAGATAAAAAGTAACCACCTCGTCGTTTTTAAATCTTGGACCTTCCGCATTTCGGACGACTGCTCTTACCAGTGACTAAACGAGACAGATGTCTTTACTTCTTGTATTTATTAATTTCTAGCCTATTAAGCCACAAATGCTTTCAGCTGGAATGGACCAGTAACGATTAAAGTGCACAAATAAATAGTAAACTTTTGCAACTTATTTTTATAAATATCTTGCCTCATACTGGATTCGAACTCACAATTTTTAGAATCGATCATAAATGAAAAGAAGAATATTTGAAATTTTTCCAAGGTCCCGTGCAGCTTCAAAAACAGGTAGAGACTTTTGCTTTTTTCTCTCTTAAATATATTAATTTAGAATCGTAAAAATCAAAATCTTAAAAATTCTGACATTGGATGTTGATTCCTCGGAAGTCAGAGTAAAAGCTTCCAAAGCGTATTCAACATTGGATTTTCACCTCGGATTCTCATCTGTTATTTCATAAAGAAAAGAAGTTATTTCAGTCCCGCCGATGAGCTTCCTTAAGCTTATTTCCTTCTAATTTTTCTATATTGAGAAAATAATTAATTAGTTAAAGTAGGGTACCAGTACCAAAAGTGTCTTATGACGTCATTATCCCATTTTTAAAGTCAACAAATTATTTTATGGTATATTTAATTACAGTTACCGAACCTCAGTATGAAATGTGTGTGCACTCTACAAAAAAACAAATTTTACACTGATAAATATTGGCACAAAATTTTGCAACCATTATACGTTTAAACTTTCAACGTAAAATTACTTCATTAGTTTTCAAATGTTCCCTATGCGAAGCTAGTACAAATAGTAATGGGCCGTTTAGTTTAAACCGACAGCGAGTAAAATTGATTGTCGTAATTTTATTCTCATGTCAAGTACCTCGGCAAAGATAACCTAATATTAAGAAGATAGAACAAAATTGGAAATTTTTGTGTTTTTTTTTTAGACCGAAGCAGGTAATGTCATATACTTTCGTCTTTTGCATGAACGGGAGAAAAGAAATTGGCTATACACTATTGTAGTGCAACCATTGAATAAATAACTAATAAGGAAACGGAATATCGGGTGAAAACGTAAGCATCTCGGCGAAATGTATTAGTGTGCTCTGTTCGTATTCGTTTCGTCATGGCAGTAATTAAATTCTGACATTCTGAAAGGGCACATTTTTCATAATTCAAATTCCCATGTAAAATAAACAAATTTTTAGCTCCCCCTTATTTTCAGACAATATTTCTTGGCGTTGCCTTTGTATGACTGGAATAATTTAGGCACCAACTGACAATTCAATTGTAAACAAATAAACCGGCATTGGTAAAATGTTAAATCTTTTACCATGGCTCTTTATTTTTATAGATATTTCACTTTTATTTTGTTTAAAACAATATAATTAATAAGTAAAGCTATTAAGCTTACTTGAAGAATGCTTTAACACGACAATAACTCCGTTTGTTCCTGCAGCACAGCACAGCGCACTTCATTATGTTAATTTAGGACTCCGGAGTCTCTATTGCACAAAATGTCGTTCACAAAAGGAATATTCCGCACTTATTTCACACTACTATTCATAAAAATCACGTTTAATTAATTATTTATCCCAATATCGCGAATTGAAATCCGAAACTTATTTTGAAATAATATGAAATGTCAGAATGTTGAACTGACACAAAATAGGCAGTAGGCCCTCTTGTCATTTCTCCCCCTCGACCATAGGTCACACTGTCATTGAAATGCTTAAACACGTACACTGTATTCGCACGATACCCCGCTTCCTTATTAGTTATTTATTCAATGAGTGCAACTGAGACAACGAGTGAAAAACAAAAATCGAGAGAACATAGGATTACCCGAACGACAAAATCATATTGAATACCTTCAAAATCCTTTCAAATTATTCATAATAATGTACATCAGGTCCCACTACCTCTATTTTTTAAGAAAAAGATAAATTTCGCTTTGGCCAAGGTGCTGAAAGGAGATGTAAAATTCCTCTCAAATGAAATTCTAATTATTCCTGAAAATATCAGTGAATCCAGCATAAGTTTCTCCCACTTAATCTCTTCAGAGAAAAACGAATTTAAACAAAAGCACGTGCTGCTCAAACATTGGCATTGCTATAAAAAACATTGGGCAATTGTCTCAATATTTCATGAAAACCGGTTTTCATAAAAGCGCGGGAACATTTTATGAGAGTAAAATGTGAAAACTCCGCCCCTTCTCATTTATTTACGAAAATGAATCATTTGCCATTCTGTTTCGTTGCATGTAATTTGCGCTTTCACATTTTTTAGCTTTATTCATAAAAGTTTTCAAGAGAGTTTGATTTTTTGTTTTGTTGACAAACCCTCTGGCCCGCATGCCACTTGATACGATGGTTCCATAGTTTCGGTTTGGACTTCGCTTCTTTGTAGATTTTGATGAAAGAGAATCGTGGATTGAGGGGAGTGTCTTATCTAGCTATCCTCGGTCCGCTTTAAAAAAATTTCACCGACGACTCTTTCACTAACGAGGGAGCTGGTTCTGGTTTTCACTTTCTTGAACCTGACATTGGGTTGGAGTACGTACTTGGAAGGCACACCACTACCTTTCAGAAATAGAAATCAAGGTAAAAGTCATTGCTATCCTCTCGGATAGTCAGGCAGTCTTCATGGCTCCGAGTGGATCTCGGATAACATCGGCATTGCAGGGTATCTTTGTATAAGCTGTGTATTCAAAACAAGGTGTCCCTTCCGTAGGTTCCTGGGCACATGGGTATCATGGGGAATGAAAGGGCTGACCTCCTAGGTCTGGCTCTGGTTCTCTCTTCCTTGGACCGGAACCCGTTGTAGGTGTTGCCGCCTCGGTGATCAGTTCTCTCGGATGTTCGCATGAAACATCAGCAGGGATGGGCGAACCTAAACACTTGCAGCTGTACAAAACTTTTTGTTGATGAGCCTAATAGGAATTTCTCCGAATTTCGCTTAGGGCTCTGAAGAAAACAATGCAGGACTGTGGTTCGCGTCATCACTGGCCACAGCTCATTTCACGCTCATCTAATAAGGATGGGAGTTGTTAACTGTCTGTCCTGCCTGAAAGAAGAGCCGAGAGAATCGACCACTTTCTGTGTGCTTGTCCAGCCTTTGCCCGGAGTAGGCTGGATATGCTTGGGTCCTACCTGTGGATGAGCCGATAAACTTACCTCACATAGACCTGATGCGCTTCATTAAGAAGGGAAGTTTTGCTAAGAAGATGTTTAGCAGGTTAGTACAATGGGCCGCCTTGGTCTCCGTGGTTGGAATCTTTCGTCCCCCTGCTTATAATCAAAAAAATCTAATATTCATGAATACTATTCTTGACGGGAAAATTCCTCTCATATAATATACTAACTAAACGGAGGGAAAGCATGTAACTTATTTCCAATCAAATTTTTCATATAGGTAAATTATAAAGAAAAATTTATTAAAGCAATCAAAACATTAAAAAGTGAAAGAATCTGAAAATAAAATTCCCAAAAACGATACCTTATAAGAAATAGCCCAACCTAAAAACTTAAGTAGCAATCCTAGTAATATGAATCAATTGTAGATTATTTTTCTTGTACTTTTTTAATTACATTAGGTACTAGCACAATACTCTGTTCATTTTCTGGGTTTTTTAAGTTGATTGATTGTTTCAACAGAGCACGTCTGAAATGGAAATCCTAAAATATCTTAACAAACTTGTATTATACATTTAGTAAATTGTATATACATATTTAGTAATCCTGTTGAACCACAAGCAAGAGCTTTGGTAAATATCACACTATGATAACAGGTATTACCTTTGCAATTATTGAAAAAATATTTTATGAGACCTGCTACTATTTTAGATGAATTTAGAAAACACAAAACTTGTTTCTGTTTCACTTCCATTGCAATCCAAATAATTTAAATTTATTAATTTTTGCGTTTCAAAAGATGATTTTTAAAATATGTAGGTAACAATATATGACTTTATTCTCATCTTATCTCTTTCCTCAGGGCCAAAAGCGGATACCTACACTTTTCACGAATCCCAAACAAATTCCTTCAATGTACATAAAGTAGAGATTACGAAGAAACATATTATGTTTATCGTAAAAATATATAATAAAAAACAATAATAATGGCGTTAAGTATTATTCAAATTTTTAAATTTTCTTTTTACTATTATTTCAGGGCCGTCACACAAAGACTGGACAATTAGCTGCCATTAAAGTAATGGATGTAACTGAAGATGAAGAAGAAGAAATTAAATTAGAAATTAATGTATTGAAGAAATACTCGAATCATCGCAATATTGCAACGTATTACGGTGCGTTCATTAAGAAATCCCCACCGGGAAAAGATGATCAACTTTGGTTAGTTATGGAATATTGTGGTGCTGGTTCAGTTACGGATTTAGTTAAATCGACAAAAGGTCAAAGTCTAAAGGAGGAATGGATAGCGTATATATGTCGTGAAATATTAAGGGGTCTCAGCTATTTGCACACAAATAAAGTTATACACAGAGATATAAAAGGACAAAATGTCCTTTTGACTGATAATGCCGAAGTTAAATTAGTTGATTTTGGTGTATCAGCGCAACTAGATCGGACAATAGGAAGAAGAAATACATTTATTGGTAAGTTAAGATTTTAAAAGAAATTTGAAATATTTTAATTTTTAAGTTGAAATTGTATGGATCTATAAAGCTTATAGTCCCGACATTACCTAATGTATATTGTTTTGATCATGTTTTCTATTCCGAATGTTATTTGAATTTTTATCCAATAAAATTCGTAATAGAAAAATTATCAAATCTGGTGAAAGCATAAGCTTCACATTACATTATTTTGATAGAACACTGACTGCTAATATTGTCCTTTAAAATTTTCTTAAGTCTACTGCTACTGTATAAACTGAAAGTTTGTTGGCTGATTGGTTAAAGGGGAAATGAGAAGTAATAAAGATCTGCGACTACTAAGACAAACTATTGTGCTAACACTCGAGTGAGTGGTGCCGTTATTTACCGAAGGTCGGGTACTGCAGAAATAAGCTTTGACCGACAAGAGGTATAGCCGAGCCTTGCTTGTTCAATTAAGAACGTGTTGGCACTCCCATACGAGCTTTTACTTCGCCATGGGAGATGCAATATCCTTAGGTAATTGTCGTTAATTTCTTGTAATCACAAGCCAGTATAGAATAAATATCGGCCTGTAGTAAGTATGCATATCTATACTAAACGATTCCTCTTAGTGTGATATTTGCCAAAGTTCTTCCTGAGCTTGAACAGGATTACCATACGAGCAATACGTGGTCCTGGATTTAAGTGCCAATACCCAGAATGACTTTCGGGCCTTCTCAGCGATTAATTCTAAGTGAAGATTCCAATACAATTTAGAGTGTACCATTAAACTATGTTATTTCTCCTGGTAACTGAAGACTTGGGTCTACAATAAAAGATTAAATTCCACTAGTCTGTCTATCATGTTTTTTTTATAATAAAAGATAGCAACAGAAAAGTCTTGCCGAGGTTGACAATGAGAGGAACATCGATGCACCATGTCATAACATGTCAATGATATACAGAAGTGGTGTGCAAACCTCATCATAGTACTACCCTTGGAAGTTTGCAGCAAATTTATTCAACTTCAGCTTGGAGTCTATTTAACGACAGATTGCTATATATCAAATTTAATGTGAAGAGGTGTTCACATCTAGGCTTATGTGTCTATGGGTACGAACTCTACAGTGCCCAAAAGTTAGGTGATATGACATCAAACACCTAAAATTGTAGCCCGAATTACAGCGTTTGTGAAGAAGCAAATGAATTTTCTCCATCTAGTGCTACAACAAATTAGGAATTTTCAGAAATTGAAAGATAGATAAGAACGATTTTTAATCCAAGTCCATTTAGATTTACTAATTGAATATTTCCCATAATTAAACATTATTAATTTATTTATTCTTTTCACAGGTACCCCCTATTGGATGGCACCAGAAGTTATAGCATGTGATGAAAATCCTGACGCAACCTACGATAATCGATCAGATCTCTGGTCTTTAGGTATAACAGCACTAGAAATGGCAGAATCACAGCCACCGCTATGTGATCTACATCCAATGCGAGCACTTTTCTTAATTCCAAGAAATTCTCCGCCGAGGCTAAAATCGAAAAAATGGTCAAAAAAATTTCACGGGTTCATTGACACGGTTCTTGGTAAGTTGTCTTTGATTACACGAGTACTTTCCGATATTCTTCGACACTTTTTATAGCCCTCCACAGTAACGTTATGCTGCCTTTAAAATGTGTTCTACTCTGAATCTAATTTTGTTCATAAGTTACTGTGGTGCCTGCACGCTTTTATTTTCATCTATTTACGTCTGTTTGTCTCCTTCAATTTTGAAATGAATTCATAATTTCAATTTTTAGACCGCTTTTGATAAGATAGAGCATTACTCATAAAGTCATAAGCTGTTATCTTAGTTTTGTTTGATGTTTTAAGCTTTATTTTGATCTAAGTAGGTATTTTTAGTCACGCAAGCACATTTTGTTTTGCCTGAAAAGAACATGAATAATGAAGAATGTCGGAAACTCAATTGATTAAAAACCAGAAATTGTTTACGCTTTTCATGGACGATTTATAATATTTTATTGCTGCCACATTTGGTTTGCAATTTTTCCATGAATTTTCTCGATAACTTTATAATTTAATACACTTGTTAACACTTTCATTGCTGACATTAATTTGTTGTCTAATTGCGAAAAATTTCGAATTCGGAACGGTGTTTCAAGCATAAACTAAACCATAAAAATTATGAACCATATGTGAACGTTACGCGCTCCAGTGAAATTTAACAACAACAACTGAAAATTTAGTAACTGGTAGTCTGAATTTTTTTTGTAACATTACGCTAAAGTTTTTATCTCTTGAAACATGTTAGATCGCGTATTTAGCGCTTCTATTGATAAATAATCACAAAAGATATAATTAGCCTTAAATTATTTTTGATGCCATTGTCTGTGGTATTTGAAGATTGAAGGAGGAGCACAGTTGCGTTTTTGTGTGCTATGAATATATTGATAATGATTATAATGAGATTGACTGCATCCATTCCATCAAAATACCGCGAAGGTTGCTCGATTCATAAAAGACTTTTTGTAATGTTGAAAACTGTCTAATTGACTTTTTTCGATCAATGGTTAGTTGCTCAGATTTTAATGCTCTTTCCATTTGTAGTCTCAACAGTTTTTTTTATCATGCAGCAAGTGATGTAAGGTCAAATTAAACATTTTTCACTAAGTTGCGTCTTTTTGGACTTTTATAGGAAACATGATAATATCGCGAACAACTAAGGCTTCTCAGATCACAATTAGAGGCAATCATATTGGTTCAATTTCAGATCTTATGCAAAGAGCCCTCAACATTGTCTCTGTCTGGTCAAAAAAGGGAAGGCCTAGAAAAACTAGTATCGTCCCATTTACAAGGAAAAGTTAACTCAATTAAAAGCATATTCTTTGCATTGAACGATCTAAAAACTCTCCAAAGAAGTTCATTATACTTAGTCCGATACTCATATGTAAAATATTATACAAAAATCCATCGTTACATTCTGTATAATGTTAAAATTGGTGAATCTAGGAAGGAAATTATGATGGGTATGGGAGTCTATGGGTGGAAGTGTAAGTTGCGTAAGGGTCTGGGTACCTATTCAACTGTTTTCCTAGCAGAAAACCATGTTGTAGAAACATGTGTAAGAATTTGCCTGCAAAGAGTTTATTGATATGCGTATATACATATATTTATATAAATGAAATTAAAGCTAGTTTAGCATTACATGAGTGTCCTGAATCGGTTAACAACAGCAAATAAAGACACGCTTATCTGATTACCAAGTAGGATTGGCATGAAAGTAATGTTATTGTTGACTGCCTAACAAGATAGGGAAGAAAAAAGCGCTTAGCTTGAGTGATAAGGACTAAAAGAGAAAGAGTTCATCAATTACCCTTGGACCAGTCATCCAGACCTAAGATTATACGAAGATTGATTAATTTATGATATAAATACTATAAAAAACTGTTATCAACAGTGATAAACAGTAGATCAGGCTATACATACGTGTCGCTGCACTCTTAAATACATGCTTAAAAAAACATTGTGCAAGTTAACAAACTAAAGCTTATTACATACTCGGTAAAGATGCCAATGTCTAAGTAAGAATCATAATACTATTAGAAATTTAGAAAGCCGACTCGAATAAGGTCATAACATATCTAAAAAAGAGATTTAGTCTATTAAGGCAGAGTCATAACTCAAATTTTAAGTTGAACTTTCATGGGTCTTGTATCAGGTCTCTACCTCAAATAATTAATAATAATAAGCTCCTCAGGACACTTACGAATGATATGGCAGGTACCCTGATATTCTGCCAAACTTGTTGCTTCATGTACCAAATATGATTTATCAAGCGTGTTCACCTTAATATGGTTTAAGATTTATTTGCTGGTCATGCAATGATGAGTTATTTGACAGAGGCAAGCATGGATACTCTTTATCAGAAGGCAAAAGTTTGCCTACATATTATGCTCCCTATGCTACTTGGTGGCAACTAGAGCTGAAAATTGGATCCCTAATATCCGGATACCCTGATCTGCCAACTATCCGATTCTTGAAATCCGGATCCGAACTATTCGGATCTGGATCGAGACTAAAAAAACAAGGCTCAAAATTTCATCTATATTACACTGCTTTATTGGGAAAACATAAATTTCCATTTTCCCAATTAAACAATGCAATCTGGAGGAAACCTTTATTGCTTAGTCTGGATCTGAATAGTTCGGACCAGACCCGGATAGTTCGGAAGATTCGGATCTAGATTCGGATAGGTCGGATCCGGATACCCGGATTTGAGGAATCGGATCCTAATTATTCCGGATAATCCAGATAGCAAATTATCCGAATACTTTCAACTCTAGCGGCAACCTAGACATGTGACATCTTTTGGAATTCCCTCCGGTCAGGTGTTACAGTCGGTTCTTCCTCAGATTAGACTGGTATTTGTGTTTTAAATCTTGTAGCCGGAATTTCGGAGATAGACTAGAGTATTTGGTTTTTTTTTATAAATAGGCGACAGAAATCACTAAGAATAACGCCTGCAATTTGAATTCGTATTCACTTCATATCCGGTTATTACGCGCTTAGAAATTTTACACAATACCTCTGGTAAAAGTGTTCTGACAACCGAATTGTTCCAGAAGCTTATGAAATATTTGTTTCAAGCTTAACTTTATTTAAAGTATGTCCTTTTTTGGTTTGAAATATTGGCTGGAAATTTTTATTATCAAATTATCGAGCTGTGTGCACAGTTTTTTTTATTTAAATGACATTTTAATAATATTGTATAGGTAGCGACACCTTTTTTTCAAAATCTTAGCTAGAGAATCTATTTTATTGGGTCTAAAATACTTTGAATTGTCCGCTGTCATTAAATAAACTTTTTCTAAATAAATTTATTTATAAATATTTTATTATATATTTTTTAACTAATTTACTACTTTGAAAATTTTAGTGAAAGACTATCATCAGAGGCCTTACACAGAGCAACTTTTGAAGCATCCATTTATTAAAGAACAACCGACTGAAAGACAAGTTAGAATACAGTTAAAAGATCACATTGATCGATGCAAAAAAAGGAAACAAGAAAAGGAACGAGAAGATTATCGATATTCAGGATCTGATAATGATGACGAAGAACCACAGACAGCTGGCGAACCCTCTTCCATTATACAAGCGCCAGGCGGTGATACATTACGTAGAAATTTCCAGCAAATTCAAGAAGGACGTACAATGGCTAACAACGAACAACAGCCTCAAGCGAATAGAAATCAAAAACCACAACCGGTAAAATTTTACTTTTTGAATAACTACTGCATGTACTTTGGAATTATACGAAGAGATATAATTTTTGGTAATTATTTGTAGCGTGATCAAAGACAACAAATTGAAGAACCTGGACCTCCATCAAGACCAGCTCTTCCACAACGTTTAATAGTAGTTCCAGATCCACCTCAGCATGCCAATCGACCTCTTCCTCCAACACCAAAAGTTTCAAGCTCTTCATCTCAACAGCAAACACCACAGCAACAGCAAAGAAACTCTCAGAACATGTTCAAGCCAATGGTTCGTACATATTTCGTTGTTAGTTGTTCTTACGAAAAATAACCATTTCATCTTTTCGTTTCGATTTCAAAAATATTATTTTCCTTTATTTTCATGTATTTGTTTGCTGTGTCCCCTTCCGGCTACTTGCGTTATTATTTTCTGTCTCAAATGTTGCTGTTGTTGATGTGAATTCTTTCTCAAATTTTGTGCCTTAACTTTCCGATGGCACAAAATTTATACTGATAAATTGGCAAAATATACACAAACACACATTTATGTATGGATATTTAAAAAAAAAATGTAGCTTCCACCAAGGAGGCCAGAGGTAGGTGTTATTTTTGTTGATTTTTTTATCTCAATATTTTAACAATGCACTAAAATTCATCCAAGCTCTCACTAACTCCATCACAATCTAGTTCACATATTAATCTTGCACGTTCAGTTCCCTTAAATATTCAAAGTTTTGTTCCCGCTTTTTTGGTCCAAAGTTTTTTTTTTTCTTTTTGAATCGTTTTTCAGCAATTCCAATTTACTTACAAGCCAAGTCCGCGCTCTCTAGCTCAATAATCTTTCTTACATAATTTTGAGTAAAATTATGAAAATAGTTTTTTTTACAAACAATCAACACTACTTAAGAGTCAATCCTGTATCTCTTTACACACAGGAAATTCTCTCTACCTATTTTTCGTTTGGAAAAGATCTAATGCGCCCTCTCGTTCGTGGTATGAACTCAATATAAACTTGTCCATGATGTTATACATGGAATCACAACAAAATCACATCTCTTAATCTCATTTCCAATAGATGACAAGCATTCTGAAACTGAATCTGTGAAAAAAAAAACGGAACTGAAATTTCAATTAGTACGTACATAAGACTAAAGCTGACTCAAACATAAAGTTACTGTCCATTTTAGATATTTAGCTGCTAGATTTAATGTTACAATGAGAAACATTTTAATGGCATGCCTTATATTCAATTATGCGGCATTATAAAATAATGAATCAATTGACCAATTTCATGCAACTTTGTGGCGACTATTTTTGTAGCATATAGCCAAAAAGAATTAGGGAAGTTGGCAAAATAAAAAAGAAACCGTCAAGTAACATTCAATGGCATCGACTATCAGATGTTCTCAGAGAAATATGGCCACTGTTGGGCATAATCTGATTGCAGTGTAATTTAATTAATAATTCCATTACAGTTTAGTCAAATTACAAAGTAATCTAATTAAATTGTATTCGATTACATATCAATCAGATTACTTATGAGAGAATATGTAATCTATCAAATGTGTAATCTGTTACAATATAAGTAGATTATTTTGTAATCTAATTCCATTGTAACAGATTACTTTGTAGATTACTTAAAAGTAATTAATAATATAATGAAATGAATTGAAAGAAAATAGTATTGTTCTCGTACGAAATTAATTTTAGGGAGTTTTATGAAGAATTAGAATACAAATAACTTAAATATCTTAAATGTCTTAAATGTAATCACATTAATTAGATTAACATGTAGTGGGATTAACTTGTAATCGATTAATGTGTAATCAAATTAACTTGTAATCACATTACACGTTAATCGATTACATTATGTAATTATGGAAATGGATTACATTAGTAATCTGTTACAAAGTAATCTGATTACAGATTACACGGTTAATTGTAATTGTTAATCATTAATCAGATTACATTTTGCCCAACACTGCTACATACATATGTACACAACGATAAAAATATTAATCTAGTGCCATAACTTAGGCTTATACAACGAGATAAAATATTTAAATGCTTATTTACTTTGCAATGTGGGATTTAAGAAACTTTTTGAATGCCATTTATTTAAAAATATCTTTTCCCATACGGGACTCGAACTCACAATATTTAAAATCGGTCATAGATGGAATACAAAAATGTTGTTATATTTATTTTTGCGATTCTAAATTAATTAGATATTTATAAATAAATTGCAAAAATTGAGTGTTTTTTCATCGTTGTTTTTCGTCATTACTGGTTAATCCCAGCTGAAAGCATTCGTGGCTTAATAGCTAGAAAAACTAAGAAATACCATAGGAACTCAGCGGTAAGAACAGTCGCCCGGAAAGCTGAAGATCCCGGCTTCAAAGAACGGCCGAGGTGGTGGCTTTTTTCTCTGTATTTAATAATTTAATTTAGAATCGTAAGAAATAAAAATTACAAAAATTCTTCTATTTCATTTTTGAATACCTTTGGAACTTACCGTTTGAGTATTAAGAGTAACAAAAAGTCAACTGAGGCGAAACATATAAACGCAATTGCAGATGAGCATCATTAAAATTTTCATGCGAGTATTTTTTAGGAATAGCAATAAACAAAATCAAAATCTTCTCAAGGCAGCGTAAACCCTCCCGCCTATGATGATAATATAATCACAATACTTTCATTTCTCTAGTTACGATTAGTGCGAGGCTGGGGAAATTTGTCTGTCGGTGGCAAAACTGATCACTTAAGCTCAGAAATGTAATGTTGATTGTGTCCAGATTACCATTATAAAACGGAATAGTAAGAATCCATTCCACAAATACCAGCTATAAATATATAAATGAACAGTTTAAGCAGTTGTGATCCTATTTTGAGAGAGTCCTTGTAATATACGCAGCATACCTGAAAATATATGATTAACTTTGACTTATTGAAGGCGATTAAACAGCAAATTTTAAATAACTTGTAGAGTTTTTAATAAGGAAATGACTGTGGTCAAGTACGTTCGAGAAGTTTAGAAGAAGATATCGCTGAGATTGAAACCTTCATTGTTGCTATTTGGCAATAGTGCAAGGAAAGCAAATCTGACTGCCATTATGTCATCAATCCACGTTCCACAAATAATTCAAGTATTTGTGTGTATATTAGTTGTGTTGCAACCAGTTTCATGGTCATAAAGTAAAAAAGCTCCTATGATTTGCATGCCAGGGGAGCCTCTGCGGAATTCTTTTTGTAATTGGTAAAGCAATTTTAATAAAAAAGGTAATGGTTTACATAAATTTTGCAATTTTATCGACCGCAGATAGACATGGAGCTAAGAAGTACTGCAATTGAGCTTACAATTTTGTTTGAAGTACAATACATTCGGTTGACATATCTGAAAAACGTCAAATTATATGAAAGAGAGAGAAATTGAGAGTAACACTCGCCAGTACGCGAACGGCTTCGAGTATAAACTTGTGTAACGTCAAAGAATTAAAATGGATTACTTAAATTATTATTTAAATTATTGAATTATTGTGCTCCTATTTGAAAAAAATATCCATGCCGGAGAATTACTTTCTGTAGTACCACTTTGAATACGTAGATATGTTTTGGAGAACATTCTACATCTACTGGAGGAGGAGTAGCAGGATTTTATATTTTTTTAAAAGTAAACTAAAAACCAGCGGCGAGCTGTCAAAACTGACACTGTCGAAGTTTTTACTTGACGATTGTTCTTTAATTAAATCAATGAATAAATTAAACGGAGGGAACGCAACAATTTCTCTCGATTTTCGAGTACGCGAGGGTTGACGCATTGGTCCAATTGGAACAAAATTGGTCCATTCTTTCCTCCTTGGTCCCAGGGTCCCTTTTTCTTAGTCGTTTATTTTATGAAAATTGACCAAGACTTAAGAATAAAGAATTTAAATCAACTAGCCATACTTAAACTTGTTGGTCCCTATTTGTACACTTCAGACCTTTTTTGAATCCGAATCCTTTGTATATTTTGAGTGGCAATTCTAACGCGAATGCCTTCGAATAAAAACTTACAAGTAGTTTTACACATGTTTGTTTTTTCAAGCTAATACGCGAACAGACCTAATGTTTGAAAGGAAAAAAATAGTTTTGTTTTGAGCTGCACGGCTGCCCTTGAACTGTCATGCTCATTACAATAATTTGGATTTTAAGAAAATAGATCTCTCGATAGTTAGTTTGTCATAATCTTACTGGGGTCCCGAGTCCGTAGAATCGATCACTACTTTCCTACATATGTGCATTTGATTTGGTAGTGATTTATCTGCAGACAGGTTATGGTTAAATCTTATGTTCGGATTCTTCCGTATTCATTAGTCACAGTTACAACCTTCATCTGGCCAATATTTATGGTGGTGCCCCCCTACCATACGTAAAGAATGTATATTTGGATTTTAATTGATGTGTAAATACAGAAAAGGAGTGTGGTCCTATGACACTCTACTCATTTCTATTCTATGTTTATTGAGTTGTATAAGAGTCATTAGAATCTCACTACAGGATGCTGATTTACCTATAATTTGCTAAGTAAACGCAATTGAGTATTATTTGCTTACCTGATGACTACGAACGTGTACGCATATACAAGCAACCAACTGCATGAAAAATCTAAAAAAAAAATACATTGGCACAAGTCGATACTGGTGAAATTTTCAATCAGAAGTACGAAATGTGTCTACTTATGCTTTTTTGATTAAATTGTTATTTGGGTGTAAAGAATGTTTTACGCTTAAAAAAATTTTAATGGTTTGAAGCCAATTCGCTTTTATTCTTTATACTGTTCCGCATGTAATAACAATTTTTCTTCTAATCTAAAAAAGCATTCCACGTAATTCAGTTACTATAAATTCTACAAAAACAAAACTGACTTGGCTTATATTTTTTTCAATGGTTGTGTTTTGCGCCTTTTAAATTGCAACAAAATTGCAATTCGTGTTTCCTTTCCTTGTTATTACAAAATCACCAACCAAAAAACAAACGATCCTATATCACCATAGGATTTGGACATGTTAGCTGCACAATTAAATGAATTGGGCGTCTCCCAACAGTCACAGCAGCAGCAGCAGCAGCAGCAACAGCAACAACAACAGCCTGTTCCACCAATACAGCAAGCACAACCGGAAGCGCCACCAAGGAACAACCGACAAACATCAAATGTAACTTCAACACCACAATTGAAACCTGCTCCAACTCCTCCAAGTTCGAACAATCATCACGCACAACCTATAAATCCTCTGGATCCAATCGATAGCAGTGATACAGATAGTGAACCGGACGAACCAAATGATAGAGGTAGAAACGATGGAACACTGCTTGCTAGCGATCCTCCGAAACCACTGTAAGTAACAAAATCACAAAAAACTGAAATTTAGCATCCGTTCCTCAACTTCATTTGTTTCATATTCACTGAAGATGCATACTCATGTCTGTGTTTTCTTCATTTCCCCATCATTTTTTTGATTTTCTCCCATCATTTGTTTTGTTTCGATTTGGTTTGTTAGTCCCGAATTTTCATATAGGCCAGGACTAGGTCCTCTCTCAGAAGACACAACAAGCGCTCCTGTATCATCCCATGGATCTGGGGGACCACCGAATCGCCCGTTGCCACCTACACCCGATGATGATGATCAAGCTGGTGATCGAACTCTTATTATGAAACGGGTAAGTTTTATTGCAATTTTTCTAGTCATACAAGTACAACCGCACCGACAATATGTATGTCGGCATTAGAAAATTGGTGATTTTTTACCTAAATTCTGTTATTTTGCATAAGAATTAATTGGGAAGGAAATCTGTTGTTTTTAATTGTTCAAGTATTTCTGTAAAATTAGAGATTTTTCCTTATACGAAAACTCGTTTAATCACTTGTATTGAATCGCTGCAGTTATTATCTTTTTGCTTTTTATCTACATTATTTGTGCAGTATATATTTTAAAATTACCTGACTAATACGAAAAATGCAGAGGAATTTGTGCCTTGATTATGTTTTATAGCAGATCGGAAATATGTGCTTGTTGAATTCGATTTTCATGGAAATAGTATATTAGAAGTTTTAGGAAGCAGTGTACTTTATGTAGAAAAAATTGCATAAAATGGGGCTTTTCGGTAAGCACAACTCACCACAAAATTTTGAAAATTTTCTCCGATGTCTAAGTTAAAACCAATCGTACAATTTTTAGATTATATAAATATTCTGTAAAGATCACTTATAAATTAAAATAACACCAAGTGAGACAAAAACAAAATCTCGAATGCTTGTTGCGCGTTCATATTTTGTAGATCAATGTGGAAATCAGGTAGTTTGGCGAAAGTTCTGTTTCTTACTTGTGTCACTATTACGGGGTGTAACCGAAAAGCCCTGATACATTATCCACAAAAAACTAACTCAACTAGGATTTTATTGGGTATATTGTATGTATAACTAATACGGGCTTATATATGTATACGGCAATGGTTGGAATGTGTAATAGTTTGTATTTTATTTATTTTTTGTGCACAAAGAAACTGGGATGTATAGAAGGAATATGAGGGAAAAAGTATGCAATAGTTGTTCAGTTATTGAGTTATCTCATAAGTTATGCAGTTTTTTTTTATCATGTAATTTAATTATATAAATTAAGAATTGATTTTTCCTCATTTTTTTATACATTTGCTCATTATTTGGTCTGCTTAATGAGCTGCTCTAGGTTACTCTAGAGCTGAAAACCGTGTTTCTTGAATTCACAATACTTCTTTAAAGTGAACTGAACTGTGTTTCATGAGTCTGTTCTAAACTGACCTGGAATGACCTAGAGCAAGATTTTCTGCTCTAACTTTTTCAAGCATTTGACAACTGTGAATTGTGTTGATTTCTGGACTATTCTAGTGAAATATAATTTAAATAATAATTGTGTTTTTGTGTGTGAAAAAAAAAGGTTTCTATAGATTAATCATGCATTAATTTAAACAATTGTGTTTTTTCGGTGACAGTTCTTAGTAAATTTCAGAAAAATGTGTTTCGTGAGTTCTGCTATTTTCTGCTCTACTTTAATGTGAACAGTTAACCTAACGTGAACTGCCCTGCTCTGCTCTGAGCTGCTCTGAACTCTTTTGGATTTTATTAAACAGGTCTATTATTTTTTCAAACTTTTCGATTTTGACGAAATTCTTGCGCACCACCGCCGTTCGCTTGACTCGAATTCGCAATTTTGTATGTATACGGAATTTTAGGTGCAGAATATTGTATCAAATTTGTTCATAAAATTGTTTTCACAATTTAGTATGGCAGTACCATACGAACTAAATTGTAAAATTTATGCGGCAGTTGTTGAAGTGACTTGAGACAATTTTTAGATTGTATTTAAAAAACATTTCCAATGTGAGTTGAACTAACTCAGAAGCTTCGATAGCTTTTTCGGTAGTTATGCAAATATTTTTCGGAAACCTAAACAATTTTTGACGAATGTGGACAATATCAATATCGCTAACAATTGATTTTATGCAGGACCATTAAAAATTTAGTTGTGGGATATTAACTTAATTGGTCCTCTTTAGCAACATTGTTCTCGTGAACAGCGTTGACAGCTTCATGCTAACTAGTAGACAAAAATTAATTGAAGGATTAATATATTCAATGTAGTGCCCTTTCTATTTGATTCATATGTACCAGATAATCAATTAGTTGGGGGTCCAATGCAAATGCTTATTGAGTCTGTAATGTCCAGTCTGGAAAGATTTCAGTTGAAAGGCTTTGAAAGCTCTATAGTTTTACTTTGTGAGGATCCTTTAATGAATCTTTTCTTTTGTCTGTAACCCACCTCTGAAGTCCATTTGAGTCTATTTGATTAAGTCTATAAATGAATATTGGGTGTTCGCAGTTTGCACACACCTTTTTGAGCTGCTTATTTCCCATATCTCTCTTCAGCGACGCTTGACCAAAAAAAAAACACACAATACAAAAAGGAACGTGACATGACATAGTCTCCCCGACCTGTTAAAATCCGTTTCAAAAAATTGAAAATTGTCAACTCACAATTTATTGCGAGCTGCAACTTGTGCATTGCTTAGAAGGCACCTGTAGATTTTAACAGAGTTTCGTCAAACACGCTAGCCTACTAAGTATGAAACTCGGCCTCTCCAAGACTTCAACAACGGATAGAGGGGGTAAAGTGTGTATCTAATGACGATAACATTGCCACTATGATGAGATGAAATTTTCCCAGATGCTCGCTTTGCTGGTTACCAGCAGTGTTTTATCTAAAACGAAATGTGATTTTGTAATACAAATTTCCACAGTCTTAAAAGTACTGACATATTGATCCTTATTGTTCTTAGATTGAGCTCAGTGCTTGATTTCATGATGCTTAATTTACAAAAGTTGAGATTCTCACATATTCATTTTTATTCAAACAATTACTCGGAAAAAATTAAGAATTCTCTTAAAACTCATATACGAGCAATTGTAAGTTCGTAGCTCTACTTTATTTATAAATATCAACGTAGCTTCAGACGTGATAGAGAGCATGTATTTAGATTGTAATAAAAACTGAATTATAAATGGCAGGCCTATTATTGAATCCGATTCGTTTAGTATGAAACTCTTAGGTCGATTTAATATTGGCGAGCTGTGAGAGGTAAAACATAGCGTAGAAGATCGTTGAGCTGTGTTGCCGAGCGTTCTTTTCACAGATTAGATCAAATAAATTGTGAGCGGTGGATGAACGCGTTGCCCGTTAAGCTTTGTGCTAAAATCCAAGCATATATTTTATTGCCGTTTGATGCCGTTTATGTTTTAATAAATATGAACTATTTTCCATTATTTTCTTAATAATTCATGGATTTTAAAAATTCATATTTTTATTTCTAAAAATGGAAAGTAATCAGTGCGTCAATGTCAAATCAAATCCATAGAAAAGTAATTACAAATTAGCGAAGTTGTAGAGTTTTTAGTCTTGGAAAGTGAATATTAAAAATATAAAGTAGCATACAGCCTTAGACATGATGCATGAGAACTAATCAGCATATTAAAAATCTGACAACAAAGTGACGAAAACCCAACATAAGAAGAAATTAATTGAAAGTTGCTAAAAACTAGAAAAGATAAGTTAAAATTCCGAAATTTCAAATTTTAAATAGTATAATTTCGGAGAAAAAAAGCATATGAAGATGGTTGTATAATTTTTGAAAGGCCATTCAATTTGAAAGTTAAAAGGGCTTTACACAATTTTAAAATATATTTGCTCAGCTTTTACATGATCCTCAGCCTACTCCGACTAGACAATGTGCTCTGGTCTCAATGTCGCAACTCATCTAGTTGTCTTAAATATACAGCAGTGAAATATCCTGATCCTCACCGATGCACATTGATCGTACTCATTTTGTACAGAAGAATTATTTATTATTTTTTTATTGAAAGTGAGCGCCAAGTTATCTCCCCTGCATTATCATAATTTACCTACAATTAGTAAATTTCTATATTAAATTTAAAATTTTTACTCTGTGATATAAGCGAGTTCTCGTACAAATTAAATTAATTAATTAACGCCAATGCATATAACATTTACAAGTGGTTGAGGTTCTTAATAGAAACAAAAAGAAAAAATTAAATTAATTTTATCATAATTATACAAAAATTACTTTACTTTTCATTTCTTTTCTTTTTTTTTTTTACTTTATTTTACAAAACATCGTACTTCCTTAAAATCCATCAATGAACAAAATCTATATTAAAACGCGCGCTCTCATCTTTCACACAATAATCCTTATGTATCCTGTAATATGTTATACTATATATACATCATGTATGTAAATCTCTCTTTTTAATTTAAAAACAATTAAAAAAAAAAACATTTTAAACACATCACTTATTATGCAATACATATGAAATGACTGGCACAAAAAAACAAATATCAAACTCTGTACAGAAACTCGAGAGCCAACAGTCAGTTTCATCTAATTCAACCGTCTCAGATAATGAGGATCAAGTTTTACTTAGAGATTGGGATTTTGAGAGATTTTTCCCACATCGATCATCTATGGATGCCTCAAATAGTAGCACTCTTAAGTCGAATAGCTGCATGGAAAAATATAGTAGAACTAGTAATTCGAGTAGCAATAGTGGACCACAAGTATTGAAACCTACTAGCAATATTAGCCAAAAGAAGCAAGCTGATGATTACAATAACAAATTAAAAGAGAGAGTTAAAAATGAAGCAGTACTTGTTGCAAATCCAAAATTGAAAAATGTTCCTGGTGTTGTTAATGTTAAGCCAACGACTTCATCTGCAAGTATCAGTAACAATAATATTACTCATAATAATGCTGCCAGTAAAAATCATAAAAGACAAGATAGCGATTCGAAATTGCCTTTAAATTTTGTAAGAAGTTTTCGAAGAGAAAATTCCGATTTCTTTCCACTTTCGAAAAGACACTCAGCCATTATTGGGGAGAAATTAAATAATTTGAACATCTCACCACAAATACAACAGCGATCTAGTGGTATATTTCAGCGTAATAAGAATAAAGGCGAACCTGTTCTAACGGATTTCGTTTCAAATCAAGATCAACAAAAAAAATCATCTCCAGAACAATCGTCTACAAAAAATCAAGTCAAAGTGGTTGGTGGTACCCCGAAGAAAAATGAATCAAGCTGGAGTAGTACTTTAACAACAAGAAATCTAGATTTTCTTCGCCCAAGACGAGAGAAGACTGAGTCGGTGATATTTGTTCGGAATTCAGCTACAAGACAACAATTGCTCTTGCAACAACAGCAGGTAAAAAGATAGATAAAGGGCTGACAAATCTCATTCTGTGAACATTTATTTCATACAAGTCTTGCTTATAGCAAGTTTTTTTCGGCGATCATTATAAACATTGAAAGACTGAATTGCTTTATACATATATACATAGTATTCCTTATGGAAACGCAATAGTAGCAATATTTTAAATAAAATTAAAGATTAAATAAGATTTAGAAGAGAAAAACGCACAATGCTCGTTTGCTGGTCTCGTACACTTTTTTATATATATATATATATATATATATAATGTACCTGCACTGATTTCATACATACCTATAATGTAAATGTGTTATTGAGCTCTAATTATATATGCGGACGGATTTAACCCCTGTTCACGAGCGCGATACGATACGTGCTATATTTTGGTAACGTCCTGGTCTTTCTATAGATCTATCTCTATTTGCGACTTGTTTTTATCACGCGATACGTTCACAAGATTGACAGAGGCTACAACTTAATTTATTTAGTTTTGTAGTGGCAAGCAGATATTAGTGTGAAATTTACATATATTTGTTTTAATATATATTTACATATTATAATAAATTTCGACATCTCTGCGGAGCTTTAGCATCCGATTACAAATGTAAACAAACATAAATGTTGAGGTTAAGGTGAAAATCGCACCAAACTAAGAGCATTGCTGCGATAAATTTTGGTATCGCACGAAATTTTGAAAGAGTAAGCATGTTCAGCGACAATAACATCTCTGCAGCCAATCAGAGCTCTGTCGCATGCGATAAATTTCGCTCGCGAACAAGCCTACCTATTAACTTGTTGTATAAACGTAATGGAAATTTAGAACAAGAAAAATAATTGATATATACTAAAGAACTAAAACTGTTCACACATTAATCTTGTTATTTATAAAACGGCATCGAAAACAAAACTGAATGTCTACGAATTTTGGTATAACTGAATTGCTTGAACACCAAAAGAACATATATCATGTTAGCATGATAATGATGACGGGGAAATTCGAGTATTCTATAATCTGCTTGTAAGAACAACTCTCAAACGGTCCAGCTAGTTTTCTACGGACGTATAAGAAAACAGCAATTGGGAAGTTGAAAGTTTTTTTTAAGAAATTTTCTTTTCTCCTCTCTTCTTACGTGTTACATAATCATTCCATAAGACAGTGCACATTTAAAATCAAAGTACAATTAAGTTTGCGTTATATTATATTTTAAGCTGACATTAAAAGCAGCTTCTAAGTAGGTAGAAACTCGCTTAGATGTGGCTCTCACTATAAACATTTATTTTTGTTTTTCTGGATCTTGAATCTTGGGTCATTTTAAACTAAAGGCCTTAAACTCTCTTAAGAGGAGTCAGAACTCAGCAAGGTTTGTGTCCTCTCTCTACTAAAAATGAGAAATTTCATATAAAATTAGCCTAGACCTACACCACAGACCACATTAGAGGCATCTGGCGTAAAATACAAAAAACCCAACATGCGACAAAACCATACAATTTAATTACGAAAAATTTATATTTGCAGTTCAAATAAATTGAAAATTTTTAACGAAAATTAACTGTCCTAAATTTTGTTTGCCCATAATTGTTAAACAAACTGCTTTTCTTTGTATTTCAACAACTTTCAATGAAGTATTATTAATTTCTCGTCAGTGAAATATCGGGAGAAAAATCAAGTATACTATTAGAGTCAAATAATTAAAACAAAAAAGGCAAAAAAAATGGAAAAACTTTACGTTATTTGCTAGATCTAGGCTTTATCTTTCTAAATTAGTCACAATCTAAAAAAATTAGAATACCTATTAACAGAAATTTGAAATTCAATTTTTTACAATACAATTTTTTTTTCTTTTTTGCCGACGTTATTTACTAGACCGCTTCGTTATCTTTAATTTAAGATATAAATAATTATTCTGCGAGAAATAGTTTGTCAGGAAAATTGGAAAATGTACAAAACTTGCAAATCTTGGTACTGACTCCTTTTAAACAGTGTTTTATTTACCAATCTGATTTGAACACGTTTACTTGTCAAATGCGATAAACATAAATTGTTATGTCAATATTGATTGCAGAATTGTGCATTTTTATGTTGTTTTCTTGTCTTTTTTAGTGTTGACAATGACAGTAGAGTGATGTCACCAAGTAACTTTTCTCAGTTTTCACAAGCTTTCAAAGCTTTCACTTCCCACCAGCGTAGCGTAGCGTCGCGTCAGATCCAAAGAATTCTTAGTCTTACATTCGCAGTTCCAAAAGCTCTCAAAATTTACTTAAAACGCCTATTTCTACTTAATTTTTTATGAAATTAAAACTGACTGACAAAATAGATGGACTTCCATCACTTCAAGAGTCCGTAATAAATTTGAATTTGCATTTGCATTTTCAAGTGTCAAATAAGTTCGTAATCTATTGAAAATTAAAGAAGTGGAAGAAATTATTAAGTGTAATTTAGGCAAACTTAAGAATTAATAGAAATACATAAGAGCATATATTTCTCCGTTTACACTATCAATTAGCCTTGTAGTCAGAAGTCCATAAAAACTTCATAAACACTCTGAAGGGATCTTCAGTGAATCTGTTTACTTGAGAGCAGAGTTAAAATTAATAATACAAATCAATCCTCCTACCAGTTTTTTTAATGAAATAATGAATTGTACTACTAAATTGTATTTATTTTTCCCGTGGACGGGAATCGAAAAAAGATTGTGTTTTGGAAAGTTTAAATAAGAAATCTTCTCATGTCTTAAGCCACTTAGGAGGTGCTATAGCTGAGAGATGAGGTATATTACTTAGACATTTAGATTCGATAAAATCGATGGCAATAAAAGCTCATTAGCTCATACAGTAACTAATATAACATTTTATCGATATGAATTTACACAAACTTTCAATGTTTATAATGATCTCCTTTTTGAGAATGAAAAATTTAAGTCAATTCCATCCATTCGAGAAATTATTATCTGCATGTCATCAGCATTTTGTCTTGCTACTCATAAAATTATTAATAATATGTATGAAATCATGTTTTTTACATTATAATCTAAAATCACACCACCACCGCAACAAAAAAAAAATCACCAATTAAAAAGAGCATATTTTCTTTATTTCTTGTTGTATGTATGTTTGGTTTCTTTGTGTTTGTTTTTTTTTTTTATGTTTTATCTTCTAAATTCTAGTTCGGCTTTATACTTTAACTCTTTAGTTGTAATGTTACGTGTATTTTTCCTAATTATTTTCTTAAATCTGAATTTTTTTTTTCTTTTAAATTTCGCACTGAATTATTTTTGTTAGGTGGAAATTTCCGTTTTTCTTTTGTATCTTAGGAATAGACTAGGACTGGATATTGCTAGTGCAATCGAATATCCCAGTAACATTTTTAAGTACATAGTTAAAGTAGTTTCCTATGATAATTAGAATTATTTAAATCAGTTAGATTGGAAATAATTGCCGTAGATAAACAAAATAACTACATAGTCATGGCATAAGCTCTGTCATAATAATTTAACTCGTCTTGCTCTGTAAACAAGATTTATTTAAATTAACCATTATATATGGTAGGTCGTAATAGTGCTGTGAACTTAACATTTATTTGGTCATTTCAATTGCACGGATACCATGGATCGGGTAGATAATAAAACAAAACATAAGTGTAACTTACTTTCTGAAATTTCTGATAATATTACGGAAATTAATTGAGAGTAATGAATAATATTTCGACCGAATCGTATTACGCGCTCTATTGAAAAAGATCGTAGAATATCAGATTTTAAAAGGCACCTACTGACACATCCGCTGAAAAATACCACATTGGTTAAAGCTCAAGTACTTGCTTCCACGTTGATGTTGGTGTTTCAAAAATTACTGTATGACTGCGTTCGACCAAAGTTCCAGTCATCGGTTTGATAATGAATGTAAAAATATTCCACAGTCGTTGCAAAAGTTCAAAAGAAAACATTACGCCATATTCGTATTGTGAGGAGTATATTACATTTGGCGTAATACAATTCATCTCTTTTAAAATGGATTCAAAACATCAGCAGAAGTGTGTACCAACTATCCGTTTTCAAAATGTGGCGACTACACATAAAAGTAAGGACAATTATTCAAGATTACTTTAAAAGCAGATTGACCCTCAGGAACGTCAGACAGCCCTTTATTCAGTGGACTACAAACTTTGAGCTACAAGGAATTTTCTAATGGAAGAATATCGTATAACGAATTATAAATTTACTATAGATCTATCATACAAGGTGCTCTATGAATAGTTGAAAGCCTGGTGTTGAGGGTGTGAATGGCGGCGGGGGTCAATATAGCTTATGAGTTATACACCCTAAATTTGAACGTGCAATTACTTCCTGGGCAATATCTTTTTGAATTGCATTTGAAGAGTTTAAGTTCTGTATGAGTGAGGTCTCCCTGTATTTCTATATCCAACATAGATTAGAAAAATGTCTCCTTCGATTTAATTCCATGAAAATTTCTAATGTAATGATTTAAGTAGTGTATTTTAAGTTAATCTACATTGCTTTTATTTTTGCTGGATTGAAGTCTTGAAATTACCACAATGAGGTATATACATTCTCTGATCCTCAAGATGTAGTGTAATCTATGCAGGGAACGTCCCTTTCTAAAACACGCATGTTATATTCTGATCGACTCCAGTGGTTCTTGTTATTGATTTTGTGTAGGTCCAGCACTATAGATGCATAAAAGACCTGTTTAGCACGTTGAACTAATGTTCCTTAAGCTTGCTTTACTCCTTTACTTTGCTTCGTTGCTCAGCAACGTCTATATGCGCCCCCCCCCCCTCCAACCTTTTGGGCATTATCTCTCTGACGAGCAAAGGCCTTATTCTAGCCATAACGAAGCTGATTTTCATATTCTTCTTCTAATATGTTGTCTTACTTTGGATTTACAACTGTTTGCTTTTTTTAATGGTTGAACTCTTAAACTGGTGATATAAATCTGCTTGTGTATGGTTTTGGAATTAACCCACATTCTCCCAAGATAAAACCGGGATGTTAGATTTCATGATTTTTTAACGTTGACTAGACGATCCAATTAAAAAAATTCTGGGCAAAATAAACTATTCTTGCATAGGTGTGGATCAAAAGGTATTTCTGCCCAAAAATTTACTTTTTTGGTTCAAATTTTATTTTGAAATTAATGAAAAAATGCATTTTTATGATATACTTTGAAAAACTTCGGATGCAAATAAACTTTTTCCTTTGGTAAAAACACAAAAATTTATGGCGTGTTTGCCTCTATGTGTGTTCTCTCTGCGGGACCTTAAATTTTAACATGACCACTTTATTCTCCAACTCTACGCAAATTTGACACAGCGTCTCTGAGCAGCTGCTTATTTTCATTGCCTAGTCGTTCCTCCCCCGTGTATTTTTCATCCACAAAAAGTAACATAACGTTGAAGTATGCGGCAACGCGTACGCCTAGATATTCACAGTTTTTTTTTCACTCAATACATCGAATGTTGGTGTTGGTAAACACATAATTTCGTCCGCATGCTTCATTACTACGCTGTCGTCGTTACCAGTATACGAGCCTCAATTACCAAAGCTGATTGGAACATTTTTTTACCGAAAAAAACACAGTAAATGATAAACGCGATTGACGCTCGGTAAAAACAAAGATAAAATTGTTCACATCAACTACATTGTCAATATCTCATATGTATGAGGTTAATTTCGAATTACCGAATATTTGAATATTATTCCATTTCCATTGGTGAAAAAACGCATCAACGAAATATACTCCTAGAGATCGCCATTGATGTTTATTTTCGATAACGTTTTCAATTTCATTTGGTTTGAGAATTCATACCACCACACCGAATGGATTCGAATATTTCATTCGGTCTGGTATAAATTTCTTCTTCAGAACCAGCTTAACACAGCTCGCTGCAGTGATACGTTTAACAAATAAACGGTCAACAATACATGCTTTTCATCACTTATTCGGTGTTGGTATTAGTATGTTAAACTAAACATAAACCAAACACCGGATGAAATGGCATGCAATGGGACAAGGAAACGGAAAATTAAGTGTTATATAGACGTTTTTTTAGAACATGCTTAGAAACTTTAACTACAAAATGCTCAGCCTTAATATTTACAGTAATGCACATGCGATTAACGCAACAGAGCTGCCTGAGCAGCTGAGAATCAACGTTCGCGTTTAAGAGTTGATGTACAAACGTTATATCGGCACACCATGCGACGTTTTTCAAGCGAGTGCATATTTGAAAGCTTCAAACGATCCTAATAAGGTTGAAGAAAGAATCAGTGAATTATTCCAAAGTAGGTGCCTATAGGTATTTAAGAGCGAAGCGCAGGAAGTTCCGCTGAACAGACTCGATGCGATCGATATGTGTACTGTAAAATGGAGACCAGACCTAGCGTATTCAAGAAGAGGTCTCACAAAGCAAATGTACAAACGCAATGTTATGGTGGAGTTCGAGAGCTTTCGCGACCAACGTTTTATAAAGCCCACATAGAACTATTCTTTGATACCATGTAGGTTATTGTCTTATTTGTCATATTTTTAATTAAATCGATTATATGTCCCATAAATTTGAAATTTTCATCATGGGTATAGAAATGATTCCTTAATATGCCAATATCTTCTCCATTCTGCCTCTTATCGACTAATTTTGGCTTCCACTAAACTTTGAAGCAAACCCTGGTAAGCTATTTTGATAAATTTGTGAGAATTCTGACATAGCTTATGGCACGACTAATTATTATTGTCCTTTCAACAGCAAGTTGCTAAAATGTCTAGAATAATTTTAGTAAGCAAAGAATACTTTCATAGATTACCACTATAATAATCTTTAGTAATTTCCAAAAAAAGAAAACCATCTCAATCATCGTAATTAACGCATGTAAAAGTTACACACACAATGCAGGGGAGAAAATGTTTTTTATTTTTACAGTAAACAAAATATTGCATGCATGCAATTCAGTTCAAAAAGAACAAGCAATAATAAATTCACTCAAATCAATAAAAAACCACAAAGTTTGAAGTCAAATATCTGGGCATGTTAACACAGTTTCCATAATTGTTATATTTTTTTTTAACAACTACAACATCCGTATCTACCTCATTTTCCTTTTTTAATCTCGTTTTTTTCTTTTATTTTTTTCATTAAATCCTCATCCTTACGTTTGTTAAAAGAACCCCACACCATTTGTAAAACTGTAACAAATTGCGCTGTGATTGGAAATTAACATTTAAAATGTAAACATTAAAAAAAGATAAACAGAAAAAAGTGCCTTCTTATATTAATGAAAAAATAAAAATTATCACTTAAAATGTTTACTTTTAGTCTTCAATCCTTTTGTGAATTGTGTTTTATAATACCAAATGCCTCGATATAATATAAGCTGAACATTGGCAATTGTGAAATAGTAAAAACTTACTAACTTTTACCTTAATATGTACCTACTTAATTTTTGGAAGTATGTAACTTTTTCTAGTTTCCTTACTCAAATGCTTTATCTAATAATAATATTGCTAGTTAAAAATTGGTGCTACGGCTGCTGCTACTGCTGAAATATATTAGATATTTAAAATACATAAACTATTTTAGGCTGTTGTAAAAGAATTCTTGATACATTTTTTCTAAAAATTTTCTCTTGCCTAAATTAAGTATTTAGACTTATCTAGCGTTCTATATGGCTGTTGTTATGAATTTAAGAAAATGGTTGTATTCGAATTTAATACTTGGTTAAAACACACAATGAAATAAAAAGTGAACAAATATTTACAACGATAAATATTTGCAATAAAAAGATTGATAAATATTAGAAAATTCTGTTTATAAAATATTAAATATTGCGTTCCTTTTTTTAATGTTACAGAACATGAACATATGCAATAAGTGTAAGTTGTGTCATCATAGTAAAAACAAACATAAATCAGTAAACTTCGTTAGTTGGTTTGTACCTCTTCTCAAAGGTGTTCATGTAACATTCCAAATTACTGGATAAAATCTTAATTTTTTGCATTTTGCGTTTGTAATTTATATAAAAATTACTTTTATAGTTAATTTCGGTCGATTAAAGATGATCAAGGCCACCTCCAAAAATTTAAAATATACTTAAATTATATGTGTAAAATTTACAATAAAAGTCATTATCTTAAAAACAAATTTATATTAATTCGTAATAAGTTATTCACACTAAGAAATTTTAAGCTATGTATTTTTTTATATTTTATTATATTTCCCTTGGATTTTTTTACACTTTCAATTTAGTTCGGCCTCGCAAGATGCCGGTGTATATATAATCATACTTGTTTAATATCATGTTCAATATTGTTTGTAAGATATTGCCAGATTGGAAACATTGTAGACTTTTCCTTTCAGGTAAACGCAGAAAATTTTTATATGAATTAGGTCGGGAAAATTATCTGGTCAAGGTAGGATATAAAGATTTCATCTAACATTAAATAAGGAGTTCATATTTATGTATAGGATCATTCCTATGAATTTGATCAATTCCGTTATAGCCTCAGTACTAAATATAACATGATATTTATGAAAGCATATTACAATCAGTCATTAATTATGGGGCTTAGATGAAGCTTTGCCCATACCATTCGCCTTTTCTTTTATTACTTTAGGCTTTTTTGCTGATTGAATGTCAGACTGAAATTTCCACATCATACATTTTTAACAGCCCTTGCACGTGTGGGTGCTCAACTCTGTAGAAGTAATATGGTTAATTTTTCTGTCCATTCTTCTAATTGTTTTTCTAATTCCGCTTTGTGCTTACATACTAGCGATGAAATCTTCAATCATAAAGTCTTGCTACTCTGTCAAATATAGAAGCCGAAAAATGATCGCGTTTTGTAATTTCTCAGCTGAAAAACATTTACAGTTCTCAAAAAAGTAAAATCACCTGTCTCATTTCTTTTTTATTGCAAATATCTTTAGCGCCATTCTGACATATGAACATTGATAACAAATTTATTAAGCACATAGAAAATTACTAGACTCTAGATGATTAGAAGATAAGATAAGATAGCCTACGTGTCCTTAGAATTACATATTACATATGCGACCACATAAATTTGACACAAATAACCCCAGATAGGGGTTGATTAGGTAGAGTATTTGACGAAATTTCCCGAATTTAGTACATGAATTTAATGTTCTGAGCACATACGGTATGTAGCTTTTCTAATGATGTTAAACTAGACTTTTTGAGGAAGTACATATAAAAAACTTACGAAAATTGTTGAATTTCGAAGGAAAATAACAGCACAAAATCCCCTTCTTTGTTTTCCGTCTTGGAACCGTAAATGAATAAACTAGTCATTAACTCTCCACTCACCCTTAGATTAGGCTAGGTTAAAGTGGCGCCCATCGTAAAACCATATACAATCAGCCACATTTAGACCATCTATAGTCCATTGTGAAGCCACTTTATTAGGGCCTGAAAAAGATTTCTCAGATTTAAGGACTGTACTGAAACCAGCCCCAAGGGCTAATGAACCTTACTAGGTTCCCTAACTCTTTGCCTACTAATTCCCCCAATTCGCAGAAAAAGTAGCTACCAAGCGTATTCCTCCTACGTTTAACAAGGTTAGAGAATTTGCACATAAGAAGCAGTGTCCCGGGATAACTGCAAAAGGTTAGGTTAGAGTGGCGGCCATCGTAAAAAGCATGTACGATCAGCCACACATAGCCCATCTATGGTCCATTCTGATGCCACTTTATTGAGACCCTGCCTGGAAAAGATATCTAAAAGTTAGGGGGTGCAATAAAACCAACCAGTTCGCAGAAAAAGTAGCTACCAAGCGTATTCTTCTTACTGCAATAAGATTACGCACATCATTCCGGTTCCTCCTCAGCATAGATTCAGTCTTCCACATGACTGTCGGACCATAGCTGTCTTAAAATCGCGCATGGGGTCAGATCTCCCCATCTGCGATTTGCTAGATTATAGGCCTGTACATCTAGAATCACCTTCATTCATTCTAGGGATCAACCTGATTCCTCTGCTAGACATATATTCATATCGGAACCCTGCCTCGTTTCCAGGTATATCGCTTTCACCAGACGCCCAGCAGAATATTTCTCTGTGGTTAGCACCCAGTTTCACGAGCTCACAGCGACACGCTTGTACTAGGCACGATATGATGGTGCTCGACTCCAGAGTTTTGATTGCAGCTTGACTGTCAATACAAATACTGATAACTCGATCGCTGGGTACGTTATAAGTTGCTTCCGTTTCCAGAAGCTTTGCTGCTTTACTAGAACTTCCGCTTTGAACAAACTACAGTAGTCCGGGAAGTGGTACGATTCGAACCGTCTGTAAAGACACATACATATATCAGAGTCATTTGCCACGCGATTATCAGCCCATTCCTCTCTACTAAGAATGCTAGTTGGGAATGCTTTCTCAAAGTCTAGTCTAGGGACAATGTAATCCGCAGCTCCCCATATATGCAGTCCCCAGGACATCTTCAGTATTCTACTGTGACAAAGGTCTGCTGTAATCCAGCTGCCTGATTCTTTAAGTCCAGTCACCCTTGGTTGATATTTTAACAACGATGTCCTTGCTGGAGCAGAGTTTTCTGTCAGTAGTGATTGTAACTGGCATACTTGGCAGCTATTGCTGTGGGCATAGGGCTTTGCTTTCCAATTTCCTAAAGAGGTGTCATACGACTTCGTGTTGATATTCTTTGGCATATGCCATTATCTTAATTAAAATTTCCAATTTTATATAGAATGGTACGTAACCCGGATTCGATAAAAAACAGCAAACTGTCATATCAAGGTTTCTATACCGGATTTCAGTATTTGAGTTCGCAAAGTATTATCACAAACGATGTAAAGACCAATGTTAAAAATGACGCCAATTGAAATTTATTTCTAACAGATACGAGGCTTTTGTATAGTATGTGCCTAGCATTTTACAAGAATTGATTTTAATTTCACAGAACTTCCATTAGAACAAAGTGACTACAATTCTATTTATATCTTACATATGACTTTTGGCCTGTTGAGTACATTTGTTTTACGATCCGAATGCTAAATATGATTAATGCAACTTTAATTTGAATCTGGCTCTTTCCTTATAAAAAAAAAGATAACAAATATTTTTACTCACTCAACATTATACATCCCATAAATAAAATAAGGCGATTCTTAACATATAATATAATGATTCGAATACAACCATTAGTTAATGTCAAAATGAGCAAGAACAATATTTCAAGTTTTACTTATATCAAAATTTTCATACAATTTACTAACATTTAAATGTATCTAGATAGATATTTCATCCTCTAACAATTCTATTTGTAAACATACATTTTTTGCTTTTAAAATTAACATTAACATTAATTTGGTAACGTTAATGTTATGAAAGGGTTTTAGATTAGATAACATAATATGGAAATTCTATTGAAAACAAACATTTAAATCATTAATACAGTGCCACTTAATAATTGCATTTTAATGTATCTAGAATCGAAGCGGTGAAAGCAGTGGTCTTGGTACACCTGGAACACGAACGAGCAGTGTTTTACCAGATTTGCTTAGTCAAGCATCGCCTGCAACTCCTCCTCGACATGATAAGTCATCAAGTGAAGAGGTAAGAATTCGTATGCACAGTTTTGTTTTCTCATCATTTAAAATTTTGCAATTAAAACTATTAAACCAAACTCGCCTTCATATCCAAAAACAAATAAATATTTTTTTGATAAAACATAAAAACTCATGCCATGGGGGACTACAATTAATCTCCCTATAATTATAATTGATAACTAGAACTTTTTCCAGTTTTGTTTTACTTTTTGTGTGACTAATAAAAAAAAAATCTTAGCTTGGTCATTAAATTAAAATTAAAATTTCACTGTAGACAGTCTAACTTGAAATTTTTATCAGTCTAAATAATAGAATTAATGTTAAATCAAAGATTTCGTGTGAATACAAAATCTTTTATTAGCAAGCGCAAAGTTTTTTTTTTTAAGTAAAGCTTTTGTTTTCGAAATATAGATGCCGCTAATGTATTTTGTCATATTTAAGGGAGTTGGGCTAGTATATAGGGAAAATAATTTTAAAGTTGAAAGATTCAAAAGTTATTTTGAGGGGACAGCTATCAAAAACGCAGAGATTTTGCTCCTATTCAATTTTCAACTCTAAAATTGCTTTCTCTATTGTTGGTATCAAAATAAGACAATGCGCAGATATAAAAACAAAACCGGGTAACTTTCGTTTGATAGTTTCATTATGCAGATTACAAAACAATTTTAAGAGAAAAAGTAAATAGAAATACATATATATATATATATATATATAAAGTCTCGTATAAAATATTCATTTTCTCTTGTGTTTTGTCTTTCCGCGACGTTTGAACTGAGGGCCACTCGACGGATTTGAATTCAATAAAATAAAACAAATGAAAGCATAGCAAATAGTAAGTATTAAAGCACAACACGCACATTATAATTGCATTCTTCTTAAAGGATTCTGTATTGTATGGAATTTTTGGAACTATACGTATATATTTGCTACTCTTATTTTTTTTCGTTTTTGTTACTTCTGTTATTAAAGAAATTGTGTAGAGAAATCACTTTCCAATTTTTTAAGTTCCGAAGCAGCATTTCAAATAAAATTTTTGGCGAAACCATTTTAAACACAAATAAAAGGAAAACTTTCGTTAATAACTATATTTCTCAACAGCAGCATGTCTTATTTTTTTTTCTGTTACTCTTATCTTTGCTTTATAGAAATTCATCATCTCGCTACATTTGCAATGTTCATTCCATAAATTATAATAATAATTTTAATGTAAAACAACACTGTAATGCCATGTGAAATTTGACTATTCAAACGATCTCATTCATGTAAAAGCTTTTAGTTTGAGATTCGTTGTTCCTATTCTCTATATACATTTTACACATCTAATTTATATCAAACATTATAATTGTTACATTTTCATGGAAATATGTAGATTCGGATCATCAGAATTTCATTATAAAATTAAGTTGTACTTTGTACTTTGTATAAAGATCAAAATTGTGCTAGCAAACCACTACCTGATTAGATGCACAGATCGCAGAAGTCTGACTCTGTCCAAATTAAAATTCGTAGAATAAAGTTCACTAGCACTTAATAACAACACAAAGCTCCCAGTGCATCACTGATATGTGAAGTTTTAATAGCAAGCCATAGACTACAGCTATTTATGGTTAGTAGTCTAAGGGCCAAATCTCGGGTGTAGAGTGGGTGTTTTAAGTCTGTGAATCCACACGTGGAAACTGCAGCCATTACAATATTGCTTATATAAACGGCCATACTACCTAATAATTTCCAACTGATTGTTTACCTCGCGATGGTAAGATTTTAGTTGCCTCCAAGCTCTTAGGTTCGCCCAACGATGTTTATATTCACTGAAATAGAACTCTTATGGCAGTCTCTTATTCAAAAAAATATAGTGTAAGTGCCGGAAATGGCTAGCGGCTAGCTCTCTCATTTTCCATAATTTTTTTTTGTTCCGGTAAAATAAGATGCTCAATGCCTCCCTTCAGTCCCGTAGCAAATTGTTATTTAAGAACTAATTAAGGGTATTACAGTGGTCTGACTATCTGAAAAGATACTAAGATGCTTTTCAATCTTCATATCTAGTATGTATTAGTTTTGCTTCCATTGTTTTGTCAAAATGTTAAAATGAAATGCAGTGTGCGAATAAACCATCTCAATGTTAGGCTAAACAAACAAAACAATCACCGATCCATTTATTTTGATGGGTGCAAACTGCTAAATCAGGAGGAGAGTCCGAACAAGTTCTGTTCTCTGCCTATTAATTTAAAGTTGCGCCCTTTCATATTTTCTGCCTAAGCATCTGCTCAGCCAAATAATTATTACCCAATTCTATTAGAAAGATTTTGAATTAGTCATAAAAAAAAATAAAAAATTATTGAAATATATACAACGACCCCCAATATCTAATCTGATATGAAGATATGCCAATTATTTTCACTGAATTATGTAACCGCAGTCTCCATAATTTCGGCGAGCTCATAATCGTTGTCGTACGTAGCTCTAAGGCCGTTTATAGAATATGGCATATTACTCTTTTAGCCCAAATTATAGCAATTCTCTAGTCTTGATCGAATGTCATGGTCATGGTCATGTACAACGAATTGTATTTGATAGCATTACCCCTGAATCACACCTATATGATAGTACACTGATATTCCTTCATTTTTAACACTCTTACAAACTCGAAAAAGAAAGCTGTAAGTGAATATATTGAATAGTGACTTTTCTGAGATCGTCCATTAAGGTAAGGCAAATAGCGTCGAATCAATGCATCTAAGATAACAGCTGTATAATATTTTTAAAACAACATTTACTCAGTCTGTAAATATGATCATCACTTTGTCATTATTGGCCATCTACAACCCTACGCTCGTTACTCTACAAGACTTGTATACTAGAATGGAATGTAACTTTCATATTTGGGCCGTTCCCTATATCCATCCTGCCACCCTGTGCTTTGCGTCATAGGGTATCTCCTGAGCTTGGCTTAATAATAAAAGAAAAGAAAAACACACAGCATCAGCTGTCTGATACCCATCGCTGTTCTATATTTTGCATCTTTGATTATTATTTTGATGAATTATCTAGTTTTCACTCTTAAGGATATTTTCGGCGGTGCAGTGCAACTTCAAAAATCTTTCTGATCCCAAACTTTACGATTGGGAGCTGCTTACCATATTTTGTCTTTTACGTAGGTACATCAGCTACTCCGATATACATATTCTCATGTCCCCTAATTGTCTACATTATTTCCTTCCTGCGGTGCTGTGTCGTACATTATAAGGTATTCCCTGGCAAAGCATAATAATCGTTTAAAAAAATACTAGAAAAATAATTAAAGCAAATTAACACCAAATATTTATGCAAAATATCCGTTTTCTTAAATTGTAATTTTTTTCTTATTTTCAAAGTCAATTCGTAACATATATGGCTATATATAAGGCAAGTACATACATACATGTAGCTTATCCGTCAAATAGCGCATTAAACCTGTTTGCAAATATCATTAAGCCTTAATTTTATGCTTGAAATAAAATTTTTAGTCTTTCGCAAACTACAAAAAATCTGTTATAATCCCATACTTCTCTATTAGCATTACCAAAGTTAAGAATATTCTTAATGCTTTACTCTATAAAAGCCCCGAAAATCAAAACTAAAGTATCTTCTCGATATCGAAAAATTAACTTACCTGCAGCCTATCCTTTTTATGTCTAGTAAAATTTTATTTGCATTTGAGTTGCTCCGATGACATGGGTAGAGTAATATTGAAATACGAGGATTTCACAAACCAATTTCTATCGGAATCTTTCACTTAAGTCAGGCAATAAAGAGACTTAGAAAAAGGAAGAGCTGAAAGACAACTCGATCTATAAAAAGCTAAGTATCCGTCTATAAGATACAAAAGAAGAGAGATACGCATTGAAGTAATACCATAGATGGCACAAGAACTAGATGTCGCATGTAGTACTAAAAGAGTATGCAAAATTTATATGGCTGCGTGGTCTATTCCGGAATGGACCATAACATTTCCTTTTTCGACGAAAGAAAAAGGTCTGAAAACGAAAGTATGATCAGAACACTAAAGGATCCATTAGCATACTCCATCCTTCTTATTTACCGAACACACTGCATATAATCTGGCAACTCAGCACACGTCATCAATTTTCGTTCAAAGTTTCCTGAACAACATATACATATTTAAAAAATAACTCCATCCAAACTTCAAGGGGTTTAATTTTCTCCTTTCTACACCTTCCTTAAAATCCATTAAGGATTGAAATAAAAAAATTCGAGATTTCTCTTTTTGAGATATTCAAGGATAACGGGCATATCCATTACCCTAGAAGACAAATTTTCAGAAAAAGGACCTCGATTAATTTTTCTCATGTACCTCAAAGCTTCCTTAAATAAATCACGTTTGTTTCATGGGCTTGCGGGTTGCGTACATTCTGAGATATAAATTTTTGAAGTGACACCTACCAATCGAAATTCGACACTTTTTTTCAAATTTCAGAATACCGCATCTCCGTCATAAATAAATAAAAATAAAAAATATTTCAGCAAAGTTCTACTAACAATATAACAAACCTTGCTGTAAATTCATCAAAATAAAATATGGTTGATCCACAAATTTACACAATATTTGTCGATTTCCTGTCGAATGACACACATTACAAGTGTAGAATTAAAAAGGAAACCATGAAATAAGATAATACTTAGTCTCTAGGTCGTAGTAATTAATTGGGAGACAGACGTATGGTGTAAAATCTCCCAATATATAGATATACTTACATATGGTATGAACATTGCAAGATACAAAATTTTCTTATTTAAACCAACTAAGAAGGGTAACAAGAGTAAAAAAAATTGCTTTCCTCATCATAACTGCTTAACTTAAAAAATACTGTTTCATTTTGAAAAGCTGTTTCATTTCATTTCATTCAGATAATGCTCTGAGATAGTTTTCTTTTAAAAATACATACAGACATACATACATAGATATTGTGTATTACTTATGTACCTACTTATTTTTCACAGGGCGTCTGGGAAAGACTAATCACATTTTTACTTCCTTAATCTTGCTAATACTTTTATAATAATACTTTTTTATATGGATGTAATTATTTTGGTTTGGTTTATTAACATACTTATAGTGTCTATCATATTAACCATGTTGTGGACAAGTATTTTTAACTCTCACGTTAAGAATTCATAAATTGAAATCATTTCATTAAATTCGTCCTAGATGAATTAAATATTGCGCACATAATGAAGGAAATCGTCGAAAATTTGCTTTCTTACTTTAAAAAAAGTTTCATAAACGAACTAAAAAAATTTCTTAGAAAGCAATTACTAATTTTTATCATTGCAAGAAATTAAGGCTCAGACTTCAGTTAAAACAAATATTTTGTAAGTTAGGAAAAATATCGAATTGGAAGAAATAGATATTAACAGAATTTTTTTTACATACTTACATAAATCATTTGACTTTGTTCCAGGAGGGACGTCAGCGTTTTTGTTGTTATATTCCGTGATATCCTCCTTAGTTTTATATATTTTTTTTTAACATTTCGAAGTGCTCTGATTGACCTTGTTCATCCAGACAGGTGCCAAATGTATTAGCATACATAAACCATCTATATCGGTTCAGAGTTGCTCGAACACTTGACGCAAGCTTTTTACATGTGGCACCGTCGAAAATATATATGTTTCATTCGAAGTAGTTCAGCTTAGAAAATAACATCATGATTAACAATAATAATAAAAAAGAACTTCATGAAATGGGTTCTTAGTCCATAATTTGTACATCGAACAAAAATAAACAGGCAGTCAGAATTGCAATACGAATTATAAAATATTGAATTTAGCCTATACACAAGATATACGCTAATTACTAAATAGGTACTAATGCAATAATTAGGAGCGTAAATATAAATAAAGAAATGAATCTGCATAGAAATGAGTATAGAGTTACTTGAGGGGTAGCTAAACTCTAAAACTCTTGAAGCAGTAAGAATAATTAAAAAAATACAGAGACGAATTAAAATACGTAGTGTGATAAAAAAAAATATGGTGAATGAATTTTTATATCAGAATTCCATTTGAAGTTATCCGTCTGATAGACTGATTCTTTGAGAAAGTCAGTGTTAAGTTTGAGCTAGTTGTGACTTGAGAAGTCAGCTTCCAGAATAGGAAGAAAGATCATGTTTATCGTGTCTGTCCACATCATTGATTTCGAACAACGTGTTAGTATTAAGTTTTGTTTTAAGTTGGAAGAAAATGCCAAAGATGCTCATAGATTGTTAAAATTAATGTATGGCGATACTGTTGTGACTCTGAAGACTGTCTACAAGTGGTATGCACGATTAAAAAGCGGAAATGAGTCGATTGAAGGCGAGCAACGGTCAGGACGTCCTCCGACTTCAAAAACACACAAAAAACGTGCAAAATGTAGCAAAACGGATTCGTTCAAATAGGCGATTGACTATTCGAGAGTTTAAGAAAGAACTGAACATCTCGCATGTGTCTGTGCAAAGCCAAAAAAATGGTTCAACGGCTTCATCTTTCATCACGACAACGTGCCGTACCACACTTCGTTTCTCATCCGCGAGTTTTTGGCCGAAAAAAAAAATTCCTGTCTGTCCACATCCACCATATTCTCCGGATTTAGCATCATGCTACTTCTGCCTTTTCTCAAAAATAAAAACTGCACTATAAGGAAAACGTTTTGATACCTTTTTCGAAATTTAAATGGCCACGAAATAAGTCTTTCATAAATGCTCCCAATCACGGAATCAACGTTAGGATAAGTGTATCGCTAGCCAAGGAGAGTATATTGCAAGAGATTAATTCAAATTTGATATACACTTATTACTTTGTTTGTAATAAAACCATTCACCATATTTTTTTATCACACTTCGTATATGGAAGTGTGTCGGAGGATAAATTGTGAGCAATAGGGAAGATCAATGTAAATATTCGAAGGTATTTTTTAGTAGTGGCTAAGACAGAGTAATGATATTTTTTAACATTTCCTAGAATAATCCGAAAGAACGAGCATTCTACCCTCTTAGGCAAACTTCCCGTCCCCTTCTGTCAAGGACTGAAACTTTTTTATCTGATGTTGCCTAATACGGGTTGTATTAGATGGCGTAATATCTGAACCTCACCCTATAAATCTGCGGTGTGCCTCAGGGCTCTGTTATCTCTTCGTCATTGCATTAATGATATGTTTTCGCTTAGTTTCAATCCCATCCACAGTTTCACTGATGACAGTACCCTTAATCATCATGTTACCACTCCTGTTTCTTTTGATGGAGCACTAATTTCCAATACACCGTCACTAAGCATTCTTGGCATTAATATTTCCAGTGAGTAAAGCTATTCAGATGACATCTACACTTCTGGGCCGGGGATGGTCGTACAGCCTTACCTTCATTAGATACTGTCCCAAAGAGAACCTTCAAGCTCATACGCGATGTAGCAATAACTTGTCATATCAACTAGCTCGAGCACCGCCGCAATGGCAGATGCCTTTCGCTCCTTTATCGCTACATTCATGGTCAGTTTTCTAATGAAATATCTAGTCTCATCCCTTGTAATGCCTGCTCGCAATACTCGCGCTGCACATCGTTTCATCCTTCAAAATAATTTCGACAATACAGTTGAGTAAAATTATTTGATGCTGTTTCATCTCGAAGTGTGCGACTGTGGCACAGTCGATTTTCAAGACTGTCATACATCACTACCTCTGCCACTCTCCTCATATCTTCTAATCCTTTCCCAATCTCTAGCCATTCTGTATTTGCATTATAGGGCATCCCCTGAGTTTGGCTTAATAATATGACAAAAATACACGTTTTGTTGATATCAGTCATCCATTCTGAATAAAGACAAATGAGATTCTCGCAAGAATCGACGAATTCAAGGGTAGTGCGCGTTTTCCGACGAGGCTATAAACGTGAATTTGCTGCAAAGTTTTCAACAAATAAGTTTGCTTTTTCCAGATAACTTCTCCATTAGGTATGTAACAAAAGCTAACTAGTTCTAGATCTGCTTAAAAAGAGACTAAATACTTAGCTGACTATTTTGTCTGAGCTGCTGAGGCTTAATTGACCGATATGTGTATATTTGTTTGGTTGAGAGATCATCAACAAATCCAAAAATTTTAGCCCTTTTTCCAGAACGTGTGAGGATTGCTGTAAATTAATAGATTTGGAGAAGAGTTCAACTATCCGTCGCCCAGGACTTCTGAACAAGAATGCCTGATTCCTCTTGTTAAAAGAATTGATAGTTTTTTGGATTATGGTTGGTAGTACACTGAGAGGCGATTACTAATTATTATCCCAACAATATTTCCAAGTCTAATTTCGAAATTCTGCATTCCACTTCCAAAAATAATACGAGACCAATATAAATCATTCAAGACACATATGACGAGTGTACACAAAAATTGTCCCACTGCGCATTACGGTACATGCATAGCAAGCTATAGCCCCATTATGCCACATAAGACCGACAACAAATGTATTGTTACGCCTATTCTTGGCTGAGATCTGGACGGATGCTACTGCGCTTACTACCTAATACCTGAATTCCACGGATTACTACAGGTTGAGACACATACTGCTCAAAAAAATACCCATGTAAAGAGCAAGGATATTAAGTTAAAGGTGTTGTACTATTGTACACCGTGAACTGTCGTCATTTAATAGTTATAATGATTGAGTTTATATTGTTTTTGGCCAAACAAGTCTCTCTCTCTGTCTCTCTCGAAAAAAGTCGATTTATTATTTACAGTTGCATTGTTCGCAACAATCTCCCCGATTTGACAAGTCATCTTTCACATTCTTTGGTTCACTTTCTACAAAAATTCTGTGTTCTATATACATATCCTTCAGCCGATGAACACATTTGCGGTCCTTTAGAGGGTCAACGAAGAAACTCTTTCGCGTATACAAAACTAACTAACTAATTAACTATCGTATGTATTTCTCATTAATCACAAGGAAACTGAGAACTTTACTGAAAGACTTCTTACATTACAAAACACTCTTTTATCAATGTAATTTAATATGGTGAAACATGAGTATAATACTCCTTTAAGCTCCCACAGACACACGAACGAGCAGGTCTGTCGAATTATAGCATATTGTACATGGCTCGCGTAAATATTTTTCCATTTGTGAGCAGTCGGCTCCCTAAATCATAATCAAATTAGTAACATGCTTGTGCTTGATTTTCAACAAGCCAAACTCACATTTATTATCATTACTTCGCAACATTCTGAGTTTAAATCAGGCCAAGTCAATCCGGTTATGATGGGATAAGTAATAAAAGAAGAATATGAATCTGAAAAAATATATTTGTTCACAAAATATAGACACATAAGTGCATGAAGCATGTTTCAATAAATTATCAAAAAAAAACTAACTTTCTTCCACGGAAGTTTTCGCTAATTTAAATTTTTCTGTACTTTCAGTATCGGGCGGCTGTCAGTTCATCAGTGCATTCCACACCTTCCAAATCCTTCATTGTCAATTCCTCACCCCAGTCCACAATATCATCGTCTTCGTCTAGACACAATAGTCCAAATCAATCGATTTGTAAAAATAAATCAAATAGTAGTATTAATAGCAATAAATCTTGTACTCCTCCCTCGCTTCCTCCACATGCGTACGCCCTACAACAGAAACAAAGAAGCTTCCTTACATTCGGATTTGGAGCTGGATCTGGTGGTTCGGGTCCATCACGTCGTGAAAGTCATGTCAATGTTAATGTTACACCAACGTCACATGATGCAGCCAGTGATACTCCTGAAATTCGAAAATATAAAAAACGTTTCCATTCAGAAATTCTTTGTGCCGCTCTGTGGGGTGTTAATCTTCTTATAGGTACTGAAAATGGTCTTATGCTTTTGGATCGATCTGGACAAGGAAAGGTAAAATATTCATGGTGGCATTACTTTTTAATTTATTCTAGTAACTAATAAAATCTTCATATCACACTTAGGTCTATCAACTTATATCTCGTAGAAGATTTCAACAAATGGAAGTTCTAGAGGGACAAAATATCTTAGTTACGATATCTGGAAAAAAGAATCGTGTTCGTGTGTATTACTTATCGTGGTTAAAGTCGAAAATCCTTAGAACTGATGGCCTTTCTGATGTAAGCCTTGTCTGAATTGAATTTCCATTTTCATACAACAATTTCCGTTTTTGTTTTTCTTATGAAAATAGCAAGTTGAACGACGAAATGGCTGGATTAATGTTGGAGATCTTCAAGGTGCCGTTCACTTCAAAATAGTTAAATATGAACGAATTAAGTTTCTTGTGATCGCATTAAAAGACTCTATTGAAATTTATGCGTGGGCACCTAAACCCTACCATAAATTTATGGCATTTAAGGTATATTTCATTTGTTTTAAAAAAATTTTAGTCTGATTTTATATTATTACTCTTCGTTTTCGCATAGAACTTTGGTGAATTAGATCATCGACCACTCCTGGTAGATTTAACAATTGAAGATCAATCAAGATTAAAAGTAATATATGGATCCGCTGAAGGATTTCATGCTGTTGATTTAGATTCGGCTGAAGTTTATGATATATATCTTCCTAAACATGTAAGTAATTTTAACAAATTTGTGGATTGTCATTGCGTTCACGAAGTATTCCAATATATTTTCATTTCAGACTCAGGGTGCAATTGTCCCACATTGTATAGTGGCTCTTCCCAATTCAAATGGTATGCAACTACTTCTCTGCTATGACAATGAAGGTGTCTATGTTAACACAGTGGGACGAGTTTCTAAAAATATTGTACTGCAGGTAGGTATTTTGAAATATTGCACATTTACACATATCTGCTGTATTAGAACTCTGAAAATAACTGGACAGTTTCTATATTTATTGTGAAACAATGTTCGAGAAGAGATTTATTGTACTACCAAAGCCTCTAACCATGCTGACTGACTATGATGAAGCATCAGTGATATTGATAGTTGTCGTGCAGTTAGTTAGTAGGCTATCTTAAGTTATGATCTTAACTCAAAAATTTACTACTTCACGTTTACTTTGGCCAGGCTTCTTAAATGCAAATTCCACTGGCTGTTTTTTTTTACAGTAGATTTAGTAGAGTATTTTGTCTGCATATTTATTAAACATGTTTGATTCATTCTTGTTTTATTTTATTTTTTTATAAAAAATTTAATAAGATAGAATAAAAGGAACTTTTTATTTGCCTGATTTCGAAACAAAAATTACTTTCGGTATCTGTAGAGTTTTCTCTGAACTATAACGAATATGAAAATATATTCCAACGAAATGCTTGAAAGCATCCGAGCCATGTTATACCTACTCCTTCGTGGGTCGCTGCAGGAAAACTAGCTCAGCTGTTCTTTTTTCTTTTACAAAATTTTGTAAATTCAATCATTGATTCCATTTTAATCATAATCAATGTTTATTGTTTCACTTCATGATCGATTTAGGCTTATTTCTCGTTAGTACACGTTATATGACAGCAAGAATAATATAAAAAATTAATGCTTATCTCGCTTTACGCAATTAGTAACGAAAAGTAAAATTTATCCAATATATGAACTTTGTAATTTTTTTTCGCAATATCATTACAGTGGGGTGAAATGCCTACATCAGTAGCATATATAGGAACAGGCCAGATAATGGGCTGGGGCAATAAAGCAATCGAGGTAAGTACAATCAAAACTCATGTGTATAACTATAAATACTTCACAGCTTTATAATAAGAACTCATTGCTGCAGAGCCATTTATGTTACTTGGTTACAGTGCTAAGATCACCAACATTTGTGTTGCTGTTTCCTCTTCGACAACATTTTGATTCAAGAGGCCGACACCTGAAAAGCCTGAATTCATTGAATAATGGAAAAAAGGCGGATGACAGGAGATAGTTATTGCCCTCGGTTTATACCACTTAACTAAACACCAACGTCATTAGTACAACTTTTATAATTGTTGTAGTTGATGCATTATTATAAAAGAAACTCCAGAGAATCTCCCGAAAATTATTTCTATCAAATTGCAGACCTAGGAATAATTCAAATTTCAGTGAAGTATCCACACGAGGATGAGATAGATAAGATGAATGGATTGAAAAGAGGTCGAGATCCAAGGGGGCTTCTGAGCTTAGGCTACTTTTAGGTCTATTGCTCACCGCCATGATTTATGAATCAGCCCATAAATGCCAGTCGGATGCTCTTATGAAATTAAAAATGGGCTTTCCAGCACTCTATGCGTACCTCGTGAAGTTTATTTAAATGCTGGAGCCACACATTTATGTGTTGTGATTAAAAGTATCGAAAAATGGCAAAGAAAGCTGTCACTATTTTGGTCTGCTAAATCAATCCGATCCTGTAAAAGTGTTCCTTGAAAGAGGAATGTCTGGTGATGATGGATATTATCACATTAAGGTTTCATCGGATCTTTAGCGTTTTGCGTGCGTTCATCAGATATCAATATCTTCTTTTTTTTTCGCTGTATCAAAATTGAGAATTGAATAGATAATATACCTTCCCGCTTCGAAATGTATATCGATATCCATACGTAGGTAGGTCCTCACATAAGACGCCGATTCTAGAAGCATCTTCAATTTAAACAATTTGGAACTATGTCTGTAAAGGAAACAAAAGGAATTTTAGGATATTTGAAATACTTTCAAACTAAAATGGCTGTAAATCTACGAAGCAAATTTTTTAGTTTGCTGTTGGAAACTAAGAAGTCTTTTGGACAGAATTGAAAAACTGATGATAGCTCCGAATAACACATCGTATTTCATATAATTTTACTGGATATAATTTTACTGGACGTAATGGCTTCATATGTACTAATCTTAGTCGATATCATAGGTTTTGAGATCCCAAAGTACTCTTCGGAGTATCAAAAATGTCTGGTACTGACCGTTTTCTCAGTATACGTAAAAAGATAAACCTTTTTTAGATTTAATTTAACTAATTTCATTTCTTTTCAACAGATTTTAGAAATACTTCAACAATATTCAACAAAAAATCAACAGTTTATACAAATCGTTCAACATTTCTTCTAGATAAAGATCAACGTATTCGTTATTCTATTAAAATAATTCACCAATATTTAAGTATGCTGTATTCAAATTTGATGTCATATGGAGTACCTATAAAATTCCGGCAATCAGATTAATCCAAAACAAAATTAACAAATTATTAAATTTCTAGAGTTAAATCCGAGATTGTTAAAAAATATGTTAATGTTAAAAAATAACGAATATGTTGATCTTTATCTAGAACAAATGTTGAATTCAATTTAAAAATTGTTGATATAATTAAAAAAAGAAAAAAAAAACCCCGTACAATTATATTTAAAATAAATGGTGAATTTAATATGACATTTGTTGATCGATTTGTGTAAGCTGGTAATTTAGTGTTGAATATTATTGAAGTATTTCTGAAATCAGCTGAAAAGTAATGAAATTGATTGAATTAAATCCAAAAAATTTATATGACTTTGTGTGTAGCAACCATACGAAAGGACTGCCGGATTTAGTGTATTTTCCTTAAGTACCCAAATTGTGTAAAATTGGCATTTTCATATGAAAAAGTGATTAAATGCGCCCGATCGAACCTAAATGTAAATTTTTTTATAAAATTTGATTTCATCTACATAGGTTGTAAAAAGTGCTAAAATATGTCGGTAACTACCACACCCGGTGGCATGGACTCAAGTCAAGTCATGTTAAGTTCGTTTGCACTATTTTCCTCTTATAGTTGTCCTAGTTTCCCACGATGTTCGCATTATTGTCCTCTTTGTTCCTTGGGGCTGATCTTTAGCCCTTAATTCGGTTCTATGTCTTCTTTGTCCTCTTGTTGATAGTTGTCCTTTATTTCCCTTGCAACTTTCCGTTTTGCTGTCGTCTTTTCCTTTATGGATCATACGCCATATCAGCTGTATTGGATGTCATTCTCTCATTAGAGTTAGTTGAAGGGCGGGTGAAGGAAAATATAAGGATAGGATATGGATCCCTGTGGCATGGATGAGCTCAAAACTATATTTATCGCACTAATCTTTTCAACAGTAGCTGGAAACAAAATCGATTCTCTCTGCGAGAGATATTTGTGTCGTACTTTGTAAGTGTATTGTGTGGAGTCATATTCGAAGAAAGACCAAAACGCGAACACAAATCTAGTTAAGCAACGGTCTTCACCGTACGATTTCTCTACTGCAAGAACTAGTGATTTTTCGGATTTTTTATTTTTGAATCCAAATGTTGGCGAATTCAGCACTGTATTCAATTTACAAAAGTTTCGAGTTATTATAAAACTGCAACATCGTTATAATTACATATATAGTTATTGGTAGAAGTCTTCTTTATTCACACATTTAAAAATAACAATAATTTTTCTTTTTAGATTCGTTCCGTCGAAACAGGACACCTTGATGGTGTATTTATGCACAAAAAAGCTCAACGACTAAAGTTCCTTTGTGAAAGGAATGATAAAGTGTTTTTCAGCAGTGCCAAAGGTGCGTCATCGTGTCAAATATACTTCATGACACTAAATAAGCCGGGAATGGCTAATTGGTAGAAGGCATTCAATTTTTGAACTTTTAAGCAAAGTTAATAAGATAATTTATTTAAAGTTTAAATTTAAACAAGTAAACAAAATGAAAAAAACTCTGAATGAAACACGAGCGCTAGCTAGGGGTGGTAGGACGATGAAATTCTTATCGCATAAAGATGATGATGCAACGGAGCAATCTATATGTATGTAAAAATATAAAAGAAAAAAAAGAAACAAAAACAAATATCATTTCAGTAAGCATAAAAGCATCAAGATGATCTTAAATGAAAATTTCACGGAATAAAACAAAATAAATGAAGAAAGAATTGAATCTAATTGAAAGTGAATTTGGAACCTGCGTCATACTAATATTAATTCCTATGCCACAGTTATTTTTCTCTTTTCTTTTAAACTCATATCTTATTGCAATATAATTAAAAAACAAAAAGATATTTCCCAGAAAATTTTCATTTGGACATCTTGTTACCCATGTTCTTATTGTTTTTTTTTTATATCTTTTTTAAAAATAAATAAAAAAGTGAAAAAAGTAAATGATGTTAGCCGTAAGAATAAAAGTATTTTATAAATCATTTTTTTATTTTTTTTTATTTTGATATATAAATGTTTTTCTTTGTTTTTATAAAAAAAAAATCCTTATTATCAATGAAACGCCATTTTACATTTTATAGCTACAGAAATGATCAGAAATGAGAGAAAGAGAGAGACGGAAGGAAATTAATAAATAAATAAATAAAAATTCAACCTCAAAATTTTAGGCTTAAGTACAAAACAAAACAAAATGTTTAGGAAAAAATTTAATGAATGCTTTTATAAACGATATATTACTTCTATTGGAGGCCTTTTTTTATTTTCCTTTAACACTTGACGTTGTCGTCAGTTGTTGTTGCAGTATTAAGGTCGATGTTCGTTCTTACGTAAAAAAAAAAAAGAAGAGAAAAAATGAAGAAAAGTAGTTAGAAAAAAAAACAAAAACAAAAATACAATTTTTTAATAGGCGCAATTAAATAATTAAAACGAACAAAAAAATTTTACCGCGCATAGTTTCACTGTAGTATAAATTTTATCTTTTAATTTAAATGATTTTTTTTTTACCTTTTGTTTGTTTTCTGTTATACTCGTATTAAATAGCAAATATTGGCGTTTCGTTTGTTGTTTTGTCTTTATTATTATTTTTTATTATTATTATTATTATTCCATAGTTTTTATTTTCAAAAGATTATATTATGTAGTCGGTCACAAATACACAGAAATTATGAAATCCCCTTTTGTTTTACTAATTCATTTTTATATTTAATTTAATTATATCAGAATTTTTAAGCATTTACAAGACTTTTTTCACGCCCTACCCGTTTGTCAGATGTGTCCATATGTGCCTGGCTACCTATACTAGGATATCCTGAACAAACGTAGAAAAGTCCTTTTTCCTTACAGAAATAGTACATATCTTCCTAGTATTAACTTTTCTTGAAACTAACTTTAGCCCTCAATTAAAATTCTTGAGAAGTACCTCTATACTGAACTTTCAACTATTAAATACACAACAAAGGTCGACCATAGAAAAATAAGTTTGTCCCTTTTAATTTTTGCTGTAATTAAATTTGCCTGCGCTGGGCTTATAGAGTATAAAACCAGATCATCAAATGTAAATTAAGACCCTATTTCTTACTAGCCAGCTTCCTGCAGTTAACAAGGCCTATATTGTCTTTTGGTTCGTTTTGTATGTGTGTTTATTCCAATTAAGTTTTATCGAGTTACCACTAAATATTTAACTACCTTGGTTAATGATACCGATTCACTAATAAGGTGGGTTGTGTTATGCGCCTAATTTCTTTTGTAGTCAAAGTTTTCTATAATGAGGTCGAGCACTCAAAGTTTCCTTTGTAATGATAAGACACTCAAGAAAACCCTATGAATCCTGTTTAATTGAGCAAGCAAATCATCGACAAATATTGACCAAAGTTGAAAAGGTAGTACTTTACCTTGAGAACATATTTCTCGATAATTACCGAGCCTTAGAAATTGAGCAGAAAGAAATATAATTTGAAGAAATGTATATGTATGCCAACAGATAAGAACCAGAACATGATAAATTTAAAAAAGGTCACAGACAAAATCAATTTATATGTACTTAATGTTAAAACCTTTCGTTGTAAACCCAACACACTGCACATAAAATGTGTTGATAACAATAGGCTGGTTCCTTTAATTCAGAGGAGAATGGGGAATGCAATGCATTGCCTATTCGGGACCATGGACAGCTCTAATGAGCAGGAGGAAGTCATAAATTGGCTGAATGTCCACTTTCGCCAGCTCTGAATAGTTCTTTCCTCGTTACCGCGCCTTACTTTCCTCTGTCTGAATCAATGATGTTAAAACCACACAGTAATTACTGTATTTGTGTAATTTCGAGCTCCATACAGTAAAACTGTAGTTTCACCTAATTGCTAAAATTATATATTTCTTTAAAACCACTTCAGATTTTATTTCAAACATAATGCCGAAGTTAGATAACAAATTTTTAACGCATTGCTAGCAGTGCGTGATGAAATTCAATCACTGTATGGTTGTTGAATGCAATTGGGGGATTACTATCGCATACGACGCACGCGACGTAAAAGTTTGGCGAAATTATAGGTTTAGCCTTCAATTTAAACTTAATATAGAACAAAATACGCTCTTGTGTTCTTTCGTTTTATTTAATAATTTGCTGCAACGTGGAATTCGCATTCGATGAAAAATTTATTGAAGTACGAAGTCGTTACAACAAAAAATCAGTACGCGGCGTTTGTTTCGCTTTCAAAAATCCAATCTGATACCTATGTATTGTTTATGTTAATAACTGAAAATGGTGCATTTTCTTTATTTTTGTTAATGAAATTTGAAATAAACTGTAGCTTTAATTTTTTTGTGCAACGATGTTTACATACAGTAATTTTCCCTTGAAAATAGTAATTATTTCAGCTGCATAGTAATTTCACTAACTAAATAGACTGCTCGTGGAACCAAAAATACATGAAAACAAATGGCACCACTTTCTATTTTTGCCTCTTTCCGTAAGAGATTATTTCCCACTGAAGTGTAACGAGAAATTGCTTAAGGTTCAGCAATATATGCAGAACTGGCAACCAGGTAATCAAACCTTTCCTACCAAATCAGCCTTGTAAAAAATACTTCCTTCAATTTAAAAACAAAATTAGTCCCAAACACTTTTGTGGTAAATTCGGTAAATTCCACGGACATGTATATAAGTAAATCCTCAAATAATTTAAATATGGCGCCAGTTTACGACAGTGAGGGCATATTTCTGAAACCAAAATTGGTGCCACATAAAATAGGAGACCAGCAAGTGAGTAATTTAAAATCTTTAGTCTTGATATCACTGCTGACGATAAAACCGTGCAAGTATACTCGTTCAAAAGGAGCTAGCGCCTTTGTAAAAAAAGAGTAATTTCTAAATCAACGCGAAAATACCATCAACAGGGAAAGGGGTCTTTAATCAGCATCAGCCGTCAACATAATCATCACAATGGGACAAAATATTTTATTGTATTGTACATATGTAAATAATTGGTATGCACCTACTGATACCATATGAATATTCATGATAGAAACACCCTGTAAAAGCTTCCTCCATTGAAACACTGAATTTATTTCGTATGATCAGCCAACCAATGTTTTCTCTCAAACGAAGAAACCAAGTATTTATTTTAGCTTTTATTTTTTTTATATATATTATTTATATTTGATATGTTCTTACTTCCTGTTCTTTTTAAATGCACAATTATATGTCTTGAAATATCGTGTATTTTATCAAATATCAAAATATGGATCCTCCCCATTATAATGGCGTTTGATTTATCCAGAAGAACTGCAATAAATCTCTGCTGGAATGATAAAATTTTATTTACCGTTTAAATTTTAGGTTCTCCAGAAGTAAATTGTAGCATTTTCTGGATCTAAAATGGTCTTTTTTTTTAATTTCATTCTAAATTTAAATTCAAACGTTTAACAACGCGCTCAACTTATAGAAAACATTTTTTAAGAACGGAAACTTTATAAAAAATAGGCGTTTATAGATAAAAAGAAAATTTAAAACTTTTTTAAATACTGTGAACAAAATAGCATGCGTATTTTTCTACATCTAAGACGAAATATGTGAAACTGACGAGAGAATTTTTATATATCCCAAGAAATGGTGAATATCATGTTAATAAAAAGTTATATAAACTTATAAGCTGAATTAATTAGTTCTCGCGGGGATTATGAAAAATCATGAAATGATCAAATCGTTTTTTAGGAACTAGATTTTAAGTGGTAATAAAATTTATACATCAGAATGAGCAAATAAAGAACATTCAATACAAAGTCGGGGAATTTTTTTTCGCACTTGTGTCCTTCTAGAATTTCGAGTAAGAAGTAGCATAAGAGTACTATAGAAAAAAGTCGCGCTTTTTACTATGTACATATAGTATACTCGTACAAGTATATATTTCTTAGAGCGACTATTTGGCATGCAACTAGATAGGACAGTACACCGTGCCTAATGGTAGACCTAACCGTAAGGGTGATTGGGAGTAGCCAAAACCCTCGAGAAATACTTCCCAAGCCATGAAACAGACTCCCTCACTACCACTTGAGAGTGCTACCATTCTAAAATATTTGCAGTGTTCTTATGAAAGCCTGACAAAAGTTTGATTTGAATAACTCCTGCGCTCTAAACTATCATTCATTCTGATAATCTTAAGCTTACTTTCTTATCTTCCCAACCTTAGTCAAATTTTTATATCTTTCCTAACGAAATTATTTAAAAACTGTTACAGTTCTACTAAGCCGAATGACATGGGAAGTGGAACAGAAATAGTTTTGCTTGTCATTTTGTCCCTTTTCTACAGTACAAGTTTATGCATGTTATAAGTTCTCTTTCTTCCACTTTTGATTCGCATTAAAACTTGACTAGTATGTTAGTTTAAAACTACTGAAAGAGAAAGTATAGACATATAGAAGCATGCTACTCAACTGACAGTTTTGATAGTGCTGTACTACTGCATGAATATACTGTGGTGTTGATATGCTGCCAGTGCTGCAGTTTAGAAAAGTGGAGCACGGAATTTTTCCTCCCCCTGAATGCCTCTCATCCACGAAAAGGATAGCATGTTAGCTCCATTGAACAAATAGCTATTACGTCCATCCACACGAGAAGTTTTTGGGATGGAAGGAATTTCCGCTCCTTGTGTATATACGTACCAGCACAAAATGTATATCCGCGGTAGTTCCCCTATATGATTGCCGAAAATAATTGTGTGTGTGTTCAATTAAGCTGCAGTTTTTGATATAATCAATAACTGTGTCACAAGTTCACAGCACGTAATGATAATTAAATTATTATATTATCACCTCAAATCTGTACAGTGGTGCGATCAGAAATTTCGCAATTTAAAAATGGCCAGAGATAATTTGCTTGCAGTAGTATTGACATGCTGCCCGTACCCCCGATCGAAGCTTGGTAGCACGGAATTTACCTACACCCATAAAAACTCCATAAAAACTTCCGCGTATGGGCAGCACACGAATCCTACTGCAAACAAAATAGCACGGAATTTACCTACACCCATAAAAACTCCATAAAAACTTCCGCGTGTGGGCAGCACACGAATCCTACTGCAAACAAAATAGCACGGAATTTACCTACACCCATAAAAACTACATAAAAACTTCCGCGTGTGGGCAGCACACGAATCCTATTGCAAACAAATTAAGCCCAATTCAGAATCGGCGCAGCATGCATCAACGCAGCATGCAGCAAGGTTTGATATCATGGGATCATATGGCGCAATTCGCAATCGGCGCAGCATGCATCAACGCAGCATGCATCATGATGCAAAAGTTTAGAAAATTTTAAAATTTGATGCATGCTGCAACAGTTCTGCCAACATACTGAGGTAAAAAATAAATTACAAATCTTATTTATCTCATATTTCCTCCGGATCTATTTTTTTAAAGAAAAACGACTAAATTAAAATTATGCACAATATAAAAACTCGGTATTAAGGTGTTATGTTTGTAAATAATTGTGAATTATAAAAAAAGTTAGCATTACAAAGTTTCTTACACTGCTTGCTGCAAATATGATTGCTGCGCCGATTGTGAATTGGCCGTCAAAATCTTTGCAGCATGCATCATGATGCATGCTGCGTTGATGCATGCTGCGCCGATTCTGAATTGGGCTTTAGCATTGGCGTCGGAAAACTGTACAGCTTGCATGCAAGCTGCACTGCCATACTTCTTGCACGTGTAACTTCTACTGGCAGCTCAGCTTTCAGCGAACTTGCATGGTGAAAAACCATGGCAGCTGAGGTGATAGTAATTTGAAATTATGCAGTTTTCAAGATGGCCGGAAAAGAAATGCTTAAGAGAATTCGTTAAAATTATTCTGGAAAAATCAGATTTTCCGGGATTATTTGCATTACATCAATTACCAACACCTTCCTCTTAATTTTTTCTTGAGGTTTTATCATTCTGCTACTTCCTTTATTGCTATAATTTTCCAATATACGCATGACTTTACGCCTCAATGCCATTTTTAAATGAACTTGCATGCAAGATGATAAGACATCAACCGAACTGCCTTCTGCTGTCAAGTTAAAAATCATGTTGGAAAGGAGGCTTGCATGCAAGCTGTACTTGCAGGTATAACCCCCGGGTTACCTGCGATTTGAGGTGATAATATAATAATTTAATAACCATTACGTGTTGTAAATTTGTGATCCAGTTATTGTTTATATCAAAACTGTGACTTAAGCGTGAAATACAATTACGGCTGATCTGTCGCCTGCGACTTGATTTTAAGTGGAAGTCGACGCTGAAGTGAAATTTGTAATTAAATTAAAGCTTCAACTCCTGAAGTTGGCCGCAGCGAACACAAACTTTGCACTTCGAGCAAAGTTTAATTTCAGTCGCAGTCGAAGTTGCAATTGTATCTTGCGACATGTATTTAACATTTGAGCAAAGTCGAAGTCGAAGTCGTAATTGTAATTCGCGCTTTAATTGAACACTCACACAATTAATTTCGGTAATCATATAAGGAATTACGTGTAGCAACATTATTGTACTGGCACGTCTCAGCACAAAGAGAGGAAATTGCTTCCTTCTCTAAAAATTTATCGCGTGGGAAGGCGATTAAGGGACGTGCTGTGGCAGTCGAATGGCTGCTCCGAATTCGGACATATCATTAGAACGTCAAGTTGTTGTCAATAGTGGTTTGACGTTTCTTTCTAATATTTGAAGAATTTAGGTAGGTTGTGTTATTTTATAAATCGTTTAAAATTACTGTGAAAATTGTGCATCCGTTATTATTTTGACTTTGAATCATATTACTTTTGGCAGAATTTTCACTTTAACAAATTATTTTGTGCCAATGTTTAGAGATATGACTGAAATTTATGATTTTTGCTTGACACAAGATTTTAACCTTTAATTTCTTTTGCAGTCTCAGCAGAACGACAATGGGTCGTGTAATTCGTGCGCAACGTAAGGGAGCTGGGTCTGTCTTCAAAGCTCATGTAAAGAAACGTAAAGGAGCGGCAAAATTGCGTTCACTTGACTTCGCTGAACGCCATGGATACATTAAGGGTGTTGTAAAGGTAAGAATTCGTTGAATCGAAGTCATGTTTTTGTAATTAAATTTATATTTTTATTAGGAGATTGTTCATGATCCTGGACGTGGAGCTCCATTGGCTTTTGTTCATTTCCGTGACCCATATCGGTATAAGATCCGAAAAGAATTATTTATCGCCCCAGAAGGTATGCACACCGGTCAATTCGTTTATTGCGGTCGCAAAGCCAACCTCCAAATTGGCAATGTTATGCCCCTTTCGGTAATGCCTGAGGGTACAATCATCTGCAACTTAGAGGAGAAAACAGGAGATCGTGGCCGATTGGCTCGTACATCTGGAAATTATGCTACAGTAATAGCACACAATCCTGATACAAAGAAAACAAGAGTAAAGCTTCCATCAGGTGCAAAAAAAGTTGTGCCATCTGCTAACCGTGCTATGGTTGGCATTGTTGCTGGAGGTGGGCGTATTGATAAACCAATTCTTAAAGCAGGACGTGCGTACCATAAATATAAGGTAAAGCGTAACTGCTGGCCTAAAGTTCGTGGTGTTGCTATGAATCCAGTTGAACATCCTCACGGTGGTGGTAACCATCAACACATCGGTAAGGCTTCAACCGTGAAGCGAGGAACATCGGCTGGTCGTAAAGTTGGTCTTATTGCTGCTCGGCGTACGGGTAGGATTCGTGGTGGTAAGGGTGAATCAAAGAAAGAAGCGAAGTAAACTAGGTTATCTGAAAAATGGTGTTTTTAGTATTTTCTTCTGCAAAATACAAGTGCCGAAATAAAAGAAATTTTTACAAAAACATTTTGCTTTTGCTTTGAACCCCCAAAAATTAAATAATTCTTTGTGTTGGTGATGTAGATAATATTCTTCCAGTCCTACTTTGACAAGTGACTTATTAACTGTGCCTCTTCCACCAGACTATATCACAAAAACAATCATAGCTAAAAAATCATAGTAAAGGCCTTGTTTTATCTGATTATGAAATTTTCAATGGAAAACCCTCTGAATATGGTTACATACTACCATAGATCGAACAAGAACTAGATGTCGCATGAAGTAAAAAATAAAAAATAAATTGGAGAAACGTATAGAAAACGATATGAAAAGGAATTTTCAATAAAAAGGACCTATGTACCTAGTTTTTAAAATAGAGCAAGAAAACTGCTCATGAAGGGCAACCTGAAACCAACCCACGAAAGAACGGTTTTCTTGGTATATTGTTGGAACTAGCAGGTGTTTCTTGGAAATATTTTACAGTTATATTCTTCTCATTATTTCGCGTCCAACGAGTGCTCATTCGTCAAAATCGGTGACAAAAAATTTTAATCAAAATTTCGTTAAAAAGCATGGACTATACCCTTTGCACTTTTTTTATCAAAAATAATTTTTATCACCGATTTTGACGGGGGAGGGCTTAATTTAACTGGAAAAGAAATTGAAAATGATGTGAAAAGGAATTTTCCAAAAAAAGTCTCCAGTTTTTAAAATAGAGCAAGAAAACTGCTCATGAAGGGCAACCTGAAACCAACCCACGAAAGAACGGTTTTCTTGGTATATTGTTGGAACTAGAAGGTGTTTCTTGGAAATATTTTACAGTTATATTCTTCTCATTATTTCGCGTCCAACGAGTGCTCATTCGTCAAAATCGGTGACAAAAAATTTTAATCAAAATTTCGTTAAAAAGCATGGATATACCCTTTGCACTTTTTTTATCAAAAATAATTTTTATCACCGATTTTGACGGGGGAGGGCTTATTTTAACTGGAAAAGAAATTGAAAATGATGTGAAAAGGAATTTTCCAAAAAAAGTCTCCAGTTTTTAAAATAGAGCAAGAAAACTGCTCATGAAGGGCAACCTGAAACCAACCCACGAAAGAACGGTTTTCTTGGTATATTGTTGGAACTAGCAGGTGTTTCTTGGAAATATTTTACAGTTATATTCTTCTCATTATTTCGCGTCCAACGAGTGCTCATTCGTCAAAATCGGTGACAAAAAATTTTAATCAAAATTTCGTTAAAAAGCATGGACTATACCCTTTGCACTTTTTTTATCAAAAATAATTTTTATCACCGATTTTGACGGGGGAGGGCTTATTTTAACTGGAAAAGAAATTGAAAATGATGTGAAAAGGAATTTTCCAAAAAAAGTCTCCAGTTTTTAAAATAGAGCAAGAAAACTGCTCATGAAGGGCAACCTGAAACCAACCCACGAAAGAACGGTTTTCTTGGTATATTGTTGGAACTAGAAGGTGTTTCTTGGAAATATTTTACAGTTATATTCTTCTCATTATTTCGCGTCCAACGAGTGCTCATTCGTCAAAATCGGTGACAAAAAATTTTAATCAAAATTTCGTTAAAAAGCATGGACTATACCCTTTGCACTTTTTTTATCAAAAATAATTTTTATCACCGATTTTGACGGGGGAGGGCTTATTTTAACTGGAAAAGAAATTGAAAATGATGTGAAAAGGAATTTTCCAAAAAAAGTCTCCAGTTTTTAAAATAAAGCAAGAAAACTGCTCATGAAGGGCAACCTGAAACCAACCCACGAAAGAACGGTTTTCTTGGTATATTGTTGGAACTAGCAGGTGTTTCTTGGAAATATTTTACAGTTATATTCTTCTCATTATTTCGCGTCCAACGAGTGCTCATTCGTCAAAATCGGTGACAAAAAATTTTAATCAAAATTTCGTTAAAAAGCATGGACTATACCCTTGCACTTTTTTTATCAAAAATAATTTTTATCACCGATTTTGACGGGGGAGGGCTTATTTTAACTGGAAAAGAAATTGAAAATGATGTGAAAAGGAATTTTCCAAAAAAAGTCTCCAGTTTTTAAAATAGAGCAAGAAAACTGCTCATGAAGGGCAACCTGAAACCAACCCACGAAAGAACGGTTTTCTTGGTATATTGTTGGAACTAGAAGGTGTTTCTTGGAAATATTTTACAGTTATATTCTTCTCATTATTTCGCGTCCAACGAGTGCTCATTCGTCAAAATCGGTGACAAAAAATTTTAATCAAAATTTCGTTAAAAAGCATGGACTATACCCTTTGCACTTTTTTTATCAAAAATAATTTTTATCACCGATTTTGACGGGGGAGGGCTTATTTTAACTGGAAAAGAAATTGAAAATGATGTGAAAAGGAATTTTCCAAAAAAAGTCTCCAGTTTTTAAAATAGAGCAAGAAAACTGCTCATGAAGGGCAACCTGAAACCAACCCACGAAAGAACGGTTTTCTTGGTATATTGTTGGAACTAGAAGGTGTTTCTTGGAAATATTTTACAGTTATATTCTTCTCATTATTTCGAGTCCAACGAGTGCTCATTCGTCAAAATCGGTGACAAAAAATTTTAATCAAAATTTCGTTAAAAAGCATGGACCTTTGCACTTTTTTTTATCAAAAATAATTTTTATCACCGATTTTGACGGGGGAGGGCTTATTTTAACTGGAAAAGAAATTGAAAATGATGTGAAAAGGAATTTTCCAAAAAAAGTCTCCAGTTTTTAAAATAGAGCAAGAAAACTGCTCATGAAGGGCAACCTGAAACCAACCCACGAAAGAACGGTTTTCTTGGTATATTGTTGGAACTAGAAGGTGTTTCTTGGAAATATTTTACAGTTATATTCTTCTCATTATTTCGCGTCCAACGAGTGCTCATTCGTCAAAATCGGTGACAAAAAATTTTAATCAAAATTTCGTTAAAAAGCATGGACTCCCTTTGCACTTTTTTTATCAAAAATAATTTTTATCACCGATTTTGACGGGGGAGGGCTTATTTTAACTGGAAAAGAAATTGAAAATGATGTGAAAAGGAATTTTCCAAAAAAAGTCTCCAGTTTTTAAAATAGAGCAAGAAAACTGCTCATGAAGGGCAACCTGAAACCAACCCACGAAAGAACGGTTTTCTTAGTATATTGTTGGAACTAGAAGGTGTTTCTTGGAAATATTTTACAGTTATATTCTTCTCATTATTTCTCGTCCAACGAGTGCTCATTCGTCAAAATCGGTGACAAAAAATTTTAATCAAAATTTCGTTAAAAAGCATGGACTATACCCTTTGCACTTTTTTTATCAAAAATAATTTTTATCACCGATTTTGACGGGGGAGGGCTTATTTTAACTGGAAAAGAAATTGAAAATGATGTGAAAAGGAATTTTCCAAAAAAAGTCTCCAGTTTTTAAAATAGAGCAAGAAAACTGCTCATGAAGGGCAACCTGAAACCAACCCACGAAAGAACGGTTTTCTTGGTATATTGTTGGAACTAGCAGGTGTTTCTTGGAAATATTTTACAGTTATATTCTTCTCATTATTTCGCGTCCAACGAGTGCTCATTCGTCAAAATCGGTGACAAAAAATTTTAATCAAAATTTCGTTAAAAAGCATGGACTATACCCTTTGCACTTTTTTTATCAAAAATAATTTTTAGCACCGATTTTGACGGGGGAGGGCTTATTTTAACTGGAAAAGAAATTGAAAATGATGTGAAAAGGAATTTTCCAAAAAAAGTCTCCAGTTTTTAAAATAGAGCAAGAAAACTGCTCATGAAGGGCAACCTGAAACCAACCCACGAAAGAACGGTTTTCTTGGTATATTGTTGGAACTAGCAGGTGTTTCTTGGAAATATTTTACAGTTATATTCTTCTCATTATTTCGCGTCCAACGAGTGCTCATTCGTCAAAATCGGTGACAAAAAATTTTAATCAAAATTTCGTTAAAAAGCATGGACTATACCCTTTGCACTTTTTTTATCAAAAATAATTTTTATCACCGATTTTGACGGGGGAGGGCTTATTTTAACTGGAAAAGAAATTGAAAATGATGTGAAAAGGAATTTTCCAAAAAAAGTCTCCAGTTTTTAAAATAGAGCAAGAAAACTGCTCATGAAGGGCAACCTGAAACCAACCCACGAAAGAACGGTTTTCTTGGTATATTGTTGGAACTAGAAGGTGTTTCTTGGAAATATTTTACAGTTATATTCTTCTCATTATTTCGAGTCCAACGAGTGCTCATTCGTCAAAATCGGTGACAAAAAATTTTAATCAAAATTTCGTTAAAAAGCATGGACTATACCCTTTGCACTTTTTTTTATCAAAAATAATTTTTATCACCGATTTTGACGGGGGAGGGCTTATTTTAACTGGAAAAGAAATTGAAAATGATGTGAAAAGGAATTTTCCAAAAAAAGTCTCCAGTTTTTAAAATAGAGCAAGAAAACTGCTCATGAAGGGCAACCTGAAACCAACCCACGAAAGAACGGTTTTCTTGGTATATTGTTGGAACTAGAAGGTGTTTCTTGGAAATATTTTACAGTTATATTCTTCTCATTATTTCGCGTCCAACGAGTGCTCATTCGTCAAAATCGGTGACAAAAAATTTTAATCAAAATTTCGTTAAAAAGCATGGACTATACCCTTTGCACTTTTTTTATCAAAAATAATTTTTATCACCGATTTTGAGGGGGGAGGGCTTATTTTAACTGGAAAAGAAATTGAAAATGATGTGAAAAGGAATTTTCCAAAAAAAGTCTCCAGTTTTTAAAATAGAGCAAGAAAACTGCTCATGAAGGGCAACCTGAAACCAACCCACGAAAGAACGGTTTTCTTGGTATATTGTTGGAACTAGCAGGTGTTTCTTGGAAATATTTTACAGTTATATTCTTCTCATTATTTCGCGTCCAACGAGTGCTCATTCGTCAAAATCGGTGACAAAAAATTTTAATCAAAATTTCGTTAAAAAGCATGGACTATACCCTTTGCACTTTTTTTATCAAAAATAATTTTTCTCACTGCTCATGAAGGGCAACCTGAAACCAACCCACGAAAGAATGGTTTTCTTGGTATATTGTTGGAACTAGAAGGTGTTTCTTGGAAATATTTTACAGTTATATTCTTCTCATTATTTCGCGTCCAACGAGTGCTCATTCGTCAAAATCGGTGACAAAAAATTTTAATCAAAATTTCGTTAAAAAGCATGGACTATACCCTTTGCACTTTTTTTATCAAAAATAATTTTTATCACCGATTTTGACGGGGGAGGGCTTATTTTAACTGGAAAAGAAATTGAAAATGATGTGAAAAGGAATTTTCCAAAAAAAGTCTCCAGTTTTTAAAATAGAGCAAGAAAACTGCTCATGAAGGGCAACCTGAAACCAACCCACGAAAGAACGGTTTTCTTGGTATATTGTTGGAACTAGAAGGTGTTTCTTGGAAATATTTTACAGTTATATTCTTCTCATTATTTCGCGTCCAACGAGTGCTCATTCGTCAAAATCGGTGACAAAAAATTTTAATCAAAATTTCGTTAAAAAGCATGGACTATACCCTTTGCACTTTTTTTATCAAAAATAATTTTTATCACCGATTTTGACGGGGGAGGGCTTATTTTAACTGGAAAAGAAATTGAAAATGATGTGAAAAGGAATTTTCCAAAAAAAGTCTCCAGTTTTTAAAATAAAGCAAGAAAACTGCTCATGAAGGGCAACCTGAAACCAACCCACGAAAGAACGGTTTTCTTGGTATATTGTTGGAACTAGCAGGTGTTTCTTGGAAATATTTTACAGTTATATTCTTCTCATTATTTCGCGTCCAACGAGTGCTCATTCGTCAAAATCGGTGACAAAAAATTTTAATCAAAATTTCGTTAAAAAGCATGGACTATACCCTTGCACTTTTTTTATCAAAAATAATTTTTATCACCGATTTTGACGGGGGAGGGCTTATTTTAACTGGAAAAGAAATTGAAAATGATGTGAAAAGGAATTTTCCAAAAAAAGTCTCCAGTTTTTAAAATAGAGCAAGAAAACTGCTCATGAAGGGCAACCTGAAACCAACCCACGAAAGAACGGTTTTCTTGGTATATTGTTGGAACTAGAAGGTGTTTCTTGGAAATATTTTACAGTTATATTCTTCTCATTATTTCGCGTCCAACGAGTGCTCATTCGTCAAAATCGGTGACAAAAAATTTTAATCAAAATTTCGTTAAAAAGCATGGACTATACCCTTTGCACTTTTTTTATCAAAAATAATTTTTATCACCGATTTTGACGGGGGAGGGCTTATTTTAACTGGAAAAGAAATTGAAAATGATGTGAAAAGGAATTTTCCAAAAAAAGTCTCCAGTTTTTAAAATAGAGCAAGAAAACTGCTCATGAAGGGCAACCTGAAACCAACCCACGAAAGAACGGTTTTCTTGGTATATTGTTGGAACTAGAAGGTGTTTCTTGGAAATATTTTACAGTTATATTCTTCTCATTATTTCGAGTCCAACGAGTGCTCATTCGTCAAAATCGGTGACAAAAAATTTTAATCAAAATTTCGTTAAAAAGCATGGACTATACCCTTTGCACTTTTTTTTATCAAAAATAATTTTTATCACCGATTTTGACGGGGGAGGGCTTATTTTAACTGGAAAAGAAATTGAAAATGATGTGAAAAGGAATTTTCCAAAAAAAGTCTCCAGTTTTTAAAATAGAGCAAGAAAACTGCTCATGAAGGGCAACCTGAAACCAACCCACGAAAGAACGGTTTTCTTGGTATATTGTTGGAACTAGAAGGTGTTTCTTGGAAATATTTTACAGTTATATTCTTCTCATTATTTCGCGTCCAACGAGTGCTCATTCGTCAAAATCGGTGACAAAAAATTTTAATCAAAATTTCGTTAAAAAGCATGGACTCCCTTTGCACTTTTTTTATCAAAAATAATTTTTATCACCGATTTTGACGGGGGAGGGCTTATTTTAACTGGAAAAGAAATTGAAAATGATGTGAAAAGGAATTTTCCAAAAAAAGTCTCCAGTTTTTAAAATAGAGCAAGAAAACTGCTCATGAAGGGCAACCTGAAACCAACCCACGAAAGAACGGTTTTCTTAGTATATTGTTGGAACTAGAAGGTGTTTCTTGGAAATATTTTACAGTTATATTCTTCTCATTATTTCTCGTCCAACGAGTGCTCATTCGTCAAAATCGGTGACAAAAAATTTTAATCAAAATTTCGTTAAAAAGCATGGACTATACCCTTTGCACTTTTTTTATCAAAAATAATTTTTATCACCGATTTTGACGGGGGAGGGCTTATTTTAACTGGAAAAGAAATTGAAAATGATGTGAAAAGGAATTTTCCAAAAAAAGTCTCCAGTTTTTAAAATAGAGCAAGAAAACTGCTCATGAAGGGCAACCTGAAACCAACCCACGAAAGAACGGTTTTCTTGGTATATTGTTGGAACTAGCAGGTGTTTCTTGGAAATATTTTACAGTTATATTCTTCTCATTATTTCGCGTCCAACGAGTGCTCATTCGTCAAAATCGGTGACAAAAAATTTTAATCAAAATTTCGTTAAAAAGCATGGACTATACCCTTTGCACTTTTTTTATCAAAAATAATTTTTAGCACCGATTTTGACGGGGGAGGGCTTATTTTAACTGGAAAAGAAATTGAAAATGATGTGAAAAGGAATTTTCCAAAAAAAGTCTCCAGTTTTTAAAATAGAGCAAGAAAACTGCTCATGAAGGGCAACCTGAAACCAACCCACGAAAGAACGGTTTTCTTGGTATATTGTTGGAACTAGCAGGTGTTTCTTGGAAATATTTTACAGTTATATTCTTCTCATTATTTCGCGTCCAACGAGTGCTCATTCGTCAAAATCGGTGACAAAAAATTTTAATCAAAATTTCGTTAAAAAGCATGGACTATACCCTTTGCACTTTTTTTATCAAAAATAATTTTTATCACCGATTTTGACGGGGGAGGGCTTATTTTAACTGGAAAAGAAATTGAAAATGATGTGAAAAGGAATTTTCCAAAAAAAGTCTCCAGTTTTTAAAATAGAGCAAGAAAACTGCTCATGAAGGGCAACCTGAAACCAACCCACGAAAGAACGGTTTTCTTGGTATATTGTTGGAACTAGAAGGTGTTTCTTGGAAATATTTTACAGTTATATTCTTCTCATTATTTCGAGTCCAACGAGTGCTCATTCGTCAAAATCGGTGACAAAAAATTTTAATCAAAATTTCGTTAAAAAGCATGGACTATACCCTTTGCACTTTTTTTTATCAAAAATAATTTTTATCACCGATTTTGACGGGGGAGGGCTTATTTTAACTGGAAAAGAAATTGAAAATGATGTGAAAAGGAATTTTCCAAAAAAAGTCTCCAGTTTTTAAAATAGAGCAAGAAAACTGCTCATGAAGGGCAACCTGAAACCAACCCACGAAAGAACGGTTTTCTTGGTATATTGTTGGAACTAGAAGGTGTTTCTTGGAAATATTTTACAGTTATATTCTTCTCATTATTTCGCGTCCAACGAGTGCTCATTCGTCAAAATCGGTGACAAAAAATTTTAATCAAAATTTCGTTAAAAAGCATGGACTATACCCTTTGCACTTTTTTTATCAAAAATAATTTTTATCACCGATTTTGAGGGGGGAGGGCTTATTTTAACTGGAAAAGAAATTGAAAATGATGTGAAAAGGAATTTTCCAAAAAAAGTCTCCAGTTTTTAAAATAGAGCAAGAAAACTGCTCATGAAGGGCAACCTGAAACCAACCCACGAAAGAACGGTTTTCTTGGTATATTGTTGGAACTAGCAGGTGTTTCTTGGAAATATTTTACAGTTATATTCTTCTCATTATTTCGCGTCCAACGAGTGCTCATTCGTCAAAATCGGTGACAAAAAATTTTAATCAAAATTTCGTTAAAAAGCATGGACTATACCCTTTGCACTTTTTTTATCAAAAATAATTTTTCTCACTGCTCATGAAGGGCAACCTGAAACCAACCCACGAAAGAATGGTTTTCTTGGTATATTGTTGGAACTAGAAGGTGTTTCTTGGAAATATTTTACAGTTATATTCTTCTCATTATTTCGCGTCCAACGAGTGCTCATTCGTCAAAATCGGTGACAAAAAATTTTAATCAAAATTTCGTTAAAAAGCATGGACTATACCCTTTGCACTTTTTTTATCAAAAATAATTTTTATCACCGATTTTGACGGGGGAGGGCTTATTTTAACTGGAAAAGAAATTGAAAATGATGTGAAAAGGAATTTTCCAAAAAAAGTCTCCAGTTTTTAAAATAGAGCAAGAAAACTGCTCATGAAGGGCAACCTGAAACCAACCCACGAAAGAACGGTTTTCTTGGTATATTGTTGGAACTAGAAGGTGTTTCTTGGAAATATTTTACAGTTATATTCTTCTCATTATTTCGCGTCCAACGAGTGCTCATTCGTCAAAATCGGTGACAAAAAATTTTAATCAAAATTTCGTTAAAAAGCATGGACTATACCCTTTGCACTTTTTTTATCAAAAAGAATTTTTATCACCGATTTTGACGGGGGAGGGCTTATTTTAACTGGAAAAGAAATTGAAAATGATGTGAAAAGGAATTTTCCAAAAAAAGTCTCCAGTTTTTAAAATAGAGCAAGAAAACTGCTCATGAAGGGGAACCTGAAACCAACCCACGAAAGAACGGTTTTCTTGGTATATTGTTGGAACTAAAAGGTGTTTCTTGGAAATATTTTACAGTTATATTCTTCTCATTATTTCACGTCCAACGAGTGCTCATTCGTCAAAATCGGTGACAAAAAATTTTAATCAAAATTTCGTTAAAAAGCATGGACTCCCTTTGCACTTTTTTTATCAAAAATAATTTTTATCACCGATTTTGACGGGGAGGGCTTATTTTAACTGGAAAAGAAATTGAAAATGATGTGAAAAGGAATTTTCCAAAAAAAGTCTCCAGTTTTTAAAATAGAGCAAGAAAACTGCTCATGAAGGGCAACCTGAAACCAACCCACGAAAGAACGGTTTTCTTGGTATATTGTTGGAACTAGAAGGTGTTTCTTGGAAATATTTTACAGTTATATTCTTCTCATTATTTCGCGTCCAACGAGTGCTCATTCGTCAAAATCGGTGACAGAAAATTTTAATCAAAATTTCGTTAAAAAGCATGGACTATACCCTTTGCACTTTTTTTATCAAAAATAATTTTTATCACCGATTTTGACGGGGGAGGGCTTATTTTAACTGGAAAAGAAATTGAAAATGATGTGAAAAGGAATTTTCCAAAAAAAGTCTCCAGTTTTTAAAATAGAGCAAGAAAACTGCTCATGAAGGGCAACCTGAAACCAACCCACGAAAGAACGGTTTTCTTGGTATATTGTTGGAACTAGAAGGTGTTTCTTGGAAATATTTTACAGTTATATTCTTCCCATTATTTCGCGTCCAACGAGTGCTCATTCGTCAAAATCGGTGACAAAAAATTTTAATCAAAATTTCGTTAAAAAGCATGGACTCCCTTGCACTTTTTTTATCAAAAATAATTTTTATCACCGATTTTGACGGGGGAGGGCTTATTTTAACTGGAAAAGAAATTGAAAATGATGTGAAAAGGAATTTTCCAAAAAAAGTCTCCAGTTTTTAAAATAGAGCAAGAAAACTGCTCATGAAGGGCAACCTGAAACCAACCCACGAAAGAACGGTTTTCTTGGTATATTGTTGGAACTAGAAGGTGTTTCTTGGAAATATTTTACAGTTATATTCTTCTCATTATTTCGCGTCCAACGAGTGCTCATTCGTCAAAATCGGTGACAAAAAATTTTAATCAAAATTTCGTTAAAAAGCATGGACTATACCCTTTGCACTTTTTTTATCAAAAATAATTTTTATCACCGATTTTGACGGGGGAGGGCTTATTTTAACTGGAAAAGAAATTGAAAATGATGTGAAAAGGAATTTTCCAAAAAAAGTCTCCAGTTTTTAAAATAGAGCAAGAAAACTGCTCATGAAGGGCAACCTGAAACCAACCCACGAAAGAACGGTTTTCTTGGTATATTGTTGGAACTAGCAGGTGTTTCTGGGAAATATTTTACAGTTATATTCTTCTCATTATTTTGCGTCCAACGAGTGCTCATTCGTCAAAATCGGTGACAAAAAATTTTAATCAAAATTTCGTTAAAAAGCATGGACTATACCCTTTGCACTTTTTTTATCAAAAATAATTTTTATCACCGATTTTGACGGGGGAGGGCTTATTTTAACTGGAAAAGAAATTGAAAATGATGTGAAAAGGAATTTTCCAAAAAAAGTCTCCAGTTTTTAAAATAGAGCAAGAAAACTGCTCATGAAGGGCAACCTGAAACCAACCCACGAAAGAACGGGTTTCTTGGTATATTGTTGGAACTAGCAGGTGTTTCTTGGAAATATTTTACAGTTATATTCTTCTCATTATTTCGCGTCCAACGAGTGCTCATTCGTCAAAATCAGTGACAAAAAATTTTAATCAAAATTTCGTTAAAAAGCATGGACTATACCCTTTGCACTTTTTTTATCAAAAATAATTTTTATCACCGATTTTGACGGGGGAGGGCTTATTTTAACTGGAAAAGAAATTGAAAATGATGTGAAAAGGAATTTTCCAAAAAAAGTCTCCAGTTTTTAAAATAGAGCAAGAAAACTGCTCATGAAGGGCAACCTGAAACCAACCCACGAAAGAACGGTTTTCTTGGTATATTGTTGGAACTAGAAGGTGTTTCTTGGAAATATTTTACAGTTATATTCTTCTCATTATTTCGCGTCCAACGAGTGCTCATTCGTCAAAATCGGTGACAAAAAATTTTAATCAAAATTTCGTTAAAAAGCATGGACTATACCCTTTGCACTTTTTTATCAAAAATAATTTTTCTCACCCATTTTGACGGGGGAGGGCTTATTTTAACTGGAAAAGAAATTGAAAATGATGTGAAAAGGAATTTTCCAAAAAAAGTCTCCAGTTTTTAAAATAGAGCAAGAAAACTGCTCATGAAGGGCAACCTGAAACCAACCCACGAAAGAACGGTTTTCTTGGTATATTGTTGGAACTAGAAGGTGTTTCTTGGAAATATTTTACAGTTATATTCTTCCCATTATTTCGCGTCCAACGAGTGCTCATTCGTCAAAATAGGTGACAAAAAATTTTTATCAAAATTTCGTTAAAAATCATGGACTATACCCTTTGCACTGTTTTTATCAAAAATAATTTTTGTCACCGATTTTGACGGGGGAGGGCTTATTTTAACTGGAAAAGATATTGAAAATGATGTGAAAAGGAATTTTCCAAAAAAAGTCTCCAGTTTTTAAAATAGAGCAAGAAAACTGCTCATGAAGGGCAACCTGAAACCAACCCACGAAAGAACGGTTTTCTTGGTATATTGTTGGAACTAGAAGGTGTTTCTTGGAAATATTTTACAGTTATATTCTTCTCATTATTTCGCGTCCAACGAGTGCTCATTCGTCAAAATCGGTGACAAAAAATTTTAATCAAAATTTCGTTAAAAAGCATGGACTATACCCTTTGAACTTTTTTTATCAAAATTAATTTTTATCACCGATTTTGACGGGGGAGGGCTTATTTTACCCGGAAAAGAAATTGAAAATGATGTGAAAAGGAATTTTCCAAAAAAAGTCTCCAGTTTTTAAAATAGAGCAAGAAAACTGCTAATGAAGGGCAACCTGAAACCAACCCACGAAAGAACGGTTTTCTTGGTATATTGTTGGAACTAGAAGGTGTTTCTTGGAAATATTTTACAGTTATATTCTTCTCATTATTTCGCGTCCAACGAGTGCTCATTCGTCAAAATCGGTGACAAAAAATTTTAATCAAAATTTCGTTAAAAAGCATGGACTATACCCTTTGCACTTTTTTTATCAAAAATAATTTTTATCACCGATTTTGACGGGGGAGGGCTTATTTTAACTGGAAAAGAAATTGAAAATGATGTGAAAAGGAATTTTCCAAAAAAAGTCTCCAGTTTTTAAAATAGAGCAAGAAAACTGCTCATGAAGGGGAACCTGAAACCAACCCACGAAAGAACGGTTTTCTTGGTATATTGTTGGAACTAAAAGGTGTTTCTTGGAAATATTTTACAGTTATATTCTTCTCATTATTTCACGTCCAACGAGTGCTCATTCGTCAAAATCGGTGACAAAAAATTTTAATCAAAATTTCGTTAAAAAGCATGGACTCCCTTTGCACTTTTTTTATCAAAAATAATTTTTATCACCGATTTTGACGGGGGAGGGCTTATTTTAACTGGAAAAGAAATTGAAAATGATGTGAAAAGGAATTTTCCAAAAAAAGTCTCCAGTTTTTAAAATAGAGCAAGAAAACTGCTCATGAAGGGCAACCTGAAACCAACCCACGAAAGAACGGTTTTCTTGGTATATTGTTGGAACTAGAAGGTGTTTCTTGGAAATATTTTACAGTTATATTCTTCTCATTATTTCGCGTCCAACGAGTGCTCATTCGTCAAAATCGGTGACAGAAAATTTTAATCAAAATTTCGTTAAAAAGCATGGACTATACCCTTTGCACTTTTTTTATCAAAAATAATTTTTATCACCGATTTTGACGGGGGAGGGCTTATTTTAACTGGAAAAGAAATTGAAAATGATGTGAAAAGGAATTTTCCAAAAAAAGTCTCCAGTTTTTAAAATAGAGCAAGAAAACTGCTCATGAAGGGCAACCTGAAACCAACCCACGAAAGAACGGTTTTCTTGGTATATTGTTGGAACTAGAAGGTGTTTCTTGGAAATATTTTACAGTTATATTCTTCTCATTATTTCGCGTCCAACGAGTGCTCATTCGTCAAAATCGGTGACAAAAAATTTTAATCAAAATTTCGTTAAAAAGCATGGACTCCCTTGCACTTTTTTTATCAAAAATAATTTTTATCACCGATTTTGACGGGGGAGGGCTTATTTTAACTGGAAAAGAAATTGAAAATGATGTGAAAAGGAATTTTCCAAAAAAAGTCTCCAGTTTTTAAAATAGAGCAAGAAAACTGCTCATGAAGGGCAACCTGAAACCAACCCACGAAAGAACGGTTTTCTTGGTATATTGTTGGAACTAGAAGGTGTTTCTTGGAAATATTTTACAGTTATATTCTTCTCATTATTTCGCGTCCAACGAGTGCTCATTCGTCAAAATCGGTGACAAAAAATTTTAATCAAAATTTCGTTAAAAAGCATGGACTATACCCTTTGCACTTTTTTTATCAAAAATAATTTTTATCACCGATTTTGACGGGGGAGGGCTTATTTTAACTGGAAAAGAAATTGAAAATGATGTGAAAAGGAATTTTCCAAAAAAAGTCTCCAGTTTTTAAAATAGAGCAAGAAAACTGCTCATGAAGGGCAACCTGAAACCAACCCACGAAAGAACGGTTTTCTTGGTATATTGTTGGAACTAGCAGGTGTTTCTGGGAAATATTTTACAGTTATATTCTTCTCATTATTTTGCGTCCAACGAGTGCTCATTCGTCAAAATCGGTGACAAAAAATTTTAATCAAAATTTCGTTAAAAAGCATGGACTATACCCTTTGCACTTTTTTTATCAAAAATAATTTTTATCACCGATTTTGACGGGGGAGGGCTTATTTTAACTGGAAAAGAAATTGAAAATGATGTGAAAAGGAATTTTCCAAAAAAAGTCTCCAGTTTTTAAAATAGAGCAAGAAAACTGCTCATGAAGGGCAACCTGAAACCAACCCACGAAAGAACGGGTTTCTTGGTATATTGTTGGAACTAGCAGGTGTTTCTTGGAAATATTTTACAGTTATATTCTTCTCATTATTTCGCGTCCAAAGAGTGCTCATTCGTCAAAATCAGTGACAAAAAATTTTAATCAAAATTTCGTTAAAAAGCATGGACTATACCCTTTGCACTTTTTTTATCAAAAATAATTTTTATCACCGATTTTGACGGGGGAGGGCTTATTTTAACTGGAAAAGAAATTGAAAATGATGTGAAAAGGAATTTTCCAAAAAAAGTCTCCAGTTTTTAAAATAGAGCAAGAAAACTGCTCATGAAGGGCAACCTGAAACCAACCCACGAAAGAACGGTTTTCTTGGTATATTGTTGGAACTAGAAGGTGTTTCTTGGAAATATTTTACAGTTATATTCTTCTCATTATTTCGCGTCCAACGAGTGCTCATTCGTCAAAATCGGTGACAAAAAATTTTAATCAAAATTTCGTTAAAAAGCATGGACTATACCCTTTGCACTTTTTTATCAAAAATAATTTTTCTCACCCATTTTGACGGGGGAGGGCTTATTTTAACTGGAAAAGAAATTGAAAATGATGTGAAAAGGAATTTTCCAAAAAAAGTCTCCAGTTTTTAAAATAGAGCAAGAAAACTGCTCATGAAGGGCAACCTGAAACCAACCCACGAAAGAACGGTTTTCTTGGTATATTGTTGGAACTAGAAGGTGTTTCTTGGAAATATTTTACAGTTATATTCTTCCCATTATTTCGCGTCCAACGAGTGCTCATTCGTCAAAATAGGTGACAAAAAATTTTTATCAAAATTTCGTTAAAAATCATGGACTATACCCTTTGCACTGTTTTTATCAAAAATAATTTTTGTCACCGATTTTGACGGGGGAGGGCTTATTTTAACTGGAAAAGATATTGAAAATGATGTGAAAAGGAATTTTCCAAAAAAAGTCTCCAGTTTTTAAAATAGAGCAAGAAAACTGCTCATGAAGGGCAACCTGAAACCAACCCACGAAAGAACGGTTTTCTTGGTATATTGTTGGAACTAGAAGGTGTTTCTTGGAAATATTTTACAGTTATATTCTTCTCATTATTTCGCGTCCAACGAGTGCTCATTCGTCAAAATCGGTGACAAAAAATTTTAATCAAAATTTCGTTAAAAAGCATGGACTATACCCTTTGAACTTTTTTTATCAAAATTAATTTTTATCACCGATTTTGACGGGGGAGGGCTTATTTTACCCGGAAAAGAAATTGAAAATGATGTGAAAAGGAATTTTCCAAAAAAAGTCTCCAGTTTTTAAAATAGAGCAAGAAAACTGCTAATGAAGGGCAACCTGAAACCAACCCACGAAAGAACGGTTTTCTTGGTATATTGTTGGAACTAGAAGGTGTTTCTTGGAAATATTTTACAGTTATATTCTTCTCATTATTTCGCGTCCAACGAGTGCTCATTCCTCAAAATCGGTGACAAAAAATTTTAATCAAAATTTCGTTAAAAGCATGGACTATACCCTTTGCACTTTTTTTATCCAAAATAATTTTTATCGCCGATTTTGACGGGGGAGGGCTTATTTTAACTGGAAAAGAAATTGAAAATGAAGTGAAAAGGAATTTTCCAAAAAAAAGTCTCCAGTTTTTAAAATAGAGCAAGAAAACTGCTCATGAAGGGCAACCTGAAACCAACCCACGAAAGAACGGTTTTCTTGGTATATTGTTGGAACTAGAAGGTGTTTCTTGGAAATATTTTACAGTTACATTCTTCTCATTATTTCGCGTCCAACGAGTGCTCATTCGTCAAAATCGGTGTCAAAAAATTTTAATCAAAATTTCGTTAAAAAGCATGGACTATACCCTTTGAACTTTTTTTATCAAAAATAATTTTTCTCACCGATTTTGACGGGGGAGGGCTTATTTTAACTGGAAAAGAAATTGAAAATGATGTGAAAAGGAATTTTCCAAAAAAAGTCTCCAGTTTTTAAAATAGAGCAAGAAAACTGCTCATGAATGGCAACCTGAAACCAACCCACGAAATAACGGTTTTCTTGGTATATTGTTGGAACTAGAAGGTGTTTCTTGGAAATATTTTAGAGTTATATTCTTCCCATTATTTCGCGTCCAATGAGTGCTCATTCGTCAAAATAGGTGACAAAAAATGTTAATCAAAATTTCGTTAAAAATCATGGACTATACCTACCCTTTGCACTTTTTTTATCAAAATTAATTTTTATCACCGATTTTGACGGGGGAGGGCTTATTTTACCTGGAAAAGAAATTGAAAATGATGTGAAAAGGAATTTTCCAAAAAAAGTCTCCAGTTTTTAAAATAGAGCAAGAAAACTGCTCATGAAGGGCAACCTGAAACCAACCCACGAAAGAACGGTTTTCTTGGTATATTGTTGGAACTAGCAGGTGTTTCTTGGAAATATTTTACAGTTATATTCTTCTCATTATTTCGCGTCCAACGAGTGCTCATTCGTCAAAATCGGTGACAAAAAATTTTAATCAAAATTTCATTAAAAAGCATGGACTATACCCTTTGCACTTTTTTTATCAAAAATAATTTTTCTCACCGATTTTGACGAGGGAGGGCTTATTTTAACGGGAAAAGGAATTGAAAATGATGTGAAAAGGAATTTTCCAAAAAAAGTCTCCAGTTTTTAAAATAGAGCAAGAAAACTGCTCATGAAGGGCAACCTGAAACCAACCCACGAAAGAACGGTTTTCTTGGTATATTGTTGGAACTAGAAGGTGTTTCTTGGAAATATTTTACAGTTATATTCTTCTCATTATTTCGCGTCCAACGAGTGCTCATTCGTCAAAATCGGTGACAAAAAATTTTAATCAAAATTTCGTTAAAAAGCATGGACTATACCCTTTGCACTTTTTTATCAAAAATAATTTTTCTCACCCATTTTGACGGGGGAGGGCTTATTTTAACTGGAAAAGAAATTGAAAATGATGTGAAAAGGAATTTTCCAAAAAAAGTCTCCAGTTTTTAAAATAGAGCAAGAAAACTGCTCATGAAGGGCAACCTGAAACCAACCCACGAAAGAACGGTTTTCTTGGTATATTGTTGGAACTAGAAGGTGTTTCTTGGAAATATTTTACAGTTATATTCTTCCCATTATTTCGCGTCCAACGAGTGCTCATTCGTCAAAATAGGTGACAAAAAATTTTTATCAAAATTTCGTTAAAAATCATGGACTATACCCTTTGCACTGTTTTTATCAAAAATAATTTTTGTCACCGATTTTGACGGGGGAGGGCTTATTTTAACTGGAAAAGATATTGAAAATGATGTGAAAAGGAATTTTCCAAAAAAAGTCTCCAGTTTTTAAAATAGAGCAAGAAAACTGCTCATGAAGGGCAACCTGAAACCAACCCACGAAAGAACGGTTTTCTTGGTATATTGTTGGAACTAGAAGGTGTTTCTTGGAAATATTTTACAGTTATATTCTTCTCATTATTTCGCGTCCAACGAGTGCTCATTCGTCAAAATCGGTGACAAAAAATTTTAATCAAAATTTCGTTAAAAAGCATGGACTATACCCTTTGAACTTTTTTTATCAAAATTAATTTTTATCACCGATTTTGACGGGGGAGGGCTTATTTTACCCGGAAAAGAAATTGAAAATGATGTGAAAAGGAATTTTCCAAAAAAAGTCTCCAGTTTTTAAAATAGAGCAAGAAAACTGCTAATGAAGGGCAACCTGAAACCAACCCACGAAAGAACGGTTTTCTTGGTATATTGTTGGAACTAGAAGGTGTTTCTTGGAAATATTTTACAGTTATATTCTTCTCATTATTTCGCGTCCAACGAGTGCTCATTCCTCAAAATCGGTGACAAAAAATTTTAATCAAAATTTCGTTAAAAGCATGGACTATACCCTTTGCACTTTTTTTATCCAAAATAATTTTTATCGCCGATTTTGACGGGGGAGGGCTTATTTTAACTGGAAAAGAAATTGAAAATGAAGTGAAAAGGAATTTTCCAAAAAAAAGTCTCCAGTTTTTAAAATAGAGCAAGAAAACTGCTCATGAAGGGCAACCTGAAACCAACCCACGAAAGAACGGTTTTCTTGGTATATTGTTGGAACTAGAAGGTGTTTCTTGGAAATATTTTACAGTTACATTCTTCTCATTATTTCGCGTCCAACGAGTGCTCATTCGTCAAAATCGGTGTCAAAAAATTTTAATCAAAATTTCGTTAAAAAGCATGGACTATACCCTTTGAACTTTTTTTATCAAAAATAATTTTTCTCACCGATTTTGACGGGGGAGGGCTTATTTTAACTGGAAAAGAAATTGAAAATGATGTGAAAAGGAATTTTCCAAAAAAAGTCTCCAGTTTTTAAAATAGAGCAAGAAAACTGCTCATGAAGGGCAACCTGAAACCAACCCACGAAATAACGGTTTTCTTGGTATATTGTTGGAACTAGAAGGTGTTTCTTGGAAATATTTTAGAGTTATATTCTTCCCATTATTTCGCGTCCAATGAGTGCTCATTCGTCAAAATAGGTGACAAAAAATGTTAATCAAAATTTCGTTAAAAATCATGGACTATACCTACCCTTTGCACTTTTTTTATCAAAATTAATTTTTATCACCGATTTTGACGGGGGAGGGCTTATTTTACCTGGAAAAGAAATTGAAAATGATGTGAAAAGGAATTTTCCAAAAAAAGTCTCCAGTTTTTAAAATAGAGCAAGAAAACTGCTCATGAAGGGCAACCTGAAACCAACCCACGAAAGAACGGTTTTCTTGGTATATTGTTGGAACTAGCAGGTGTTTCTTGGAAATATTTTACAGTTATATTCTTCTCATTATTTCGCGTCCAACGAGTGCTCATTCGTCAAAATCGGTGACAAAAAATTTTAATCAAAATTTCATTAAAAAGCATGGACTATACCCTTTGCACTTTTTTTATCAAAAATAATTTTTCTCACCGATTTTGACGAGGGAGGGCTTATTTTAACGGGAAAAGGAATTGAAAATGATGTGAAAAGGAATTTTCCAAAAAAAGTCTCCAGTTTTTAAAATAGAGCAAGAAAACTGCTCATGAAGGGCAACCTGAAACCAACCCACGAAAGAACGGTTTTCTTGGTATATTGTTGGAACTAGAAGGTGTTTCTTGGAAATATTTTAGAGTTATATTCTTCCCATTATTTCGCGTCCAACGAGTGCTCATTCGTCAAAATAGGTGACAAAAAATTTTAATCAAAATTTCGTTAAAAATCATGGACTATACCCTTTGCACTTTTTTTATCAAAATTAATTTTTATCACCGATTTTGACGGGGGAGGGCTTATTTTACTTGGAAAAGAAATTGAAAATGATGTGAAAAGGAATTTTCCAAAAAAAGTCTCCAGTTTTTAAAATAGAGCAAGAAAACTGCTCATGAAGGGCAACCTGAAACCAACCCACGAAAGAACGGTTTTCTTGGTATATTGTTGGAACTAGAAGGTGTTTCTTGGAAATATTTTAGAGTTATATTCTTCTCATTATTTCGCGCCCAACGAGTGCTCATTCGTCAAAATAGGTGACAAAAAATTTTAATCAAAATTTCGTTAAAAATCATGGACTATACCCTTTGCACTTTTTTTATCAAAATTAATTTTTATCACCGATTTTGACGGGGGAGGGCTTATTTTACCTGGAAAAGAAAGTGAAAATGATGTGAAAAGGAATTTTCCAAAAAAAGTCTCCAGTTTTTAAAATAGAGCAAGAAAACTGCTCATGAAGGGCAACCTGAAACCAACCCACGAAAGAACGGTTTTCTTGGTATATTGTTGGAACTAGCAGGTGTTTCTTGGAAATATTTTACAGTTATATTCTTCTCATTATTTAGCGTCCAACGAGTGCTCATTCGTCAAAATCGGTGACAAAAAATTTTAATCAAAATTTCATTAAAAAGCATGGACTATACCCTTTGCACTTTTTTTTATCAAAATTAATTTTTATCACCGATTTTGACGGGGGAGGGCTTATTTTACCTGGAAAAGAAATTGAAAATGATGTGAAAAGGAATTTTCCAAAAAAAGTCTCCAGTTTTTAAAATAGAGCAAGAAAACTGCTCATGAAGGGCAACCTGAAACCAACCCACGAAAGAACGGTTTTCTTGGTATATTGTTGGAACTAGAAGGTGTTTCTTGGAAATATTTTAGAGTTATATTCTTCCCATTATTTCGCGTCCAACGAGTGCTCATTCGTCAAAATAGGTGACAAAAAATTTTAATCAAAATTTCGTTAAAAATCATGGACTATACCCTTTGCACTTTTTTTATCAAAATTAATTTTTATCACCGATTTTGACGGGGGAGGGCTTATTTTACCTGGAAAAGAAATTGAAAATGATGTGAAAAGGAATTTTCCAAAAAAAGTCTCCAGTTTTTAAAATAGAGCAAGAAAACTGCTCATGAAGGGCAACCTGAAACCAACCCACGAAAGAACGGTTTTCTTGGTATATTGTTGGAACTAGAAGGTGTTTCTTGGAAATATTTTAGAGTTATATTCTTCCCATTATTTCGCGTCCAACGAGTGCTCATTCGTGAAAATAGGTGACAAAAAATGTTAATCAAAATTTCGTTAAAAATCATGGACTATACCTACCCTTTGCACTTTTTTTATCAAAATTAATTTTTATCACCGATTTTGACGGGGGAGGGCTTATTTTACCTGGAAAAGAAATTGAAAATGATGTGAAAAGGAATTTTCCAAAAAAAGTCTCCAGTTTTTAAAATAGAGCAAGAAAACTGCTCATGAAGGGCAACCTGAAACCAACCCACGAAAGAACGGTTTTCTTGGTATATTGTTGGAACTAGCAGGTGTTTCTTGGAAATATTTTACAGTTATATTCTTCTCATTATTTCGCGTCCAACGAGTGCTCATTCGTCAAAATCGGTGACAAAAAATTTTAATCAAAATTTCATTAAAAAGCATGGACTATACCCTTTGCACTTTTTTTATCAAAAATAATTTTTCTCACCGATTTTGACGAGGGAGGGCTTATTTTAACGGGAAAAGGAATTGAAAATGATGTGAAAAGGAATTTTCCAAAAAAAGTCTCCAGTTTTTAAAATAGAGCAAGAAAACTGCTCATGAAGGGCAACCTGAAACCAACCCACGAAAGAACGGTTTTCTTGGTATATTGTTGGAACTAGAAGGTGTTTCTTGGAAATATTTTAGAGTTATATTCTTCCCATTATTTCGCGTCCAACGAGTGCTCATTCGTCAAAATAGGTGACAAAAAATTTTAATCAAAATTTCGTTAAAAATCATGGACTATACCCTTTGCACTTTTTTTATCAAAATTAATTTTTATCACCGATTTTGACGGGGGAGGGCTTATTTTACCTGGAAAAGAAATTGAAAATGATGTGAAAAGGAATTTTCCAAAAAAAGTCTCCAGTTTTTAAAATAGAGCAAGAAAACTGCTCATGAAGGGCAACCTGAAACCAACCCACGAAAGAACGGTTTTCTTGGTATATTGTTGGAACTAGAAGGTGTTTCTTGGAAATATTTTAGAGTTATATTCTTCCCATTATTTCGCGTCCAACGAGTGCTCATTCGTGAAAATAGGTGACAAAAAATGTTAATCAAAATTTCGTTAAAAATCATGGACTATACCTACCCTTTGCACTTTTTTTATCAAAATTAATTTTTATCACCGATTTTGACGGGGGAGGGCTTATTTTACCTGGAAAAGAAATTGAAAATGATGTGAAAAGGAATTTTCCAAAAAAAGTCTCCAGTTTTTAAAATAGAGCAAGAAAACTGCTCATGAAGGGCAACCTGAAACCAACCCACGAAAGAACGGTTTTCTTGGTATATTGTTGGAACTAGCAGGTGTTTCTTGGAAATATTTTACAGTTATATTCTTCTCATTATTTCGCGTCCAACGAGTGCTCATTCGTCAAAATCGGTGACAAAAAATTTTAATCAAAATTTCATTAAAAAGCATGGACTATACCCTTTGCACTTTTTTTATCAAAAATAATTTTTCTCACCGATTTTGACGAGGGAGGGCTTATTTTAACGGGAAAAGGAATTGAAAATGATGTGAAAAGGAATTTTCCAAAAAAAGTCTCCAGTTTTTAAAATAGAGCAAGAAAACTGCTCATGAAGGGCAACCTGAAACCAACCCACGAAAGAACGGTTTTCTTGGTATATTGTTAGAACTAGCAGGTGTTTCTTGGAAATATTTTACAGTTATATTCTTCTCATTATTTCGCGTCCAACGAGTGCTCATTCGTCAAAATCGGTGACAAAAAATTTTAATCAAAATTTCATTAAAAAGCATGGACTATACCCTTTGCACTTTTTTTATCAAAAATAATTTTTCTCACCGATTTTGACGAGGGAGGGCTTATTTTAACGGGAAAAGGAATTGAAAATGATGTGAAAAGGAATTTTCCAAAAAAAGTCTCCAGTTTTTAAAATAGAGCAAGAAAACTGCTCATGAAGGGCAACCTGAAACCAACCCACGAAAGAACGGTTTTCTTGGTATATTGGTGGAACTAGAAGGTGTTTCTTGGAAATATTTTAGAGTTATATTCTTCCCATTATTTCGCGTCCAACGAGTGCTCATTCGTCAAAATAGGTGACAAAAAATTTTAATCAAAATTTCGTTAAAAATCATGGACTATACCCTTTGCACTTTTTTTATCAAAATTAATTTTTATCACCGATTTTGACGGGGGAGGGCTTATTTTACTTGGAAAAGAAATTGAAAATGATGTGAAAAGGAATTTTCCAAAAAAAGTCTCCAGTTTTTAAAATAGAGCAAGAAAACTGCTCATGAAGGGCAACCTGAAACCAACCCACGAAAGAACGGTTTTCTTGGTATATTGTTGGAACTAGAAGGTGTTTCTTGGAAATATTTTAGAGTTATATTCTTCCCATTATTTCGCGTCCAACGAGTGCTCATTCGTCAAAATAGGTGACAAAAAATTTTAATCAAAATTTCGTTAAAAATCATGGACTATACCCTTTGCACTTTTTTTTATCAAAATTAATTTTTATCACCGATTTTGACGGGGGAGGGCTTATTTTACCTGGAAAAGAAATTGAAAATGATGTGAAAAGGAATTTTCCAAAAAAAGTCTCCAGTTTTTAAAATAGAGCAAGAAAACTGCTCATGAAGGGCAACCTGAAACCAACCCACGAAAGAACGGTTTTCTTGGTATATTGTTGGAACTAGAAGGTGTTTCTTGGAAATATTTTAGAGTTATATTCTTCCCATTATTTCGCGTCCAACGAGTGCTCATTCGTCAAAATAGGTGACAAAAAATGTTAATCAAAATTTCGTTAAAAATCATGGACTATACCTACCCTTTGCACTTTTTTTATCAAAATTAATTTTTATCACCGATTTTGACGGGGGAGGGCTTATTTTACCTGGAAAAGAAATTGAAAATGATGTGAAAAGGAATTTTCCAAAAAAAGTCTCCAGTTTTTAAAATAGAGCAAGAAAACTGCTCATGAAGGGCAACCTGAAACCAACCCACGAAAGAACGGTTTTCTTGGTATATTGTTGGAACTAGAAGGTGTTTCTTGGAAATATTTTAGAGTTATATTCTTCCCATTATTTCGCGTCCAACGAGTGCTCATTCGTCAAAATAGGTGACAAAAAATTTTAATCAAAATTTCGTTAAAAATCATGGACTATACCCTTTGCACTTTTTTTATCAAAATTAATTTTTATCACCGATTTTGACGGGGGAGGGCTTATTTTACCTGGAAAAGAAATTGAAAATGATGTGAAAAGGAATTTTCCAAAAAAAGTCTCCAGTTTTTAAAATAGAGCAAGAAAACTGCTCATGAAGGGCAACCTGAAACCAACCCACGAAAGAACGGTTTTCTTGGTATATTGTTGGAACTGGAAGGTGTTTCTTGGAAATATTTTAGAGTTATATTCTCCCCATTATTTCGCGTCCAACGAGTGCTCATTCGTCAAAATCGGTGACAAAAAATTTTAATCAAAATTTCGTTAAAAATCATGGACTATACCCTTTGCACTTTTTTTATCAAAATTAATTTTTATCACCGATTTTGACGGGGGAGGGCTTATTTTACCTGGAAAAGAAATTGAAAATGATGTGAAAAGGAATTTTCCAAAAAAAGTCTCCAGTTTTTAAAATAGAGCAAGAAAACTGCTCATGAAGGGCAACCTGAAACCAACCCACGAAAGAACGGTTTTCTTGGTATATTGTTGGAACTAGAAGGTGTTTCTTGGAAATATTTTAGAGTTATATTCTTCCCATTATTTCGCGTCCAACGAGTGCTCATTCGTCAAAATAGGTGACAAAAAATGTTAATCAAAATTTCGTTAAAAATCATGGACTATACCTACCCTTTGCACTTTTTTTATCAAAATTAATTTTTATCACCGATTTTGACGGGGGAGGGCTTATTTTACCTGGAAAAGAAATTGAAAATGATGTGAAAAGGAATTTTCCAAAAAAAGTCTCCAGTTTTTAAAATAGAGCAAGAAAACTGCTCATGAAGGGCAACCTGAAACCAACCCACGAAAGAACGGTTTTCTTGGTATATTGTTAGAACTAGCAGGTGTTTCTTGGAAATATTTTACAGTTATATTCTTCTCATTATTTCGCGTCCAACGAGTGCTCATTCGTCAAAATCGGTGACAAAAAATTTTAATCAAAATTTCATTAAAAAGCATGGACTATACCCTTTGCACTTTTTTTATCAAAAATAATTTTTCTCACCGATTTTGACGAGGGAGGGCTTATTTTAACGGGAAAAGGAATTGAAAATGATGTGAAAAGGAATTTTCCAAAAAAAGTCTCCAGTTTTTAAAATAGAGCAAGAAAACTGCTCATGAAGGGCAACCTGAAACCAACCCACGAAAGAACGGTTTTCTTGGTATATTGGTGGAACTAGAAGGTGTTTCTTGGAAATATTTTAGAGTTATATTCTTCCCATTATTTCGCGTCCAACGAGTGCTCATTCGTCAAAATAGGTGACAAAAAATTTTAATCAAAATTTCGTTAAAAATCATGGACTATACCCTTTGCACTTTTTTTATCAAAATTAATTTTTATCACCGATTTTGACGGGGGAGGGCTTATTTTACTTGGAAAAGAAATTGAAAATGATGTGAAAAGGAATTTTCCAAAAAAAGTCTCCAGTTTTTAAAATAGAGCAAGAAAACTGCTCATGAAGGGCAACCTGAAACCAACCCACGAAAGAACGGTTTTCTTGGTATATTGTTGGAACTAGAAGGTGTTTCTTGGAAATATTTTAGAGTCATATTCTTCTCATTATTTCGCGTCCAACGAGTGCTCATTCGTCAAAATAGGTGACAAAAAATTTTAATTAAAATTTCGTTAAAAATCATGGACTATACCCTTTGCACTTTTTTTATCAAAATTAATTTTTATCACCGATTTTGACGGGGGAGGGCTTATTTTACCTGGAAAAGAAATTGAAAATGATGTGAAAAGGAATTTTCCAAAAAAAGTCTCCAGTTTTCAAAATAGAGCAAGAAAACTGCTCATGAAGGGCAACCTGAAACCAACCCACGAAAGAACGGTTTTCTTGGTATATTGTTGGAACTAGCAGGTGTTTCTTGGAAATATTTTACAGTTATATTCTTCTCATTATTTCGCGTCCAACGAGTGCTCATTCGTCAAAATCTGTGACAAAAAATTTTAATCAAAATTTCATTAAAAAGCATGGACTATACCCTTTGCACTTTTTTTTATCAAAATTAATTTTTATCACCGATTTTGACGGGGGAGGGCTTATTTTACCTGGAAAAGAAATTGAAAATGATGTGAAAAGGAATTTTCCAAAAAAAGTCTCCAGTTTTTAAAATAGAGCAAGAAAACTGCTCATGAAGGGCAACCTGAAACCAACCCACGAAAGAACGGTTTTCTTGGTATATTGTTGGAACTTGAAGGTGTTTCTTGGAAATATTTTAGAGTTATATTCTTCCCATTATTTCGCGTCCAACGAGTGCTCATTCGTCAAAATAGGTGACAAAAAATTTTAATCAAAATTTCGTTAAAAATCATGGACTATACCCTTTGCACTTTTTTTATCAAAATTAATTTTTATCACCGATTTTGACGGGGGAGGGCTTATTTTACCTGGAAAAGAAATTGAAAATGATGTGAAAAGGAATTTTCCAAAAAAAGTCTCCAGTTTTTAAAATAGAGCAAGAAAACTGCTCATGAAGGGCAACCTGAAACCAACCCACGAAAGAACGGTTTTCTTGGTATATTGTTGGAACTAGAAGGTGTTTCTTGGAAATATTTTAGAGTTATATTCTTCCCATTATTTCGCGTCCAACGAGTGCTCATTCGTCAAAATAGGTGACAAAAAATTTTAATCAAAATTTCGTTAAAAATCATGGACTATACCCTTTGCACTTTTTTTATCAAAATTAATTTTTATCACCGATTTTGACGGGGGAGGGCTTATTTTACCTGGAAAAGAAATTGAAAATGATGTGAAAAGGAATTTTCCAAAAAAAGTCTCCAGTTTTTAAAATAGAGCAAGAAAACTGCTCATGAAGGGCAACCTGAAACCAACCCACGAAAGAACGGTTTTCTTGGTATATTGTTGGAACTAGCAGGTGTTTCTTGGAAATATTTTACAGTTATATTCTTCTCATTATTTCGCGTCCAACGAGTGCTCATTCGTCAAAATCGGTGACAAAAAATTTTAATCAAAATTTCATTAAAAAGCATGGACTATACCCTTTGCACTTTTTTTATCAAAAATAATTTTTCTCACCGATTTTGACGAGGGAGGGCTTATTTTAACGGGAATAGGAATTGAAAATGATGTGAAAAGGAATTTTCCAAAAAAAGTCTCCAGTTTTTAAAATAGAGCAAGAAAACTGCTCATGAAGGGCAACCTGAAACCAACCCACGAAAGAACGGTTTTCTTGGTATATTGTTGGAACTAGAAGGTGTTTCTTGGAAATATTTTAGAGTTATATTCTTCCCATTATTTCGCGTCCAACGAGTGCTCATTCGTCAAAATAGGTGACAAAAAATTTTAATCAAAATTTCGTTAAAAATCATGGACTATACCCTTTGCACTTTTTTTATCAAAATTAATTTTTATCACCGATTTTGACGGGGGAGGGCTTATTTTACCTGGAAAAGAAATTGAAAATGATGTGAAAAGGAATTTTCCAAAAAAAGTCTCCAGTTTTTAAAATAGAGCAAGAAAACTGCTCATGAAGGGCAACCTGAAACCAACCCACGAAAGAACGGTTTTCTTGGTATATTGTTGGAACTAGCAGGTGTTTCTTGGAAATATTTTACAGTTATATTCTTCTCATTATTTCGCGTCCAACGAGTGCTCATTCGTCAAAATCGGTGACAAAAAATTTTAATCAAAATTTATTAAAAAGCATGGACTATACCCTTTGCACTTTTTTTATCAAAAATAATTTTTCTCACCGATTTTGACGAGGGAGGGCTTATTTTAACGGGAAAAGGAATTGAAAATGATGTGAAAAGGAATTTTCCAAAAAAAGTCTCCAGTTTTTAAAATAGAGCAAGAAAACTGCTCATGAAGGGCAACCTGAAACCAACCCACGAAAGAACGGTTTTCTTGGTATATTGTTGGAACTAGAAGGTGTTTCTTGGAAATATTTTACAGTTATATTCTTCTCATTATTTCGCGTCCAACGAGTGCTCATTCGTCAAAATCGCTGACAAAAAATTTTAATCAAAATTTCATTAAAAAGCATGGACTATACCCTTTGCACTTTTTTTATCAAAAATAATTTTTCTCACCGATTTTGACGAGGGAGGGCTTATTTTAACGGGAAAAGGAATTGAAAATGATGTGAAAAGGAATTTTCCAAAAAAAGTCTCCAGTTTTTAAAATAGAGCAAGAAAACTGCTCATGAAGGGCAACCTGAAACCAACCCACGAAAGAACGGTTTTCTTGGTATATTGTTGGAACTAGAAGGTGTTTCTTGGAAATATTTTACAGTTATATTCTTCTCATTATTTCGCGTCCAACGAGTGCTCATTCGTCAAAATAGGTGACAAAAAATTTTAATCAAAATTTCGTTAAAAATCATGGACTATACCCTTTGAACTTTTTTTATCAAAATTAATTTTTATCACCGATTTTGACGGGGGAGGGCTTATTTTACCCGGAAAAGAAATTGAAAATGATGTGAAAAGGAATTTTCCAAAAAAAGTCTCCAGTTTTTAAAATAGAGCAAGAAAACTGCTCATGAAGGGCAACCTGAAACCAACCCACGAAAGAACGGTTTTCTTGGTATATTGTTGGAACTAGAAGGTGTTTCTTGGAAATACTTTACAGTTATATTCTTCTCATTATTTCGCGTCCAACGAGTGCTCATTCGTCAAAATAGGTGACAAAAAATTTTAATCAAAATTTCGTTAAAAATCATGGACTATACCCTTTGCACTTTTTTTATCAAAAATAATTTTTCTCACCGATTTTGACGAGGGAGGGCTTATTTTAACGGGAAAAGGAATTGAAAATGATGTGAAAAGGAATTTTCCAAAAAAAGTCTCCAGTTTTTAAAATAGAGCAAGAAAACTGCTCATGAAGGGCAACCTGAAACCAACCCACGAAAGAACGGTTTTCTTGGTATATTGTTGGAACTAGCAGGTGTTTCTTGGAAATATTTTACAGTTATATTCTTCTCATTATTTCGCGTCCAACGAGTGCCCATTCGTCAAAATCGGTGACAAAAAATTTTAATCAAAATTTCGTTAAAAAGCATGGACTATACCCTTTGCACTTTTTTTATCAAAAATAATTTTTCTCGCCGATTTTGACGGCGGAGGGCTTATTTTAACGGGAAAAGAAATTGAAAATGAAGTGAAAAGGAATTTTCCAAAAAAAGTCTCCAGTTTTTAAAATAGAGCAAGAAAACTGCGCATGAAGGGCAATCTGAAACCAACCCACGAAAGAACGGTTTTCTTGGTATATTGTTGGAACTAGAAGGTGTTTCTGGAAATATTTTACAGTTATATTCTTCTCATTATTTCGCGTCCAACGAGTGCTCATTCGTCAAAATCGGTGTCAAAAAATTTTAATCAAAATTTCGTTAAAAAAGCATGGACTATACCCTTTGAACTTTTTTTATCAAAAATAATTTTTCTCACCGATTTTGACGGGGGAGGGCTTATTTTAACTGGAAAAGAAATTGAATATGATGTGAAAAGGAATTTTCCAAAAAAAGTCTCCAGTTTTTAAAATAGAGCAAGAAAACTGCTCATGAAGGGCAACCTGAAACCAACCCACGAAAGAACGGTTTTCTTGGTATATTGTTGGAACTAGAAGGTGTTTCTTGGAAATATTTTAGGGTTATGTTCTTCCCATTATTTCGCGTCCAACGAGTGCTCATTCGTCAAAATAGGTGACAAAAAATTTTAATCAAAATTTCGTTAAAAATCATGGACTATACCCTTTGCACTTTTTTTATCAAAATTAATTTTTATCACCGATTTTGACGGGGGAGGGCTTATTTTACTTGGAAAAGAAATTGAAAATGATGTGAAAAGGAATTTTCCAAAAAAAGTCTCCAGTTTTTAAAATAGAGCAAGAAAACTGCTCATGAAGGGCAACCTGAAACCAACCCACGAAAGAACGGTTTTCTTGGTATATTGTTGGAACTAGAAGGTGTTTCTTGGAAATATTTTAGAGTTATATTCTTCCCATTATTTCGCGTCCAACGAGTGCTCATTCGTCAAAATAGGTGACAAAAAATTTTAATCAAAATTTCGTTAAAAATCATGGACTATACCCTTTGCACTTTTTTTATCAAAATTAATTTTTATCACCGATTTTGACGGGGGAGGGCTTATTTTACCTGGAAAAGAAATTGAAAATGATGTGAAAAGGAATTTTCCAAAAAAAGTCTCCAGTTTTTAAAATAGAGCAAGAAAACTGCTCATGAAGGGCAACCTGAAACCAACCCACGAAAGAACGGTTTTCTTGGTATATTGTTGGAACTAGCAGGTGTTTCTTGGAAATATTTTACAGTTATATTCTTCTCATTATTTCGCGTCCAACGAGTTCTCATTCGTCAAAATCGGTGACAAAAAATTTTAATCAAAATTTCATTAAAAAGCATGGACTATACCCTTTGCACTTTTTTTATCAAAAATAATTTTTCTCACCGATTTTGACGAGGGAGGGCTTATTTTAACGGGAAAAGGAATTGAAAATGATGTGAAAAGGAATTTTCCAAAAAAAGTCTCCAGTTTTTAAAATAGAGCAAGAAAACTGCTCATGAAGGGCAACCTGAAACCAACCCACGAAAGAACGGTTTTCTTGGTATATTGTTGGAACTAGAAGGTGTTTCTTGAAAATATTTTACAGTTATATTCTTCTCATTATTTCGCGTCCAACGAGTGCTCATTCCTCAAAATCGGTGACAAAAAATTTTAATCAAAATTTCGTTAAAAGCATGGACTATACCCTTTGCACTTTTTTTATCCAAAATAATTTTTATCGCCGATTTTGACGGGGGAGGGCTTATTTTAACTGGAAAAGAAATTGAAATTGAAGTGAAAAGGAATTTTGCAAAAAAAGTCTCCAGTTTTTAAAATAGAGCAAGAAAACTGCTCATGAAGGGCAACCTGAAACCAACCCACGAAAGAACGGTTTTCTTGGTATATTGTTGGAACTAGAAGGTGTTTCTTGGAAATATTTTACAGTTATATTCTTCTCATTATTTCGCGTCCAACGAGTGCTCATTCGTCAAAATCGGTGTCAAAAAATTTTAATCAAAATTTCGTTAAAAAGCATGGACTATACCATTTGAACTTTTTTTATCAAAAATAATTTTTATCACCGATTTTGACGGGGGAGGGCTTATTTTAACTGGAAAAGAAATTGAAAATGATGTGAAAAGGAATTTTCCAAAAAAAGTCTCCAGTTTTTAAAATAGAGCAAGAAAACTGCTCATGAAGGGCAACCTGAAACCAACCCACGAAAGAACGGTTTTCTTGGTATATTGTTGGAACTAGAAGGTGTTTCTTGGAAATATTTTAGAGTTATATTCTTCTCATTATTTCGCGTCCAACGAGTGCTCATTCGTCAAAATAGGTGACAAAAAATTTTAATCAAAGTTTCGTTAAAAATCATGGACTATACCCTTTGCACTTTTTTTATCAAAATTAATTTTTATCACCGATTTTGACGGGGGAGGGCTTATTTTACCTGGAAAAGAAATTGAAAATGATGTGAAAAGGAATTTTCCAAAAAAAGTCTCCAGTTTTTAAAATAGAGCAAGAAAACTGCTCATGAAGGGCAACCTGAAACCAACCCACGAAAGAACGGTTTTCTTGGTATATTGTTGGAACTAGCAGGTGTTTCGTGGAAATATTTTACAGTTATATTCTTCTCATTATTTCGCGTCCAACGAGTGCTCATTCGTCAAAATCGGTGACAAAAAATTTTAATCAAAATTTCATTAAAAAGCATGGACTATACCATTTGAACTTTTTTTATCAAAAATAATTTTTCTCACCGATTTTGACGGGGGAGGGCTTATTTTAACGGGAAAAGGAATTGAAAATGATGTGAAAAGGAATTTTCCAAAAAAAGTCTCCAGTTTTTAAAATAGAGCAAGAAAACTGCTCATGAAGGGCAACCTGAAACCAACCCACGAAAGAACGGTTTTCTTGGTATATTGTTGGAACTAGAAGGTGTTTCTTGGAAATATTTTACAGTTACATTCTTCTCATTATTTCGCGTCCAACGAGTGCTCATTCGTCAAAATCGGTGTCAAAAAATTTTAATCAAAATTTCGTTAAAAAGCATGGACTATACCATTTGAACTTTTTTTATCAAAAATAATTTTTCTCACCGATTTTGACGGGGGAGGGCTTATTTTAACTGGAAAAGAAATTGAATATGATGTGAAAAGGAATTTTCCAAAAAAAGTCTCCAGTTTTTAAAATAGAGCAAGAAAATTGCTCATGAAGGGCAACCTGATACCAACCCACGAAAGAACGGTTTTCTTGGTATATTGTTGGAACTAGAAGGTGTTTCTTGGAAATATTTTAGAGTTATATTCTTCCCATTATTTCGCGTCCAACGAGTGCTCATTCGTCAAAATAGGTGACAAAAAATTTTAATCAAAATTTCGTTAAAAATCATGGACTATACCCTTTGAACTTTTTTTATCAAAAATAATTTTTCTCACCGATTTTGACGGGGGAGGGCTTATTTTAACTGGAAAAGAAATTGAATATGATGTGAAAAGGAATTTTCCAAAAAAAGTCTCCAGTTTTTAAAATAGAGCAAGAAAACTGCTCATGAAGGGCAACCTGAAAGCAACCCACGAAAGAACGGTTTTCTTGGTATATTGTTGGAACTAGAAGGTGTTTCTTGGAAATATTTTAGAGTTATATTCTTCCCATTATTTCGCGTCCAACGAGTGCTCATTCGTCAAAATCGGTGACAAAAAATTTTAATCAAAATTTCATTAAAAAGCATGGACTATACCCTTTGCACTTTTTTTATCAAAAATAATTTTTCTCAACGATTTTGACGAGGGAGGGCTTATTTTAACGGGAAAAGGAATTGAAAATGATGTGAAAAGGAATTTTCCAAAAAAAGTCTCCAGTTTTTAAAATAGAGCAAGAAAACTGCTCATGAAGGGCAACCTGAAACCAACCCACGAAAGAACGGTTTTCTTGGTATATTGTTGGAACTAGAAGGTGTTTCTTGGAAATATTTTACAGTTACATTCTTCTCATTATTTCGCGTCCAACGAGTGCTCATTCGTCAAAATCGGTGTCAAAAAATTTTAATCAAAATTTCGTTAAAAAGCATGGACTATACCATTTGAACTTTTTTTATCAAAAATAATTTTTCTCACCGATTTTGACGGGGGAGGGCTTATTTTAACTGGAAAAGAAATTGAATATGATGTGAAAAGGAATTTTCCAAAAAAAGTCTCCAGTTTTTAAAATAGAGCAAGAAAATTGCTCATGAAGGGCAACCTGATACCAACCCACGAAAGAACGGTTTTCTTGGTATATTGTTGGAACTAGAAGGTGTTTCTTGGAAATATTTTAGAGTTATATTCTTCCCATTATTTCGCGTCCAACGAGTGCTCATTCGTCAAAATAGGTGACAAAAAATTTTAATCAAAATTTCGTTAAAAATCATGGACTATACCCTTTGAACTTTTTTTATCAAAAATAATTTTTCTCACCGATTTTGACGGGGGAGGGCTTATTTTAACTGGAAAAGAAATTGAATATGATGTGAAAAGGAATTTTCCAAAAAAAGTCTCCAGTTTTTAAAATAGAGCAAGAAAACTGCTCATGAAGGGCAACCTGAAAGCAACCCACGAAAGAACGGTTTTCTTGGTATATTGTTGGAACTAGAAGGTGTTTCTTGGAAATATTTTAGAGTTATATTCTTCCCATTATTTCGCGTCCAACGAGTGCTCATTCGTCAAAATCGGTGACAAAAAATTTTAATCAAAATTTCATTAAAAAGCATGGACTATACCCTTTGCACTTTTTTTATCAAAAATAATTTTTCTCACCGATTTTGACGAGGGAGGGCTTATTTTAACTGGAAAAGGAATTGAAAATGATGTGAAAAGGAATTTTCCAAAAAAAGTCTCCAGTTTTTAAAATAGAGCAAGAAAACTGCTCTTGAAGGGCAACCTGAAACCAACCCACGAAAGAACGGTTTTCTTGGTATATTGTTGGAACAAGCAGGTGTTTCTTGAAAATATTTTACAGTTATATTCTTCTCATTATTTCGCGTCCAACGAGTGCTCATTCCTCAAAATCGGTGACAAAAAATTTTAATCAAAATTTCGTTAAAAGCATGGACTATATATACCCTTTGCACTTTTTTTATCCAAAATAATTTTTATCGCCGATTTTGACGGGGGAGGGCTTATTTTAACTGGAAAAGAAATTGAAATTGAAGTGAAAAGGAATTTTGCAAAAAGAGTCTCCAGTTTTTAAAATAGAGCAAGAAAACTGCTCATGAAGGGCAACCTGAAACCAACCCACGAAAGAACGGTTTTCTTGGTATATTGTTGGAACTAGAAGGTGTTTCTTGGAAATATTTTACAGTTATATTCTTCTCATTATTTCGCGTCCAACGAGTGCTCATTCGTCAAAATCGGTGTCAAAAAATTTTAATCAAAATTTCGTTAAAAAGCATGGACTATACCCTTTGAACTTTTTTTATCAAAAATAATTTTTCTCACCGATTTTGACGGGGGAGGGCTTATTTTAACTGGAAAAGAAATTGAAAATGATGTGAAAAGGAATTTTCCAAAAAAAGTCTCCAGTTTTTAAAATAGAGCAAGAAAACTGCTCATGAAGGGCAACCTGAAACCAACCCACGAAAGAACGGTTTTCTTGGTATATTGTTGGAACTAGAAGGTGTTTCTTGGAAATATTTTAGAGTTATATTCTTCCCATTATTTCGCGTCCAACGAGTGCTCATTCGTCAAAATAGGTGACAAAAAATTTTAATCAAAATTTCGTTAAAAATCATGGACTATACCCTTTGCACTTTTTTTATCAAAATTAATTTTTATCACCGATTTTGACGGGGGAGGGCTTATTTTACCTGGAAAAGAAATTGAAAATGATGTGAAAAGGAATTTTCCAAAAAAAGTCTCCAGTTTTTAAAATAGAGCAAGAAAACTGCTCATGAAGGGCAACCTGAAACCAACCCACGAAAGAACGGTTTTCTTGGTATATTGTTGGAACTAGAAGGTGTTTCTTGGAAATATTTTACAGTTATATTCTTCTCATTATTTCGCGTCCAACGAGTGCTCATTCGTCAAAATCGGTGTCAAAAAATTTTAATCAAAATTTCGTTAAAAAGCATGGACTATACCCTTTGAACTTTTTTTATCAAAAATAATTTTTCTCACCGATTTTGACGGGGGAGGGCTTATTTTAACTGGAAAAGAAATTGAAAATGATGTGAAAAGGAATTTTCCAAAAAAAGTCTCCAGTTTTTAAAATAGAGCAAGAAAACTGCTCATGAAGGGCAACCTGAAACCAACCCACGAAAGAACGGTTTTCTTGGTATATTGTTGGAACAAGCAGGTGTTTCTTGAAACTATTTTACAGTTATATTCTTCTCATTATTTCGCGTCCAACGAGTGCTCATTCCTCAAAATCGGTGACAAAAAATTTTAATCAAAATTTCGTTAAAAGCATGGACTATACCCTTTGCACTTTTTTTATCCAAAATAATTTTTATCGCCGATTTTGACGGGGGAGGGCTTATTTTAACTGGAAAAGAAATTGAAATTGAAGTGAAAAGGAATTTTGCAAAAAAAGTCTCCAGTTTTTAAAATAGAGCAAGAAAACTGCTCATGAAGGCCAACCTGAAACCAACCCACGAAAGAACGGTTTTCTTGGTATATTGTTGGAACTAGAAGGTGTTTCTTGGAAATATTTTACAGTTATATTCTTCTCATTATTTCGCGTCCAACGAGTGCTCATTCGTCAAAATCGGTGTCAAAAAATTTTAATCAAAATTTCGTTAAAAAGCATGGACTATACCCTTTGAACTTTTTTTATCAAAAATAATTTTTCTCACCGATTTTGACGGGGGAGGGCTTATTTTAACTGGAAAAGAAATTGAATATGATGTGAAAAGGAATTTTCCAAAAAAAGTCTCCAGTTTTTAAAATAGAGCAAGAAAACTGCTCATGAAGGGCAACCTGAAACCAACCCACGAAAGAACGGTTTTCTTGGTATATTGTTGGAACTAGAAGGTGTTTCTTGGAAATATTTTAGAGTTATATTCTTCCCATTATTTCGCGTCCAACGAGTGCTCATTCGTCAAAATAGGTGACAAAAAATTTTAATCAAAATTTCGTTAAAAATCATGGACTATACCCTTTGCACTTTTTTTATCAAAATTAATTTTTATCACCGATTTTGACGGGGGAGGGCTTATTTTACCTGGAAAAGAAATTGAAAATGATGTGAAAAGGAATTTTCCAAAAAAAGTCTCCAGTTTTTAAAATAGAGCAAGAAAACTGCTCATGAAGGGCAACCTGAAACCAACCCACGAAAGAACGGTTTTCTTGGTATATTGTTGGAACTAGAAGGTGTTTCTTGGAAATATTTTACAGTTATATTCTTCCCATTATTTCGCGTCCAACGAGTGCTCATTCGTCAAAATAGGTGACAAAAAATTTTAATCAAAATTTCGTTAAAAATCATGGACTATACCCTTTGCACTTTTTTTATCAAAATTAATTTTTATCACCGATTTTGACGGGGGAGGGCTTATTTTACCTGGAAAAGAAATTGAAAATGATGTGAAAAGGAATTTTCCAAAAAAAGTCTCCAGTTTTTAAAATAGAGCAAGAAAACTGCTCATGAAGGGCAACCTGAAACCAACCCACGAAAGAACGGTTTTCTTGGTATATTGTTGGAACAAGCAGGTGTTTCTTGAAACTATTTTACAGTTATATTCTTCTCATTATTTCGCGTCCAACGAGTGCTCATTCCTCAAAATCGGTGACAAAAAATTTTAATCAAAATTTCGTTAAAAGCATGGACTATACCCTTTGAACTTTTTTTATCAAAAATAATTTTTCTCACCGATTTTGACGGGGGAGGGCTTATTTTAACTGGAAAAGAAATTGAATATGATGTGAAAAGGAATTTTCCAAAAAAAGTCTCCAGTTTTTAAAATAGAGCAAGAAAACTGCTCATGAAGGGCAACCTGAAACCAACCCACGAAAGAACGGTTTTCTTGGTATATTGTTGGAACTAGAAGGTGTTTCTTGGAAATATTTTAGAGTTATATTCTTCCCATTATTTCGCGTCCAACGAGTGCTCATTCGTCAAAATAGGTGACAAAAAATTTTAATCAAAATTTCGTTAAAAATCATGGACTATACCCTTTGCACTTTTTTTATCAAAATTAATTTTTATCACCGATTTTGACGGGGGAGGGCTTATTTTACCTGGAAAAGAAATTGAAATTGAAGTGAAAAGGAATTTTGCAAAAAAAGTCTCCAGTTTTTAAAATAGAGCAAGAAAACTGCTCATGAAGGGCAACCTGAAACCAACCCACGAAAGAACGGTTTTCTTGGTATATTGTTGGAACTAGAAGGTATTTCTTGAAACTATTTTACAGTTATATTCTTCTCATTATTTCGCGTCCAACGAGTGCTCATTCCTCAAAATCGGTGACAAAAAATTTTAATCAAAATTTCGTTAAAAAGCATGGACTATACCCTTTGCACTTTTTTTATCAAAAATAATTTTTCTCAACGATTTTGACGAGGGAGGGCTTATTTTAACGGGAAAAGGAATTGAAAATGATGTGAAAAGGAATTTTCCAAAAAAAGTCTCCAGTTTTTAAAATAGAGCAAGAAAACTGCTCATGAAGGCCAACCTGAAACCAACCCACGAAAGAACGGTTTTCTTGGTATATTGTTGGAACTAGAAGGTGTTTCTTGGAAATATTTTACAGTTATATTCTTCTCATTATTTCGCGTCCAACGAGTGCTCATTCGTCAAAATCGGTGTCAAAAAATTTTAATCAAAATTTCGTTAAAAAGCATGGACTATACCCTTTGAACTTTTTTTATCAAAAATAATTTTTCTCACCGATTTTGACGGGGGAGGGCTTATTTTAACTGGAAAAGAAATTGAATATGATGTGAAAAGGAATTTTCCAAAAAAAGTCTCCAGTTTTTAAAATAGAGCAAGAAAACTGCTCATGAAGGGCAACCTGAAACCAACCCACGAAAGAACGGTTTTCTTGGTATATTGTTGGAACTAGAAGGTGTTTCTTGGAAATATTTTAGAGTTATATTCTTCCCATTATTTCGCGTCCAACGAGTGCTCATTCGTCAAAATCGGTGACAAAAAATTTTAATCAAAATTTCATTAAAAAGCATGGACTATACCCTTTGCACTTTTTTTATCAAAAATAATTTTTCTCAACGATTTTGACGAGGGAGGGCTTATTTTAACGGGAAAAGGAATTGAAAATGATGTGAAAAGGAATTTTCCAAAAAAAGTCTCCAGTTTTTAAAATAGAGCAAGAAAACTGCTCATGAAGGCCAACCTGAAACCAACCCACGAAAGAACGGTTTTCTTGGTATATTGTTGGAACTAGAAGGTGTTTCTTGGAAATATTTTACAGTTATATTCTTCTCATTATTTCGCGTCCAACGAGTGCTCATTCGTCAAAATCGGTGTCAAAAAATTTTAATCAAAATTTCGTTAAAAAGCATGGACTATACCCTTTGAACTTTTTTTATCAAAAATAATTTTTCTCACCGATTTTGACGGGGGAGGGCTTATTTTAACTGGAAAAGAAATTGAATATGATGTGAAAAGGAATTTTCCAAAAAAAGTCTCCAGTTTTTAAAATAGAGCAAGAAAACTGCTCATGAAGGGCAACCTGAAACCAACCCACGAAAGAACGGTTTTCTTGGTATATTGTTGGAACTAGAAGGTGTTTCTTGGAAATATTTTAGAGTTATATTCTTCCCATTATTTCGCGTCCAACGAGTGCTCATTCGTCAAAATAGGTGACAAAAAATTTTAATCAAAATTTCGTTAAAAATCATGGACTATACCCTTTGCACTTTTTTTATCAAAATTAATTTTTATCACCGATTTTGACGGGGGAGGGCTTATTTTACCTGGAAAAGAAATTGAAAATGATGTGAAAAGGAATTTTCCAAAAAAAGTCTCCAGTTTTTAAAATAGAGCAAGAAAACTGCTCATGAAGGGCAACCTGAAACCAACCCACGAAAGAACGGTTTTCTTGGTATATTGTTGGAACTAGAAGGTGTTTCTTGGAAATATTTTACAGTTATATTCTTCCCATTATTTCGCGTCCAACGAGTGCTCATTCGTCAAAATAGGTGACAAAAAATTTTAATCAAAATTTCGTTAAAAATCATGGACTATACCCTTTGCACTTTTTTTATCAAAATTAATTTTTATCGCCGATTTTGACGGGGGAGGGCTTATTTTACCTGGAAAAGAAATTGAAAATGATGTGAAAAGGAATTTTCCAAAAAAAGTCTCCAGTTTTTAAAATAGAGCAAGAAAACTGCTCATGAAGGGCAACCTGAAACCAACCCACGAAAGAACGGTTTTCTTGGTATATTGTTGGAACAAGCAGGTGTTTCTTGAAACTATTTTACAGTTATATTCTTCTCATTATTTCGCGTCCAACGAGTGCTCATTCCTCAAAATCGGTGACAAAAAATTTTAATCAAAATTTCGTTAAAAGCATGGACTATACCCTTTGAACTTTTTTTATCAAAAATAATTTTTCTCACCGATTTTGACGGGGGAGGGCTTATTTTAACTGGAAAAGAAATTGAATATGATGTGAAAAGGAATTTTCCAAAAAAAGTCTCCAGTTTTTAAAATAGAGCAAGAAAACTGCTCATGAAGGGCAACCTGAAACCAACCCACGAAAGAACGGTTTTCTTGGTATATTGTTGGAACTAGAAGGTGTTTCTTGGAAATATTTTAGAGTTATATTCTTCCCATTATTTCGCGTCCAACGAGTGCTCATTCGTCAAAATAGGTGACAAAAAATTTTAATCAAAATTTCGTTAAAAAGCATGGACTATACCCTTTGAACTTTTTTTATCAAAAATAATTTTTCTCACCGATTTTGACGGGGGAGGGCTTATTTTAACTGGAAAAGAAATTGAATATGATGTGAAAAGGAATTTTCCAAAAAAAGTCTCCAGTTTTTAAAATAGAGCAAGAAAACTGCTCATGAAGGGCAACCTGAAACCAACCCACGAAAGAACGGTTTTCTTGGTATATTGTTGGAACTAGAAGGTGTTTCTTGGAAATATTTTAGAGTTATATTCTTCCCATTATTTCGCGTCCAACGAGTGGTCATTCGTCAAAATAGGTGACAAAAAATTTTAATCAAAATTTCGTTAAAAATCATGGACTATACCCTTTGCACTTTTTTTATCAAAATTAATTTTTATCACCGATTTTGACGGGGGAGGGCTTATTTTACCTGGAAAAGAAATTGAAAATGATGTGAAAAGGAATTTTCCAAAAAAAGTCTCCAGTTTTTAAAATAGAGCAAGAAAACTGCTCATGAAGGGCAACCTGAAACCAACCCACGAAAGAACGGTTTTCTTGGTATATTGTTGGAACTAGCAGGTGTTTCTTGGAAATATTTTACAGTTATATTCTTCTCATTATTTCGCGTCCAACGAGTGATCATTCGTCAAAATCGGTGACAAAAAATTTTAATCAAAATTTCGTTAAAAATCATGGACTATACCTTTTGAACTTTTTTTATCAAAAATAATTTTTCTCACCGATTTTGACGGGGGAGGGCTTATTTTAACTGGAAAAGAAATTTAATATGATGTGAAAAGGAATTTTCCAAAAAAAGTCTCCAGTTTTTAAAATAGAGCAAGAAAACTGCTCATGAAGGGCAACCTGAAACCAACCCACGAAAGAACGGTTTTCTTGGTATATTGTTGGAACTAGCAGGTGTTTCTTGGAAATATTTTACAGTTATATTCTTCTCATTATTTCGCGTCCAACGAGTGCCCATTCGTCAAAATCGGTGACAAAAAATTTTAATCAAAATTTTGTTAAAAATCATGGACTATAACCCTTTGCACTTTTTTTATCAAAATTAATTTTTATCACCGATTTTGACGGGGGAGGGCTTATTTTACCCGGAAAAGAAATCGAAAATGATGTGAAAAGGAATTTTCCAAAAAAAGTCTCCAGTTTTTAAAATAGAGCAAGAAAACTGCTAATGAAGGGCAACCTGAAACCAACCCACGAAAGAACGGTTTTCTTGGTATATTGTTGGAACTAGCAGGAGTTTCTTGGAAATATTTTACAGTTATATTCTTCTCATTATTTCGCGTCCAACGAGTGCTCATTCGTCAAAATAGGTGACAAAAAATTTTAATCAAAATTTCGTTAAAAATCATGGACTATAACCCTTTGCACTTTTTTTATCAAAAATAATTTTTCTCACCGATTTTAACGAGGGAGGGCTTATTTTAACGGGAAAAGGAATTGAAAATGACGTGAAAAGGAATTTTCCAAAAAAAGTCTCCAGTTTTTAAAATAGAGCAAGAAAACTGCTCATGAAGGGCAACCTGAAACCAACCCACGAAAGAACGGTTTTCTTGGTATATTGTTGGAACTAGAAGGTGTTTCTTGGAAATATTTTACAGTTATATTCTTCTCATTATTTCGCGTCCAACGAGTGCTCATTCGTCAAAATCGGTGTCAAAAAATTTTAATCAAAATTTCGTTAAAAAGCATGGACTATACCCTTTGAACTTTTTTTATCAAAAATAATTTTTCTCACCGATTTTTACGGGGGAGGGCTTATTTTAACTGGAAAAGAAATTGAATATGATGTGAAAAGGAATTTTCCAAAAAAAGTCTCCAGTTTTTAAAATAGAGCAAGAAAACTGCTCATGAAGGGCAACCTGAAACCAACCCACGAAAGAACGGTTTTCTTGGTATATTGTTGGAACTAGAAGGTGTTTCTTGGAAATATTTTAGAGTTATATTCTTCCCATTATTTCGCGTCCAACGAGTGCTCATTCGTCAAAATAGGTGACAAAAAATTTTAATCAAAATTTCGTTAAAAATCATGGACTATACCCTTTGCAATTTTTTTATCAAAATTAATTTTTATCACCGATTTTGACGGGGGAGGGCTTATTTTACCTGGAAAAGAAATTGAAAATGATGTGAAAAGGAATTTTCCAAAAAAAGTCTCCAGTTTTTAAAATAGAGCAAGAAAACTGCTCATGAAGGGCAACCTGAAACCAACCCACGAAAGAACGGTTTTCTTGGTATATTGTTGGAACTAGAAGGTGTTTCTTGGAAATATTTTACAGTTATATTATTCCCATTATTTCGCGTCCAACGAGTGCTCATTCGTCAAAATAGGTGACAAAAAATTTTAATCAAAATTTCGTTAAAAATCATGGACTATACCCTTTGCACTTTTTTTATCAAAATTATTTTTATCACCGATTTTGACGGGGGAGGGCTTATTTTACCTGGAAAAGAAATTGAAAATGATGTGAAAAGGAATTTTCCAAAAAAAGTCTCCAGTTTTTAAAATAGAGCAAGAAAACTGCTCATGAAGGGCAACCTGAAACCAACCCACGAAAGAACGGTTTTCTTGGTATATTGTTGGAACTAGCAAGGTGTTTCTTGGAAATATTTTACAGTTATATTCTTCCCATTATTTCGCGTCCAACGAGTGCTCATTCGTCAAAATAGGTGACAAAAAATTTTTACCAAAATTTCGTTAAAAATCATGGACTATACCCTTTGCACTTTTTTTATCAAAATTAATTTTTATCACCGATTTTGACGGGGGAGGGCTTATTTTACCTGGAAAAGAAACTGAAAATGATGTGAAAAGGAATTTTCCAAAAAAAGTCTCCAGTTTTTAAAATAGAGCAAGAAAACTGCTCATGAAGGGCAACCTGAAACCAACCCACGAAAGAACGGTTTTCTTGGTATATTGTTGGAACTAGAAGGTGTTTCTTGGAAATATTTTACAGTTATATTCTTCTCATTATTTCGCGTCCAACGAGTGCTCATTCGTCAAAATCGGTGACAAAAAATTTTAATCAAAATTTCATTAAAAAGCATGGACTATACCCTTTGCACTTTTTTTATCCAAAATAATTTTTATCGCCGATTTTGACGGGGGAGGGCTTATTTTAACGGGAAAAGAAATTTAATATGATGTGAAAAGGAATTTTCCAAAAAAAGTCTCCAGTTTTTAAAATAGAGCAAGAAAACTGCTCATGAAGGGCAACCTGAAACCAACCCACGAAAGAACGGTTTTCTTGGTATATTGTTGGAACTAGAAGGTGTTTCTTGGAAATATTTTACAGTTATATTCTTCTCATTATTTCGCGTCCAACGAGTGCTCATTCGACAAAATCGGTGTCAAATAATTTTAATCAAAATTTCGTTAAAAATCATGGACTATACCCTTTGCACTTTTTTTATCAAAATTAATTTTTATCACCGATTTTGACGGGGGAGGGCTTATTTTACCTGGAAAAGAAATTGAAAATGATGTGAAAAGGAATTTTCCAAAAAAAGTCTCCAGTTTTTAAAATAGAGCAAGAAAACTGCTCATGAAGGGCAACCTGAAACCAACCCACGAAAGAACGGTTTTCTTGGTATATTGTTGGAACAAGCAGGTGTTTCTTGAAAATATTTTACAGTTATATTCTTCTCATTATTTCGTGTCCAACGAGTGCTCATTCGTCAAAATCGGTGACAAAAAATTTTAATCAAAATTTCGTTAAAAAGCATGGACTATACCCTTTGCACTTTTTTTATCCAAAATAATTTTTATCGCCGATTTTGACGGGGGAGGGCTTATTTTAACGGGAAAAGAAATTGAAAATGAAGTGAAAAGGAATTTTCCAAAAAAAGTCTCCAGTTTTTAAAATAGAGCAAGAAAACTGCTCATGAAGGGCAATCTGAAACCAACCCACGAAAGAACGGTTTTCTTGGTATATTGTTGGAACTAGAAGGTGTTTCTTGGAAATATTTTACAATTATATTCTTCTCATTATTTCGCGTCCAACGAGTGCTCATTCGACAAAATCGGTGTCAAATAATTTTAATCAAAATTTCGTTAAAAATCATGGACTATACCCTTTGCACTTTTTTTATCAAAATTAATTTTTATCACCGATTTTGACGGGGGAGGGCTTATTTTACCTGGAAAAGAAATTGAAAATGATGTGAAAAGGAATTTTCCAAAAAAAGTCTCCAGTTTTTAAAATAGAGCAAGAAAACTGCTCATGAAGGGCAACCTGAAACCAACCCACGAAAGAACGGTTTTCTTGGTATATTGTTGGAACAAGCAGGTGTTTCTTGAAAATATTTTACAGTTATATTCTTCTCATTATTTCGTGTCCAACGAGTGCTCATTCGTCAAAATCGGTGACAAAAAATTTTAATCAAAATTTCGTTAAAAAGCATGGACTATACCCTTTGCACTTGTTTTATCCAAAATAATTTTTATCGCCGATTTTGACGGGGGAGGGCTTATTTTAACGGGAAAAGAAATTGAAAATGAAGTGAAAAGGAATTTTCCAAAAAAAGTCTCCAGTTTTTAAAATAGAGCAAGAAAACTGCTCATGAAGGGCAATCTGAAACCAACCCACGAAAGAACGGTTTTCTTGGTATATTGTTGGAACTAGAAGGTGTTTCTTGGAAATATTTTACAGTTATATTCTTCTCATTATTTCGCGTCCAACGAGTGCTCATTCGACAAAATCGGTGTCAAATAATTTTAATCAAAATTTCGTTAAAAATCATGGACTATACCCTTTGCACTTTTTTTATCAAAATTAATTTTTATCACCGATTTTGACGGGGGAGGGCTTATTTTACCTGGAAAAGAAATTGAAAATGATGTGAAAAGGAATTTTCCAAAAAAAGTCTCCAGTTTTTAAAATAGAGCAAGAAAACTGCTCATGAAGGGCAACCTGAAACCAACCCACGAAAGAACGGTTTTCTTGGTATATTGTTGGAACTAGAAGGTGTTTCTTGGAAATATTTTACAGTTATATTCTTCCCATTATTTCGCGTCCAACGAGTGCTCATTCGTCAAAATAGGTGACAAAAAATTTTTACCAAAATTTCGTTAAAAATCATGGACTATACCCTTTGCACTTTTTTTATCAAAATTAATTTTTATCACCGATTTTGACGGGGGAGGGCTTATTTTACCTGGAAAAAAAATTGAAAATGATGTGAAAAGGAATTTTCCAAAAAAAGTCTCCAGTTTTTAAAATAGAGCAAGAAAACTGCTCATGAAGGGCAACCTGAAACCAACCCACGAAAGAACGGTTTTCTTGGTATATTGTTGGAACTAGAAGGTGTTTCTTGGAAATATTTTACAGTTATATTCTTCTCATTATTTCGCGTCCAACGAGTGCTCATTCGTCAAAATCGGTGACAAAAAATTTTAATCAAAATTTCATTAAAAAGCATGGACTATACCCTTTGCACTTTTTTTATCAAAAATAATTTTTCTCACCGATTTTGACGAGGGAGGGCTTATTTTAACGGGAAAAGGAATTGAAAATGATGTGAAAAGGAATTTTCCAAAAAAAGTCTCCAGTTTTTAAAATAGAGCAAGAAAACTGCTCATGAAGGGCAACCTGAAACCAACCCACGAAAGAACGGTTTTCTTGGTATATTGTTGGAACTAGAAGGTGTTTCTTGGAAATATTTTACAGTTATATTCTTCTCATTATTTCGCGTCCAACGAGTGCTCATTCGTCAAAATAGGTGACAAAAAATTTTAATCAAAATTTCGTTAAAAATCATGGACTATAACCCTTTGCACTTTTTTTATCAAAAATAATTTTTCTCACCGATTTTGACGAGGGAGGGCTTATTTTAACGGGAAAAGGAATTGAAAATGATGTGAAAAGGAATTTTCCAAAAAAAGTCTCCAGTTTTTAAAATAGAGCAAGAAAACTGCTCATGAAGGGCAACCTGAAACCAACCCACGAAAGAACGGTTTTCTTGGTATATTGTTGGAACTAGCAGGTGTTTCTTGGAAATATTTTACAGTTATATTCTTCTCATTATTTCGCGTCCAACGAGTGCCCATTCGTCAAAATCGGTGACAAAAAATTTTAATCAAAATTTCGTTAAAAAGCATGGCTATACCCTTTGCACTTTTTTTATCAAAAATAATTTTTCTCACCGATTTTGACGGGGCAGGGCTTCTTTTAACTGGAAAAGGAATTGAAAATGATGTGAAAAGGAATTTTCCAAAAAAAGTCTCCAGTTTTTAAAATAGAGCAAGAAAACTGCTCATGAAGGGCAACCTGAAACCAACCCACGAAAGAACGGTTTTCTTGGTATATTGTTGGAACTAGAAGGTGTTTCTTGGAAATATTTTACAGTTATATTCTTCTCATTATTTCGCGTCCAACGGATGCTCATTCGTCAAAATCGGTGACAAAAAATTTTAATCAAAATTTCGTTAAAAATCATGGACTATACCCTTTGCACTTTTTTTATCAAAAATAATTTTTCTCACCGATTTTGACGGGGGAGGGCTTATTTTAACGGGAAAAGGAATTGAAAATGATGTGAAAAGGAATTTTCCAAAAAAAGTCTCCAGTTTTTAAAATAGAGCAAGAAAACTGCTCATGAAGGGCAACCTGAAACCAACCCACGAATGAACGGTTTTCTTGGTATATTGTTGGAACTAGAAGGTGTTTCTTGGAAATATTTTACAGTTATATTCTTCTCACTATTTCGCGTCCAACGAGTGCTCATTCGTCAAAATCGGTGTCAAAAAATTTTAATCAAAATTTCGTTAAAAATCATGCACTTTTTTTATCAAAAATAATTTTTATCACCGATTTTGACGGGGGAGGGCTTATTTTAACGAAAAAAGGAATTGAAAATGATGTGAAAATGAATTTTCCAAAAAAAGTCTCCAGTTTTTAAAATAGAGCAAGAAAACTGCTCATGAAGGGCAACCTGAAACCAACCCACGAAAGAACGGTTTTCTTGGTATATTATTGGAACTAGAAGGTGTTTCTTGGAAATATTTTACAGTTATATTCTTCTCATTATTTCGCGTCCAACGAGTGCTCATTCGACAAAATCGGTGTCAAATAATTTTAATCAAAATTTCGTTAAAAATCATGGACTATACACTTTGCACTTTTTTTATCAAAAATAATTTTTCTCGCCGATTTTGACGGCGGAGGGCTTATTTTAACGGGAAAAGAAATTGAAAATGATGTGAAAAGGAATTTTCCAAAAAAAGTCTCCAGTTTTTAAAATAGAGCAAGAAAACTGCTCATGAAGGGCAACCTGAAACCAACCCACGAAAGAACGGTTTTCTTGGTATATTGTTGGAACTAGAAGGTGTTTCTTGGAAATATTTTACAGTTATATTCTTCCCATTATTTCGCGTCCAACGAGTGCTCATTCGTCAAAATAGGTGACAAAAAATTTTAATCAAAATTTCGTTAAAAATCATGGACTATACCCTTTTCACTTTTTTTATCAAAATTAATTTTTATCACCGATTTTGACGGGGGAGGGCTTATTTTACCTGGAAAAGAAATTGAAAATGATGTGAAAAGGAATTTTCCAAAAAAAGTCTCCAGTTTTTAAAATAGAGCAAGAAAACTGCTCATGAAGGGCAACCTGAAACCAACCCACGAAAGAACGGTTTTCTTGGTATATTGTTGGAACTAGAAGGTGTTTCTTGGAAATATTTTACAGTTATATTCTTCCCATTATTTCGCGTCCAACGAGTGCTCATTCGTCAAAATAGGTGACAAAAAATTTTTACCAAAATTTCGTTAAAAATCATGGACTATACCCTTTGCACTTTTTTTATCAAAATTAATTTTTATCACCGATTTTGACGGGGGAGGGCTTATTTTACCTGGAAAAGAAACTGAAAATGATGTGAAAAGGAATTTTCCAAAAAAAGTCTCCAGTTTTTAAAATAGAGCAAGAAAACTGCTCATGAAGGGCAACCTGAAACCAACCCACGAAAGAACGGTTTTCTTGGTATATTGTTGGAACTAGAAGGTGTTTCTTGGAAATATTTTACAGTTATATTCTTCTCATTATTTCGCGTCCAACGAGTGCTCATTCGTCAAAATCGGTGACAAAAAATTTTAATCAAAATTTCATTAAAAAGCATGGACTATACCCTTTGCACGTTTTTTATCCAAAATAATTTTTATCGCCGATTTTGACGGGGGAGGGCTTATTTTACCTGGAAAAGAAATTGAAAATGATGTGAAAAGGAATTTTCCAAAAAAAGTCTCCAGTTTTTAAAATAGAGCAAGAAAACTGCTCATGAAGGGCAACCTGAAACCAACCCACGAAAGAACGGTTTTCTTGGTATATTGTTGGAACTAGAAGGTGTTTCTTGGAAATATTTTACAGTTATATTCTTCTCATTATTTCGCGTCCAACGAGTGCTCATTCGTCAAAATCGGTGACAAAAAATTTTAATCAAAATTTCATTAAAAAGCATGGACTATACCCTTTGCACTTTTTTTATCCAAAATAATTTTTATCGCCGATTTTGACGGGGGAGGGCTTATTTTAACGGGAAAAGAAATTTAATATGATGTGAAAAGGAATTTTCCAAAAAAAGTCTCCAGTTTTTAAAATAGAGCAAGAAAACTGCTCATGAAGGGCAACCTGAAACCAACCCACGAAAGAACGGTTTTCTTGGTATATTGTTGGAACTAGAAGGTGTTTCTTGGAAATATTTTACAGTTATATTCTTCTCATTATTTCGCGTCCAACGAGTGCTCATTCGACAAAATCGGTGTCAAATAATTTTAATCAAAATTTCGTTAAAAATCATGGACTATACCCTTTGCACTTTTTTTATCAAAAATAATTTTTATCGCCGATTTTGACGGGGGAGGGCTTATTTTAACTGGAAAAGAAATTTAATATGATGTGAAAAGGAATTTTCCAAAAAAAGTCTCCAGTTTTTAAAATAGAGCAAGAAAACTGCTCATGAAGGGCAACCTGAAACCAACCCACGAAAGAACGGTTTTCTTGGTATATTGTTGGAACTAGAAGGTGTTTCTTGGAAATATTTTACAGTTATATTCTTCTCATTATTTCGCGTAAAACGAGTGCTCATTCGACAAAATCGGTGTCAAATAATTTTAATCAAAATTTCGTTAAAAATCATGGACTATACCCTTTGCACTTTTTTTATCAAAATTAATTTTTATCACCGATTTTGACGGGGGAGGGCTTATTTTACCTGGAAAAGAAATTGAAAATGATGTGAAAAGGAATTTTCCAAAAAAAGTCTCCAGTTTTTAAAATAGAGCAAGAAAACTGCTCATGAAGGGCAACCTGAAACCAACCCACGAAAGAACGGTTTTCTTGGTATATTGTTGGAACAAGCAGGTGTTTCTTGAAAATATTTTACAGTTATATTCTTCTCATTATTTCGTGTCCAACGAGTGCTCATTCGTCAAAATCGGTGACAAAAAATTTTAATCAAAATTTCGTTAAAAAGCATGGACTATACCCTTTGCACTTTTTTTATCCAAAATAATTTTTATCGCCGATTTTGACGGGGGAGGGCTTATTTTAACGGGAAAAGAAATTGAAAATGAAGTGAAAAGGAATTTTCCAAAAAAAGTCTCCAGTTTTTAAAATAGAGCAAGAAAACTGCTCATGAAGGGCAATCTGAAACCAACCCACGAAAGAACGGTTTTCTTGGTATATTGTTGGAACTAGAAGGTGTTTCTTGGAAATATTTTACAGTTATATTCTTCTCATTATTTCGCGTCCAACGAGTGCTCATTCGACAAAATCGGTGTCAAATAATTTTAATCAAAATTTCGTTAAAAATCATGGACTATACCCTTTGCACTTTTTTTATCAAAATTAATTTTTATCACCGATTTTGACGGGGGAGGGCTTATTTTACCTGGAAAAGAAATTGAAAATGATGTGAAAAGGAATTTTCCAAAAAAAGTCTCCAGTTTTTAAAATAGAGCAAGAAAACTGCTCATGAAGGGCAACCTGAAACCAACCCACGAAAGAACGGTTTTCTTGGTATATTGTTGGAACTAGAAGGTGTTTCTTGGAAATATTTTACAGTTATATTCTTCCCATTATTTCGCGTCCAACGAGTGCTCATTCGTCAAAATAGGTGACAAAAAATTTTTACCAAAATTTCGTTAAAAATCATGGACTATACCCTTTGCACTTTTTTTATCAAAATTAATTTTTATCACCGATTTTGACGGGGGAGGGCTTATTTTACCTGGAAAAAAAATTGAAAATGATGTGAAAAGGAATTTTCCAAAAAAAGTCTCCAGTTTTTAAAATAGAGCAAGAAAACTGCTCATGAAGGGCAACCTGAAACCAACCCACGAAAGAACGGTTTTCTTGGTATATTGTTGGAACTAGAAGGTGTTTCTTGGAAATATTTTACAGTTATATTCTTCTCATTATTTCGCGTCCAACGAGTGCTCATTCGTCAAAATCGGTGACAAAAAATTTTAATCAAAATTTCATTAAAAAGCATGGACTATACCCTTTGCACTTTTTTTATCAAAAATAATTTTTCTCACCGATTTTGACGAGGGAGGGCTTATTTTAACGGGAAAAGGAATTGAAAATGATGTGAAAAGGAATTTTCCAAAAAAAGTCTCCAGTTTTTAAAATAGAGCAAGAAAACTGCTCATGAAGGGCAACCTGAAACCAACCCACGAAAGAACGGTTTTCTTGGTATATTGTTGGAACTAGAAGGTGTTTCTTGGAAATATTTTACAGTTATATTCTTCTCATTATTTCGCGTCCAACGAGTGCTCATTCGTCAAAATAGGTGACAAAAAATTTTAATCAAAATTTCGTTAAAAATCATGGACTATAACCCTTTGCACTTTTTTTATCAAAAATAATTTTTCTCACCGATTTTGACGAGGGAGGGCTTATTTTAACGGGAAAAGGAATTGAAAATGATGTGAAAAGGAATTTTCCAAAAAAAGTCTCCAGTTTTTAAAATAGAGCAAGAAAACTGCTCATGAAGGGCAACCTGAAACCAACCCACGAAAGAACGGTTTTCTTGGTATATTGTTGGAACTAGCAGGTGTTTCTTGGAAATATTTTACAGTTATATTCTTCTCATTATTTCGCGTCCAACGAGTGCCCATTCGTCAAAATCGGTGACAAAAAATTTTAATCAAAATTTCGTTAAAAAGCATGGCTATACCCTTTGCACTTTTTTTATCAAAAATAATTTTTCTCACCGATTTTGACGGGGCAGGGCTTATTTTAACTGGAAAAGGAATTGAAAATGATGTGAAAAGGAATTTTCCAAAAAAAGTCTCCAGTTTTTAAAATAGAGCAAGAAAACTGCTCATGAAGGGCAACCTGAAACCAACCCACGAAAGAACGGTTTTCTTGGTATATTGTTGGAACTAGAAGGTGTTTCTTGGAAATATTTTACAGTTATATTCTTCTCATTATTTCGCGTCCAACGGATGCTCATTCGTCAAAATCGGTGACAAAAAATTTTAATCAAAATTTCGTTAAAAATCATGGACTATACCCTTTGCACTTTTTTTATCAAAAATAATTTTTCTCACCGATTTTGACGGGGGAGGGCTTATTTTAACGGGAAAAGGAATTGAAAATGATGTGAAAAGGAATTTTCCAAAAAAAGTCTCCAGTTTTTAAAATAGAGCAAGAAAACTGCTCATGAAGGGCAACCTGAAACCAACCCACGAATGAACGGTTTTCTTGGTATATTGTTGGAACTAGAAGGTGTTTCTTGGAAATATTTTACAGTTATATTCTTCTCATTATTTCGCGTCCAACGAGTGCTCATTCGTCAAAATCGGTGACAAAAAATTTTAATCAAAATTTCGTTAAAAATCATGCACTTTTTTTATCAAAAATAATTTTTATCACCGATTTTGACGGGGGAGGGCTTATTTTAACGAAAAAAGGAATTGAAAATGATGTGAAAATGAATTTTCCAAAAAAAGTCTCCAGTTTTTAAAATAGAGCAAGAAAACTGCTCATGAAGGGAAACCTGAAACCAACCCACGAAAGAACGGTTTTCTTGGTATATTATTGGAACTAGAAGGTGTTTCTTGGAAATATTTTACAGTTATATTCTTCTCATTATTTCGCGTCCAACGAGTGCTCATTCGACAAAATCGGTGTCAAATAATTTTAATCAAAATTTCGTTAAAAATCATGGACTATACCCTTTGCACTTTTTTTATCAAAAATAATTTTTCTCGCCGATTTTGACGGCGGAGGGCTTATTTTAACGGGAAAAGAAATTGAAAATGATGTGAAAAGGAATTTTCCAAAAAAAGTCTCCAGTTTTTAAAATAGAGCAAGAAAACTGCTCATGAAGGGCAACCTGAAACCAACCCACGAAAGAACGGTTTTCTTGGTATATTGTTGGAACTAGAAGGTGTTTCTTGGAAATATTTTACAGTTATATTCTTCCCATTATTTCGCGTCCAACGAGTGCTCATTCGTCAAAATAGGTGACAAAAAATTTTAATCAAAATTTCGTTAAAAATCATGGACTATACCCTTTGCACTTTTTTTATCAAAATTAATTTTTATCACCGATTTTGACGGGGGAGGGCTTATTTTACCTGGAAAAGAAATTGAAAATGATGTGAAAAGGAATTTTCCAAAAAAAGTCTCCAGTTTTTAAAATAGAGCAAGAAAACTGCTCATGAAGGGCAACCTGAAACCAACCCACGAAAGAACGGTTTTCTTGGTATATTGTTGGAACTAGAAGGTGTTTCTTGGAAATATTTTACAGTTATATTCTTCCCATTATTTCGCGTCCAACGAGTGCTCATTCGTCAAAATAGGTGACAAAAAATTTTTACCAAAATTTCGTTAAAAATCATGGACTATACCCTTTGCACTTTTTTTATCAAAATTAATTTTTATCACCGATTTTGACGGGGGAGGGCTTATTTTACCTGGAAAAGAAACTGAAAATGATGTGAAAAGGAATTTTCCAAAAAAAGTCTCCAGTTTTTAAAATAGAGCAAGAAAACTGCTCATGAAGGGCAACCTGAAACCAACCCACGAAAGAACGGTTTTCTTGGTATATTGTTGGAACTAGAAGGTGTTTCTTGGAAATATTTTACAGTTATATTCTTCTCATTATTTCGCGTCCAACGAGTGCTCATTCGTCAAAATCGGTGACAAAAAATTTTAATCAAAATTTCATTAAAAAGCATGGACTATACCCTTGGCACTTTTTTTATCCAAAATAATTTTTATCGCCGATTTTGACGGGGGAGGGCTTATTTTACCTGGAAAAGAAATTGAAAATGATGTGAAAAGGAATTTTCCAAAAAAAGTCTCCAGTTTTTAAAATAGAGCAAGAAAACTGCTCATGAAGGGCAACCTGAAACCAACCCACGAAAGAACGGTTTTCTTGGTATATTGTTGGAACTAGAAGGTGTTTCTTGGAAATATTTTACAGTTATATTCTTCTCATTATTTCGCGTCCAACGAGTGCTCATTCGTCAAAATCGGTGACAAAAAATTTTAATCAAAATTTCATTAAAAAGCATGGACTATACCCTTTGCACTTTTTTTATCCAAAATAATTTTTATCGCCGATTTTGACGGGGGAGGGCTTATTTTAACGGGAAAAGAAATTTAACATGATGTGAAAAGGAATTTTCCAAAAAAAGTCTCCAGTTTTTAAAATAGAGCAAGAAAACTGCTCATGAAGGGCAACCTGAAACCAACCCACGAAAGAACGGTTTTCTTGGTATATTGTTGGAACTAGAAGGTGTTTCTTGGAAATATTTTACAGTTATATTCTTCTCATTATTTCGCGTCCAACGAGTGCTCATTCGACAAAATCGGTGTCAAATAATTTTAATCAAAATTTCGTTAAAAATCATGGACTATACCCTTTGCACTTTTTTTATCAAAAATAATTTTTATCGCCGATTTTGACGGGGGAGGGCTTATTTTAACTGGAAAAGAAATTTAATATGATGTGAAAAGGAATTTTCCAAAAAAAGTCTCCAGTTTTTAAAATAGAGCAAGAAAACTGCTCATGAAGGGCAACCTGAAACCAACCCACGAAAGAACGGTTTTCTTGGTATATTGTTGGAACTAGAAGGTGTTTCTTGGAAATATTTTACAGTTATATTCTTCTCATTATTTCGCGTAAAACGAGTGCTCATTCGACAAAATCGGTGTCAAATAATTTTAATCAAAATTTCGTTAAAAATCATGGACTATACCCTTTGCACTTTTTTTATCAAAATTAATTTTTATCACCGATTTTGACGGGGGAGGGCTTATTTTACCTGGAAAAGAAATTGAAAATGATGTGAAAAGGAATTTTCCAAAAAAAGTCTCCAGTTTTTAAAATAGAGCAAGAAAACTGCTCATGAAGGGCAACCTGAAACCAACCCACGAAAGAACGGTTTTCTTGGTATATTGTTGGAACAAGCAGGTGTTTCTTGAAAATATTTTACAGTTATATTCTTCTCATTATTTCGTGTCCAACGAGTGCTCATTCGTCAAAATCGGTGACAAAAAATTTTAATCAAAATTTCGTTAAAAAGCATGGACTATACCCTTTGCACTTTTTTTATCCAAAATAATTTTTATCGCCGATTTTGACGGGGGAGGGCTTATTTTAACGGGAAAAGAAATTGAAAATGAAGTGAAAAGGAATTTTCCAAAAAAAGTCTCCAGTTTTTAAAATAGAGCAAGAAAACTGCTCATGAAGGGCAATCTGAAACCAACCCACGAAAGAACGGTTTTCTTGGTATATTGTTGGAACTAGAAGGTGTTTCTTGGAAATATTTTACAGTTATATTCTTCTCATTATTTCGCGTCCAACGAGTGCTCATTCGACAAAATCGGTGTCAAATAATTTTAATCAAAATTTCGTTAAAAATCATGGACTATACCCTTTGCACTTTTTTTATCAAAATTAATTTTTATCACCGATTTTGACGGGGGAGGGCTTATTTTACCTGGAAAAGAAATTGAAAATGATGTGAAAAGGAATTTTCCAAAAAAAGTCTCCAGTTTTTAAAATAGAGCAAGAAAACTGCTCATGAAGGGCAACCTGAAACCAACCCACGAAAGAACGGTTTTCTTGGTATATTGTTGGAACTAGAAGGTGTTTCTTGGAAATATTTTACAGTTATATTCTTCCCATTATTTCGCGTCCAACGAGTGCTCATTCGTCAAAATAGGTGACAAAAATTTTTTACCAAAATTTCGTTAAAAATCATGGACTATACCCTTTGCACTTTTTTTATCAAAATTAATTTTTATCACCGATTTTGACGGGGGAGGGCTTATTTTACCTGGAAAAGAAACTGAAAATGATGTGAAAAGGAATTTTCCAAAAAAAGTCTCCAGTTTTTAAAATAGAGCAAGAAAACTGCTCATGAAGGGCAACCTGAAACCAACCCACGAAAGAACGGTTTTCTTGGTATATTGTTGGAACTAGAAGGTGTTTCTTGGAAATATTTTACAGTTATATTCTTCTCATTATTTCGCGTCCAACGAGTGCTCATTCGTCAAAATCGGTGACAAAAAATTTTAATCAAAATTTCATTAAAAAGCATGGACTATACCCTTTGCACTTTTTTTATCCAAAATAATTTTTATCGCCGATTTTGACGGGGGAGGGCTTATTTTAACGGGAAAAGAAATTTAATATGATGTGAAAAGGAATTTTCCAAAAAAAGTCTCCAGTTTTTAAAATAGAGCAAGAAAACTGCTCATGAAGGGCAACCTGAAACCAACCCACGAAAGAACGGTTTTCTTGGTATATTGTTGGAACTAGAAGGTGTTTCTTGGAAATATTTTACAGTTATATTCTTCTCATTATTTCGCGTCCAACGAGTGCTCATTCGACAAAATCGGTGTCAAATAATTTTAATCAAAATTTCGTTAAAAATCATGGACTATAACCTTTGCACTTTTTTTATCAAAATTAATTTTTATCACCGATTTTGACGGGGGAGGGCTTATTTTACCTGGAAAAGAAATTGAAAATGATGTGAAAAGGAATTTTCCAAAAAAAGTCTCCAGTTTTTAAAATAGAGCAAGAAAACTGCTCATGAAGGGCAACCTGAAACCAACCCACGAAAGAACGGTTTTCTTGGTATATTGTTGGAACAAGCAGGTGTTTCTTGAAAATATTTTACAGTTATATTCTTCTCATTATTTCGTGTCCAACGAGTGCTCATTCGACAAAATCGGTGTCAAATAATTTTAATCAAAATTTCGTTAAAAATCATGGACTATACCCTTTGCACTTTTTTTATCAAAATTAATTTTTATCACCGATTTTGACGGGGGAGGGCTTATTTTACCTGGAAAAGAAATTGAAAATGATGTGAAAAGGAATTTTCCAAAAAAAGTCTCCAGTTTTTAAAATAGAGCAAGAAAACTGCTCATGAAGGGCAACCTGAAACCAACCCACGAAAGAACGGTTTTCTTGGTATATTGTTGGAACTAGAAGGTGTTTCTTGGAAATATTTTACAGTTATATTCTTCCCATTATTTCGCGTCCAACGAGTGCTCATTCGTCAAAATAGGTGACAAAAAATTTTTACCAAAATTTCGTTAAAAATCATGGACTATACCCTTTGCACTTTTTTTATCAAAATTAATTTTTATCACCGATTTTGACGGGGGAGGGCTTATTTTACCTGGAAAAGAAATTGAAAATGATGTGAAAAGGAATTTTCCAAAAAAAGTCTCCAGTTTTTAAAATAGAGCAAGAAAACTGCTCATAAAGGGCAACCTGAAACCAACCCACGAAAGAACGGTTTTCTTGGTATATTGTTGGAACTAGAAGGTGTTTCTTGGAAATATTTTACAGTTATATTCTTCCCATTATTTCGCGTCCAACGAGTGCTCATTCGTCAAAATAGGTGACAAAAAATGTTAATCAAAATTTCGTTAAAAATCATGGACTATACCTACCCTTTGCACTTTTTTTATCAAAATTAATTTTTATCACCGATTTTGACGGGGGAGGGCTTATTTTACTTGGAAAAGAAATTGAAAATGATGTGAAAAGGAATTTTCCAAAAAAAGTCTCCAGTTTTTAAAATAGAGCAAGAAAACTGCTCATGAAGGGCAACCTGAAACCAACCCACGAAAGAACGGTTTTCTTGGTATATTGTTGGAACTAGAAGGTGTTTCTTGGAAATATTTTAGAGTCATATTCTTCTCATTATTTCGCGTCCAACGAGTGCTCATTCGTCAAAATAGGTGACAAAAAATTTTAATTAAAATTTCGTTAAAAATCATGGACTATACCCTTTGCACTTTTTTTATCAAAATTAATTTTTATCACCGATTTTGACGGGGGAGGGCTTATTTTACCTGGAAAAGAAATTGAAAATGATGTGAAAAGGAATTTTCCAAAAAAAGTCTCCAGTTTTCAAAATAGAGCAAGAAAACTGCTCATGAAGGGCAACCTGAAACCAACCCACGAAAGAACGGTTTTCTTGGTATATTGTTGGAACTAGCAGGTGTTTCTTGGAAATATTTTACAGTTATATTCTTCTCATTATTTCGCGTCCAACGAGTGCTCATTCGTCAAAATCGGTGACAAAAAATTTTAATCAAAATTTCATTAAAAAGCATGGACTATACCCTTTGCACTTTTTTTTATCAAAATTAATTTTTATCACCGATTTTGACGGGGGAGGGCTTATTTTACCTGGAAAAGAAATTGAAAATGATGTGAAAAGGAATTTTCCAAAAAAAGTCTCCAGTTTTTAAAATAGAGCAAGAAAACTGCTCATGAAGGGCAACCTGAAACCAACCCACGAAAGAACGGTTTTCTTGGTATATTGTTGGAACTAGCAGGTGTTTCTTGGAAATATTTTACAGTTATATTCTTCTCATTATTTCGCGTCCAACGAGTGCTCATTCGTCAAAATCGGTGACAAAAAATTTTAATCAAAATTTCATTAAAAAGCATGGACTATACCCTTTGCACTTTTTTTATCAAAAATAATTTTTCTCACCGATTTTGACGAGGGAGGGCTTATTTTAACGGGAATAGGAATTGAAAATGATGTGAAAAGGAATTTTCCAAAAAAAGTCTCCAGTTTTTAAAATAGAGCAAGAAAACTGCTCATGAAGGGCAACCTGAAACCAACCCACGAAAGAACGGTTTTCTTGGTATATTGTTGGAACTAGAAGGTGTTTCTTGGAAATATTTTAGAGTTATATTCTTCCCATTATTTCGCGTCCAACGAGTGCTCATTCGTCAAAATAGGTGACAAAAAATTTTAATCAAAATTTCGTTAAAAATCATGGACTATACCCTTTGCACTTTTTTTATCAAAATTAATTTTTATCACCGATTTTGACGGGGGAGGGCTTATTTTACCTGGAAAAGAAATTGAAAATGATGTGAAAAGGAATTTTCCAAAAAAAGTCTCCAGTTTTTAAAATAGAGCAAGAAAACTGCTCATGAAGGGCAACCTGAAACCAACCCACGAAAGAACGGTTTTCTTGGTATATTGTTGGAACTAGCAGGTGTTTCTTGGAAATATTTTACAGTTATATTCTTCTCATTATTTCGCGTCCAACGAGTGCTCATTCGTCAAAATCGGTGACAAAAAATTTTAATCAAAATTTATTAAAAAGCATGGACTTGCACTTTTTTATCAAAAATAATTTTTCTCACCGATTTTGACGAGGGAGGGCTTATTTTAACGGGAAAAGGAATTGAAAATGATGTGAAAAGGAATTTTCCAAAAAAAGTCTCCAGTTTTTAAAATAGAGCAAGAAAACTGCTCATGAAGGGCAACCTGAAACCAACCCACGAAAGAACGGTTTTCTTGGTATATTGTTGGAACTAGAAGGTGTTTCTTGGAAATATTTTACAGTTATATTCTTCTCATTATTTCGCGTCCAACGAGTGCTCATTCGTCAAAATCGCTGACAAAAAATTTTAATCAAAATTTCATTAAAAAGCATGGACTATACCCTTTGCACTTTTTTTATCAAAAATAATTTTTCTCACCGATTTTGACGAGGGAGGGCTTATTTTAACGGGAAAAGGAATTGAAAATGATGTGAAAAGGAATTTTCCAAAAAAAGTCTCCAGTTTTTAAAATAGAGCAAGAAAACTGCTCATGAAGGGCAACCTGAAACCAACCCACGAAAGAACGGTTTTCTTGGTATATTGTTGGAACTAGAAGGTGTTTCTTGGAAATATTTTACAGTTATATTCTTCTCATTATTTCGCGTCCAACGAGTGCTCATTCGTCAAAATAGGTGACAAAAAATTTTAATCAAAATTTCGTTAAAAATCATGGACTATACCCTTTGAACTTTTTTTATCAAAATTAATTTTTATCACCGATTTTGACGGGGGAGGGCTTATTTTACCCGGAAAAGAAATTGAAAATGATGTGAAAAGGAATTTTCCAAAAAAAGTCTCCAGTTTTTAAAATAGAGCAAGAAAACTGCTCATGAAGGGCAACCTGAAACCAACCCACGAAAGAACGGTTTTCTTGGTATATTGTTGGAACTAGAAGGTGTTTCTTGGAAATACTTTACAGTTATATTCTTCTCATTATTTCGCGTCCAACGAGTGCTCATTCGTCAAAATAGGTGACAAAAAATTTTAATCAAAATTTCGTTAAAAATCATGGACTATACCCTTTGCACTTTTTTTATCAAAAATAATTTTTCTCACCGATTTTGACGAGGGAGGGCTTATTTTAACGGGAAAAGGAATTGAAAATGATGTGAAAAGGAATTTTCCAAAAAAAGTCTCCAGTTTTTAAAATAGAGCAAGAAAACTGCTCATGAAGGGCAACCTGAAACCAACCCACGAAAGAACGGTTTTCTTGGTATATTGTTGGAACTAGCAGGTGTTTCTTGGAAATATTTTACAGTTATATTCTTCTCATTATTTCGCGTCCAACGAGTGCCCATTCGTCAAAATCGGTGACAAAAAATTTTAATCAAAATTTCGTTAAAAAGCATGGACTATACCCTTTGCACTTTTTTTATCAAAAATAATTTTTCTCGCCGATTTTGACGGCGGAGGGCTTATTTTAACGGGAAAAGAAATTGAAAATGAAGTGAAAAGGAATTTTCCAAAAAAAGTCTCCAGTTTTTAAAATAGAGCAAGAAAACTGCGCATGAAGGGCAATCTGAAACCAACCCACGAAAGAACGGTTTTCTTGGTATATTGTTGGAACTAGAAGGTGTTTCTGGAAATATTTTACAGTTATATTCTTCTCATTATTTCGCGTCCAACGAGTGCTCATTCGTCAAAATCGGTGTCAAAAAATTTTAATCAAAATTTCGTTAAAAAAGCATGGACTATACCCTTTGAACTTTTTTTATCAAAAATAATTTTTCTCACCGATTTTGACGGGGGAGGGCTTATTTTAACTGGAAAAGAAATTGAATATGATGTGAAAAGGAATTTTCCAAAAAAAGTCTCCAGTTTTTAAAATAGAGCAAGAAAACTGCTCATGAAGGGCAACCTGAAACCAACCCACGAAAGAACGGTTTTCTTGGTATATTGTTGGAACTAGAAGGTGTTTCTTGGAAATATTTTAGGGTTATGTTCTTCCCATTATTTCGCGTCCAACGAGTGCTCATTCGTCAAAATAGGTGACAAAAAATTTTAATCAAAATTTCGTTAAAAATCATGGACTATACCCTTTGCACTTTTTTTATCAAAATTAATTTTTATCACCGATTTTGACGGGGGAGGGCTTATTTTACTTGGAAAAGAAATTGAAAATGATGTGAAAAGGAATTTTCCAAAAAAAGTCTCCAGTTTTTAAAATAGAGCAAGAAAACTGCTCATGAAGGGCAACCTGAAACCAACCCACGAAAGAACGGTTTTCTTGGTATATTGTTGGAACTAGAAGGTGTTTCTTGGAAATATTTTAGAGTTATATTCTTCCCATTATTTCGCGTCCAACGAGTGCTCATTCGTCAAAATAGGTGACAAAAAATTTTAATCAAAATTTCGTTAAAAATCATGGACTATACCCTTTGCACTTTTTTTATCAAAATTAATTTTTATCACCGATTTTGACGGGGGAGGGCTTATTTTACCTGGAAAAGAAATTGAAAATGATGTGAAAAGGAATTTTCCAAAAAAAGTCTCCAGTTTTTAAAATAGAGCAAGAAAACTGCTCATGAAGGGCAACCTGAAACCAACCCACGAAAGAACGGTTTTCTTGGTATATTGTTGGAACTAGCAGGTGTTTCTTGGAAATATTTTACAGTTATATTCTTCTCATTATTTCGCGTCCAACGAGTTCTCATTCGTCAAAATCGGTGACAAAAAATTTTAATCAAAATTTCATTAAAAAGCATGGACTATACCCTTTGCACTTTTTTTATCAAAAATAATTTTTCTCACCGATTTTGACGAGGGAGGGCTTATTTTAACGGGAAAAGGAATTGAAAATGATGTGAAAAGGAATTTTCCAAAAAAAGTCTCCAGTTTTTAAAATAGAGCAAGAAAACTGCTCATGAAGGGCAACCTGAAACCAACCCACGAAAGAACGGTTTTCTTGGTATATTGTTGGAACAAGCAGGTGTTTCTTGAAAATATTTTACAGTTATATTCTTCTCATTATTTCGCGTCCAACGAGTGCTCATTCCTCAAAATCGGTGACAAAAAATTTTAATCAAAATTTCGTTAAAAGCATGGACTATACCCTTTGCACTTTTTTTATCCAAAATAATTTTTATCGCCGATTTTGACGGGGGAGGGCTTATTTTAACTGGAAAAGAAATTGAAATTGAAGTGAAAAGGAATTTTGCAAAAAAAGTCTCCAGTTTTTAAAATAGAGCAAGAAAACTGCTCATGAAGGGCAACCTGAAACCAACCCACGAAAGAACGGTTTTCTTGGTATATTGTTGGAACTAGAAGGTGTTTCTTGGAAATATTTTACAGTTATATTCTTCTCATTATTTCGCGTCCAACGAGTGCTCATTCGTCAAAATCGGTGTCAAAAAATTTTAATCAAAATTTCGTTAAAAAGCATGGACTATACCCTTTGCACTTTTTTTATCAAAAATAATTTTTATCACCGATTTTGACGGGGGAGGGCTTATTTTAACTGGAAAAGAAATTGAAAATGATGTGAAAAGGAATTTTCCAAAAAAAGTCTCCAGTTTTTAAAATAGAGCAAGAAAACTGCTCATGAAGGGCAACCTGAAACCAACCCACGAAAGAACGGTTTTCTTGGTATATTGTTGGAACTAGAAGGTGTTTCTTGGAAATATTTTAGAGTTATATTCTTCTCATTATTTCGCGTCCAACGAGTGCTCATTCGTCAAAATAGGTGACAAAAAATTTTAATCAAAGTTTCGTTAAAAATCATGGACTATACCCTTTGCACTTTTTTTATCAAAATTAATTTTTATCACCTATTTTGACGGGGGAGGGCTTATTTTACCTGGAAAAGAAATTGAAAATGATGTGAAAAGGAATTTTCCAAAAAAAGTCTCCAGTTTTTAAAATAGAGCAAGAAAACTGCTCATGAAGGGCAACCTGAAACCAACCCACGAAAGAACGGTTTTCTTGGTATATTGTTGGAACTAGCAGGTGTTTCGTGGAAATATTTTACAGTTATATTCTTCTCATTATTTCGCGTCCAACGAGTGCTCATTCGTCAAAATAGGTGACAAAAAATTTTAATCAAAGTTTCGTTAAAAATCATGGACTATACCCTTTGCACTTTTTTTATCAAAATTAATTTTTATCACCGATTTTGACGGGGGAGGGCTTATTTTACCTGGAAAAGAAATTGAAAATGATGTGAAAAGGAATTTTCCAAAAAAAGTCTCCAGTTTTTAAAATAGAGCAAGAAAACTGCTCATGAAGGGCAACCTGAAACCAACCCACGAAAGAACGGTTTTCTTGGTATATTGTTGGAACTAGCAGGTGTTTCGTGGAAATATTTTACAGTTATATTCTTCTCATTATTTCGCGTCCAACGAGTGCTCATTCGTCAAAATCGGTGACAAAAAATTTTAATCAAAATTTCATTAAAAAGCATGGACTATACCATTTGAACTTTTTTTATCAAAAATAATTTTTCTCACCGATTTTGACGGGGGAGGGCTTATTTTAACGGGAAAAGGAATTGAAAATGATGTGAAAAGGAATTTTCCAAAAAAAGTCTCCAGTTTTTAAAATAGAGCAAGAAAACTGCTCATGAAGGGCAACCTGAAACCAACCCACGAAAGAACGGTTTTCTTGGTATATTGTTGGAACTAGAAGGTGTTTCTTGGAAATATTTTACAGTTACATTCTTCTCATTATTTCGCGTCCAACGAGTGCTCATTCGTCAAAATCGGTGTCAAAAAATTTTAATCAAAATTTCGTTAAAAAGCATGGACTATACCATTTGAACTTTTTTTATCAAAAATAATTTTTCTCACCGATTTTGACGGGGGAGGGCTTATTTTAACTGGAAAAGAAATTGAATATGATGTGAAAAGGAATTTTCCAAAAAAAGTCTCCAGTTTTTAAAATAGAGCAAGAAAATTGCTCATGAAGGGCAACCTGATACCAACCCACGAAAGAACGGTTTTCTTGGTATATTGTTGGAACTAGAAGGTGTTTCTTGGAAATATTTTAGAGTTATATTCTTCCCATTATTTCGCGTCCAACGAGTGCTCATTCGTCAAAATAGGTGACAAAAAATTTTAATCAAAATTTCGTTAAAAATCATGGACTATACCCTTTGAACTTTTTTTATCAAAAATAATTTTTCTCACCGATTTTGACGGGGGAGGGCTTATTTTAACTGGAAAAGAAATTGAATATGATGTGAAAAGGAATTTTCCAAAAAAAGTCTCCAGTTTTTAAAATAGAGCAAGAAAACTGCTCATGAAGGGCAACCTGAAAGCAACCCACGAAAGAACGGTTTTCTTGGTATATTGTTGGAACTAGAAGGTGTTTCTTGGAAATATTTTAGAGTTATATTCTTCCCATTATTTCGCGTCCAACGAGTGCTCATTCGTCAAAATCGGTGACAAAAAATTTTAATCAAAATTTCATTAAAAAGCATGGACTATACCCTTTGCACTTTTTTTATCAAAAATAATTTTTCTCACCGATTTTGACGAGGGAGGGCTTATTTTAACGGGAAAAGGAATTGAAAATGATGTGAAAAGGAATTTTCCAAAAAAAGTCTCCAGTTTTTAAAATAGAGCAAGAAAACTGCTCATGAAGGGCAACCTGAAACCAACCCACGAAAGAACGGTTTTCTTGGTATATTGTTGGAACTAGAAGGTGTTTCTTGGAAATATTTTACAGTTACATTCTTCTCATTATTTCGCGTCCAACGAGTGCTCATTCGTCAAAATCGGTGTCAAAAAATTTTAATCAAAATTTCGTTAAAAAGCATGGACTATACCATTTGAACTTTTTTTATCAAAAATAATTTTTCTCACCGATTTTGACGGGGGAGGGCTTATTTTAACTGGAAAAGAAATTGAATATGATGTGAAAAGGAATTTTCCAAAAAAAGTCTCCAGTTTTTAAAATAGAGCAAGAAAATTGCTCATGAAGGGCAACCTGATACCAACCCACGAAAGAACGGTTTTCTTGGTATATTGTTGGAACTAGAAGGTGTTTCTTGGAAATATTTTAGAGTTATATTCTTCCCATTATTTCGCGTCCAACGAGTGCTCATTCGTCAAAATAGGTGACAAAAAATTTTAATCAAAATTTCGTTAAAAATCATGGACTATACCCTTTGAACTTTTTTTATCAAAAATAATTTTTCTCACCGATTTTGACGGGGGAGGGCTTATTTTAACTGGAAAAGAAATTGAATATGATGTGAAAAGGAATTTTCCAAAAAAAGTCTCCAGTTTTTAAAATAGAGCAAGAAAACTGCTCATGAAGGGCAACCTGAAAGCAACCCACGAAAGAACGGTTTTCTTGGTATATTGTTGGAACTAGAAGGTGTTTCTTGGAAATATTTTAGAGTTATATTCTTCCCATTATTTCGCGTCCAACGAGTGCTCATTCGTCAAAATCGGTGACAAAAAATTTTAATCAAAATTTCATTAAAAAGCATGGACTATACCCTTTGCACTTTTTTTATCAAAAATAATTTTTCTCACCGATTTTGACGAGGGAGGGCTTATTTTAACGGGAAAAGGAATTGAAAATGATGTGAAAAGGAATTTTCCAAAAAAAGTCTCCAGTTTTTAAAATAGAGCAAGAAAACTGCTCATGAAGGGCAACCTGAAACCAACCCACGAAAGAACGGTTTTCTTGGTATATTGTTGGAACTAGAAGGTGTTTCTTGGAAATATTTTACAGTTACATTCTTCTCATTATTTCGCGTCCAACGAGTGCTCATTCGTCAAAATCGGTGTCAAAAAATTTTAATCAAAATTTCGTTAAAAAGCATGGACTATACCATTTGAACTTTTTTTATCAAAAATAATTTTTCTCACCGATTTTGACGGGGGAGGGCTTATTTTAACTGGAAAAGAAATTGAATATGATGTGAAAAGGAATTTTCCAAAAAAAGTCTCCAGTTTTTAAAATAGAGCAAGAAAATTGCTCATGAAGGGCAACCTGATACCAACCCACGAAAGAACGGTTTTCTTGGTATATTGTTGGAACTAGAAGGTGTTTCTTGGAAATATTTTAGAGTTATATTCTTCCCATTATTTCGCGTCCAACGAGTGCTCATTCGTCAAAATAGGTGACAAAAAATTTTAATCAAAATTTCGTTAAAAATCATGGACTATACCCTTTGAACTTTTTTTATCAAAAATAATTTTTCTCACCGATTTTGACGGGGGAGGGCTTATTTTAACTGGAAAAGAAATTGAATATGATGTGAAAAGGAATTTTCCAAAAAAAGTCTCCAGTTTTTAAAATAGAGCAAGAAAACTGCTCATGAAGGGCAACCTGAAAGCAACCCACGAAAGAACGGTTTTCTTGGTATATTGTTGGAACTAGAAGGTGTTTCTTGGAAATATTTTAGAGTTATATTCTTCCCATTATTTCGCGTCCAACGAGTGCTCATTCGTCAAAATCGGTGACAAAAAATTTTAATCAAAATTTCATTAAAAAGCATGGACTATACCCTTTGCACTTTTTTTATCAAAAATAATTTTTCTCACCGATTTTGACGAGGGAGGGCTTATTTTAACTGGAAAAGGAATTGAAAATGATGTGAAAAGGAATTTTCCAAAAAAAGTCTCCAGTTTTTAAAATAGAGCAAGAAAACTGCTCTTGAAGGGCAACCTGAAACCAACCCACGAAAGAACGGTTTTCTTGGTATATTGTTGGAACAAGCAGGTGTTTCTTGAAAATATTTTACAGTTATATTCTTCTCATTATTTCGCGTCCAACGAGTGCTCATTCCTCAAAATCGGTGACAAAAAATTTTAATCAAAATTTCGTTAAAAGCATGGACTATATATACCCTTTGCACTTTTTTTATCCAAAATAATTTTTATCGCCGATTTTGACGGGGGAGGGCTTATTTTAACTGGAAAAGAAATTGAAATTGAAGTGAAAAGGAATTTTGCAAAAAGAGTCTCCAGTTTTTAAAATAGAGCAAGAAAACTGCTCATGAAGGGCAACCTGAAACCAACCCACGAAAGAACGGTTTTCTTGGTATATTGTTGGAACTAGAAGGTGTTTCTTGGAAATATTTTACAGTTATATTCTTCTCATTATTTCGCGTCCAACGAGTGCTCATTCGTCAAAATCGGTGTCAAAAAATTTTAATCAAAATTTCGTTAAAAAGCATGGACTATACCCTTTGAACTTTTTTTATCAAAAATAATTTTTCTCACCGATTTTGACGGGGGAGGGCTTATTTTAACTGGAAAAGAAATTGAAAATGATGTGAAAAGGAATTTTCCAAAAAAAGTCTCCAGTTTTTAAAATAGAGCAAGAAAACTGCTCATGAAGGGCAACCTGAAACCAACCCACGAAAGAACGGTTTTCTTGGTATATTGTTGGAACTAGAAGGTGTTTCTTGGAAATATTTTAGAGTTATATTCTTCCCATTATTTCGCGTCCAACGAGTGCTCATTCGTCAAAATAGGTGACAAAAAATTTTAATCAAAATTTCGTTAAAAATCATGGACTATACCCTTTGCACTTTTTTTATCAAAATTAATTTTTATCACCGATTTTGACGGGGGAGGGCTTATTTTACCTGGAAAAGAAATTGAAAATGATGTGAAAAGGAATTTTCCAAAAAAAGTCTCCAGTTTTTAAAATAGAGCAAGAAAACTGCTCATGAAGGGCAACCTGAAACCAACCCACGAAAGAACGGTTTTCTTGGTATATTGTTGGAACTAGAAGGTGTTTCTTGGAAATATTTTACAGTTATATTCTTCTCATTATTTCGCGTCCAACGAGTGCTCATTCGTCAAAATCGGTGTCAAAAAATTTTAATCAAAATTTCGTTAAAAAGCATGGACTATACCCTTTGAACTTTTTTTATCAAAAATAATTTTTCTCACCGATTTTGACGGGGGAGGGCTTATTTTAACTGGAAAAGAAATTGAAATTGAAGTGAAAAGGAATTTTGCAAAAAAAGTCTCCAGTTTTTAAAATAGAGCAAGAAAACTGCTCATGAAGGCCAACCTGAAACCAACCCACGAAAGAACGGTTTTCTTGGTATATTGTTGGAACTAGAAGGTGTTTCTTGGAAATATTTTACAGTTATATTCTTCTCATTATTTCGCGTCCAACGAGTGCTCATTCGTCAAAATCGGTGTCAAAAAATTTTAATCAAAATTTCGTTAAAAAGCATGGACTATACCCTTTGAACTTTTTTTATCAAAAATAATTTTTCTCACCGATTTTGACGGGGGAGGGCTTATTTTAACTGGAAAAGAAATTGAATATGATGTGAAAAGGAATTTTCCAAAAAAAGTCTCCAGTTTTTAAAATAGAGCAAGAAAACTGCTCATGAAGGGCAACCTGAAACCAACCCACGAAAGAACGGTTTTCTTGGTATATTGTTGGAACTAGAAGGTGTTTCTTGGAAATATTTTAGAGTTATATTCTTCCCATTATTTCGCGTCCAACGAGTGCTCATTCGTCAAAATAGGTGACAAAAAATTTTAATCAAAATTTCGTTAAAAATCATGGACTATACCCTTTGCACTTTTTTTATCAAAATTAATTTTTATCACCGATTTTGACGGGGGAGGGCTTATTTTACCTGGAAAAGAAATTGAAAATGATGTGAAAAGGAATTTTCCAAAAAAAGTCTCCAGTTTTTAAAATAGAGCAAGAAAACTGCTCATGAAGGGCAACCTGAAACCAACCCACGAAAGAACGGTTTTCTTGGTATATTGTTGGAACTAGAAGGTGTTTCTTGGAAATATTTTACAGTTATATTCTTCCCATTATTTCGCGTCCAACGAGTGCTCATTCGTCAAAATAGGTGACAAAAAATTTTAATCAAAATTTCGTTAAAAATCATGGACTATACCCTTTGCACTTTTTTTATCAAAATTAATTTTTCTCGCCGATTTTGACGGGGGAGGGCTTATTTTACCTGGAAAAGAAATTGAAAATGATGTGAAAAGGAATTTTCCAAAAAAAGTCTCCAGTTTTTAAAATAGAGCAAGAAAACTGCTCATGAAGGGCAACCTGAAACCAACCCACGAAAGAACGGTTTTCTTGGTATATTGTTGGAACAAGCAGGTGTTTCTTGAAACTATTTTACAGTTATATTCTTCTCATTATTTCGCGTCCAACGAGTGCTCATTCCTCAAAATCGGTGACAAAAAATTTTAATCAAAATTTCGTTAAAAGCATGGACTATACCCTTTGAAATTTTTTTATCAAAAATAATTTTTCTCACCGATTTTGACGGGGGAGGGCTTATTTTAACTGGAAAAGAAATTGAATATGATGTGAAAAGGAATTTTCCAAAAAAAGTCTCCAGTTTTTAAAATAGAGCAAGAAAACTGCTCATGAAGGGCAACCTGAAACCAACCCACGAAAGAACGGTTTTCTTGGTATATTGTTGGAACTAGAAGGTGTTTCTTGGAAATATTTTAGAGTTATATTCTTCCCATTATTTCGCGTCCAACGAGTGGTCATTCGTCAAAATAGGTGACAAAAAATTTTAATCAAAATTTCGTTAAAAATCATGGACTATACCCTTTGCACTTTTTTTATCAAAATTAATTTTTATCACCGATTTTGACGGGGGAGGGCTTATTTTACCTGGAAAAGAAATTGAAAATGATGTGAAAAGGAATTTTCCAAAAAAAGTCTCCAGTTTTTAAAATAGAGCAAGAAAACTGCTCATGAAGGGCAACCTGAAACCAACCCACGAAAGAACGGTTTTCTTGGTATATTGTTGGAACTAGCAGGTGTTTCTTGGAAATATTTTACAGTTATATTCTTCTCATTATTTCGCGTCCAACGAGTGATCATTCGTCAAAATCGGTGACAAAAAATTTTAATCAAAATTTCGTTAAAAATCATGGACTATACCTTTTGAACTTTTTTTATCAAAAATAATTTTTCTCACCGATTTTGACGGGGGAGGGCTTATTTTAACTGGAAAAGAAATTTAATATGATGTGAAAAGGAATTTTGCAAAAAAAGTCTCCAGTTTTTAAAATAGAGCAAGAAAACTGCTCATGAAGGCCAACCTGAAACCAACCCACGAAAGAACGGTTTTCTTGGTATATTGTTGGAACTAGAAGGTGTTTCTTGGAAATATTTTACAGTTATATTCTTCTCATTATTTCGCGTCCAACGAGTGCTCATTCGTCAAAATCGGTGTCAAAAAATTTTAATCAAAATTTCGTTAAAAAGCATGGACTATACCCTTTGAACTTTTTTTATCAAAAATAATTTTTCTCACCGATTTTGACGGGGGAGGGCTTATTTTAACTGGAAAAGAAATTGAATATGATGTGAAAAGGAATTTTCCAAAAAAAGTCTCCAGTTTTTAAAATAGAGCAAGAAAACTGCTCATGAAGGGCAACCTGAAACCAACCCACGAAAGAACGGTTTTCTTGGTATATTGTTGGAACTAGAAGGTGTTTCTTGGAAATATTTTAGAGTTATATTCTTCCCATTATTTCGCGTCCAACGAGTGCTCATTCGTCAAAATAGGTGACAAAAAATTTTAATCAAAATTTCGTTAAAAATCATGGACTATACCCTTTGCACTTTTTTTATCAAAATTAATTTTTATCACCGATTTTGACGGGGGAGGGCTTATTTTACCTGGAAAAGAAATTGAAAATGATGTGAAAAGGAATTTTCCAAAAAAAGTCTCCAGTTTTTAAAATAGAGCAAGAAAACTGCTCATGAAGGGCAACCTGAAACCAACCCACGAAAGAACGGTTTTCTTGGTATATTGTTGGAACTAGAAGGTGTTTCTTGGAAATATTTTACAGTTATATTCTTCCCATTATTTCGCGTCCAACGAGTGCTCATTCGTCAAAATAGGTGACAAAAAATTTTAATCAAAATTTCGTTAAAAATCATGGACTATACCCTTTGCACTTTTTTTATCAAAATTAATTTTTCTCGCCGATTTTGACGGGGGAGGGCTTATTTTACCTGGAAAAGAAATTGAAAATGATGTGAAAAGGAATTTTCCAAAAAAAGTCTCCAGTTTTTAAAATAGAGCAAGAAAACTGCTCATGAAGGGCAACCTGAAACCAACCCACGAAAGAACGGTTTTCTTGGTATATTGTTGGAACAAGCAGGTGTTTCTTGAAACTATTTTACAGTTATATTCTTCTCATTATTTCGCGTCCAACGAGTGCTCATTCCTCAAAATCGGTGACAAAAAATTTTAATCAAAATTTCGTTAAAAGCATGGACTATACCCTTTGAAATTTTTTTATCAAAAATAATTTTTCTCACCGATTTTGACGGGGGAGGGCTTATTTTAACTGGAAAAGAAATTGAATATGATGTGAAAAGGAATTTTCCAAAAAAAGTCTCCAGTTTTTAAAATAGAGCAAGAAAACTGCTCATGAAGGGCAACCTGAAACCAACCCACGAAAGAACGGTTTTCTTGGTATATTGTTGGAACTAGAAGGTGTTTCTTGGAAATATTTTAGAGTTATATTCTTCCCATTATTTCGCGTCCAACGAGTGGTCATTCGTCAAAATAGGTGACAAAAAATTTTAATCAAAATTTCGTTAAAAATCATGGACTATACCCTTTGCACTTTTTTTATCAAAATTAATTTTTATCACCGATTTTGACGGGGGAGGGCTTATTTTACCTGGAAAAGAAATTGAAAATGATGTGAAAAGGAATTTTCCAAAAAAAGTCTCCAGTTTTTAAAATAGAGCAAGAAAACTGCTCATGAAGGGCAACCTGAAACCAACCCACGAAAGAACGGTTTTCTTGGTATATTGTTGGAACTAGCAGGTGTTTCTTGGAAATATTTTACAGTTATATTCTTCTCATTATTTCGCGTCCAACGAGTGATCATTCGTCAAAATCGGTGACAAAAAATTTTAATCAAAATTTCGTTAAAAATCATGGACTATACCTTTTGAACTTTTTTTATCAAAAATAATTTTTCTCACCGATTTTGACGGGGGAGGGCTTATTTTAACTGGAAAAGAAATTTAATATGATGTGAAAAGGAATTTTCCAAAAAAAGTCTCCAGTTTTTAAAATAGAGCAAGAAAACTGCTCATGAAGGGCAACCTGAAACCAACCCACGAAAGAACGGTTTTCTTGGTATATTGTTGGAACTAGCAGGTGTTTCTTGGAAATATTTTACAGTTATATTCTTCTCATTATTTCGCGTCCAACGAGTGCCCATTCGTCAAAATCGGTGACAAAAAATTTTAATCAAAATTTTGTTAAAAATCATGGACTATAACCCTTTGCACTTTTTTTATCAAAATTAATTTTTATCACCGATTTTGACGGGGGAGGGCTTATTTTACCCGGAAAAGAAATTGAAAATGATGTGAAAAGGAATTTTCCAAAAAAAGTCTCCAGTTTTTAAAATAGAGCAAGAAAACTGCTAATGAAGGGCAACCTGAAACCAACCCACGAAAGAACGGTTTTCTTGGTATATTGTTGGAACTAGCAGGAGTTTCTTGGAAATATTTTACAGTTATATTCTTCTCATTATTTCGCGTCCAACGAGTGCTCATTCGTCAAAATAGGTGACAAAAAATTTTAATCAAAATTTCGTTAAAAATCATGGACTATAACCCTTTGCACTTTTTTTATCAAAAATAATTTTTCTCACCGATTTTAACGAGGGAGGGCTTATTTTAACGGGAAAAGGAATTGAAAATGACGTGAAAAGGAATTTTCCAAAAAAAGTCTCCAGTTTTTAAAATAGAGCAAGAAAACTGCTCATGAAGGGCAACCTGAAACCAACCCACGAAAGAACGGTTTTCTTGGTATATTGTTGGAACTAGAAGGTGTTTCTTGGAAATATTTTACAGTTATATTCTTCTCATTATTTCGCGTCCAACGAGTGCTCATTCGTCAAAATCGGTGTCAAAAAATTTTAATCAAAATTTCGTTAAAAAGCATGGACTATACCCTTTGAACTTTTTTTATCAAAAATAATTTTTCTCACCGATTTTTACGGGGGAGGGCTTATTTTAACTGGAAAAGAAATTGAATATGATGTGAAAAGGAATTTTCCAAAAAAAGTCTCCAGTTTTTAAAATAGAGCAAGAAAACTGCTCATGAAGGGCAACCTGAAACCAACCCACGAAAGAACGGTTTTCTTGGTATATTGTTGGAACTAGAAGGTGTTTCTTGGAAATATTTTAGAGTTATATTCTTCCCATTATTTCGCGTCCAACGAGTGCTCATTCGTCAAAATAGGTGACAAAAAATTTTAATCAAAATTTCGTTAAAAATCATGGACTATACCCTTTACACTTTTTTTATCAAAATTAATTTTTATCACCGATTTTGACGGGGGAGGGCTTATTTTACCTGGAAAAGAAATTGAAAATGATGTGAAAAGGAATTTTCCAAAAAAAGTCTCCAGTTTTTAAAATAGAGCAAGAAAACTGCTCATGAAGGGCAACCTGAAACCAACCCACGAAAGAACGGTTTTCTTGGTATATTGTTGGAACTAGAAGGTGTTTCTTGGAAATATTTTACAGTTATATTCTTCCCATTATTTCGCGTCCAACGAGTGCTCATTCGTCAAAATAGGTGACAAAAAATTTTAATCAAAATTTCGTTAAAAATCATGGACTATACCCTTTGCACTTTTTTATCAAAATTAATTTTTATCACCGATTTTGACGGGGGAGGGCTTATTTTACCTGGAAAAGAAATTGAAAATGATGTGAAAAGGAATTTTCCAAAAAAAGTCTCCAGTTTTTAAAATAGAGCAAGAAAACTGCTCATGAAGGGCAACCTGAAACCAACCCACGAAAGAACGGTTTTCTTGGTATATTGTTGGAACTAGAAGGTGTTTCTTGGAAATATTTTACAGTTATATTCTTCCCATTATTTCGCGTCCAACGAGTGCTCATTCGTCAAAATAGGTGACAAAAAATTTTTACCAAAATTTCGTTAAAAATCATGGACTATACCCTTTGCACTTTTTTTATCAAAATTAATTTTTATCACCGATTTTGACGGGGGAGGGCTTATTTTACCTGGAAAAGAAACTGAAAATGATGTGAAAAGGAATTTTCCAAGAAAAGTCTCCAGTTTTTAAAATAGAGCAAGAAAACTGCTCATGAAGGGCAACCTGAAACCAACCCACGAAAGAACGGTTTTCTTGGTATATTGTTGGAACTAGAAGGTGTTTCTTGGAAATATTTTACAGTTATATTCTTCTCATTATTTCGCGTCCAACGAGTGCTCATTCGTCAAAATCGGTGACAAAAAATTTTAATCAAAATTTCATTAAAAAGCATGGACTATACCCTTTGCACTTTTTTTATCCAAAATAATTTTTATCGCCGATTTTGACGGGGGAGGGCTTATTTTAACGGGAAAAGAAATTTAATATGATGTGAAAAGGAATTTTCCAAAAAAAGTCTCCAGTTTTTAAAATAGAGCAAGAAAACTGCTCATGAAGGGCAACCTGAAACCAACCCACGAAAGAACGGTTTTCTTGGTATATTGTTGGAACTAGAAGGTGTTTCTTGGAAATATTTTACAGTTATATTCTTCTCATTATTTCGCGTCCAACGAGTGCTCATTCGACAAAATCGGTGTCAAATAATTTTAATCAAAATTTCGTTAAAAATCATGGACTATACCCTTTGCACTTTTTTTATCAAAATTAATTTTTATCACCGATTTTGACGGGGGAGGGCTTATTTTACCTGGAAAAGAAATTGAAAATGATGTGAAAAGGAATTTTCCAAAAAAAGTCTCCAGTTTTTAAAATAGAGCAAGAAAACTGCTCATGAAGGGCAACCTGAAACCAACCCACGAAAGAACGGTTTTCTTGGTATATTGTTGGAACAAGCAGGTGTTTCTTGAAAATATTTTACAGTTATATTCTTCTCATTATTTCGTGTCCAACGAGTGCTCATTCGTCAAAATCGGTGACAAAAAATTTTAATCAAAATTTCGTTAAAAAGCATGGACTATACCCTTTGCACTTTTTTTATCCAAAATAATTTTTATCGCCGATTTTGACGGGGGAGGGCTTATTTTAACGGGAAAAGAAATTGAAAATGAAGTGAAAAGGAATTTTCCAAAAAAAGTCTCCAGTTTTTAAAATAGAGCAAGAAAACTGCTCATGAAGGGCAATCTGAAACCAACCCACGAAAGAACGGTTTTCTTGGTATATTGTTGGAACTAGAAGGTGTTTCTTGGAAATATTTTACAGTTATATTCTTCTCATTATTTCGCGTCCAACGAGTGCTCATTCGACAAAATCGGTGTCAAATAATTTTAATCAAAATTTCGTTAAAAATCATGGACTATACCCTTTGCACTTTTTTTATCAAAATTAATTTTTATCACCGATTTTGACGGGGGAGGGCTTATTTTACCTGGAAAAGAAATTGAAAATGATGTGAAAAGGAATTTTCCAAAAAAAGTCTCCAGTTTTTAAAATAGAGCAAGAAAACTGCTCATGAAGGGCAACCTGAAACCAACCCACGAAAGAACGGTTTTCTTGGTATATTGTTGGAACAAGCAGGTGTTTCTTGAAAATATTTTACAGTTATATTCTTCTCATTATTTCGTGTCCAACGAGTGCTCATTCGTCAAAATCGGTGACAAAAAATTTTAATCAAAATTTCGTTAAAAAGCATGGACTATACCCTTTGCACTTTTTTTATCCAAAATAATTTTTATCGCCGATTTTGACGGGGGAGGGCTTATTTTAACGGGAAAAGAAATTGAAAATGAAGTGAAAAGGAATTTTCCAAAAAAAGTCTCCAGTTTTTAAAATAGAGCAAGAAAACTGCTCATGAAGGGCAATCTGAAACCAACCCACGAAAGAACGGTTTTCTTGGTATATTGTTGGAACTAGAAGGTGTTTCTTGGAAATATTTTACAGTTATATTCTTCTCATTATTTCGCGTCCAACGAGTGCTCATTCGACAAAATCGGTGTCAAATAATTTTAATCAAAATTTCGTTAAAAATCATGGACTATACCCTTTGCACTTTTTTTATCAAAATTAATTTTTATCACCGATTTTGACGGGGGAGGGCTTATTTTACCTGGAAAAGAAATTGAAAATGATGTGAAAAGGAATTTTCCAAAAAAAGTCTCCAGTTTTTAAAATAGAGCAAGAAAACTGCTCATGAAGGGCAACCTGAAACCAACCCACGAAAGAACGGTTTTCTTGGTATATTGTTGGAACTAGAAGGTGTTTCTTGGAAATATTTTACAGTTATATTCTTCCCATTATTTCGCGTCCAACGAGTGCTCATTCGTCAAAATAGGTGACAAAAAATTTTTACCAAAATTTCGTTAAAAATCATGGACTATACCCTTTGCACTTTTTTTATCAAAATTAATTTTTATCACCGATTTTGACGGGGGAGGGCTTATTTTACCTGGAAAAGAAATTGAAAATGATGTGAAAAGGAATTTTCCAAAAAAAGTCTCCAGGTTTTAAAATAGAGCAAGAAAACTGCTCATGAAGGGCAACCTGAAACCAACCCACGAAAGAACGGTTTTCTTGGTATATTGTTGGAACTAGAAGGTGTTTCTTGGAAATATTTTACAGTTATATTCTTCCCATTATTTCGCGTCCAACGAGTGCTCATTCGTCAAAATAGGTGACAAAAAATTTTTACCAAAATTTCGTTAAAAATCATGGACTATACCCTTTGCACTTTTTTTATCAAAATTAATTTTTATCACCGATTTTGACGGGGGAGGGCTTATTTTACCTGGAAAAGAAACTGAAAATGATGTGAAAAGGAATTTTCCAAAAAAAGTCTCCAGTTTTTAAAATAGAGCAAGAAAACTGCTCATGAAGGGCAACCTGAAACCAACCCACGAAAGAACGGTTTTCTTGGTATATTGTTGGAACTAGAAGGTGTTTCTTGGAAATATTTTACAGTTATATTCTTCTCATTATTTCGCGTCCAACGAGTGCTCATTCGTCAAAATCGGTGACAAAAAATTTTAATCAAAATTTCATTAAAAAGCATGGACTATACCCTTTGCACTTTTTTTATCCAAAATAATTTTTATCGCCGATTTTGACGGGGGAGGGCTTATTTTAACTGGAAAAGAAATTTAATATGATGTGAAAAGGAATTTTCCAAAAAAAGTCTCCAGTTTTTAAAATAGAGCAAGAAAACTGCTCATGAAGGGCAACCTGAAACCAACCCACGAAAGAACGGTTTTCTTGGTATATTGTTGGAACTAGAAGGTGTTTCTTGGAAATATTTTACAGTTATATTCTTCTCATTATTTCGCGTAAAACGAGTGCTCATTCGACAAAATCGGTGTCAAATAATTTTAATCAAAATTTCGTTAAAAATCATGGACTATACCCTTTGCACTTTTTTTATCAAAATTAATTTTTATCACCGATTTTGACGGGGGAGGGCTTATTTTACCTGGAAAAGAAATTGAAAATGATGTGAAAAGGAATTTTCCAAAAAAAGTCTCCAGTTTTTAAAATAGAGCAAGAAAACTGCTCATGAAGGGCAACCTGAAACCAACCCACGAAAGAACGGTTTTCTTGGTATATTGTTGGAACAAGCAGGTGTTTCTTGAAAATATTTTACAGTTATATTCTTCTCATTATTTCGTGTCCAACGAGTGCTCATTCGTCAAAATCGGTGACAAAAAATTTTAATCAAAATTTCGTTAAAAAGCATGGACTATACCCTTTGCACTTTTTTTATCCAAAATAATTTTTATCGCCGATTTTGACGGGGGAGGGCTTATTTTAACGGGAAAAGAAATTGAAAATGAAGTGAAAAGGAATTTTCCAAAAAAAGTCTCCAGTTTTTAAAATAGAGCAAGAAAACTGCTCATGAAGGGCAATCTGAAACCAACCCACGAAAGAACGGTTTTCTTGGTATATTGTTGGAACTAGAAGGTGTTTCTTGGAAATATTTTACAGTTATATTCTTCTCATTATTTCGCGTCCAACGAGTGCTCATTCGACAAAATCGGTGTCAAATAATTTTAATCAAAATTTCGTTAAAAATCATGGACTATACCCTTTGCACTTTTTTTATCAAAATTAATTTTTATCACCGATTTTGACGGGGGAGGGCTTATTTTACCTGGAAAAGAAATTGAAAATGATGTGAAAAGGAATTTTCCAAAAAAAGTCTCCAGTTTTTAAAATAGAGCAAGAAAACTGCTCATGAAGGGCAACCTGAAACCAACCCACGAAAGAACGGTTTTCTTGGTATATTGTTGGAACTAGAAGGTGTTTCTTGGAAATATTTTACAGTTATATTCTTCCCATTATTTCGCGTCCAACGAGTGCTCATTCGTCAAAATAGGTGACAAAAAATTTTTACCAAAATTTCGTTAAAAATCATGGACTATACCCTTTGCACTTTTCTTATCAAAATTAATTTTTATCACCGATTTTGACGGGGGAGGGCTTATTTTACCTGGAAAAAAAATTGAAAATGATGTGAAAAGGAATTTTCCAAAAAAAGTCTCCAGTTTTTAAAATAGAGCAAGAAAACTGCTCATGAAGGGCAACCTGAAACCAACCCACGAAAGAACGGTTTTCTTGGTATATTGTTGGAACTAGAAGGTGTTTCTTGGAAATATTTTACAGTTATATTCTTCTCATTATTTCGCGTCCAACGAGTGCTCATTCGTCAAAATCGGTGACAAAAAATTTTAATCAAAATTTCATTAAAAAGCATGGACTATACCCTTTGCACTTTTTTTATCAAAAATAATTTTTCTCACCGATTTTGACGAGGGAGGGCTTATTTTAACGGGAAAAGGAATTGAAAATGATGTGAAAAGGAATTTTCCAAAAAAAGTCTCCAGTTTTTAAAATAGAGCAAGAAAACTGCTCATGAAGGGCAACCTGAAACCAACCCACGAAAGAACGGTTTTCTTGGTATATTGTTGGAACTAGAAGGTGTTTCTTGGAAATATTTTACAGTTATATTCTTCTCATTATTTCGCGTCCAACGAGTGCTCATTCGTCAAAATAGGTGACAAAAAATTTTAATCAAAATTTCGTTAAAAATCATGGACTATAACCCTTTGCACTTTTTTTATCAAAAATAATTTTTCTCACCGATTTTGACGAGGGAGGGCTTATTTTAACGGGAAAAGGAATTGAAAATGATGTGAAAAGGAATTTTCCAAAAAAAGTCTCCAGTTTTTAAAATAGAGCAAGAAAACTGCTCATGAAGGGCAACCTGAAACCAACCCACGAAAGAACGGTTTTCTTGGTATATTGTTGGAACTAGCAGGTGTTTCTTGGAAATATTTTACAGTTATATTCTTCTCATTATTTCGCGTCCAACGAGTGCCCATTCGTCAAAATCGGTGACAAAAAATTTTAATCAAAATTTCGTTAAAAAGCATGGCTATACCCTTTGCACTTTTTTTATCAAAAATAATTTTTCTCACCGATTTTGACGGGGCAGGGCTTATTTTAACTGGAAAAGGAATTGAAAATGATGTGAAAAGGAATTTTCCAAAAAAAGTCTCCAGTTTTTAAAATAGAGCAAGAAAACTGCTCATGAAGGGCAACCTGAAACCAACCCACGAAAGAACGGTTTTCTTGGTATATTGTTGGAACTAGAAGGTGTTTCTTGGAAATATTTTACAGTTATATTCTTCTCATTATTTCGCGTCCAACGGATGCTCATTCGTCAAAATCGGTGACAAAAAATTTTAATCAAAATTTCGTTAAAAATCATGGACTATACCCTTTGCACTTTTTTTATCAAAAATAATTTTTCTCACCGATTTTGACGGGGGAGGGCTTATTTTAACGGGAAAAGGAATTGAAAATGATGTGAAAAGGAATTTTCCAAAAAAAGTCTCCAGTTTTTAAAATAGAGCAAGAAAACTGCTCATGAAGGGCAACCTGAAACCAACCCACGAATGAACGGTTTTCTTGGTATATTGTTGGAACTAGAAGGTGTTTCTTGGAAATATTTTACAGTTATATTCTTCTCATTATTTCGCGTCCAACGAGTGCTCATTCGTCAAAATCGGTGTCAAAAAATTTTAATCAAAATTTCGTTAAAAATCATGCACTTTTTTTATCAAAAATAATTTTTATCACCGATTTTGACGGGGGAGGGCTTATTTTAACGAAAAAAGGAATTGAAAATGATGTGAAAATGAATTTTCCAAAAAAAGTCTCCAGTTTTTAAAATAGAGCAAGAAAACTGCTCATGAAGGGAAACCTGAAACCAACCCACGAAAGAACGGTTTTCTTGGTATATTATTGGAACTAGAAGGTGTTTCTTGGAAATATTTTACAGTTATATTCTTCTCATTATTTCGCGTCCAACGAGTGCTCATTCGACAAAATCGGTGTCAAATAATTTTAATCAAAATTTCGTTAAAAATCATGGACTATACACTTTGCACTTTTTTTATCAAAAATAATTTTTCTCGCCGATTTTGACGGCGGAGGGCTTATTTTAACGGGAAAAGAAATTGAAAATGATGTGAAAAGGAATTTTCCAAAAAAAGTCTCCAGTTTTTAAAATAGAGCAAGAAAACTGCTCATGAAGGGCAACCTGAAACCAACCCACGAAAGAACGGTTTTCTTGGTATATTGTTGGAACTAGAAGGTGTTTCTTGGAAATATTTTACAGTTATATTCTTCCCATTATTTCGCGTCCAACGATTGCTCATTCGTCAAAATAGGTGACAAAAAATTTTAATCAAAATTTCGTTAAAAATCATGGACTATACCCTTTTCACTTTTTTTATCAAAATTAATTTTTATCACCGATTTTGACGGGGGAGGGCTTATTTTACCTGGAAAAGAAATTGAAAATGATGTGAAAAGGAATTTTCCAAAAAAAGTCTCCAGTTTTTAAAATAGAGCAAGAAAACTGCTCATGAAGGGCAACCTGAAACCAACCCACGAAAGAACGGTTTTCTTGGTATATTGTTGGAACTAGAAGGTGTTTCTTGGAAATATTTTACAGTTATATTCTTCCCATTATTTCGCGTCCAACGAGTGCTCATTCGTCAAAATAGGTGACAAAAAATTTTTACCAAAATTTCGTTAAAAATCATGGACTATAACCCTTTGCACTTTTTTTATCAAAATTAATTTTTATCACCGATTTTGACGGGGGAGGGCTTATTTTACCTGGAAAAGAAACTGAAAATGATGTGAAAAGGAATTTTCCAAAAAAAGTCTCCAGTTTTTAAAATAGAGCAAGAAAACTGCTCATGAAGGGCAACCTGAAACCAACCCACGAAAGAACGGTTTTCTTGGTATATTGTTGGAACTAGAAGGTGTTTCTTGGAAATATTTTACAGTTATATTCTTCTCATTATTTCGCGTCCAACGAGTGCTCATTCGTCAAAATCGGTGACAAAAAATTTTAATCAAAATTTCATTAAAAAGCATGGACTATACCCTTTGCACTTTTTTTATCCAAAATAATTTTTATCGCCGATTTTGACGGGGGAGGGCTTATTTTAACGGGAAAAGAAATTTAATATGATGTGAAAAGGAATTTTCCAAAAAAAGTCTCCAGTTTTTAAAATAGAGCAAGAAAACTGCTCATGAAGGGCAACCTGAAACCAACCCACGAAAGAACGGTTTTCTTGGTATATTGTTGGAACTAGAAGGTGTTTCTTGGAAATATTTTAGAGTTATATTCTTCTCATTATTTCGCGTCCAACGAGTGCTCATTCGACAAAATCGGTGTCAAATAATTTTAATCAAAATTTCGTTAAAAATCATGGACTATACCCTTTGCACTTTTTTTATCAAAAATAATTTTTTATCGCCGATTTTGACGGGGGAGGGCTTATTTTAACTGGAAAAGAAATTTAATATGATGTGAAAAGGAATTTTCCAAAAAAAGTCTCCAGTTTTTAAAATAGAGCAAGAAAACTGCTCATGAAGGGCAACCTGAAACCAACCCACGAAAGAACGGTTTTCTTGGTATATTGTTGGAACTAGAAGGTGTTTCTTGGAAATATTTTACAGTTATATTCTTCTCATTATTTCGCGTAAAACGAGTGCTCATTCGACAAAATCGGTGTCAAATAATTTTAATCAAAATTTCGTTAAAAATCATGGACTATACCCTTTGCACTTTTTTTATCAAATTAATTTTTATCACGATTTTGACGGGGGAGGGCTTATTTTACCTGGAAAAGAAATTGAAAATGATGTGAAAAGGAATTTTCCAAAAAAAGTCTCCAGTTTTTAAAATAGAGCAAGAAAACTGCTCATGAGGGCAACCTGAAACCAACCCACGAAAGAACGGTTTTCTTGGTATATTGTTGGAACAAGCAGGTGTTTCTTGAAAATATTTTACAGTTATATTCTTCTCATTATTTCGTGTCCAACGAGTGCTCATTCGTCAAAATCGGTGACAAAAAATTTTAATCAAAATTTCGTTAAAAAGCATGGACTATACCCTTTGCACTTTTTTTATCCAAAATAATTTTTATCGCCGATTTTGACGGGGGAGGGCTTATTTTAACGGGAAAAGAAATTGAAAATGAAGTGAAAAGGAATTTTCCAAAAAAAGTCTCCAGTTTTTAAAATAGAGCAAGAAAACTGCTCATGAAGGGCAATCTGAAACCAACCCACGAAAGAACGGTTTTCTTGGTATATTGTTGGAACTAGAAGGTGTTTCTTGGAAATATTTTACAGTTATATTCTTCTCATTATTTCGCGTCCAACGAGTGCTCATTCGACAAAATCGGTGTCAAATAATTTTAATCAAAATTTCGTTAAAAATCATGGACTATACCCTTTGCACTTTTTTTATCAAAATTAATTTTTATCACCGATTTTGACGGGGGAGGGCTTATTTTACCTGGAAAAGAAATTGAAAATGATGTGAAAAGGAATTTTCCAAAAAAAGTCTCCAGTTTTTAAAATAGAGCAAGAAAACTGCTCATGAAGGGCAACCTGAAACCAACCCACGAAAGAACGGTTTTCTTGGTATATTGTTGGAACTAGAAGGTGTTTCTTGGAAATATTTTACAGTTATATTCTTCCCATTATTTCGCGTCCAACGAGTGCTCATTCGTCAAAATAGGTGACAAAAAATTTTTACCAAAATTTCGTTAAAAATCATGGACTATACCCTTTGCACTTTTTTTATCAAAATTAATTTTTATCACCGATTTTGACCGGGGAGGGCTTATTTTTACCTGAAAAAAAAATTGAAAATGATGTGAAAAGGAATTTTCCAAAAAAAGTCTCCAGTTTTTAAAATAGAGCAAGAAAACTGCTCATGAAGGGCAACCTGAAACCAACCCACGAAAGAACGGTTTTCTTGGTATATTGTTGGAACTAGAAGGTGTTTCTTGGAAATATTTTACAGTTATATTCTTCTCATTATTTCGCGTCCAACGAGTGCTCATTCGTCAAAATCGGTGACAAAAAATTTTAATCAAAATTTCATTAAAAAGCATGGACTATACCCTTTGCACTTTTTTTATCAAAAATAATTTTTCTCACCGATTTTGACGAGGGAGGGCTTATTTTAACGGGAAAAGGAATTGAAAATGATGTGAAAAGGAATTTTCCAAAAAAAAGTCTCCAGTTTTTAAAATAGAGCAAGAAAACTGCTCATGAAGGGCAACCTGAAACCAACCCACGAAAGAACGGTTTTCTTGGTATATTGTTGGAACTAGAAGGTGTTTCTTGGAAATATTTTACAGTTATATTCTTCTCATTATTTCGCGTCCAACGAGTGCTCATTCGTCAAAATAGGTGACAAAAAATTTTAATCAAAATTTCGTTAAAAATCATGGACTATAACCCTTTGCACTTTTTTTATCAAAAATAATTTTTCTCACCGATTTTGACGAGGGAGGGCTTATTTTAACGGGAAAAGGAATTGAAAATGATGTGAAAAGGAATTTTCCAAAAAAAGTCTCCAGTTTTTAAAATAGAGCAAGAAAACTGCTCATGAAGGGCAACCTGAAACCAACCCACGAAAGAACGGTTTTCTTGGTATATTGTTGGAACTAGCAGGTGTTTCTTGGAAATATTTTACAGTTATATTCTTCTCATTATTTCGCGTCCAACGAGTGCCCATTCGTCAAAATCGGTGACAAAAAATTTTAATCAAAATTTCGTTAAAAAGCATGGCTATACCCTTTGCACTTTTTTTATCAAAAATAATTTTTCTTACCGATTTTGACGGGGCAGGGCTTATTTTAACTGGAAAAGGAATTGAAAATGATGTGAAAAGGAATTTTCCAAAAAAAGTCTCCAGTTTTTAAAATAGAGCAAGAAAACTGCTCATGAAGGGCAACCTGAAACCAACCCACGAAAGAACGGTTTTCTTGGTATATTGTTGGAACTAGAAGGTGTTTCTTGGAAATATTTTACAGTTATATTCTTCTCATTATTTCGCGTCCAACGGATGCCCATTCGTCAAAATCGGTGACAAAAAATTTTAATCAAAATTTCGTTAAAAATCATGGACTATACCCTTTGCACTTTTTTTATCAAAAATAATTTTTCTCACCGATTTTGACGGGGGAGGGCTTATTTTAACGGGAAAAGGAATTGAAAATGATGTGAAAAGGAATTTTCCAAAAAAAGTCTCCAGTTTTTAAAATAGAGCAAGAAAACTGCTCATGAAGGGCAACCTGAAACCAACCCACGAATGAACGGTTTTCTTGGTATATTGTTGGAACTAGAAGGTGTTTCTTGGAAATATTTTACAGTTATATTCTTCTCATTATTTCGCGTCCAACGAGTGCTCATTCGTCAAAATCGGTGACAAAAAATTTTAATCAAAATTTCGTTAAAAATCATGCACTTTTTTTATCAAAAATAATTTTTATCACCGATTTTGACGGGGGAGGGCTTATTTTAACGAAAAAAGGAATTGAAAATGATGTGAAAATGAATTTTCCAAAAAAAGTCTCCAGTTTTTAAAATAGAGCAAGAAAACTGCTCATGAAGGGAAACCTGAAACCAACCCACGAAAGAACGGTTTTCTTGGTATATTATTGGAACTAGAAGGTGTTTCTTGGAAATATTTTACAGTTATATTCTTCTCATTATTTCGCGTCCAACGAGTGCTCATTCGACAAAATCGGTGTCAAATAATTTTAATCAAAATTTCGTTAAAAATCATGGACTATACACTTTGCACTTTTTTTATCAAAAATAATTTTTCTCGCCGATTTTGACGGCGGAGGGCTTATTTTAACGGGAAAAGAAATTGAAAATGATGTGAAAAGGAATTTTCCAAAAAAAGTCTCCAGTTTTTAAAATAGAGCAAGAAAACTGCTCATGAAGGGCAACCTGAAACCAACCCACGAAAGAACGGTTTTCTTGGTATATTGTTGGAACTAGAAGGTGTTTCTTGGAAATATTTTACAGTTATATTCTTCCCATTATTTCGCGTCCAACGAGTGCTCATTCGTCAAAATAGGTGACAAAAAATTTTAATCAAAATTTCGTTAAAAATCATGGACTATACCCTTTGCACTTTTTTTATCAAAATTAATTTTTATCACCGATTTTGACGGGGGAGGGCTTATTTTACCTGGAAAAGAAATTGAAAATGATGTGAAAAGGAATTTTCCAAAAAAAGTCTCCAGTTTTTAAAATAGAGCAAGAAAACTGCTCATGAAGGGCAACCTGAAACCAACCCACGAAAGAACGGTTTTCTTGGTATATTGTTGGAACTAGAAGGTGTTTCTTGGAAATATTTTACAGTTATATTCTTCCCATTATTTCGCGTCCAACGAGTGCTCATTCGTCAAAATAGGTGACAAAAAATTTTAATCAAAATTTCGTTAAAAATCATGGACTATACCCTTTGCACTTTTTTTATCAAAATTAATTTTTATCACCGATTTTGACGGGGGAGGGCTTATTTTACCTGGAAAAGAAACTGAAAATGATGTGAAAAGGAATTTTCCAAAAAAAGTCTCCAGTTTTTAAAATAGAGCAAGAAAACTGCTCATGAAGGGCAACCTGAAACCAACCCACGAAAGAACGGTTTTCTTGGTATATTGTTGGAACTAGAAGGTGTTTCTTGGAAATATTTTACAGTTATATTCTTCTCATTATTTCGCGTCCAACGAGTGCTCATTCGTCAAAATCGGTGACAAAAAATTTTAATCAAAATTTCATTAAAAAGCATGGACTATACCCTTTGCACTTTTTTTATCCAAAATAATTTTTATCGCCGATTTTGACGGGGGAGGGCTTATTTTACCTGGAAAAGAAATTGAAAATGATGTGAAAAGGAATTTTCCAAAAAAAGTCTCCAGTTTTTAAAATAGAGCAAGAAAACTGCTCATGAAGGGCAACCTGAAACCAACCCACGAAAGAACGGTTTTCTTGGTATATTGTTGGAACTAGAAGGTGTTTCTTGGAAATATTTTACAGTTATATTCTTCTCATTATTTCGCGTCCAACGAGTGCTCATTCGTCAAAATCGGTGACAAAAAATTTTAATCAAAATTTCATTAAAAAGCATGGACTATACCCTTTGCACTTTTTTTATCCAAAATAATTTTTATCGCCGATTTTGACGGGGGAGGGCTTATTTTAACGGGAAAAGAAATTTAATATGATGTGAAAAGGAATTTTCCAAAAAAAGTCTCCAGTTTTTAAAATAGAGCAAGAAAACTGCTCATGAAGGGCAACCTGAAACCAACCCACGAAAGAACGGTTTTCTTGGTATATTGTTGGAACTAGAAGGTGTTTCTTGGAAATATTTTACAGTTATATTCTTCCCATTATTTCGCGTCCAACGAGTGCTCATTCGACAAAATCGGTGTCAAATAATTTTAATCAAAATTTCGTTAAAAATCATGGACTATACCCTTTGCACTTTTTTTATCAAAAATAATTTTTATCGCCGATTTTGACGGGGGAGGGCTTATTTTACCTGGAAAAGAAATTGAAAATGATGTGAAAAGGAATTTTCCAAAAAAAGTCTCCAGTTTTTAAAATAGAGCAAGAAAACTGCTCATGAAGGGCAACCTGAAACCAACCCACGAAAGAACGGTTTTCTTGGTATATTGTTGGAACAAGCAGGTGTTTCTTGAAAATATTTTACAGTTATATTCTTCTCATTATTTCGTGTCCAACGAGTGCTCATTCGTCAAAATCGGTGACAAAAAATTTTAATCAAAATTTCGTTAAAAAGCATGGACTATACCCTTTGCACTTTTTTTATCCAAAATAATTTTTATCGCCGATTTTGACGGGGGAGGGCTTATTTTAACGGGAAAAGAAATTGAAAATGAAGTGAAAAGGAATTTTCCAAAAAAAGTCTCCAGTTTTTAAAATAGAGCAAGAAAACTGCTCATGAAGGGCAATCTGAAACCAACCCACGAAAGAACGGTTTTCTTGGTATATTGTTGGAACTAGAAGGTGTTTCTTGGAAATATTTTACAGTTATATTCTTCTCATTATTTCGCGTCCAACGAGTGCTCATTCGACAAAATCGGTGTCAAATAATTTTAATCAAAATTTCGTTAAAAATCATGGACTATACCCTTTGCACTTTTTTTATCAAAATTAATTTTTATCACCGATTTTGACGGGGGAGGGCTTATTTTACCTGGAAAAGAAATTGAAAATGATGTGAAAAGGAATTTTCCAAAAAAAGTCTCCAGTTTTTAAAATAGAGCAAGAAAACTGCTCATGAAGGGCAACCTGAAACCAACCCACGAAAGAACGGTTTTCTTGGTATATTGTTGGAACTAGAAGGTGTTTCTTGGAAATATTTTACAGTTATATTCTTCCCATTATTTCGCGTCCAACGAGTGCTCATTCGTCAAAATAGGTGACAAAAATTTTTTACCAAAATTTCGTTAAAAATCATGGACTATACCCTTTGCACTTTTTTTATCAAAATTAATTTTTATCACCGATTTTGACGGGGGAGGGCTTATTTTACCTGGAAAAGAAACTGAAAATGATGTGAAAAGGAATTTTCCAAAAAAAGTCTCCAGTTTTTAAAATAGAGCAAGAAAACTGCTCATGAAGGGCAACCTGAAACCAACCCACGAAAGAACGGTTTTCTTGGTATATTGTTGGAACTAGAAGGTGTTTCTTGGAAATATTTTACAGTTATATTCTTCTCATTATTTCGCGTCCAACGAGTGCTCATTCGTCAAAATCGGTGACAAAAAATTTTAATCAAAATTTCATTAAAAAGCATGGACTATACCCTTTGCACTTTTTTTATCCAAAATAATTTTTATCGCCGATTTTGACGGGGGAGGGCTTATTTTAACGGGAAAAGAAATTTAATATGATGTGAAAAGGAATTTTCCAAAAAAAGTCTCCAGTTTTTAAAATAGAGCAAGAAAACTGCTCATGAAGGGCAACCTGAAACCAACCCACGAAAGAACGGTTTTCTTGGTATATTGTTGGAACTAGAAGGTGTTTCTTGGAAATATTTTACAGTTATATTCTTCTCATTATTTCGCGTCCAACGAGTGCTCATTCGACAAAATCGGTGTCAAATAATTTTAATCAAAATTTCGTTAAAAATCATGGACTATACCCTTTGCACTTTTTTTATCAAAATTAATTTTTATCACCGATTTTGACGGGGGAGGGCTTATTTTACCTGGAAAAGAAACTGAAAATGATGTGAAAAGGAATTTTCCAAAAAAAGTCTCCAGTTTTTAAAATAGAGCAAGAAAACTGCTCATGAAGGGCAACCTGAAACCAACCCACGAAAGAACGGTTTTCTTGGTATATTGTTGGAACTAGAAGGTGTTTCTTGGAAATATTTTACAGTTATATTCTTCTCATTATTTCGCGTCCAACGAGTGCTCATTCGTCAAAATCGGTGACAAAAAATTTTAATCAAAATTTCATTAAAAAGCATGGACTATACCCTTTGCACTTTTTTTATCCAAAATAATTTTTATCGCCGATTTTGACGGGGGAGGGCTTATTTTAACTGGAAAAGAAATTTAATATGATGTGAAAAGGAATTTTCCAAAAAAAGTCTCCAGTTTTTAAAATAGAGCAAGAAAACTGCTCATGAAGGGCAACCTGAAACCAACCCACGAAAGAACGGTTTTCTTGGTATATTGTTGGAACTAGAAGGTGTTTCTTGGAAATATTTTACAGTTATATTCTTCTCATTATTTCGCGTAAAACGAGTGCTCATTCGACAAAATCGGTGTCAAATAATTTTAATCAAAATTTCGTTAAAAATCATGGACTATACCCTTTGCACTTTTTTTATCAAAATTAATTTTTATCACCGATTTTGACGGGGGAGGGCTTATTTTACCTGGAAAAGAAATTGAAAATGATGTGAAAAGGAATTTTCCAAAAAAAGTCTCCAGTTTTTAAAATAGAGCAAGAAAACTGCTCATGAAGGGCAACCTGAAACCAACCCACGAAAGAACGGTTTTCTTGGTATATTGTTGGAACAAGCAGGTGTTTCTTGAAAATATTTTACAGTTATATTCTTCTCATTATTTCGTGTCCAACGAGTGCTCATTCGTCAAAATCGGTGACAAAAAATTTTAATCAAAATTTCGTTAAAAAGCATGGACTATACCCTTTGCACTTTTTTTATCCAAAATAATTTTTATCGCCGATTTTGACGGGGGAGGGCTTATTTTAACGGGAAAAGAAATTGAAAATGAAGTGAAAAGGAATTTTCCAAAAAAAGTCTCCAGTTTTTAAAATAGAGCAAGAAAACTGCTCATGAAGGGCAATCTGAAACCAACCCACGAAAGAACGGTTTTCTTGGTATATTGTTGGAACTAGAAGGTGTTTCTTGGAAATATTTTACAGTTATATTCTTCTCATTATTTCGCGTCCAACGAGTGCTCATTCGACAAAATCGGTGTTTCTTGGAAATATTTTACAGTTATATTCTTCTCATTATTTCGCGTCCAACGAGTGCCCATTCGTCAAAATCGGTGACAAAAAATTTCAATCAAAATTTCGTTAAAAAGCATGGCTATACCCTTTGCACTTTTTTTATCAAAAATAATTTTTCTCACCGATTTTGACGGGGCAGGGCTTATTTTAACTGGAAAAGGAATTGAAAATGATGTGAAAAGGAATTTTCCAAAAAAAGTCTCCAGTTTTTAAAATAGAGCAAGAAAACTGCTCATGAAGGGCAACCTGAAACCAACCCACGAAAGAACGGTTTTCTTGGTATATTGTTGGAACTAGAAGGTGTTTCTTGGAAATATTTTACAGTTATATTCTTCTCATTATTTCGCGTCCAACGGATGCTCATTCGTCAAAATCGGTGACAAAAAATTTTAATCAAAATTTCGTTAAAAATCATGGACTATACCCTTTGCACTTTTTTTATCAAAAATAATTTTTCTCACCGATTTTGACGGGGGAGGGCTTATTTTAACGGGAAAAGGAATTGAAAATGATGTGAAAAGGAATTTTCCAAAAAAAGTCTCCAGTTTTTAAAATAGAGCAAGAAAACTGCTCATGAAGGGCAACCTGAAACCAACCCACGAATGAACGGTTTTCTTGGTATATTGTTGGAACTAGAAGGTGTTTCTTGGAAATATTTTACAGTTATATTCTTCTCATTATTTCGCGTCCAACGAGTGCTCATTCGTCAAAATCGGTGTCAAAAAATTTTAATCAAAATTTCGTTAAAAATCATGCACTTTTTTTATCAAAAATAATTTTTATCACCGATTTTGACGGGGGAGGGCTTATTGTAACGAAAAAAGGAATTGAAAATGATGTGAAAATGAATTTTCCAAAAAAAGTCTCCAGTTTTTAAAATAGAGCAAGAAAACTGCTCATGAAGGGAAACCTGAAACCAACCCACGAAAGAACGGTTTTCTTGGTATATTATTGGAACTAGAAGGTGTTTCTTGGAAATATTTTACAGTTATATTCTTCTCATTATTTCGCGTCCAACGAGTGCTCATTCGACAAAATCGGTGTCAAATAATTTTAATCAAAATTTCGTTAAAAATCATGGACTATACACTTTGCACTTTTTTTATCAAAAATAATTTTTCTCGCCGATTTTGACGGCGGAGGGCTTATTTTAACGGGAAAAGAAATTGAAAATGATGTGAAAAGGAATTTTCCAAAAAAAGTCTCCAGTTTTTAAAATAGAGCAAGAAAACTGCTCATGAAGGGCAACCTGAAACCAACCCACGAAAGAACGGTTTTCTTGGTATATTGTTGGAACTAGCAGGTGTTTCTTGGAAATATTTTACAGTTATATTCTTCTCAATATTTCGCGTCCAACGAGTGCTCATTAGTCAAAATCGGTGACAAAAAATTTTAATCAAAATTTCATTAAAAAGCATGGACTATACCCTTTGCACTTTTTTTATCAAAAATAATTTTTCTCACCGATTTTGACGAGGGAGGGCTTATTTTAACGGGAAAAGGAATTGAAAATGATGTGAAAAGGAATTTTCCAAAAAAAGTCTCCAGTTTTTAAAATAGAGCAAGAAAACTGCTCATGAAGGGCAACCTGAAACCAACCCACGAAAGAACGGTTTTCTTGGTATATTGTTGGAACTAGAAGGTGTTTCTTGGAAATATTTTACAGTTATATTCTGCTCATTATTTCGCGTCCAACGAGTGCTCATTCGTCAAAATCGGTGACAAAAAATTTTAATCAAAATTTCGTTAAAAATCATGGACTATACCCTTTGAACTTTTTTTATCAAAAATAATTTTTCTCACCGATTTTGACGGGGGAGGGCTTATTTTAACTGGAAAAGAAATTTAATATGATGTGAAAAGGAATTTTCCAAAAAAAGTCTCCAGTTTTTAAAATAGATCAAGAAAACTGCTCATGAAGGGCAACCTGAAACCAACCCACGAAAGAACGGTTTTCTTGGTATATTGTTGGAACTAGCAGGTGTTTCTTGGAAATATTTTACAGTTATATTCTTCTCATTATTTTGCGTCCAACGAGTGCCCATTCGTCAAAATCGGTGACAAAAAATTTTAATCAAAATTTCGTTAAAAATCATGGACTATACCCTTTGCACTTTTTTTATCAAAATTAATTTTTATCACCGATTTTGACGGGGGAGGGCTTATTTTACCCGGAAAAGAAATTGAAAATGATGTGAAAAGGAATTTTCCAAAAAAAGTCTCCAGTTTTTAAAATAGATCAAGAAAACTGCTCATGAAGGGCAACCTGAAACCAACCCACGAAAGAACGGTTTTCTTGGTATATTGTTGGAACTAGCAGGTGTTTCTTGGAAATATTTTACAGTTATATTCTTCTCATTATTTCGCGTCCAACGAGTGCCCATTCGTCAAAATCGGTGACAAAAAATTTTAATCAAAATTTCGTTAAAAATCATGGACTATACCCTTTGCACTTTTTTTATCAAAATTAATTTTTATCACCGATTTTGACGGGGGAGGGCTTATTTTACCCGGAAAAGAAATTGAAAATGATGTGAAAAGGAATTTTCCAAAAAAAGTCTCCAGTTTTTAAAATAGAGCAAGAAAACTGCTAATGAAGGGCAACCTGAAACCAACCCACGAAAGAACGGTTTTCTTGGTATATTGTTGGAACTAGAAGGTGTTTCTTGGAAATATTTTACAGTTATATTCTTCTCATTATTTCGCGTCCAACGAGTGCTCATTCGTCAAAATCGGTGACAAAAAATTTTAATCAAAATTTCGTTAAAAATCATGGACTATACCCTTTGAACTTTTTTTGTCAAAAATAATTTTTCTCACCGATTTTGACGGGGGAGGGCTTATTTTAACTGGAAAAGATATTTAATATGATGTGAAAAGGAATTTTCCAAAAAAAGTCTCCAGTTTTTAAAATAGAGCAAGAAAACTGCTCATGAAGGGCAACCTGAAACCAACCCACGAAAGAACGGTTTTCTTGGTATATTGTTGGAACTAGAAGGTGTTTCTTGGAAATATTTTACAGTTATATTCTTCTCATTATTTCGCGTCCAACGAGTGCTCATTCGTCAAAATCGGTGACAAAAAATTTTAATCAAAATTTCGTTAAAAATCATGCACTTTTTTTATCAAAAATAATTTTTCTCACCGATTTTGACGAGGGAGTGCTTATTTTAACGGGAAAAGGAATTGAAAATGATGTGAAAAGGAATTTTCCACAAAAAGTCTCCAGTTTTTAAAATAGAGCAAGAAAACTGCTCATGAAGGGCAACCTGAAACCAACCCACGAAAGAACGGTTTTCTTGGTATATTGTTGGAACTAGAAGGTGTTTCTTGGAAATATTTTACAGTTATATTCTTCTCATTATTTCGCGTCCAACGAGTGCCCATTCGTCAAAAGCGGTGACAAAAAACTTTAATCAAAATTTCGTTAAAAATCATGGATTATACCCTTTGCACTTTTTTTATCAAAATTAATTTTTATCACCGATTTTGACGGGGGAGGGCTTATTTTACCCGGAAAAGAAATTGAAAATGATGTGAAAAGGAATTTTCCAAAAAAAGTCTCCAGTTTTTAAAATAGAGCAAGAAAACTGCTAATGAAGGGCAACCTGAAACCAACCCACGAAAGAACGGTTTTCTTGGTATATTGTTGGAACTAGAAGGTGTTTCTTGGAAATATTTTACAGTTATATTCTTCTCATTATTTCGCGTCCAACGAGTGCTCATTCGTCAAAATAGGTGACAAAAAATTTTAATCAAAATTTCGTTAAAAATCATGGACTATACCCTTTGCACTTTTTTTATCAAAAATAATTTTTCTCACCGATTTTGACGAGGGAGGGCTTATTTTAACGGGAAAAGGAATTGAAAATGATGTGAAAAGGAATTTTCCAAAATAAGTCTCCAGTTTTTAAAATAGAGCAAGAAAACTGCTCATGAAGGGCAACCTGAAACCAACCCACGAAAGAACGGTTTTCTTGGTATATTGTTGGAACTAGAAGGTGTTTCTTGGAAATATTTTACAGTTATATTCTTCTCATTATTTCGCGTCCAACGGATGCTCATTCGTCAAAATCGGTGACAAAAAATTTTAATCAAAATTTCGTTAAAAATCATGGGCTATACCCTTTGCACTTTTTTTATCAAAAATAATTTTTCTCACCGATTTTGACGGGAGAGGGCTTATTTTAACGGGAAAAGGAATTGAAAATGATGTGAAAAGGAATTTTCCAAAAAAAGTCTCCAGTTTTTAAAATAGAGCAAGAAAACTGCTCATGAAGGGCAACCTGAAACCAACCCACGAATGAACGGTTTTCTTGGTATATTGTTGGAACTAGCAGGTGTTTCTTGGAAATATTTTACAGTTATATTCTTCTCATTATTTCGCGTCCAACGAGTGCTCATTCGTCAAAATCGGTGTCAAAAAATTTTAATCAAAATTTCGTTAAAAATCATGGACTACACCCTTTGCACTTTTTTTATCAAAAATAATTTTTATCACCGATTTTGACGGGGGAGGGCTTATTTTAACGGGAAAAGGAATTGAAAATGATGTGAAAAGGAATTTTCCAAAAAAGTCTCCAGTTTTTAAAATAGAGCAAGAAAACTGCTCATGAAGGGCAACCTGAAACCAACCCACGAAAGAACGGTTTTCTTGGTATATTATTGGAACTAGAAGGTGTTTCTTGGAAATATTTTACAGTTATATTCTTCTCATTATTTCGCGTCCAACGAGTGCTCATTCGTCAAAATCGGTGACAAAAAATTTTAATCAAAATTTCGTTAAAAATCATGGACTATACCCTTTGCACTTTTTTTATCAAAATTAATTTTTATCACCGATTTTGACGGGGGAGGGCTTATTTTACCCGGAAAAGAAATTGAAAATGATGTGAAAAGGAATTTTCCAAAAAAAGTCTCCAGTTTTTAAAATAGAGCAAGAAAACTGCTAATGAAGGGCAACCTGAAACCAACCCACGAAAGAACGGTTTTCTTGGTATATTGTTGGAACTAGCAGGTGTTTCTTGGAAATATTTTACAGTTATATTCTTCTCATTATTTCGCGTCCAACGAGTGCCCATTCGTCAAAATCGGTGACAAAAAATTTTAATCAAAATTTCGTTAAAAATCATGGACTATACCCTTTGCACTTTTTTTATCAAAAATAATTTTTCTCACCGATTTTGACGGGGGAGGGCTTATTTTAACGGGAAAAGGAATTGAAAATGATGTGAAAAGGAATTTTCCAAAAAAAGTCTCCAGTTTTTAAAATAGAGCAAGAAAACTGCTCATGAAGGGCAACCTGAAACCAACCCACGAATGAACGGTTTTCTTGGTATATTGTTGGAACTAGAAGGTGTTTCTTGGAAATATTTTACAGTTATATTCTTCTCATTATTTCGCGTCCAACGAGTGCTCATTCGTCAAAATCGGTGTCAAAAAATTTTAATCAAAATTTCGTTAAAAATCATGGACTACACCCTTTGCACTTTTTTTATCAAAAATAATTTTTATCACCGATTTTGACGGGGGAGGGCTTATTTTAACGGGAAAAGGAATTGAAAATGATGTGAAAAGGAATTTTCCAAAAAAAGTCTCCAGTTTTTAAAATAGAGCAAGAAAACTGCTCATGAAGGGTAACCTGAAACCAACCCACGAAAGAACGGTTTTCTTGGTATATTATTGGAACTAGAAGGTGTTTCTTGGAAATATTTTACAGTTATATTCTTCTCATTATTTCGCGTCCAACGAGTGCTCATTCGACAAAATCGGTGTCAAATAATTTTAATCAAAATTTCGTTAAAAATCATGGACTATACCCTTTGCACTTTTTTTATCAAAAATAATTTTTCTCGCCGATTTTGACGGGGGAGGGCTTATTTTAACTGGAAAAGAAATTGAAAATGAAGTGAAAAGGAATTTTCCAAAAAAAGTCTCCAGTTTTTAAAATAGAGCAAGAAAACTGCTCATGAAGGGCAATCTGAAACCAACCCACGAAAGAACGGTTTTCTTGGTATATTGTTGGAACTAGAAGGTGTTTCTTGGAAATATTTTACAGTTCTATTCTTCTCATTATTTCGCGTCCAACGAGTGCTCATTCGTCAAAATCGGTGACAAAAAATTTTAATCAAAATTTCGTTAAAAGTCATGGACTATACCCTTTGCACTTTTTTTATCAAAAATAATTTTTCTCACCGATTTTGACGGGGGAGGGCTTATTTTAACTGGAAAAGAAATTGAAAATGATGTGAAAAGGAATTTTCCAAAAAAAGTCTCCAGTTTTTAAAATAGAGCAAGAAAACTGCTCATGAAGGGCAACCTGAAACCAACCCACGAATGAACGGTTTTCTTGGTATATTGTTGGAACTAGAAGGTGTTTCTTGGAAATATTTTACAGTTATATTCTTCTCATTATTTCGCGTCCAACGAGAGCTCATTCGTCAAAATCGGTGAGAAAAAATTTTAAACAAAATTTCGTTAAAAATCATGGACTATACCCTTTGCACTTTTTTTATCAAAAATAATTTTTCTCGCCGATTTTGACGGCGGAGGGCTTATTTTAACGGGAAAAGAAATTGAAAATGAAGTGAAAAGGAATTTTCCAAAAAAAGTCTCCAGTTTTTAAAATAGAGCAAGAAAACTGCTCATGAAGGGCAATCTGAAACCAACCCACGAAAGAACGGTTTTCTTGGTATATTGTTGGAACTAGAAGGTGTTTCTTGGAAATATTTTACAGTTATATTCTTCTCATTATTTCGCGTCCAACGAGTGCCCATTCGTCAAAATCGGTGACAAAAAATTTTAATCAAAATTTCGTTAAAGAGCATGGACTATACCCTTTGCACTTTTTTTATCAAAAATAATTTTTCTCACCGATTTTGACGGGGCAGGGCTTATTTTAACTGGAAAAAGAATTGAAAATGATGTGAAAAGGAATTTTCCAAAAAAAGTCTCCAGTTTTTAAAATAGAGCAAGAAAACTGCTCATGAAGGGCAACCTGAAACCAACCCACGAAAGAACGGTTTTCTTGGTATATTGTTGGAACTAGCAGGTGTTTCTTGGAAATATTTTACAGTTATATTCTTCTCATTATTTCGCGTCCAACGGATGCTCATTCGTCAAAATCGGTGAGAAAAAATTTTAATCAAAATTTCGTTAAAAATCATGGACTATACCCTTTGCACTTTTTTTATCAAAAATAATTTTTATCACCGATTTTGACGGGGGAGGGCTTATTTTAACGGGAAAAGGAATTGAAAATGATGTGAAAAGGAATTTTCCAAAAAAAGTCTCCAGTTTTTAAAATAGAGCAAGAAAACTGCTCATGAAGGGCAACCTGAAACCAACCCACGAAAGAACGGTTTTCTTGGTATATTGTTGGAACTAGCAGGTGTTTCTTGGAAATATTTTACAGTTATATTCTTCTCATTATTTCGCGTCCAACGAGTGCCCATTCGTCAAAATCGGTGACAAAAAATTTTAATCAAAATTTCGTTAAAGAGCATGGACTATACCCTTTGCACTTTTTTTATCAAAAATAATTTTTCTCACCGATTTTGACGGGGCAGGGCTTATTTTAACTGGAAAAAGAATTGAAAATGATGTGAAAAGGAATTTTCCAAAAAAAGTCTCCAGTTTTTAAAATAGAGCAAGAAAACTGCTCATGAAGGGCAACCTGAAACCAACCCACGAAAGAACGGTTTTCTTGGTATATTATTGGAACTAGAAGGTGTTTCTTGGAAATATTTTACAGTTATATTCTTCTCATTATTTCGCGTCCAACGAGTGCTCATTCGACAAAATCGGTGTCAAATAATTTTAATCAAAATTTCGTTAAAAATCATGGACTATACACTTTGCACTTCTTTTATCAAAAATAATTTTTCTCGCCGATTTTGACGACGGAGGGCTTATTTTAACGGGAAAAGAAATTGAAAATGAAGTGAAAAGGAATTTTCCAAAAAAAGTCTCCAGTTTTTAAAATAGAGCAAGAAAACTGCTCATGAAGGGCAATCTGAAACCAACCCACGAAAGAACGGTTTTCTTGGTATATTGTTGGAACTAGAAGGTGTTTCTTGGAAATATTTTACAGTTATATTCTTCTCATTATTTCGCGTCCAACGAGTGCTCATTCGTCAAAATAGGTGACAAAAAATTTTAATCAAAATTTCGTTAAAAATCATGGACTATACCCTTTGCACTTTTTTTATCAAAAATAATTTTTCTCACCGATTTTGACGAGGGAGGGCTTATTTTAACGGGAAAAGGAATTGAAAATGATGTGAAAAGGAATTTTCCAAAAAAAGTCTCCAGTTTTTAAAATAGAACAAGAAAACTGCTCATGAAGGGCAACCTGAAACCAACTCACGAAAGAACGGTTTTCTTGGTATATTGTTGGAACTAGCAGGTGTTTCTTGGAAATATTTTACAGTTATATTCTTCTCATTATTTCGCGTCCAACGAGTGCCCATTCGTCAAAATCGGTGACAAAAAACTTTAATCAAAATTTCGTTAAAAATCATGGACTATACCCTTTGCACTTTTTTTATCAAAATTAATTTTTATCACCGATTTTGACGGGGGAGGGCTTATTTTACCCGGAAAAGAAATTGAAAATGATGTGAAAAGGAATTTACCAAAAAAAGTCTCCAGTTTTTAAAATAGAGCAAGAAAACTGCTAATGAAGGGCAACCTGAAACCAACCCACGAAAGAACGGTTTTCTTGGTATATTGTTGGAACTAGAAGGTGTTTCTTGGAAATATTTTACAGTTATATTCTTCTCATTATTTCGCGTCCAACGAGTGCTCATTCGTCAAAATAGGTGACAAAAAATTTTAATCAAAATTTCGTTAAAAATCATGGACTATACCCTTTGCACTTTTTTTATCAAAAATAATTTTTCTCACCGATTTTGACGAGGGAGGGCTTATTTTAACGGGAAAAGGAATTGAAAATGATGTGAAAAGGAATTTTCCAAAAAAAGTCTCCAGTTTTTAAAATAGAACAAGAAAACTGCTCATGAAGGGCAACCTGAAACCAACCCACGAAAGAACGGTTTTCTTGGTATATTGTTGGAACTAGAAGGTGTTTCTTGGAAATATTTTACAGTTATATTCTTCTCATTATTTCGCGTCCAACGAGTGCTCATTCGTCAAAATAGGTGACAAAAAATTTTAATCAAAATTTCGTTAAAAATCATGGACTATACCCTTTGCACTTTTTTTATCAAAAATAATTTTTCTCACCGATTTTGACGGGGGAGGGCTTATTTTAACGGGAAAAGGAATTGAAAATGATGTGAAAAGGAATTTTCCAAAAAAAGTCTCCAGTTTTTAAAATAGAGCAAGAAAACTGCTCATGAAGGGCAACCTGAAACCAACCCACGAATGAACGGTTTTCTTGGTATATTGTTGGAACTAGAAGGTGTTTCTTGGAAATATTTTACAGTTATATTCTTCTCATTATTTCGCGTCCAACGAGTGCTCATTCGTCAAAATCGGTCAAAAAATTTTAATCAAAATTTCGTTAAAAATCATGGACTACACCCTTTGCACTTTTTTTATCAAAAATAATTTTTATCACCGATTTTGACGGGGGAGGGCTTATTTTAACGGGAAAAGGAATTGAAAATGATGTGAAAAGGAATTTTCCAAAAAAAGTCTCCAGTTTTTAAAACAGAGCAAGAAAACTGCTCATGAAGGGCAATCTGAAACCAACCCACGAAAGAACGGTTTTCTTGGTATATTGTTGGAACTAGAAGGTGTTTCTTGGAAATATTTTACAGTTATATTCTTCTCATTATTTCGCGTCCAACGAGTGCTCATTCGACAAAATCGGTGTCAAATAATTTTAATCAAAATTTCGTTAAAAATCATGGACTATACCCTTTGCACTTTTTTTATCAAAAATAATTTTTCTCGCCGATTTTGACGGGGGAGGGCTTATTTTAACTGGAAAAGAAATTGAAAATGAAGTGAAAAGGAGTTTTCCAAAAAAAGTCTCCAGTTTTTAAAATAGAGCAAGAAAACTGCTCATGAAGGGCAATCTGAAACCAACCCACGAAAGAACGGTTTTCTTGGTATATTGTTGGAACTAGAAGGTGTTTCTTGGAAATATTTTACAGTTCTATTCTTCTCATTATTTCGCGTCCAACGAGTGCTCATTCGTCAAAATCGGTGACAAAAAATTTTAATCAAAATTTCGTTGAAAGTCATGGACTATACCCTTTGCACTTTTTTTATCAAAAATAATTTTTCTCACCGATTTTGACGGGGGAGGGCTTATTTTAACTGGAAAAGAAATTGAAAATGATGTGAAAAGGAATTTTCCAAAAAAAGTCTCCAGTTTTTAAAATAGAGCAAGAAAACTGCTCATGAAGGGCAACCTGAAACCAACCCACGAAAGAACTGTTTTCTTGGTATATTGTTGGAACTAGAAGGTGTTTCTTGGATATATTTTACAGTTATATTCTTCTCATTATTTCGCGTCCAACGAGAGCTCATTCGTCAAAATCGGTGAGAAAAAATTTTAATCAAAATTTCGTTAAAAATCATGGACTATACCCTTTGCACTTTTTTTATCAAAAATAATTTTTCTCGCCGATTTTGACGGCGGAGGGCTTATTTTAACGGGAAAAGAAATTGAAAATGAAGTGAAAAGGAATTCTCCAAAAAAAGTCTCCAGTTTTTAAAATAGAGCAAGAAAACTGCTCATGAAGGGCAATCTGAAACCAACCCACGAAAGAACGGTTTTCTTGGTATATTGTTGGAACTAGAAGGTGTTTCTTGGAAATATTTTACAGTTATATTCTTCTCATTATTTCGCGTCCAACGAGTGCTCATTCGACAAAATCGGTGTCAAATAATTTTAATCAAAATTTCGTTAAAAATCGTGGACTATACCCTTTGCACTTTTTTTATCAAAAATAATTTTTCTCACCGATTTTGACGGGGGAGGGCTTATTTTAACTGGAAAAGAAATTGAAAATGATGTGAAAAGGAATTTTCCAAAAAAAGTCTCCAGTTTTTAAAATAGAGCAAGAAAACTGCTCATGAAGGGCAACCTGAAACCAACCCACACAAGAACGGTTTTCTTGGTATATTGTTGAAACTAGCAGGTGTTTCTTGGATATATTTTACAGTTATATTCCTCTCATTATTCCGCGTCCAACCAGTGCTCATTCGTCAAAATCAGTAACAAAAAATTTTAATCAAAACTTCGCTGAAAAGCATTTGCACTTTTTTTATCAAAAATAATTTTTCTCACCGATTTTGACGGGGGAGGGCTTATTTTAAGAGGAAAAGGAATAGAAAACGACGTGAAAAGGAGTTTTCCAAAAAAAGTCCACAGTTTTTAAAATAAAGCAAGAAAACTGCTCATGAAGGGCAACCTGAAACCAACCCACACAAGAACGGTTTTCTTGGTATATTGTTGGAACTAGAAGGTGTTTCTTGGAAATATTTTACAGTTATACTCTTCTCATTATTTCGCGTCCAACGAGAGCTCATTCGTCAAAATCGGTGACAAAAAATTTTAATCAAAATTTCGTTAAAAAGCATGGACCCTTTGCACTTTTTTTATCACAAATAATTTTTCTCACCGATTTTGACGGGGGAAGGCTTATTTTAACGGGGAGAGAAATTGAAAATGATGTGAAAAGGAATTTTCCAAAAAATGTGTCCAGTTCTTAAAATAGAGCAAGAAAACTGCTCATGAAGGGCAACCTGAAACCAACCCACACAAGAACGGTTTTCTTGGTATATTGTTGAAACTAGCAGGTGTTTCTTGGATATATTTTACAGTTATATTCCTCTCTATATTCCGCGTCCAACCAGTGCTCATTCGTCAAAATCAGTAACAAAAAATTTTAATCAAAACTTCGCTGAAAAGCATTTGCACTTTTTTTATCAAAAATAATTTTTCTCACCGATTTTGACGGGGGAGGGCTTATTTTAAGAGGAAAAGGAATAGAAAACGACGTGAAAAGGAGTTTTCCAAAAAAAGTCCACAGTTTTTAAAATAAAGCAAGAAAACTGCTCATGAAGGGCAACCTGAAACCAACCCAAACAAGAACGGTTTTCTTGGTATATTGTTGAAACTAGCAGGTGTTTCTTGGATATATTTTACAGTTATATTCCTCTCATTATTCCGCGTCCAACGAGAGCTCATTCGTCAAAATCGGTTACAAAAAAATTTAATCAAAATTTCGCTAAAAAGCATTTGCAGTTTTTTTTTTTAAACTAATTTTTCGCACCGATTTTGACGGGAGAGGGCTTATTTTGACGGGAGAAGGAATAGAAAACGATGTGAAATGGAATTTTTCCAAAAAGTCCCCAGTTTTTAAAATAGAGCAAGAAAACTGCTCATGAAGGGCAACCTCAAACCAACCCACACAAGAACGTGTTTCTTGGTATATTGTTGAAAGTAGCAAGTGTTTTTTGGAAATATTTTACAGTTATATTCCTCTCATTATTCCGCGTCCAACGAGTGCTCATTCGTCAAACTCTATACTAATTGTATATCCAAAAATTACTGGGAGTAAGGTTGTCTGTGGAATACCTATCATATATGTATATCCTTTACACTGGGAAGAGTAACGACGATTTGCAGCGAAAAATAAATAAGGTTTGAATACAATTTACAAGATGGCTATATGGAAATAAAGTTACAATAAGTACTTCGAAGACAAACTATCAGTACGTTTACATAAATACTTGAAGTATACTTGAGGTACACTTGAAATATTATGAAAACGCTCATTCAACTTAAGTAATTGGAAAATTAAATTCAAGAAAAATTCAAGTCAAGTAATTGGAATTAATTCAATCAACCGCCCTACCTGAGCTTCAAGTGGATTTCAAGTCAAGTATTCAAGTATTCATGTAAACGTAGCAGAGATGCAAGCAAAAGTTGAACATTACACTGGAAATGGAAGGAGATTGTATTAAAGGAGTTGACTCAAATAAATATGCGATAGTGGATAGACTTGGAAACAGCACACCGTATACCTATGTGAATAAAAATGTGGCAACAATTATAGGAATCATGAGAAGAGACTTTTTTAATTAGGTACCAGACGAAAATTCTAATTTACTTAATTTATACTAGATACCAATAATTACTTACAATATTATTAACTGATCACAATGTAGCAATGAGAATTGGAAAATATAATAAAAATAAATCTTTTTTTTTTGTTTTCTCGGTAACTAACCAGATAAAAACTTTTAAAAAATGAAATATAATCATGATCCTTGAATTCGTCTGCGTGGTTTGAGCCCGGCCCCTTTGAAATCAGTTTCATAAAATTTTCTACGGAGCAGTAAACAAAAAATTAGTTGTTTATGTTTTTATGATATTTTATTGACGCGGGTAGAGCGCGGTAGGAAAAATTTGCATAAATGAGAATGAGAATTTGTAGACATCTAGGAATCACTAGACGAGTTAAAATTCATTCTGATTATTTAGTACAAAATTGTACAAAACACTAACACATATGAAGTAAAATGTGTTTCGTTTTTCCCACACAAAAATTTCAAGTGGGAAATGTCACCATCATCGATTACGTTCGGGAGAATGGGTTGTTGAAGTGAAATTTTTGGGAGTGAAAATTGTCGAAATTCAATATCAAAACAGTGGTCAAAATCGTTAAAACGCGTAGTTTTAGATAACTAAAACAATTCTACTTAAGATTCCATTAGCTTTGGTGAAAGTGATAATACCGAGAGAAAATTTGTAACAGGTAAAAAGAAAAGGTTGTCAGAGGTTTGACATTTTGTTTTGCCAATTTTTTTATTTATTCCGTGAGATATTCTATTGATATACCTAAAATAAATATTTTTGACTTGCATAAGGATTGATTAATCATTGTGGAAATTCAGTTTAACTACCTGAACCGGACCGGATAAGGTCACTTGATGTGATAGTGAAATAAAACCAAATCAAAAGCTCTGTGACTCGAGTTCTTGCTTCCAGTTGAACAGCTGCATGCCTGCTCTATTACTATTTTGATTTAGAAATTCATCGTAGAGTTATATAGGTACAGCGTTCATAATTAATTTAAATAAGAATTTTAGCAAATTGGTTCAAATATTTTTGAATTATAATTACCATTAGCAAGATAAGATGGAAGAGTTCGGGATACTTTTTTAATTATGCCAAGTCTACATATCTATGCCAAAAGGAAGAACTACCTTATATGCGGTTAAATTCTTGATTATAGTACTGATATCATACATATATATCCCAAAAGGAAGGACAACCTTCTATGTGGTTAAATTGTTGACTATAGTAGTGGTATCAGCAAATCCAGATGTCCAGAATGAAATCTAAACCGTTGCGGTAAGAAGGAAGGTAATTTTTGTGTTGCAAAATCTGCGAACAATTGCAAGCAGATTTTTCACTTCAAACGTAGAGTCATCTATAGTTTAGGTCATGCTATAACGAATATTTTATGCTATTTCAGTTAGAAAAGTAAATCATTGTTCTAGAACTCCCATATACTGTAGAGAACAAATTGTTCTGTCGATTGAAGTGAACTATTTGTACTGTTCGCTTTATTTATAAATCTTCTATGAAAATGTATGAGGGGTTCTTTTGTGTATCTTTTGTTATGCCCTGTTCTGCGCACACAAAAGAACAGCTCATCTAGGCTTTCTTCGTTCAATCTTGGCCTTACTATGCCCTTACTATGGCAATGGACTGACTTGAAACCGGAAGTGCCCAAACAGACCGGGGTCATACTAATGAACAAGCTACCCTTTTGCCATGCAGCCCTCGATGTATGCAGTACCATCTAGGCTTGGGATCCAATTAATTCCCGTAAGCATAAGGAGTGGGCAAAACGTTAACAGTTGCTTCGTTGGAACAGGCATCTAGTTAGCTTTCGTAAGGGCATTACCTTTTATTCGTCCCTCCTACTACCATGCCAGGCACCTGTACTGGAGTCATCACAAGGAAGTAGTAAAGGCACTTGCTCAGGAGCATAGTGAATTACTACTGTTCCCAAGCCAGCCCCCTCCATTAGAGTCACTGTAATTTCCGTCTGCAAAATGCCAAATCGATCCAGTCGTAAATTTGTATATAATTATGAAAACTTAACTTCAGAGCTTGTATTATATTCCAGGGTTTACGGGTGAAGTGCATGTTTTCATAACATTTTTGGCTCGGTTTGATTACAACGTTCCTATAGTACGGCCATGACTGTGCTAGCATGTTTGTAAGGAAACTTTCCTTTAAACGTTCACTCTCAAATGCTCAGAAATTGTACGCGGAAAGGGTTCTTTCTGCCGCATTTTCAGCGTACTATTAGTTTTTCAAGCGATTGAAATATTAATTACTTTTCAATTGATTTATTTGATTTATTAATTACTTGTTAGTCACTTGGTCAATTAAAAATGTAATCAATTAAGTTTCAATCCGAATGACAACTAATTTTGTAAACGAATAAGAATAACGTTTCATTCCATTATCATTCAGATGTTCCGGAAACCCAGAAGAGACAAACCTTTCTTAAGACTCTTAAGTATAAGAGATTGTACCGATATACTTAGACTATCATTATTAGGAATTTGGTTTCTGCCTGACCTCGATTTAAGAAGGAACAGTAGCCGGATATGTTGCATTGTTCGATGGCCAAGACGTCAGCTTACAATAAATAGTCTACAACAAACGGGCAGACTGTTGTAAGCTGACGTCTTGGTTATCAACACTGCAGCATATCTGGCTATCCTGTTTGTTAAAAATTCTGAGAAAATTAAGCCTTTTCTTGAGACCATGTTGAATTATTCGTGATAAATTATATTTTTGAATCGGTAATAACTTCATTATTTTCCAACTTGTGTCTACTCTGAATCATACTATGAAAACCAATTTGTATTGAACTAGTTTAATTGGTAGTCACCTTCAAATAGTTTGCAGGATGGGCCATTACTCAACAGTAAACTGTCGAAAGAAATTGCTTGGCTTTAGGGCTCTGTAGTATTTCATTTTAGATGGGATAATTCTACGATTCGAAACATTAAGAGTAATTTGACTTATTAATACACGGATCTATTAAACAACTTTGAAACCAGCACTCACCAATGATTGAGGCATTCATCTAATATTGTAAATTGCTCACTAAAAGTCATTGTTTTCATTTGGTTGCTCGCAGCCCACCTAAGGTTGTAGGTCCAATTAGAGTACATACCTTGATAAGATGTACGGTTCCATTTCCATTCCGTCTTATACACTACGACGGATTTAATGAATACAAAAAAAAAAAAAACGTGTGATTAATTTATGTTTCATTTCTCTTAAATTTGTGATAGGGTATGAATTATTAAAATTTCAATTTTCAGTTTCTAATTCAGTCTTCTTAAATCACTTTCAGGTTCACAAATATTCAACATAATGTCGGGTCCACCGCCTGGAAGCCAGGAAGATATTCCGCCACCTAAAGCTGATTTCAGTGCTCCGCCGCCATATGAGGCTGTTGGTGAATCGCAGATTTGTCACAGTAAGCTACCAACATATGAGGAAGTTCAAATGGAGAAAACTCTACACGGTGAATTGCCACCGTTACCTCCCCATCCGAACCCTCCACCAAATCCTCTGCACACGAGATCAACTGGAACAGGAACTCAGCCGGCATTAACCTTCATTGCTATTGATACAACAGATCCTGAGAATTTGACCAGTGACAACAGTCTACTCGGTACCGATATAATGTTCGTTACAGCTTTTATGGTTGCATTCCTGTTCAATTGGATTGGATTCCTTATGTTGACATGTTTTTGTCATACCATTGCTGCTCGATATGGTGCACTCTCAGGTTTTGGTCTTTCCCTAGCCAAATGGACACTTATCGTTAAACATTCTACTGATTTGGCCTCGCACGAAAACTCCTGGCTCTGGTGGCTTATAATGGCCTTTGGCTTCTTAATCTGTGTTCGAGCACTTGTTCAATACATAAGCATCAAACGTACTTGGCGGCTGCTGTCAGCGTCAGCTCAAGAGCGACTGTTATTTTTTTATTAATTAATAAAGTTTTTTTGGGCAATATCAAAAACTAAGTAATTTTTCGCACTTTTAGAATTATTCCTTAGCGTCAAAGAGAGCCCAAGTGCAACAGTTGCACTCTTTTTGTGGTATTACAGCTGTTCTAAGAAATATTAGTAATGTAAGGTAATAACACTGTTATTTTACTTTAGGGATTTGATTTGTTTTTTGTCTTTTTAATTGGTCTGACAACAGAAGCCAATAATTTAACTTCCTTTTTTTGGATTTGTGCAGTGCAGTGGAATATAAAAATTTCTTTTGGGAGTTACGGCGCATAAAACCATTAAATTGATTACCATGTGGATGGTAGGCGCAAACAAAATGTTAATACTGAGAGACTTTGTACTTGTGAAAATAAAAATGTCCAATTCAATTCTAATTGTGGTTTTTATTGTGCCTCTCGCTGCCATGCATATTTTGAGTGGGAAGAGGACAGACAAAGTTTTATATTCGTGCAATTCATTGCAAAATAAATCATTTACTTGGCAACATTTGCAAGCAAACCGAATGATAATTGCAAGGTTACCGTTTCTGACCAACTGGACTCTTCCATTTTAGAGTTGGGAGTGACTGGAAATCATTGATTGAATACTTTGTCTCACGGAAGTATCCGGACTGGTTCAACATTAACGATTTTGGATTTGGTATAATGAATACGAATTGGGCAATGAAATTTTAGAGCTCTACTATGAAGTGGGAAACTGGAAGAAAACGCTAGATAAATGACCCGATACAACATCATAATGGACCCCGAAATTAAATGGCAGGTTTAGACGTTTTCATCGGGAGACTTTTATGTGGGAGCCATATTAACTGGATACCAGTTTTTGAGAGTATTACTACTATGCGCCTGTGTACCAAATTGAGAAACATCACTATTGCAAATCAGGTTAAGGACGAGTGTTATCAGGCTCATCTTATTTCTAAAGCAGATATTGATGGGGGTTATGATGGTCAAATGATCAAAACACTGACATTGCTGACAAGGCTTATCTCAACACCAATAAGAACGGTGTTTATTTAAATATATTTATATCTTTTTATAACACTTAAAACAACTCAGAAGGCGATTTGGTAACGGAGCGTTCAATTTAAAAATGTAGTGGCGCAACTACAGATGGGTGATTCTTGTTATATCTCTCCATTGTGTATGGTGTTTGCTCAATTCGCAACGTACAGTGATGATACAAAGCTATGGACGAAACGGAAACAACGAATTCTGGCGCAATTTATGGCCGAATGATCAAAGCGGTTTTTGGTATGTCATTTCGAGGCAATTTCAATTATTCCTGATTACTTATTTTTTCCAAATAGTGATTGTCGGTTGTCAGTATCCTTTCTAGACACCTCATTTGGAAGAAGTCGGAGTTGGAGAAACATACACTTCACGGCCACACGCTTGTCTGTCTGTTGAATGTCTTTGAATAAAAATTTCAGTTTGTATAGAATACCAATATAGCTGACCCACATTTTTTTTTTGTTTTCACTTACAACGCCCCAGCCCCTGCTAGCGCGGGGGTTAGAAATTTCATATTGGGGAAAACATGAAAATATGGGTGAGCTATTTTGGTCTTACATACAAACTAAAAGTTTCATCGAAATCGGACGGTATCAGTTCACATTAAGGTAACAGATAACTTTGATCGACTATCATATCACATCAACGTGGTGCCACTGGCAAATAAGCGTCAGCGCGCCTGTGACAACGGCCGTGAAACTGTTAAGGACGTTAAACTTTTTTATAAATAGCTACAGATTAATTTGGATCACTTGTAGGACAATGCTCAAAATACAAGTCTTCCTATATTTGGATTTTAAAGGATTATAAAAGCCGTCAATTGAACAACATCGATCCCAAAAAAAAAGTACATCCATCTATTACACCATCCCCTGTGTAAATAACCAAAGAGTAGAAGAAATTGAGAGCTCATGTCATCTCCCTTGGTGTAGCATAATTATCGAATCTGATGATATTTATAGAGCGATATCAGTTTTAATATAAAAATATCAAAAGGTTATTTTTTTATATCTTGGATAAGGAATTGTAGTGAGATCTCGTTAAAACAAAACTGAGACTTTTCAATACTAATGTTGAAGTAGTACAAGATGTGAACGGCGCCATAGGTTATCGACGACTGGAAACCTTAAACGATGTTTGCGCCGAATTTTAAAATTTACTGAAGTGATCGTGCCTAAAACGAGAGCTGAGGTGGTCAGCGATATCAGGGACTGAGTTGAAAACTATCGCATGAAAGGGTATCTGATTGAGCTACAGCTCCCATCTTATAAGGCTGAGGTCTTCACCATCGTTGATATGGAAATTAAGGGAAAGGACATTGCTATCATCTCGGATAGTCAGGCAGCCACCTCGGGAACAGATCTGTCATGCAAGCGGATATTTGCATGAAGCATCAGCAGCGATGAGCGAACCAGAGTACTTGCACGTGTACACAAATTTTTCTTGTTGGAACTAATGAGAATCTGATTTTCTCGGGGCTCTCGGAAAGAAACAATGCAGAACTCGTTTATGCTCGATATACTTAATGAAATTATTAGTCATGAAGATAGCCTTAGTCTGAAGGAATTTTCGTACTGCAGTGAATTTCTGCCAGCAAGAAATAATTTGCTGATCTTTGAATTTCGCTTTGCGAGCCACGGCGTTCAAGGATACTGTTGACAGATTTCTAATGCATTCACGAGGCTCGTCCACCTTGAGTGGAATTCAGAAATACCGTTGTATAAAATAAAACGTTCCTAAGAATGAATATTGACAGTATTTTATGTGGAATTTATTGATAGAAACAAATCATAAAAAACTCAACATCTGGTAATCATATAAAAGTAATTTTCGTCCTAATTTGGTTTATTTGCCAGACATTTAATTCCTCATATTCCTCGATGCATTTATCTACCTGGTCGGGTTTATAACCTTTGGTGGTGCATCTTTCCATGACATCAGCAATTTTTACTGTTTTACTTGAACCAGCTAATTCTCGTACTAAGGCGAAGATTTTGTCGGAAGTATTTGGAATGCTGAAAAATATAAAAGATTTTCATAAACTGTCCTTCTAGAGAAATTCAATTAAATGAAACTTACTGTCCACGTTGATGGTCATGAATTTGATTCAAAGAATCTTTCGACATTTCCAAAAGTCTGAGAGCCTCCACAACATCGTCCTTGCGTACTGTTTCGCTCAACCCCAATCGAGCGAGAGCGGTAGACAAGCGAAGAATTCCCAATAAGTTTCGAGCTGATGTAAAAGTCATGTCTTTATTGTTTCTAGCTTCACGTCTTAATTCTACATAAGCTCCAACGATGTATTCAGTTAATTCTGTTGGTATCATGGGATTTACACGTTTACATAGAGCTATATAACGCCTCATTGTATTCATATCATAAGCTGCCACCGTAGTTGGAGGCTGTTCTCCATGAGTGTGTACAAATGTGATGTGCTTAGCTAAACGTAGATCATTATCTCTATCGGGCTTGTCTTGAATCAGCCATAACAAATCAAAACGTGATAGTAGTGCGGCTGGAAGTTGAATATTTTGCTCTATTGTACGACGTGGATTGTATCGGCCATATGCTGGATTTGCTGCTGCCAAAATAGAAACGCGAGCATTTAGTGTGGTCATAATGCCTGCCTTAGCTATTGAAATTGTTTGTTGTTCCATAACTTCATGAATAGCAGTTCTGTCATTTTCTGCCATCTTATCGAACTCATCAATACAACAGACTCCATGATCAGCTAAGACTAAAGCTCCTCCTTCTAGTGTCATTTCACCGGTAAGTGTATCTTTCATAACTGCTGCTGTTAGGCCAACTCCAGATGAACCACGTCCAGTTGTATATTGGCTTCTCATTGCCAAGCGGCTTATGTAATGTAACAGCTGGGATTTTGCAACACCAGGATCTCCCATTAGACAAATATTAATGTTACCACGAATTTTCATGCCATCAGGCCTCTTGTCTACACCACCAACTAGAAGTAAGAGTAGAGCTTTCTTTACATCTACATGTCCATAGATTTCAGGAGACAGACTGCTAGCAAGACGCTCCTTAAAATCAGGTGCAGACATTTCTCTGGTGAATTGTTCCCTTGTTTGTTCGGTTTCTTCATCAGAGATTTCATCAGATTTGTTAATGCAAATAATGCGCTAAAAATTATGAAGAAATCAGAGTTAAATTCTATGTATGTGAAAAATATACATCAACTACTAGGCGCCAATTCTTCAGCGATTATTACTACTATATATTGTCAAAAGTCGATGCAGTTTACAAACTTACATGAGCCTCCAGAAACGCGTCAGTTAGAAGTCCTGAAATAAGTTGCCTGAAACCAGTTCTCATCAAAGGCAAATATATTCCAGAGATGCAAACATGATCTCCTGGTTGAGCTTGTCTCGTAATTTCTCCACGACACATTATAGTCAAAGAACGCGGGATGTGGCCAACAGGAACTTGGTCACTCTAAAATAGAAAAAATAAATACAATAAACACATTTAGATATTATATATTTCCTTACATGCTCCTGAATTTTTAGTTCTTGAAATTTCATAAACTTAGAACCTCTAGTTTGAAGATATAATCGGCCTCCAGCCTTATTAATGCGGCAATCATCAGAAGGACAATCAATTACTGGCATGAAAGCCATAGAGTTAACTGGTTGGTAGGTCTCTGAACCACAACGGTCACATGTATATGTTGCCACCACTATTAAAGGTTTTACTTCAGTACAACGTGTGACAATGCCCCGTATAGTAACCAATCTTCCAATGTGTTCTGCTTTGATTTCTCGTATTGAATAGGCCTTCTCTGTAGACATTGGCTTGAATGCAATTTCACTAGAACAAAGTTGTTAGTATTTGCATTAATCTAAAAAACAATTTATAGCATACAATCGTTTCATAAGTTCTGGAGGAAATCTATTTCTTTCGTCCCTTTGCTCCATTTGATTTCTAGTGCGGGACTCCATCAAGAGCCGGTGCTCTATGTAAACATCTAAAGAATCTTTTGCAATCACCTCACGCTCTTTATATGTAGGGAGCAGTTCCATTATGGCATCGGAAAACATATTCGAATAGCGTCGAGTATTAACCACAATTGCTTCAGCGAGAGACTCATTGTACTCTTTTAAGTCATCCAAATCAATTGTCATAAGTACCTTGTTAGAATATGGTGGAGTATGGTATAATAAAGATTATCACAGAAATATGTAAATATATAATTACCTGCTCCCGGTGAGCTAATTTAACCAGTTGAATAGCATATTTAAACTTTTTCCTACCCTCATCATCAGTCTGGCAAAACTCAGCGAGGAAAGTCTTGACGGAATCTGAAAACGTAATTAATAAGCATGGTCTGGCTTATAAAATGCTTCATATTTTACCTTTGTCTTGAGCATAATCTCTTCGAGCCATTTTTAAAACGAAATCATGAACCAAAAAACACAAAAATTACTAAAAACTTTCTAAAACTTTTAAAAGCGACTCAGAACAAATTTTTGGCGCGAAATAACTACTCTACACTTTAAAATGAAGTTGAAATGACAGCATTCAGCAAAACAGCAGATGGAACGGAACGGGATAATGAAAATGAAACCCCGACACTAGCGCCGTTTAGTTTGATACTACAGTACGCTGGCGCCATCTAAGTTCCGCGGAGTTTTGATACTACAGTACGCTGGCGCCCTCATTAGGACCAATTCCGGAGTTATTTTTTTCCGGAGCCACGCGCTTTGATACTACAATACGCTGGCGCATGGCGCCCTCATTAGCCTCACATTGAACAAAGTTGACAGCAGAGACATCTCTAATTTCGAGGGAGAATGAGCTTGTATCACTGCTAATGGTTTTGGAAAAATCTAAGGTTAGGCTTGGAGTTCTGCTAGAAAAGCCAACTTTGCGTTTCGGCAGCCGTCTTCCGGGAACAAAAATTTTGTTCTAAAGTTTCAGTGGAATAAATTGAGTTTTCGGTTTACATTTTTCGGTTCTTCTTTTTGATGTGAGAGTGCTTTTATGCACCATGTAATTTTTCTGAAGATCCTGATAAACGGAACTTACCGTTGCCAACAAAATTACGGCAAACCGAGTACATATCTGTGTCAAGTTTTACCGGCATTGATTAAATTGTTTGGGGTCAATATGTGTATTTGCTTTAATGTTTCCATTCAAAAACCTTGCGAATTATATTCCAAGATATTTCGCCCTGCAAGCATATATTTTTAGATTTACAAAAAAGGAAGGATTTTCACGTAACCTAAAAGCCAATTTATAGTTAGGCCCTGGTTTTACTGGTGGTTACTTTATATCCAAACCGATATATTATCGGAAACGGCATCTGCCACGTACCCTACAGCTGAGATCCTCTTACCTTTAGCACGAGGATACTCAAAATGTCTTTACGTCTTAAAGGACCTAATTCAGTTTTAGTTACCATTTTATCAAATATTGGGCTCAAACGTCGACTCTGTCAACTCAGAAATTTTTTGCTTCATTAAGACGACGTTAGAAACACCTGTTTGAAAACTCATCATAGAATGACATTAAAAATACCGAATTTCTTTATATAGTGCTGAGATTTATTATAGAAGTTTAACGCGAACTCCCTTCTTTATCAGTCTACTTAGTCGTATCTAAAAATTGTGTACAAATGCTTTTACATCCTCGCTTCCTTCAAGAAGGCTTTCCAAATCTTGATTTTCTGGGGATTTCTTAGTAGGTTTCTCAGGAATCAGGAAACGGAAACTGAGATTCAAAATTTTTGGAATTTTATAATTTCTGGCATATGTTTTTGGATTTCCACTTTTATTTCACAACGTCCGTATTCACAGCCTATGTAAAGTGTAAAGTACTCAGCATTGTTAAACAGGCTTTATTTGTTGCTGAGCAGGAACAAATACCAGAATTAAATGGTTTCGGTGTATATATTTTAATGTTCCTTTCGTAAAAGTGATTTTCTTCACAAAACCTTTACATCTTCCAATTGTATGAATTGCCACTGTGTCATAGCAATCATTTCTACGATAATAATTTTTTGGAATTTGGGTAAATACGATGATCGGTTCCAATAAATAATTTTTATAAGTGCAAGTCAAATAAAATTATATGGTAAAAAATTTTGTGTTAAATATTAAACCACACTGATGAGACCTCTCTGATCGTTGGATCGAAAAGCTCGATTTTGCATTTTCAATGCATTTTGATCGAACTTCTGTGGTAGGCGATTAGAAACAACCATACTGAATAACAGTTTTGCAATCGTGGGTCAATATTAAACCCAAAATGCAAAAAAAAAACTGCAAAATTAACCAAACATTCCCACAAGGATGAATGCTAGCACTTTGCGCGTTCGCTTCCTGAACTTATTCATGTTTATGGAAAATAATTCCAGGTACCACAATCAATTTTCTTCCACAATTTGCACTGATTTAAAAAGATTTAAATTTTTTGCTGGATTCGTAAAAAAAAAAGGTTAGAAACGGATTTCCTAGAGAATGAAGTTTCTTAGATTTCGATTTTTCTTTGTGGATGGAGAAATTTTTAATGGCGATAGATTATTTTTCGAGTATGTTAAATAAAATAAATAAATACTTTCATACATACACAACTAGAATGTTAGTTATAGTAATTTTACGCTTAATTAAACTTTACTTTGCCGTGAAAATCGAAAATGTAACAAGAAATATTTTTTTTTTTGTTAATTAACCGGTATAAACCAATTATGATGAAATGTTACCTTCCTGTTCTTTTTTCGCAATTTTTCGAAATTTTGTGAAATTAATTATTTTCAATTCTGAACAGTTTTTCCTCAAAAAATTTGCCTTAACCTCGTAGTTAATTAAATATCCTACTGCATTGAAATTTTGAGCATTGGTAAAATTTGTAGAACTCATGTAGTCATACTGCAATGCACTTTCTCCACAAAACCACACCTGGGATATAAAAAATAAATAATTTTTTTTTAACCATAATCTGTCTATGAATGGAACGTTATTCGAATCTGAATTTGGATCCTCTTTTCTCCTTTCCCGAGGGAGCCGGAGGAGGATCAATGTTTTCTATTTTATCGAGGTAGCGGTTGTAAAAATACGTGTCTATAGTGATCACTCTGACGGTTCTTGAATTTTGAGTTATTACACCGTTTATTACAGTACGTACTATGATTTGATGGGATTTAGTTTGTATGTTTTCTTCGATATCTTAATATTATTATTATTATTATCGTATTAGATTTAGGTTAGATTGGATTTGGAATTGAGCGGATCGAGTGGCCTTTGCACTGCAGTCATTTATTGGATTATTGTGCACCGCTTTCTTTATAGTTCATCAAACAATCCCACTCTTCCTAGGAAGGGCAGTATATTTTTTAATGAGATTTCTTCAAAGTCGGTAGACTTCAGAAAATATGAGCCAAAAGTCCAAAATCGACATTATGCAATGGTCTCCTCTTCGAGATACGACCTATGTACATACTATACATCAGTGGGTGGTATACCTATCCGATGCATGTCGTCGCTGTTCTTTTGAAAACTCCTAGGTGGATAAAACTGTAATTTTATAGAAGAGATAAATAACTGAACATTCTTGTTAACTATAAGTATTGAAATAATACATTGGACCTTTCGTTTTCGGCTTTATAAGTATCAACAAAACTATTTCTCCACAAAGGATGGTTTTTCCATGGATAAAAAGCAAAACGGCGGTTGAGATGATACCAAAATCTCAAAATAGGTTAATGCGACACATTGAAGGTTTCATAAAAACAACGACGATGTGTTTGTTTAGATTGCAGTGTCCAGTTAGGACTCCTGTGACGATTCTGAGATGATTCCTAGATAGCTTTAAAAGATCCTGGCTCTTCTTCCGCGAAGGTCCTTTAATGAATGTTTTAGTTTGTCTGAAGCCTATCATTGAAGCCGTTCGTTGGTCCATTTGGTTCTGGATCCTATGAGGGGCACGGATGCTCTTTTTTGGCCAGTAAGTCTGCCTTATCATTTCGATCAACTCCCGCGTGTCCTGGCACCCACAGAAGTGTTAGATGGCTCTTTGTGCCAAGGTTAATTCTGCAATACCTTCCCACATTAACTTCGTTTTGGCATCAGGTGATGAGATGGCTTTCAATGCCGCTTGGCTATCTGTATAGATATATATGTATATTTTTGTTGCTATAGGTAGGATCCGCTGAGGTTATATATACATATATTTCTGCTCCTTCTGATTTCTCGGTTTTAGATCTGTCGGTGTAACAGGCTAGGGCTTCATTTTCTAGACTCATATCTATTTCCTCACTATTTGATATATTTATTTTAAGAGGTGTGGTGTGTGGGTTGTATATTAACATGCACATATTAATACAGTCGGGATTTTTTGATGGTGTTTACATCTGAAGGAAACCTAATTGTCACTCATGATAAATGAAAGAGGACAATATCCAACCACCACAATCATGATCCATAATAAAATCGAGCCACAATCCATGATAAACGATAAAATCCAACCATCATTCACGATAAGTGCTAAAAATACAGGAAGCCCAACGCCTCCTGGTAGGTGGGTTATATTTCGTGTATGGAGGAAAGAAACTATAATAATGACGATTGTCAATTGCAAATTTTAAATTCAAAAATGGTTTGGAAGAAGCGTTTCGTATTGGCAGAAACTCTTAATACTCTTCAGCACGGTTATTTTGGTAAGTCCTGGTTTTGGATTGTATCATGTATTTATAATGAGAAAATATCGCACCTTGGCAGGAAAAGTGACACACTCAAAAAACAAAATTTGTCTGTTTTGTTAACAATTCAACGTAAAATTAACTTATCACCCTCAAACAACAAAACAATGACAACAGAAATTTGATAACTTAAATAGCCTTCATACCTACATTTGCAAAAACAATACTCAGCTATTTCTTAATTTCGCTATTTTGAACACAGTCCAATTTTGATTTGTGACAATTAATTTTCAACTTTAAATTATTTGCAAAGGGGAAGAAAAAGTATTTCGATAGATTACCCATTTAGGATCCCTAGACATTCGCAGCTATCGGTGACTAAACAGCAGGAACCAATGTAGAGAAGCATACCCGTCTCGTAGGCCATACCCCACTCGAAAAGAGAACCCTCACATTGCTGTTTAATACTTTCTTAAACAAAGTCTCTTGTACGAACATTTTATATTAGATCTCTGACACATATTCCATAGCACAGCTCCGCCGAATCGAGCCGTCTATAGCGATTTTCCTGATTAAATATTTAGATTTCCCTACGACTTTTTATTCTCGTTTATTTTTCTTACCCGTATTCTAAAAAAAAAAAAAAATCATATTGATTCAGCTCTATAATTGACTTAACGGAAAACGTTCGGATAGCAGATTGATTTTACAAATCTAATTTTGTTGATAGAACTTTTTTATAAATTTAAACTAACTTTAGTATCCAATACTACAAGGCCCGACGTACACGCTGCTGGCATGCATCACTTTTCTTGATAGCAGCTTGTACGCCTAGGCATGAAGTTGTAATAGAGCTTCGTGTAGCTTGCAGCTTTTCGCGCTTAGCTAGCTTATTCTACATAAAAAAAGGCCGTGTAAAAAATTTCAGACTTCTTTCTATTATATCGAGAAGACGGGCGGACATGTAAAAATCAAAATTTTTTTTTTAGGTCCATTTAGCAACATTTCATTAAAAAAAAACAATAAAATCCATTTCCAGATCAAACAGTTAAATTCAAATTCAAAAGTGTCGTGTTCTCTGTACCGTGCTTTCTATACATTACATACACGACATTTCGTACGTAGTTCGTAAGAGAAAAGCTTGTATTCTCTGAGCACCCTATGTTTTCTTCGTTCGTCGGTAAAAAATATATACCTACTTGGTGTAAAAGTTTTACACAGTAAATTTGTAAATATTTTGTTTTTCATGAATCCAGCTTTGACCATAAATCTTAACATGTTGGGTCCTCTTTGAAAAAAATGCTTAAGTCCGATTCTGCGATATCCTTGAAAGGACTTATAAATGTTAAAGTAACTAGATTACCTTTGAAACACGTAAATTTAATGGGAAAGGAGTGAGCTTAGAGGTGAGGGCTTCTGAAAGGTTTTAGGTCACTCCAATTTATTGGCATACTATTCCATCCTACTTATTTAATGGGGATAATAAAGAAACTATTTCCACAGGTGTTGATCCATAAACTCAAGGTATAGAAGACATTCCCATCAAAATTTTGCAACATTGCAGCTGATAACCTGTGACGTAATTCTGTGACTAATGTATATACATTTTTATTATTTTGTGTTCTCTGTACCGTATTTTCCTATACATTTTCACAATATTCGTCACTAATGGCGGAACGTGATTCGTAATGGGAATACCTTTTATTCTATATAGGTATCTTGCATAAATCCATGATACAAAGATTAACAGGGTATGGCCGAAATATCTATCAATTGGTTGCTTGCTATTGCCACAAATTTGTTCGTCTGAATTTCAATCGTCCTTATCAAAGTGAAAAAAAGTTTCTATTTGGAAATTTCTTTGCTTTCCCACTAGCACATAATTACTTTTCCCGAAGTAATTTAAACGAAGAAACTAATGTTTTTTTTAATATTTTAATATATTCAAGACTTATTTCCGTCAATAAAATGAGAAAAACTCAAAACAAATTCGCTCGAAATGACATTGTGACCTCATGACGTAGCAACACAAAAAATTCCTCTCGAATCGGCCATACTTGTTATCTTTTTATCATGGCATAAATCAATGTTTATTTTTTTTTGCATTTTTTGTACTATAATATGTATGTATTTAGATTGCGCTCATAAAATAATAAGTTTAAATTTAACGAATTAGAACCTGTGCGAATGGCTGCAGTGGTCTGTAAATTTATGATCTTTTCTTAGTCCTCTGAAGGAAGTGTGTTTACGATTATAACTGAAAAAAAAAAAAAAAATTAGACGCGTGCAGTTTTATGATCGTGTATTAATCAGTATTCAGGTAATTATACTTAATATTATTTGCCTTTGTCTAGAATCTCGGAATCGACGAATAAAGGTAAAATCAAAAAATAATTTTATTATTTATCGACAAGAGAAAAGAAATTTAAACTTAAAACGCAATTTCTCAGAAACACCATTTTTCGTATTGGTTCCCGGTATAACTCAGTTAATTTACATTCAACTTATAATTTAGTCAAAAGGTAGCTCGTTAGACTAGTTTCTGTTAAGCGTTAGCCTTTCTTTTAGTTAAAACTTAAAAAAAAAAAGTAAAAAAAAAAACTGAAGAATTTGTTAAGAAAAATTCTTTTTTTTTTCAGTTGACTGCCATTTTGGTAAAAAAAATAAGAAAAAAAAAAACGCTAGGACTCAACTGATACTACATTCATATATTATACTAAAACACTATGAAATCATTTATTTTTTACCTCACAAGCCTGGAGACCGATAACCAGGGATGGACCTTTTTCGAGCAAACCGTCACGGGAGGATCTTTTGCACATTAAAACTTTTATTTTTGTAAAAGAAAGAAACTGTTTTAATAGTTTCAAGTTAGTATAAAAAAACAACAAACAAACAAATTATATGTATTAAATGATTGCTTGAAAAATCTCAAGAATCGTGTTTTTTAAGTATGTCGTCCATACATTGAATAAATAACTAATAAGGAAACGGCATATCGGGTGAAAACCTAAGCCACTCGGCGAAATGTATTAGTGTTCTGTGTTTGTATTCGTTTCGTCATAGCAGTAATGAAATTCTGACATTCTGAAGGCGAACATTTTTTATAATCCAAATTGCTATGTAAAATAAACAAAGTTTTTAGCTCCCGCTTATTTTCAGAAAATATTTCTTGGCGTTGCCTTTGTATGACTGGCATAATTTAGTCACCAATGACAATTCAATTGTAAACAAACAAACCGACATTGGTAAAATGTTAAATTTTTTGCCATGGCTGTTTATTTTTATATAGGTATATTTCACTTTTATTTTGTTAGAAACACTATAATTAATTAGTAAACCTATTAAAGTTACTTGAAGAATGCTTTCCCACGACAATAACTTTATTACGCTTATTTAAGACTCCGGAGTCTCTATTACATAAAATATCGTTCACAAAAGAATATTTTACACTTATTTCACACTACTATTAAGTAAAAATCCTGATAACTATTTAGTTATTACAATATCGCGAATTCAAATCCCGAGAACTTCTTTTCAAAATTATGAAATGTCAGAAATATTGAACTGACGCAAAATAGCCACTATGCCCTCTTGTCATCCCCCCCCCCCCCACCCCTGGACCATAGGTCATACTGTCATTGAATTGTCATCCCCCCGGACCATAGGTCATACTGTCATTGAATTGCTTAAACACGTACACTGTATTCGCACGATACCCCGCTTCCTTATTAGTTATTTATTCAACGCGCCCATAGCGGAGTTAGTACTGAATTCTTAAAAAACAAGAAAAGTTAGTACAACTTCGCGTCAAATCGGTACTTACTATCATACTCAAAACTATACGTACTTAGTTAGAGAAAAAGCATAAACTTAGGTACCTAGGTCCAAAAAGGGATGTTTGGGGGCGATGAAGGACATGAATCTTCGGACCACGTCTGATGCGAATGCTATAGGCTTAGGCCTTGCACGATGTAGATTCCAGGCATTTGCCTCATACTTTTTAGAGCCTACCAACTTCGAGAAAATTTCATCCAAAAAGTGTTATTCCTAGGAAGAGCGGGATTATTGGATGAATTATAAAGGAAGCGGTGCACAGTAAGTTAATGAATGAATGGCTGCAGTGCAAAGGCCACCCGTCCCGTAATAAACGTAAATCTAAATCTAACACCGCTTGCAACTGAGTGGATTTCTTTGTTGGGCATACATAATTCTCTTTAGAACTGACTTCACTGTAGACTACGTATGTTTTGGAACTAATAGAAATTTTCAAAAATTGTTGTAAGACATTTAAACAATTCTGAAAATAACGAATTATCTTTTTTTCTGTGGAAAGTCAATAATTTTCGTAAATTTGTTCTACTTGGTACAACAGAATTGACCTTCAATTTGTTTTAAACTTAACTTTTCTGAGTTATTTAAAATACAATTTTAGTGAATTTTAATGAGCCCTAATTTAATTTTGAATTTCGAATATAAAACCATGACAAAACGGAGCCTGACCTGGCTGTTGGTGAAATTAGTAAATTTAAAATGGAAATATTCGTTGCGTTCCACTATAATTATAATCTTCCTTTTGAAGACTGAAAATTAAGCGCAACTACATACGAGAAAGTAGTCAGTATCAATGCCAATGTATATTTCTATAGTTGTTAACGTTGTTGCGATATAATCTCAAAATTGTATACATTATTAATTAAAGCTTTAAAAATTTCGAGAAACTTTCATATTTCATTAATTCCCACGAAAATTAATAATAATTCCACTCACAGCGGGAATAAATTTGATCAAACTCAAATTAGAAGCTCGCCCTTCACTAGCAGAAAAATCAATTTGATACCTACATAGACCAAAATATGGATAATTTTATTATTCGTTCTTCGACCTAGACAAAAGTCTCCCCCAGCACAACTGTCTAACTTCATTAATTCTAACCAAATAGAGCAACAAGCTTAACGCCTTCACAATCTCTCCAGAAGTTCTTCTGCTGACCCAGAAAGTAAATCGGAAATTCTTACGAAGTTTACTGATCCGAACTTACGTGGAGAGAAGTGAAAGAATTAACTTGGGCAAAACTCGAAGTTAAGGTGTAAGTGTAAATCTTTTTCATTTAGAAACTTTCGTGTTGGATAGGTACACAGGAGAAATGCTTTCAGTTATTGAATAAATTGGCAGCAACATCTTTCACAATTTTCTATCGGGAATTGAAAGTTAATTGAATTTTGTAGCATTATTCTGTGGATATAATTGTCAATAGTTTTGAGATTGAGATTTGTGTTTGTTATTTTGAGTAAGTAGTGTGGTTGTTAACCTTAGAAATTCATAATACAGAATACCTCTATAAAGATGTAGGTACGAATATGCAATTTTATTTGCTATTTTGTATTTTAATATGTAAATCTTTACGTGTCTATATTATAGACAGTGTTACATGAAAAACAAGAAGCAGATTTTACTGTTGCTGTTGAGAAGGATTCGTAGCCAGTATTGTACACAGGATTTGGCTTTGTGGAAAGGGAACCATAATGTGTCCTAAATCCAAAAGGTGTCGGAAAAATAGGGCACTAAAGTTGCTTCCTGAGCCTATCTGAGCACTTAAAAACTCATTTTTAGGGTTCCCAAAGGGTAAAAACGGGACCCCTATTACTAAGCTCCCAATATCCGTCCCACTGTCACCGGGCTGTATCGCATGAGCCGTAAAAGGTAGATAGTTTAAATGTTTAAATTATCACAGAGTGTGTATTTCTATTGCCGCTATAATAACAAATATTAAAAATAAAATAAAATTAAAGGGGGACAGCATACAAGAAACGTGATTTTTTCGAAGTTTTTTTCCTGGGGGGTGATTCTGATCTCTTTGTCGTAGCTTAGGCGTATATTTTAGTCACATATTTTGATATTTCACCTCAAATTTGTTCTACTTTTATATTCACCATATTCATTTTGATTTTTCCTATTCATAAACCACAAAATAAACTAAAATGAATTTGCATGAATTAATGTCAGAATACACGCCTAAAAGTAAGACAAATTAGTCAACTGTTTTTGAGGTTGTAACAAAAATTTTATACTGTGGTAAATGGATATTGTATAGTACATCTAATTAGAACAATACAAGAGCTTAAATTCCAAATAATATTTCGAATTTGTAATTCGAAGTGTCATTTTCAGTTCATTCTACGTAATACAAGGCTTGCTGAACTTAAAAGCAGGGATGTAAAGGACTCAAATTTTGACTGAACTCAGCGCTCAACTCAAGCAGTGAGTCCGCTCAATCATTGAGTCCGCTCAACAGTTGAGCGGTGGTTCATCGCTCGAAATTTGAGCGAACTCCGGACTCAATTCTTGAGCGGACTCAATTCTTGAATGGACTTGAGCGGACTCACTGATTGAGCGGACTCACTGATTGAGCGGACTCACTGCTTGACCGACTTGAGCGGACTCATAATTTGAGTTGAGCGGACTCAAATCATGTTTTAAATAACATAAGGAAAATCTGATTTAATTAAAATTGAAACTGAAACTCAAATAAAAAAAGCTCACAAAAAGTCATTCATTATATTATCTTATTTTAGGTCTTGCTATTTTTTTTAGCCGACATGTCAATATAATGTACAAATTCAACAAATTGTAAAACCTGTAAGGAAAATACCATACTTGAAAATGTTATAATTGAATTCAAGGAAATTGTAGTTACATTTTTCCATAGAACAGCGTCCTACTTTATATTTTTTCCATTGATATGTAGCATCACTTGCATTTCAAAATTGTCGTCATTTAGACGACATCTATTAGGAGTTAACGTTAATTTTCCTATACTAAATAATGTTTCTACCGAAGCACTACTAGGCAGTGCTGTGTTGTATTCGATTAAAAGACTTTTTATCACCGACAAACGTTTGTTTTCAAATACGCTCGAGGTCTTGTCTGTGGAAAAATTATACTTCAAGAACAATTTCTGACCCTCCATTGAACTTTGATCATCTTCACAATCTGAATCCCCAAAATGGCGTAGATTGATTGTTATTTTGGGATTGCGTCTTCTTGTCGAAACATTCCAGGTTTTCATTAATTTTGGAAATAATAAATTTTTCAACCATATCACCTTTTTCGGGAAAATTCTTTCTGACGAAAGACATTTTAAATTGGGGGTGAAGGGTTGTGGCTATTAGAAAATCGAGATTTTTGCAGGCATTGGAAAACCTGTAAGAGTTGATCAGCTGGTAAATGTTCCATATTTTATTTTAGAAAAAATAAGTATACCTAATCTTAAGACTTAATTTTAAAATTGTAGCCAAATCTGAAGCATTATTTCCAGTCTTTTCGAAGAAGACAGACCCTATAGATTTTATCTAGGATCTAAAAATCAGAGAATGACAATTATAATGTTCATAACAGAACTTTTCAAATCTGAAGTTAAGACTTATTTTCGGCTATAAAACTTAAATGAGTTTCCCCATGTGCATATTTCTTTCTCTTTATATTTCACATAATTGTAAGTAGAATCGCCATAAATTGAATCATATCATTTTCAAGTATGGGAAAATACTATACGGTCTTTACACATTATTGAATAAGTATAGTTGTGCATTATATTGAGAAGAAGTAGAAATGCTGGCTAAGAAAAATAGCAAAACCTAAATTAATATAATATAATGAATGACTTTTTTGTGTGCTTTTCTTATTTAATTAAAATTTCAGTTTCAGTATCAATTTAAATTAAATCAGATTCTCCTTATGTTATTTAAAATATGATTTGAGTCCGCTCAACTCAAATGATGAGTCCGTTCAAGACTTGAGACTGCTCAAGCCGGTCAAGCAGTGAGTCCGCTCAAGCTGATCAATCAGTGAGTCCGCTCAAGTTTCGAGCGATAAACTATCGCTCAATTGTTGAGCGGACTCAAGTCCTGAGTTGAGCGATGAGTTGATATGACAAATGAGTCCGCTCATTTACAACCCTGCTTAAAAGCACGAAAAAATCAGTAGAAAAGTTCATTTCATTTAGGCGTATATTTTGAAATAAAAGTACGACAAAAGATCAGAATCATCCCCCTGGTCTTATTCTTATTCATTATTATTATCATAAGTAGGCATTTTTTTTTTCAAATGACGCTTACTCTCATTTGAAAAAAATAAAAAATAAAAAGTAAGTAAGTAAGTAAGTATTTATTTACCATAAGTACAATAAGACAAAAGCCTTTTATTAGTACTACTAAATTACACTAAGATTAAAGTTAATCAAAGAGATGATAATTACCATCGAAAAGAAAAAAAAAAGAAAAATTCATTATTCTAAAACTACAACTAAAAAATATAGAAATGAGAGAAAATAACAAACAAGAGTAGGAAAACAAAAAAGAAAGAGAAAACATAAATAAAAGCAAACCAAAATAAAAATAAAAATGAAAATATATATAGAAAAAATAATAATAAGGGTAACTAAATTACGTAAATTCGGTAGCTAACAAAAGAAAATAATACAAAAAAAAAAGAGGAAAGATCCCGCCTTAGGTGCCGTCGATTGATTGCAATTGTATAGGAAATCATCATTCATATGATGTGTGCTGCCAGAGTAACCGTTTAAAGCTAGAGGTCGAACTCTCGCGCTGGATGGAAGCTGGAAGAGCGTTCCAAATGCGAATAGTTTGAACAAAGTAAGAAGCATTTAAAACAGAATATTTAAAGCGAGGCAATAGTAAATCGCGACGTCTGTCACTACGCAAGAAGTATAAAAATTCATACAGATAAGCCGGTCTGCGTGTGTTCATTATGTTATGCAGGAAAAGTAATGCCTTCCGTTGCAAATGCGTTTCCAAGGAGCAATTCAAAATTATATGTCGAAAAGGAGAGATGTGATCATGTCTACGTAGCCCAAACGCGAACCTAATGGAATCGTTATAGGCTCTTTCAAGCTTACGCTTACAGTGTGAATCGAGTTTGGGGAAGATGATTGAACCATGCATTAGATGCGGCAATATCAGGGTCCTGACCAGCCTCATGCGAAGGTTGGTGGGAAGTAGATCAGCATACAGCCAGAGTCGACGAAGCACCCCATAAACCTTCCTCAGGATCATTTTAATATGGTCACAACAACCAATTTGAGAATTGAGTATAATGCCTAAGTTTTTCACTTTCTGTACATATGGTATGGTTGAAAGATTGAGTTCTATCGGGGGGAAATAGGAAGGGTCGCAACTTCCTCTACCTACCGCTAGTGCTTGAGACTTCCATAGTGTTAAATTTTATACGATGGTACGGATCCCCTTCGTGCGCGAGTCCGACTCGCACTTGGCCGATTTTTTGAATATATTGAATTTCATGTTTTATTTGGTAAAATTTCAACTGGACCATAAAGCCACTGTTTTCGTTATCTTCAATAGATTAATCATAATTTCATAAACATTGAAACACATTTATTTATTTATTTACAATTCACACTCTTTTTACAAAATTTTAAAAGGAAACTTAAGGCCCGATGCACACATCAGTGTGACGGTGACGTAGGGGCACACGAAAAATCAATACACGCAAATACATACAAATACATTTGAAATTATTCTATTTCTTTTATTCTATATATACGAGTACATATTCCTTGTATCAGTAGTACTCATCACCCAGAGGGAAAAAAACCACTTTAAAACTCCTTTTTAAGCACTTCTGCGGAAGCACAAAGCGCTTCGATTGAGCTTCAGTTTCATATAAATTTTAACATAGCATGTCCGCAGTAACAAGCACTTCCTTTTAGCTTCGTTTTAATCGTTTTTAAAACACTTTGTGTGAAGCAAATTGGAAGCTCTGCACGATTTCAGCTACTACAGTGTCGGCACAAATAGTTATGATATTGTTTCTCTTTTATTTACAGAAAATTTAAAGTTTGACAATTATGATTGTGTGAAATAAAATAAAATCATATAGCTTAAACTTTAGCATTTTAATTCAATATAAAATATAAAATAAAACATATTCAATATATAAAGAAAGCCCGCTTTCATTTGTGCCTCAAAGTCAGAGTAGCTAAAGTTATCCTTTTTTAAAGCAACTGAAAGGAAAAGTGCGTTACATTATTGTATCATGAACACAAAAGTCAACAAATTGTAACTTACCTTTAATCGCAAGTTTTTATACACTCTAAAATTTGAATTTCACCAAGCAAATGTCTTATCTGAAACTGCGAATCACAATGACTAATCGTAAGGCGTCAATACGAGAAAAGAAACTTGCATGATCACGTTCGCATTCAATATTTGCTTCGAAATTGCTTCAGATTGCTTCCAGAAAAGCACTTTTTTGGAAGCATATCAGTAACCTAGATACAAGTGCTTCGAATCTGCTTTTCTTTGAAGCGCTTGAAAATTTTCCCATGGCACCGATGTGGTGTCGCAACCTTTCCGGAAGTATATTGGTCATTCCATACCAAATAGGCGACATGAGATACATGACCATCACCAATTTTTTTGAAATTTTATGTACTTGGAGCACAGACAAGAGATACGGTAGTACTAAGAAAGTGATGTATGGAAGAGCTCATACATAGCAAACCTCAATGACTCACTGATCTCGGCTAAATATATCATGGGTACGAACCAAAAATGCTTTTCAATATAGGCAAAAATTCATTTCTTTCTTAGAATTTAAATCGGCCATATTTCTTCAGAATTTGTGTGCATTATTGGTGGTTGTAGACGGTCCGAACAAATTATGTGTTTGAGTTCTTTGGCTGTAGTTAAGACGCACTGTCGTTCTTTGCACTCCACGAACTGAATTTATTGGAGTAAGTTAAAATTTCACTGTACTCTCGCATTTTAATTATGTACATTAATAATTAATAAATAGTAAAAGATATAATTACATAATTTAAATTTATTTCGTTTTGAAAAATGCATCTTTTGTAAAAATTATTGCATTGAAAGTTTCAAAATTCAGGCTGAGTTCTAATGTTTGTCTTAGTCAGGGCTGCAATTGAAAATACCCGTTCTGTTGCAGTACAAGTTGGCTTTATTGTAAGATGTGCATTAAATAATATACATTTAAATCAACTATCCTTGTTTTTGTGTTTGTTAAAATCATGAAATATTTTTTTCACAATATTGTAATTGCGTTGCTCTGTTCTTCGACATATGTAGGTAATTAACGAAATTGCCGTTTCCAGTTGTCGCTGCAGGGAATTTTTAAATGAACTTTTAATGTTTCGTTGACTTTAGAACTCACGTTAATTTGCGATTTCTTCAGCTACATCCTCGATTTCGTTGTGGTGGGTCCTGTCATACACAGATACATAATTTCTTCGAAAACTTTCTGCTGACAATGTAATGGGAGCACATTTTGAAGTGTGATTAAAATATTTTAGGTATATTGCCTGCTTCTAAGAAGATTATTAATGTCATAAGTATTTTATCTTGACGTTCATTCATTCGTTTTTTAATATTTTCGATAAATTTTTACTTAAGTTCGTTCCAAACTCGTCTAACTTTTCAAATGGAAATTTGTAAACACCTTCAGCGGTCAAAAGAGTGTCGCTGAAGTATTATTTAATATCTTTACTGCAGTCTTTTGTGGTGATAGGATATCTAGCAATTCTTTTAAACTTTATATATTATGCTCTCAAATGTTAAATGGTTAAAAATTAAACATCGCATCGTTGACTTGCATCATTGAATTGTATCGACTTTTCCCATTGTGGACCTTAAATAGGGTTTGAGACGGCGCAAAGTGGAAAATGAACCCCCACATGTGGTTTCAGCCGGTAGTCCTTTTCCCACCCTGCTGCGAAAACTTCTCAAACACTTCCTTTGCGCTGCTGCACTTCGCATTCTCAGAATCTGAAGCCCTCTTTCCTACCTCCTTTATGGTACTGTTCAAGCACTCGCTCTCTGACATATTTTGCATATCGTCAGAGGTGCTCAACTTTCTAGACCTAGCTGGTACAGCCTGTTTTCATCCCCTACTTTCAGGTGAAGAGAACTCAGCTTCGCTACCCGACGTATCGCCTATGCCTCTTGACCTTTTCAGCTCTGCATCAACTTTCTAAACCTTTTTTGCTGTCGGCTTCAACTTAATCGTACGTGATGAGGGCATTTTCGTGCCCCTTTTGCAGGATCACTAACTTACAACTAACTAGTCAATAAGAAATTCCCCACAAAAAGAAAAAAAATACCTATGTGAAAAACAAATAATTCAATAAAAAGCCACCGAAAAAAGTGCCAAAGTATACAAAATATAATATAAATCAAAATAAAACGCCAAAAACCTTGAGAAAAATATCAAAATAAACGCCAAAAATCTTGAGAAAAATTTTCTTCCAAAAATTTTTGAAAAATATATAATATCTAACAACTAAGTGTAATGCCACTAACCTGTTTTCCTTCTTTCGCAATTGTAAATAGTAATCACAAAAACACACTAGTGTCCTTTTTCACTACTTATTTAATTTTCCACAAAGAGTGTCTCTTTCACTACAATAAAAATTACGCCGCCTCAAGTAAAAGGGTCGGGTGCGCAATAAAATCCGCCATCCCTAGCAGGTAGACAGGTATACGTGTATACGGATTACCCGTAATTCCGCTTCTCGGTTCTAAATCCGTCAGGTACACAGAAGGTATACACACAATAAGAAATTCTCCGTCACACACAAATACCTCATAAATATCAAATTTTCTGAAATTTTTTTTATTTTTCCGTCAATTCGCTAAATAACACACATCCGCACTCATCAACTGCTGCAATGCAACTGGTTATTTAATACAACAGTTTTCATTCAAAACCGTCTATTTTTTTAACTTATAATTTTCCATTCGTTTTATTTTCAATTTTTTTCGAGCTCTTTCTCGCAGGAAAAAAAATTTATATTTAAATTAAATTTGTGATGTAAGTCAATACTTACAGCTTGTTCCAAGTGGATATGTGGCCGCAAGAATGATATTTCTTCTTAATACTGGAAAGGCGCGCCGGTTAATAGATGTTTTACGTACATAAACTTCAATGAGGTAAACATACTTCTACAACGACTTGCTAGAAAATAAATAAAATAAATTAATAAAAATAGTAGCGTTGAAAAATTTCCTTCATTATATACCAGTGCTATTTGTAATTTCCGCAATTTTCTGCCATAGGGCGGTCTCCTCATACCTAGGGGCTCTAGCCGGGTGGACGTATAATGGTGGCCTCACCTCTCCCTTTTCTAAAAGTCGGTATTTGTCCATTTTGGTTTTCTAAAGTAGGAAATTTAAAAAATAATTATGACTTATTTAATTTCATACAAAGGAATAAGCTAATCACGCTCAAAACATGGTTAGCTTATTTCTCTATAAGGCGAAGAAATTGCCATCAACAATTTCTTCACATTCCTTTCTTAAAAACAAAGTATTTCCCATAAAACGACAATCAAACACCATCTTCATCACCCTCTTACTCTTGAGCTCCAGGTCCAGTCTTGAGTCCGTTCTACTAGTAGAAGTAGGTCATCAGCATATGCACAGTATTTTCCCTCCCGCTGAAGTTGGTCCAGCAATGTGTCCATCATAAGGTTCCATTTAAATGGACCACAGATGGACCCCTGAGGGCAGCTTCTAGGCACGTTTTTCCAAACGCGTTCCCCTTTCCCTACTACACATGCATTTCTCTCAGAGAAATACCTTTGCCATAGGCTTATCTCTTGACAGCCAACTTCCCTAAGTCTTGCTATCACCCTTTCCCAACTTAAATAGTCAAAAGCATTGTATTGTATGTGGACAACCTCGAGAGAATTGGTAATTGTTTTATCTGGAATTCGGCGCCGCCAGATCTTGAGTCTTGACTTCATTGATCCATACTTCAGATTGCCGTGTAAAATTTTACGTTTCGAATTGTCCACACGCTTCCTCATATTAAGTTTTCATTTGCACCGGAAAAAGACATAAGAATCTTGAGGAAACGTTGCAACGTTTCAAAAAACGGTTCTTTAGATGAGTAATGACCAGATTGTAAGGAAAGTAATTATTCCAAGAAAAGAAATTACGGACGGGTCGTGAATTTGTGAAATAATTACTTTCCTTACAAGATCAAAGTATAGTTTGAAAATTGTGGCGACTTTTTTATTTCGCTGTAATTATTTTTTATACGCTCGCTCCTCCGATTCTTCTGGCACTACTCCACAATATAACTTATTTCGTTAACACTGTGTTACGTATTCGGAATAGTTTTCAGAGTAGGTTTTCATATTGTTTGCATTTTTTATATGTTAGTCTAATTTTGTATAGTGAGCAAAAGGCGTGAAACAGGAATCTAACTGTTAATTTTGAAAAGGTGCTAAATTTAAAAAAATGTTAATATTCTATTAAAATATAAAAAGTTCTATAAAAATAGAAAAATAAAAGTTCTATTCAAATAAAAATTAAATTACTAAAAATTGTTTGCAATCGAGATAGATTTTATAAAGTGATGTTTTTGGAACACCATTTTGGCACCCTTTACATCGACACACAATAATAATCTGCAATTGTGTTAGTGATTGCATTGCACCGTTTGACCTTGGCTGTTTTCTATACTCAAGTTAGTCCTTTGCAGTATCTAGTTTCTGTACAGTCTTGATTTTTCATTTGCAAAGCTCAACTGAAGTATAAAGCCAAAGAGTGCACTGAATGAAGAATCAGAATCGAATCACGGTTTTGATGGCCGAAAGCAATTGAAAAGCAGTTGCCGACATGGTTGTACCTTTCCATGCTGAAATAATTTCCAGAGTATCATTGACCGCGGGCTGCACATTGACGTAAGTTGCCACGCACTCATGCAATTCTACCCTCTTCTTCCTTCTTCTTCACAAAATTCAAAATTTCGGTTAGTCTTGGCGCGTTAAATACCGATCTGTTGCGAACGCACCTTTACTAAGAAATACCGGATAAAATTTTGTCATCATTTCAATTACTTCAACATCAGATTTAAAAAAAGCGAAGTCTAAATTTTCACTGTTTTTTCTGATTATAATTATATAATAATATAACTTAATATTGACGGATATCCATCTTTAACACTTCGAAATTGCCATCAAAAAGAATTTTCTCAAGACTTGGATTTAAAATAGCGTTCGTACAATGTAACATGAAACGCACTATGCATGTATGTATATGTGAATTAACAATTTTCCGTTGATAAGTTTCTAGATTAGCTAGGTGCGTTTGTATGGAAATAATTTGCGAGAGCTGCTGCGTCAATATGTAGTAGGTATGTGGCCGTGGATATCATTGCTATACAATGCGCACAAATTCAATTAAAATTTAAATTTTTCCCTTCCATCCATGGGAGGGGTTTCAACCCCCAAAACCCCTCCAGTGGGCACGGGTCTGCGTCAACAAGTCGAAGCATTGTAGAGCCATCGTCGATTTTATATACATAATCACGCCATACGGATTATATAGAAAACTCGTACACTGAAATCTGGAGATATCTATTTACTCCATAATCAATGTATAAACTAAATTTTTGGGTGATTAGCTCAATATTTTATTTATAAATATATTTATTTTTTAACCGTACTGTTATCATTTAATTTTCAAATTAAAATCCAAAAAACTAATACTGAATTTCGAAGAAAATTGAAAAAATTTCAGTGGTTTTGTTTTGTCTTATTAAAAACAAAAAAACAAAACAACTGTAACTTGAGAAAGTAATTGTTAAAAAACTTTGATAAACATTTTTTTGAGAAAATTCAGCAAAATTATTAGGTTTTTCGACATTTTGATAGAAAATAAATTATATATTATTTTGAAAATACCTGAAAAGTTGTAGAAAGAAAACAGTATTTTATTGAAAAAAAAAAAAAAACATGCAAAAAAATATCCGGATTATCGGATAAGTAAGGAAAAATATTCGGATTACCGATTAGTAAAAATTGGTCCAATAATCCGGATAATTTGATATCCGGATATCTGGATTGGAAACCCTAACCACCAGCCATATGTAATTTGTATACTTTGCTCTGGGTATTGTTATGCCATATATGTTATGTTACATACCATATATAAAAATGAACAAGATATGGCCTTGTCGTGTCTGGTGGACATTTACAGGTTTTTCCAATAAGAGGTGTTATTTTGATATTCAAAGAAAAATGCCATTTTTTGAGATAAATGATCGGATCTTTATTTCATTATAAAGAGGAAGGTATGCCGTTAATAATGGAAAATAACATCAGCCAAATGACCACCACGACCACGCCTACAGGACCATATCCTTTTCATGAAATTTTCCATAACCAAATCGCAAAGTGGCTGCCCTATGTCCTCGATAGCCTCACGAATTCCATCCTCGAGATCTCGAATCGACGCTGGCCTTTGGCGTAGACCTTCTCTTTCACGTGGCCCCAAAGGAAGAAGTCGCAAGGTGTTAAGTCACAAGATCTCGGTGGCCAATTGTGATCACCTCTTCGAGAGATAACACGATCCGGAAACTTTTCCCGTAAAAGATCAATGGTTTCGTTGCTTGTATGGCACGTAGCGCCGTCTTGTTGAAAGTAAACGTTGTCCCATCCATTCACCGTAACTGTTGCTCCAGTCTCATTTTCGAAAAAGTAAGGTTCAATGACCCCGCGGGACCATAAACCGCACCAAACAGTCAAACGTTGAGGATAGAGAGGATTTTCAACAATAACTCTTGGGTTTTCCGAGCATCACATGCGACAATTTTGCTTGTTGACGAAGCCATTGAGGTGGAAATGGGCCTCATCACTCAAGATGAGTTTTCGATGGAATTCCGGATCATTTTCATGCATTTCAAGGACCCAATCAGCAAAGACTCGACGTTGTTGATGATCGGCCCGCTTGAGTTCTTGTGTTAACTGAACTTTATAAGCCTTAAGACACAAATCTTTATGCAAAATACGGTGTAATGACGTTTGTGGAATGCCTAATTCCAAAGAACGACGAGGAATGGACAAACCTGGGTTTTCTTCAACACTTTCGGCTACAGCAGCAATATTCTCGGCTGTTCTTGAGCGACGTGCACGGGTTTTATTCTTCACATCACTAACTTGTCCCGACAGCTCGAATTTTTCTACCAATTTCTGTATTGCGGTCCGACAGGGTGCTTCACGATGACCCAAAAATGTTCGAGTTTTACGAACCGGCTCTGCCACATTTTCACCATTTTTATAGTGAATTTTAATAACTTCAATGCGTTGTTGAATCGTGTATCGCTCCATTTTTATTAATGGCGTAGTTTCTACTTGTCAAATGTCAAAAAATGACAGCTCCAAAAGTGACATCTACCGAAATAGCGGGCTAATTAAAATAACACCTCTTATTGGAAAACCCTTTAGTTCGTTTCAATTTGAATCAATTTCACCAAAGCAAATTAGAAATTTTTTTGATTTCCCGCGAAAATTTATTTACTTTTTCAGAAGTGCTTTACACATAGGAAGTGGAAGAAACTAATGTTTCAAAGTGGGTTTTGCTTTTCTAACTTAACACATGCCTTTGAGTCAATATAACATAATAAATCTCAAAACAAATTCGCTTGGAAAAAATGTTCACCAAGTACTGAGACTGAGAAAATGACACTGTTTACTTTGGGGAAGGTCATACCTTGTTAATCTATTTATTATATAAAATTCCAGTATCACGATGTTTGTATACGCTAATCTCTGACGCCGCCCAACCAATTTCAATGAAATTCTATGCATGTGTTTGGTTGGTTCCAGCTTGAAATATGTGATAGTTTTGGACATGATAGATGGCGCTGTTGTCGAGATATAAAAAACCGGCTGAGAGCGCGTCGACGTGGAAAGCTGAAATTTTTTGCACTGCGTTTAAATAAAATTTGCAAATACAAGTTCAAAATTGGACTAAACTAGGCAACTCCTTCGTAGAGTTGCCATACAAATATTTTGTTTTTTAGTATATATTTAGACACTGCCTGACAACGAGTGCACATATAGAGAGCTGGAATTTTGTACGTGATGTTTTCATAGCAATAATGAATAAAATTTAAAAAATTGACTAAATCGAGCAACCTCTTCTTGGTGTTGCCATACAAAATTTTGGTTTTTCATTATATATTTGGAAACTGTCTGAGAACGCGTCGACGTGGAGAGCTGAAACTTTGTACATGGTGTTTTCATAAAAATTGCAAATGCAAGTTCAAAAGTGGACCAAATCGGGACACCCGTTTTTGGTGTTGCCATACAAAAATTTTGGTTTTCACTGTATATTTGGAAACTGACGTAGAGAGCTGACATTTTGTACACGGGACTTTCTTAAAGAAAAATTTAAATTAAGTTCAGAAATGGGACCAATCAGGCAACTTTTTCGTAGGGTTACCATGCAAAAAATTTGCTACGTGGTGTTTTCATAGAAATGGTAAATAAAATTTCAAAAATGAGAAAAAATTGGGTTACGCCGTCGTAGTGATGCAATACACAACTTTTGTTTTTCACTATATACTTGGTAGCTGCCTGAGAAGGTTTCGAGGTTGAGAGCATATATTTTGTACACGGCGTTTTCATAAAAATTGCAAATATAGTTTGAAAATGGGACCAATCGGGCAACTCCTTCGTAGGGTTGCCATACCAAAATTTCGTGGTGTTTACTATATATTTGGGTACTGCATGAGAACGCGTCGACTTAGAGAGCTACATTCTCCCGCATATAGTATATGATTGTATGCACGCGCACTCATACACGCGAAAACACACACACATACAGATACAGAGTGAGACCCTAGAGTACGGGATCGCGCGATCGAGTCAAATAATAGCTTAGATATTATTTATCTCTAACCACCCCACCCCACCCCCACACATCTAGGTATCTATATTATCGCCGGGTAACGCCGACGGGCTCCCCCTAGTACCCTTTAATTTCTCCATTTAGCCTCATACCTCTCAAGAAATACACATGGATGTAATAATAATGAGGGCTTATTGATGTTTGTAGAAGTATAGACTCAGAACTATATGATTATTTTTAAATGTATAGCGTAACCTAAATATAAATTTCAGCAGTTCCATAATTTAATGCGGCCTCAAACAAATTATAAGAGAATAAAGGCGAAAACGTGAATTGGGACTAACTGAGGCTCTTATTTTTCCTTATAATTTTCTAGGTACCCTCAGTTCTTGACTGGTAACATTAAGTATTTCAGCATATCTAAAGTAAATTCCTTTTCATTTAGTAGATACCTTCGTAAGTAATATAAAAACTCACAGAGAACCTTTGTGGGTTAAAATAAAAGCCGGAAACCGTAAAATTGTCAACAAGGGAGTGTGGGTATAGAAGCAGAAAATCAAAAGTATAAGCATGAAAAGCGTATCCTGAATAGCAAAGTTGCAAAACTTCATGAAATGAGGAGAAATTTTAATGTTTGAAATATTTAACAACCAGGGAAATGTATGTAAATTGTAGAAACTGTGGATACGAGATAGTTCCAAACGTTGTTTTACTGAAATAGTTCACTTCACCTGACCTAGCATGCCTCTAGATATTTTCGTTTTTGTGTGCTTTTGTTTTGTGTAAAATTCTTCTACAGATTGGCACAGTTTATTTCAGAAGTGAATAGCGGAGCGAAATTCGGATAAAAATTTTAAAGGAAAGCTTCAGGGAATGCTGGCTTAATTCTTGTTTATTAACTTGTTCCAGTATCTACGTAAGTATATATATTATTATATGAATGTGAAGGATTTAATTAATTAATATCGCATACTACACCCGTTTGTATAACTTTATGTAACTTTGGTGGAATTTGCACAGATTTTATCGCACAGGTATGTGAATTCAGCAAACATTTTAACGTTTGTTGTGGAGAGTTTTGTGAGCGGTGTTCAGAGCACTTAAGAAAATAGAAAGCTTAAAGTGAGTATTTTTGAAAGTTAAATAACATTTTCACTATTATCGGTTTTGGGTACACTATAGAGATTAATCTCGGCATTTACTCGAGATATTCGTTTAATTGCTTGGTAAATGTTATTACATATACTATTTCTGCGAAATATTAATGTATAAATAATATTTTATAAAAGACACAGCGACACCTACTGGAGAGTAGGTACCTTCTTCAGATTGCCGAATAGAATACAACTATTGAAAAATCCCCAAGTTAAGATAATGGCTGTATACGCATTTACCTGTATTTAATTGACTTTATATCTATAACGAAAGAAAATATAAACTCAGATGGCCACCCGCGCCGTTTACAAAATAATGTAAGCTTGTGCGGCTAACCAGCACAAAGCTCTTACAATTTTTGATTTTTGTTATCGGTATTTTTCAAATAAAATTACTTAAAACTGCTCAAGTTAGCAAAAATTACCCCACTAAGCATTATATGCAGACTGCTTAAGACAATTTTAAAATAAATAGAGGAACTTGTCCTAAAATGACATTAATGTACTAGAGTAAAACAAGAGAAAGAGTTACAATTGGTCTAACACCAATAATATTATAGCCTAGATGAACATAAAAGTTAAATAAAGGAAAACCGAAAGTTCTATTTGGAAACACCCGTCCCTTTAACTCGTACACGAATTTGTCTGTCTGCGTATTTATACATTTCTTTTTTACTATTTTCGACACTCTCGTAGACCCACTTTTCATCATCACAGCGAGCTGAACTTTGGCGCACAGGTTCATGTCGCATGACAATTGAACCTATCAAATTTTGAACTGGAAATTTCCATGGAAAACCCGGAAAATCGGAAAAATCATTTGAAAATTTGGTACAAATTTGATTAGTGATAAAATGCAGAGTTTTCCGATTTTTCTGGAAAATTTTCCGGAATTTTCCGACTTTTCCGGAAAATTTTCCGACAAAAAAGTTTTATAAACTATTCGGAATCATTTTTCTTTCCGTTATACTGGCATCAATACTTTCTCTTCAACAATCATGAAAATTTGCATGAAAAATCGAGAAAAATTCACGTACATTTTTAAAAAAAATTCATAGTAATAGGAAAAGTCTGTGGAAAACATGGAAAATCAGGAAAATTCATGTTATATGGGATCAAGTTGGAATAGAGCTAAAAAACGCTGTTTAAAACATAATTTGAATTTCAGAAAACCGTTGCAGTACTTCAACGAAAGAATTTTTGTTTTCGGATCGGCACCAAACATGACTTAAAATGTTGGTAATGATAAGCTGAACAAAAACTTCCAGGCAACCACGGTGCTGATTTCCAATCATCTCATCGTAACTGCCTTCAAAATTTCAAATCTTTCGAAACCTCGGTAAACCGTAGTCAAAGTTATCGAAACTGTTCGGATTATGTTCGAAGTACGGTCAGTCGATTGGAAACTCTCGAGTCGTATGGACGCAAAAAAATTTCACTGCGAATATTCAAAAATTGACTCAAAATAAAGAAGAAAGAAAGAAATATAAGGATAAATATAAGAAAAATTAAAGGAAAACGGAAAATTAAAAAGAAAACGGAAAATTAAAAAGAAAGTAAGAAACTAAAATTAAATTAGAATTAAGTAAAAATATAATTAAGTTCGGTTAAATTGATATTAGAACAATTTAGTTCACGTGAAAAAGGCAGAAAATAAAATAAGTAAAAAACGAGTTTTCAAACAAAACTGAGGCCAAGCCGCATGAAAAAGTAGAAAATAAACTTTTCTTCACACACAGAGGTGGACCCTTCGAACCCAAAGTTTACTAGGATGTCACTAACCTAAAGTTGTTTCCATTTCCAACAGATGTCGCCAGTGCCACTTTGCGGCGCGTAACAGTATCCAACTACATTTAAAGGTAAAATGACATCATGCTTGAGAGTAAAATGGTATACTATTTAACTTTACCCCAGTGCTCTATAATACATGTTATATTCACTCAGAGATATGTTTTAATTTAACTATCAACACACAAAGGTAAACCAAAGATTTACGGTTGATGAGTCTAGTGAGGATTTCGACTCAAACCATATGATGAGACCGATGAGCTCTGCCTTTACTATATAATGATCTTAATACTCTAAATGAGCACATAATGAATGTGTAGGATTTTAGAATAGCGCGAATAAGTTGATTTGGGGTCAGTCCAGAGAAAATCGACAAATGTTCTGAATCAACCATCTCCGAATTTGATGAAATTGGATTTGTTGGTAGTTAGTAGTACTTTGTTGAAATATTTTTTGTATTTATCCATTTTTGACGGAGATACGGTATTTTGAAATTTGAAAATAGTGGCAAATTTTGCTTGGTAGATGTAATTTCAAAGATTTATGTCTCAGAATGTACACATCGCAAACCCATGAAACAAACGTTATTTCTTTAAGGAAGATTTGAAGTTCCTGAAAAAAGTTAGTCGAGGTCCTTTTTCTGAAAATTTGTTTTTAAGGATAATGGATATGCTAGATATCCTTGAATATCTCAAAATGCGCAGTCTAGATTTTTTTTTATTTTAATCTTTAATGGATTTTGAGGAAACTGTAGAAAAGAGAAAATGGAACTACTTAAAGTTTGGATGGAGTTATTTTTTAAATATATGTAGTTTAGGAAACTTTGAACCAAAAATTGATGACGTGTGCTGAGTTGTCAGATTAGATGGATGCAGTGTGTTCGGTAAATACGAAGAATAGAATATGCCAATGGATTCTTTGGAGTATCTTGATCATACTTTAGTTCAGACCCCTGTCCGTATAATCACTCCTTCCCCCTCAAATTTACATATGAAAATTTTTCGTTTTTAGAAGGAAATGTGGTCACTTAAATACTTATCAAGTCCTTTCACGGATATCGCAGGATCACACTTGAACTATGTTTCCAAAAGGGATCTCGATATCAATTATGACTCTTAAAGTTGAATGGTCGAAAAGAATTTCATACAAATTTGTAGTTTTATCCTTGATCCTGTAAAGTTTTTACACTAGTGACATGATTTTTTCTCTTCTAAAACATATGCACGACGTGTCTGCTGCATCCGGTATGAAAGCTGGCTAAGCCTTATCTGTTTATGTGTCCCAAGAATTGAGGATGTGTACAGCATTGCTTGGAAATATACGTTTTTAAAGTCATCATATACTCAAACTAACGTATTATTATTATGGATTTACGTTACTTGAACTATGAGTGAGGAGCTTATACTTAGCTCAGAACAATTTAGATCGATAAAGACAAAACATATTTGATCGCAATTTTACTAACTAAAATGTCAAAAATACCACTAACTTTTTGAAAAGCATGGATTAAATCGGGCAAAAAGTTTTGATTTTTTACGTATACTGTGAAAACAATCAGTCCTAGACGTTTTATTGTTTTGAAAAGTTCTTCAGAATATGAAATCCTATGAAATTGGTTATAATAATTTTTACAAACAGTTCTAGAAAAACAACTTTAACAATCAAACTTGCACAGAGGGTTCATCTAGGGTATTTTAAGAATTGGTCTGTTAGACCAATTCTAGGTTTTTTCCTTCTTTACTATATACATATTTGGACACTGCCTGAGAAGGCATTGATCTCACTGACATGTATGTATATAAATGGAGTGACTCATCTCCTGTTTCATGTGGCACCAGTTTTGATATCAGAAAGTATGGTCTCACTGTCCATGCTACCAACTGTCGTAAATAGACGCTATATTCAAATTATTTGGGAATTTACTTATCTGCATGTCAGTGCGGGATTTATCGAATTTACCACAAAAGTATTTGGAACTATTTGTATTGTTAAATGTTAATTATGAGTCGAAGGAAGTGTTTTTTGGTTGGAAATACCGCTGAACCTCAAACAATTTCTCGTTCTCAATCGTTATAGTTCAGTGGGAAAGTATGCTCTCACGGAAAGAGACAGGAATATGAAACTGGTGCCATTTGCATTCATGCATTTTTGGTTCAACGAGGAGTCCATTTATATACATGTCAGTGATTGAGCTAGAGAGCATTCTCGTACAAATTAGCATATTTATTATACTAATATAGGAGTCGTAGATTACTACGACTAAGTACCAAATACTATAAGGCAGTAGTAGTATTTATAGTAAGATACAAAAATTTTCGGAAATGACAGCCGTCTCTAAGGTGCGATGTAGCTCTTAACCTCGGAGACATAAGCTACTTCAAATCAATGTCGCTCAATATGAGCAGATACTAATCTCCGCAGAGTCACTTATGACGGTAAGGTTAGGGGAGGACTTTAAATCAAAACAAGTAAAAAAGCTTTCTTATGATACCCTAGATGAATGCCTGACAGGCAAAGTTGACCTTTTTTTTTTTTTTTGCTCGCACATTTTTTCACGGTAAATTGTTTGATGGGGGCCCCCACCACAAATTCGCGGTAGGGCCCCCGAAACCCTTAATCCGCCACTGATGCCTGTATTAAATTTCGTAAAGTCACCGATCTATGCAAGTTGAATTTTTGAAGTGGCTTTTCGCATATATTTCTAGAACGGTTTGTCGCACAGAAAAAATGATTACAACCAATTTTATAGGATTTCGTATACTGAAAATGTCTTGAACTGATCATTTTCAAAGTATACGTAAAAAACATAAATTTTTATATGGCAACATCAAGAAGGAGTTGCCCGATTTAGTCCATTTTTGAAATTTTTTTTTGTTAGTATAATGAAAATACCATGTATCAAATTTCAACTCTCGACGTCGACGCGTTCTCAGGCAGTGTCCAAATATATAGTGGAAAACGAAATTTTTGTATGGCAACCCCACGAAGAAGTTGTCCGATTTGTCTCATTTTCGAACTTAATTTTACTTTTTTTTTTTAAGTCTGTATACAAAATTTCAGCTCTCTAAGTATTCGCGTTCTCGAGATATCGTGCGCACAGACGAACGGATGGACGGATAGACGGACGGACATCAAAAAATCAAAATAACTTTTAATATTATGCATGGGCGTCCAATCCATTTTGCTCTACGATCATTATTTCGAGGTGTTACAAATGGAATGACAAACTTAGAATACCCTATAGATTTCATCTAGGGTATAAAAACTAGCGCACACTAGAGCGCTAGTCACTTTAAAATCTTACTTATATTATATACAAATCTATCACACCGAATACATCTGCAATTTTTGGCACTTAGTAGATAAGCTTAAGGCTTTAATAGAAAAATATAAAAAGAAAAAATATACAGGCAGAGCAGTTGAACCTGAGCAGTAGTACATAAAGTGAAATGAATTTAATAATAACGACAAGCTTTTTTGTTCAAGAATTTATTTGGTAATCCACCCAAAATCTAAAAATTAGAAAGTGTCAACAACACCAGTAATTACACATACCAAGAAATATGTCAAAACGTATCTCTTATCTTGTTCTTATCAAAATGAAAGCAGTTTAATTATCCGTTTCCCTTAATGAAGGTAAGTTAATAAGAAAAAAAAAAATTCTTCGTTACTCTTGATTTCAACTGTAGAAAGTATTTCAACAAGACTGTAATTAAAAGCCAAAAACGCAAAACTGTACGTAACATAGCACTTGTAAAATGAAGAGTTTCGGTAGAAATTATGGAAAGTAATCTACATCAAGTAGCACCAAGGAGAAAGCAAGACTTTTCCGCGCGCTATTTAAAAGTTTTATCGTACTTTCGTACTTATATGTAGCTACAAGTCCCACTTTACTTTCGTCGCATATTTCCTCTTTGTGCTGCATATATGAGATCCTTTACAGCTCGGTAGAACTATAAATATGCACTTTTCAGTTCTCTAGCGCTCCATCCATCCAAGGACATATTTTCCTTTGCACACAATATTACAGTATGCAATTTCGAAGGATTTTGAAGAAGGTATACATATGCTGAATTTAACATTAGTTTAATGACTATTACGCCAAGGTTGCATTGACAGGATACCGCGAGGAGTGCCTATCCTTTGTGCCTTTCGTTTGTAAAGGGTTACGTAATTTTCTTACACAATGCAATGTATTCATGGGATGATTTTGCTGGTTTCTGTGAGGATTTAAGTGGATGCAAAGTTAGTTTACCGAGGGAAACCTTGTGAGTTAATGAGTATTATCATCAGCAGGTGTTTAGGTTTTTATACAAATGTTAGGACACATAATATGTATATCCTGCTTCCTTCTTAGAGAATTAGAATTTCAAGAGACAGTTTTATTTAGTCAAGCAGGACAGGAGCTGAAATGGGGACAATAGTTAAAATAATCTATTTGTATTGATGGTGATTACTTGTTAGCAGCTGGTGACACACTGAAATTGTTCTCATTCTATCCACTGAAATTGTTACAAAAAGTGTTGATGAAATATTCATCATGGCGACTCTGCAGAAAAAGGCGGGTATACATTGAAATGGCTTATTATTATAATTGGCTTGATTTACCCCGTCCCCGTGGTGTCTTAACTGCCTTCCTACATCGTTCCTATTTGGGTCACAGTTTTATTATGAACGTCTTCTCCAATCAGCAACGTTCACTCTTTTTTTCCCCATATCCTTTAACCTCGTTTGGAGGTTTTCACTTTTCTTGGAATCGTGGAAGCATCGAGATTGATTCCGTCAAAACATCCTGAGGATTCTTTGTCTGTTTACTCTGGAGTGTACCTACTGAAAGTAATTGCAGGCGCTAATCACCATCTCTAACCCTTAGGTCTTTTTATTAGGATCTAGCTGAAATATGATACGTTCTAAGCGGAGACTGCAGCAAATCAGAAGGACGGAGTATTCGAATTACTTTCAATAAAATTTTGCCTTGCTTCATCTTTGGTTCAGATCATCATACATGCTTAGCCATTTTTTGTAGCTCTTTAACCCTTTCAGGCACGTATAAAGTCTTACAGTTTAGAAAAGGGAGGGGGTGGGGGAGCTAAAATGTTCCGGGGGGGGGGGATTCAAAAAGTCGGAATAAGTCGGTTTAAATTTTGTTTTCAGCCATATTTAAGTTATATCACAAAATCCACTGACTTGGACATTAAGAAGAGCGAGTCTGGATAACCGTTCTTCAACTATGCGACTCTTGAGGCACGTTTTCAGATGGTGAAGGGTTGAAAAGCTTCTTTCTGCTGTGGCCACACTTGCTGGTAGCCAAGACGTGAAGAAGAGTGTGTATAGTGGTTGCAAAATTCCAGTATTTCTTACTACTGATTTAGGTAGTATGGTAGCCTTATTTACTTCACGTTTCCACTGGTGACACCCTCAAAATATTCGCTCTTAACTCACTCCTCAGGAAAGCTAAACAGCTACTATGTTCTTCTCTTCAATGTCCTTTGCATATGTTTTTGTTGGCAAAAGTACTCTTAGATTATATGTTTTAAGGACATCTTCAGAAAACCGTTCTTTTAGATCTTTGACAATATTGTCCAAAAGGGGTATATAAATTGCCCTGCGAAAGTACGCTTCAGTGAATAATTATTTCTTAAAACTCTAGAGAATAATTTGCAAGTAAAGTATTATAATTATGGATACAGTGCCGACGAAACCATCTCGCGATGTCTCTTTTGGTCGCACGATTTCTCGAGATGAATTTTTCGAATTCAAATCAATTTGAATTTCTCAGGAGCTATCGCGCGATTGTCTGTGTGATTATATGGAATGCGAAAAATTAAATTCGTGTGGACGTGCAAAATCGGCATTGTTGAATTAAAAAAATTGAAAGATCACTCGAATTTTCGCTAATCAGATCAACATGATCATAACATAACAAGTGATGATTTAGTCGCCTGGTTTTGTCTCTTTTGCCTCGATGAAAGTTCGCCCGAAGTCTCTCACAATGTAACCACAGCCTATAGCGGCACGTCCTATCTTACCAAAATATGAGAGTTATATTCAACTTTTAACAAGATTAGATATAGAGAGTATATTATTTCTTGCATCGTCGAAGGAATGTTCGAATTGGCAATTAAAAAAATAGGCTTATGGAGCACACGTTGAAGGTGAATATACCATCGATTGAGATTAATTGGTTGAGGTTTTGCCTTCGGTTTATTTATGCTAAATTCGTATATAAAGTACATCAAACTCGGCATGGAGCGAAGATTTTGTTCATGTTATAATTCAATAATCACGCGCGTCTCCAGCCGACTCAAGCAAGTATGGAAAAATAAGGGTCTACAAAACTTCAGATGAGATGCAGAGTGGGAGGAATTTTTCGGATGTGAGATGCTTAGTGGAAAGAACTTAACATTTGTTATGATGCTTCTAAATTATAAACACAAGAGAAAAATAAATATTGCATCATGTGAGATTTGAACCTCGAACCATTCGTTTGCTGCCGACATGTCTAACGACAAAGTGAATGACGTTAAGTCTATATTGCATTCAATTATCGCTACTGGCGTTAAAAAAATGTTTTGGAAATACTTAACAGAATAGAAATGAAAACGGTTATCATATTGCTAATTTCGCAAATAAATCGGAAAATACGACAATTACTAGCCTGTACGGGGAATGCCCACTTTTCATACGACTTTAGGCTCGAGATCAACAGACATGAGAGATGTCTTAAATGATGCATTATGATACTCTGAATATATTTTTATATTAACAATGTTTATTTCAATTAAGCGCAGGAAAGCTTTGGCGACTTTTTTGGATGAAAAAGTGGACTTTTCTACTTCTCGTGATTACGCAGAATTAGGGCATCGTGGAAAACGACTTCCAATCAAAAATATATTCACCACAGAGCACTAATGGCCATGGAAGAAAGAACTGCACAAATATATACATGTGATCTAAGTGCATGAAAATGGGTTTTCCAGGAGAAAAAACGTCTCGAGAAACTTTTCGAAATCGGAAAAAGTACACTACCCCATAGTACTTGGCGAGATCTTTAATTTGATATGTAACATCCCATATTGGAACCCCCATCACCGTCGGCGATTCCTAACCCTACCCTAAAAGTATGCATAGAAAAATTACATCTATGAATTGTAGCTGATAATGAGCTGAGGCGAACAGTGAATCCAGTTTTCCGATCGGACATAACGAAATACTAGTACTTTAGTTCGAATAAAAAAAGGGAAATACATACTAAAAAAGTGAGTATGGAGATAGCTATCCTCCGGATATAAGAGTGTGGGTACTCAAACTTCTTCTCAGGACCTAAGGAATTCGATTCTGTACTAAATTTTCCAAAATATATTAGATCAAAATTTGACCCCCTCCCTCTACGCCTTCTCCTGCTTAATTGAAATAAACATTATTAATATAATATGTTCAGAGTATCATAATGCATCGTTTAAGTCATCTCTCATGTCTGGTGATGTCGAGCCTAAAATGGGTATTCCCCTTTGTGAAAAAGTATTTCACTGAAGTAGGCGAAAAAAGCATTTCTTCAAAGTCCAAAAAAGGATCTGCATGCGGTGCAGGCAAAGTCTATATAACGGGTTCTCCAATAAGAGGTGTTATTTCGATATTCAAAGAAAAATGCCATTTTTTGAGATAAATGATCGGATCTTTATATCATTATAAAGAGGAAGGTATGCCGTTAATAATGGAAAATAACATCAGCCAATGGACCACCACGACCACGCCTACAGGACCATATCCTTTTCATGCAATTTTCCATAACCAAATCGCAAAGTGGCTGCCCTATGTCCTCGATAGCCTCACGAATTCCATCTTTGAGGTCTTGAATCGACGCTGGGCTGTTGGCGTAGATCTTCTCTTTCACGTGGCCCCAAAGAAAGAAGTCGCAAGGTGTTAAGTCACAAGATCTCGGTGGCCAATTGTGATCACCTCTTCGAGAGATAACACGGTCCGGAAACTTTTCCCGTAAAAGATCAATGGTTTCGTTGCTTGTATGGCACGTAGCGCCGTCTTGTTGAAAGTAAACGTTGTCCAGATCAATACCATCCAATTCCGGCCATAAAAAATCATTAATCATCTGTCGATAGCGCAATCCATTCACCGTAACTGTTGCTCCAGCCTCATTTTCGAAAAAGTAAGGTCCAATGTCCCCGCGGGACCATAAATCGCACCAAACAGTCACACGTTGAGGATAGAGAGGCTTTTCAACAATAACTCTTGGGTTTTCCGAGCCCCAGATGCAACAATTTTGCTTGTTGACGAAGCCATCGAGGTGGAAATGGGCCTCATCACTCAAGATGAGTTTTCGATGGAATTCCGGATAATTTTCATGCATTTCAAGGACCCAATCAGCAAAGACTCGACATTGTTGATGATCGGCCGGCTTGAGTTCTTGTGTTAACTGAACTTTATAAGCCTTAAGACCCAAATCTTTATGCAAAATACGGTGTAATGACGTTTGTGGAATGCTTAATTCCAAAGAACGACGAGGAATGGACAAACCTGGGGTTTGTTCAACACTTTCGGCTACAGCAGCAATATTCTCGGCTGTTCTTGAGCGACGTGCACGGGTTTTATCCTTCACATCACTAACTTGTCCCGACAGCTCGAATTTTTCTACCAATTTCTGTATTGCGGTCCGACAAGGTGCTTCACGACGACCCAAAAATGTTCGAGTTTTACGAACCGTCTCTGCAACATTTTCACCATTTTTATAGTGAATTTTAATAATTTCAATGCGTTGTTGAATCGCGTATCGTTCCATTTTTATTAATGGAGTAGTTTCTACTTGTCAAATTTCAAAAAAATTACAGCTCCAAAAGTGACATCTACCGAAATAGCGGGCTAATTAAAGTAACACCTCTTATTGGAAAACCCTTTATATAGCTAAAAAGTGGAACATATAGCAATTAATACTCGAGCACCATCCAGAACTGAAATAATAATCACTATTTATTGTAGAAATAGATAATATTTCGTCAAAAATAAAATATCGAAAACAGATTGTAAAGATACAAAAGATGTCTTCCAGTTAATCATTCAAAGAGCATGGAATACCTTCCCAAAACATTAGATGGAAGATTATTCTAGTAAAAAAAAATCTAAGGGGGTACCTATCAAATAGTAATGAGAAGAAATCTGTTTACTGTTCACTGTCTGAAAAATTATAACTAAACGTGATCCAGATCAGTGATGTTAACTCAAAATCTCAAAATTACTGTGCAGCTGGAAAAAAATTACTGTTTTCTTGGAAAAATTACAGTGTGTAAACGTCGTTGCACAATAAGTACCAAAGTTATTATGTTTACAGTTTATTTCAAACTTTAGTTCAGTAAAAAAAAATAAAGAAATTGCATTTTCAGTTATTAACATAAACAAATACACATAAAAATTTTAACATGAATATAAATGCCGTCTGTATTGTAAATACACAAATTTATATTTTGAATATATGAAAAACCCGCTATCCTTTTATATTTTCGTGGTCATGCCTATATTTATCTAATAACTTTAAGTGCACAGGCTTTATTTTAATTTCGTAACAATTCGTTTTTTTTAAAACATTTTTAGTACCTGGTGTTACCTATTCCTAATCTCCGTTTGTTGAGATTTATGACAGAAAAAAATCTTTTGAGAACTAGGAGATCCGACAGAATAAATGTGAAAGAAGTTTCTTCAAATTAAGAAATATTAAATATGCCTCTTCCTTTTAGATGTTATGACAAATCCTCCCCCAAAACTCGATTATTGGCAAATTATTATCAATTTCTAGTAATTCCGTAACAAGTCTATTCTGAATCTAAGACCCTAGGCAGACGGACAAAAAAAAGTTCATTCATTTGTAATTGATTTATTTTTTCAAAAATCAAGTTACTCAAGATTGAATGATCTTTGATTTTGCCCGTCTGCCTAAACTCTAGGATATAAGGCATTAAGAATTCTATAGTCACATAATATATTGCGAAAATGATTTGCCAAAGGAATAATTGATGCATGTTTTTTTAAATTACTAGAATCTAAAATTTCAAAGTATACATATTTAAGACATTTCATGGCATTGAATGGAAACCATTTTTTTATTTGCACTTTCAATATAAAATGTTAACTGTAGTCGATGCAATTTTATCAAATTGTAAATTAATATTAACCGACTCATATTTGTTTAAATGTGCGATCACTGTTGATCGCTTTAGTTGTATTATACTTGCAAGCCTAGGTATATACTATGTAAATGCTCTCTATTGTCTAACAATGTACATATATATATAATATTGTTGTGAAGGAACGAGTCGTCCGGTTCTTGTCAGCTGATCTATTATAGTTATTGAAGGCTGAGATTTTGTCTTCTTATTTGTGCGTGATCGCTGATAACGATCGATCGACACATTCCTCATTGCTGACTAATGAGTTTTGTTAAGGACTTCTAAATAAAGTGTTACTAGAGATCGGACGTGTTTTTATAATTTCCACAGTAAATTCCTACAAAATTATCAGAAGTGGGATCTGAACCGGTATTCGAATTATTTAAAAGCGAAATTGAAAATTGATTTAGTGGAAAAGACAAATTTTGCGTATTTATTTTATTAATTTCTATGGTTTTTATCAAGCAGTTAGAGTAACATGTGGAGAACTTATGTCCACGATTATGCCGCGTGTGATATTATGTGACTGCGAAAATCCGTGAAAATTTTATGCATCTACGCAGAATAAACAGCTAAATTGAGTGAAATCAGTTTTTAATTATTTTTTATGGTGTAACGCTGAACGAATTTTAATATTTTGTGAAAATCTCTTATTTTCCGATTTGAGTAACTATGGCCAAAACACGTGCAGAGAGATTCCTTCAGAACGCAACAGTACCTCTGTTAAAGGAAAAATTAGAAATTTTTAAGTTAAGTCCTGTTGGTGTGAAAACAGTTTTGAGATTACGTCTGGAGGAACAAATAAATAAACTTAATGACGTACAACTTGAAGAACATTTTCCCGCTAACATTCTGGAATCTCTTAGTGGTAACTGTGAAGGCAGTGGAGATGAAGGAGAGGCGAACATTTCGCAGCGAGAATCGAATATGGAGCCACAGCAATTAGATGCAAATAACCTTCAACAGAGAATCGACGAATTGAATGAAATGATAAGGAAACAAGAGGAAATTTCAAAGTTGCAGGAGAGACTAGCATCTCTGTGTAACACACCACGAAGTACGTATTCGTCGTTCTGTTTTAAGGATATCGAAGAATCCTTGTCTACATTTTCCGGAGATGATAATTACTCAGTTAGGCAGTGGGTGAGGAGCTTTGAAGAAGCAAAACAACTTCATAGATGGGACGACCAACAATCTTTTATCTACTCAAGACGATTGCTTCGAGGAACAGCAAAACTATTCTTGCGGTCATCTCCTTGTAAAACTTGGTGCGAATTAAAAACATCGTTACTACAAGAATTTCATCATGGCGTAACAGCAGCTGATGTACATAATACTCTTCGAAATCGAAGGAAACGTAAAGATGAAAGCATTCATCAATATGTCTTGGCTATGCAAGAAATTGCCTCACTCACTGATATTGACGAGGAAGATTTGATACACTACGTAATAAAAGGTATTCCGGATTCATTGTTTAACAAACAATTATTATTTACAGCAAACAATATTATCGAGCTGAAACAAATTTTGCGAAAGTATGAAAAAATCAGATCATACACTACTGAGGCTGCAATAAACAATGTAACGCTATCATCAACGAATGCATCAAAGCAGCCAACGAAAAATTATCATTATTCAGCAGTGAAAAACAGATGCTACAATTGCAATGAGGTGGGTCACATCGTATCGAATTGCCCAAGGCCAAGAAGAGAGAGGGGGACATGCTTTAAGTGTGGTAGACATGGACACTTGGCAGCTAATTGTCATCAAATACGGTCAACATCATCGTCACAGCCTGTACTGCTCGTGCAAAATGCAGCAGCTGACGAAGCTGAAGACATCAACGGATCATTAGGCAGTAACAATTATAAATCATTAAATATTTCTAATGATTTTTATCACAATTTTAGCTACACACTTATCAGTGAATCATCAGGAGAAGTTCTGACTGATTTAAAAGCGAATGCAATGGTGGATACTGGAAGCCCGATCAGCTTCATACAAGAGAATTTCGTGCCCCCTTATGTGATATCATCGATGGAATCTGAATGTGCGGAATATGCTGGCATTAACAGTAGTAGGCTAGTTATTCTAGGCAAGGTACAATGTGTTGTGAATGTATATAGTGATAAGGTAGATTTATGTTTGTATGTCGTCCAAACTCATACTATGAAATGCCCTGTAGTTTTAGGTAGGGACTTTTTACAAAAATGTAATGCAAAACTAATTTTTTTTAATGAAAACTCTGATACTATTGTTCGTAGATTCTAGATGACAATTTTCCTCGGGAAATCTTAAATATTGATACGAGCTGCGAACATGATATATTCGATTTAAATATAAATGTAAATTTAACATACAATGAAAAAGAACGCGTACGCGATATTATGAAAAAAACAATTACGAATTATGACACTGTCAATAAAGACGATTCATATGAAATGAAGATTACCCTTTCGAATGCGAACTCTATTTTCAATTGTACTCCTAGGAGATTGCCGTACGCGCATAAAATTAAACTGGAAAAAATATTAGACGATTTACTTACTCGAAAAATAATTCGTGAAAGTAACTCCCCTTACGCTTCGCCAATTGTCCTAACTAACAAAAAAAATGGAGAGTTAAGATTATGTGTTGACTTCCGGCAATTAAATAAAATTACGCAAAAAGACAACTATCCTCTTCCATTAATAGAAGATCATTTAGATCGGTTGCGCGGAAGAAGGTATTTTTCTTTATTGGATTTAAAAAATGGGTTTCATCATGTTAAAATTGCTGATGATTCCGTGCAATACACTTCTTTCGTAACTCCTCTGGGACAATTCGAGTATTTACGAATGCCTTTCGGCCTGAAAAACGCACCGTCTGTTTTTCAGCGCTACATAAATTCCATCTTTAAAGAACTTATAAATGCTGGTAAACTTTTAGTCTATATTGACGATCTCCTCATTGCCTCTGAAACTAAAGAAGATCATTTTGAAATTTTAAATTAAGTCATAAAGGACGTATGTAAACATAATCTTAACCTTAGGTTCGACAAATGTTTACTAATGCATGAGAGAATTACTTACCTGGGATACGAAGTGAGTGTAAATGGCATAGGGCCAAATTTACAGGGCTTGCATGCGGTTAAGGAGTTTCCAATACCCAAAAATGCAAAAGAGTTGCATTCATTTCTTGGTTTATGCTCTTACTTCAGGAAATTTATCAAAGATTTCTCCATGACATCAAAACCGTTATATGATTTGCTGAAACAAAATGTTGGATTCAAATTTGAGGTAAATGAAATAAAAACTTTCGAGGCTTTAAAGAAAAAATTACTCGAAGCACCAGTACTAAGTATCTATTCTCCATACGCGGAAACAGAGCTCCACTGTGATGCGAGTGGCTTGGGATTTGGTGCAGTTTTACTGCAACGACAAATTGATAAGCAGCTCCATCCGGATTTCTTTTTTTCTAAGAGGGCTACACCTGCAGAATCAAATTATCATTCATATGAGCTGGAAACGTTAGCAATTATCTATGCTCTAAGACGTTTCCGTATTTATCTGACTGGAATTAGATTTAAAATTGTTACTGACTGCAAGTCACTAACACTCACTCTAAACAAAAAACTTCTAAACCCCAGAATATCAAGGTGGGCGTTAGAGCTTCAGGATTTTGATTACTTCATTGAACACAGAGAGTCTAATAGAATGCATCACGTAGATGCACTCAGCAGGTGTCATAACATTTTGTTGGTGGAACCTGATTCATTTGAGCATGCACTGGCCTCAGCTCAGCACAAAGATATCGAAATTAAGAAAATTTCGGATATGCTTGAGCAACAACAACACCCATTATACGAAATGATCAATGGTCTTGTATATCGTAAGACGGGTGATACTGTTCTGTTTTATGTTCCAACACAAATGGAAAGGAACGTCATACAGACACATCATGACGGACTATGTCATGTGGGTGCAGATAAGGTTCACGAACATTTGAAGAAAACTTACTGGTTTCCTTCGATGAAGGATAAGATAAAAATTTATGTGAAGAATTGCCTTGAATGTATCCAATTTTCTGTGCCATCTGGAAAGAAGGAAGGTGTGTTGCATAGCATTCCGAAGGGTGATAAGCCTTTTGAAACCATTCATGTAGACCATTATGGTCCTCTACCTTCGAGCGTTAGAAATTCAAAGAAGTATATTTTCTCGTAGTCGATGGTTTCACTAAGTTCACAAAGTTATATCCAGTCAAGAGCACTAATACGAAAGAGGTTATTGTCTGCTTGCAATCGTATTTTGTGAACTATAGTAAACCATATAGAATAGTTTCAGACAGAGGAAGTTGTTTTACTTCAGATGAATTTTCATCTTTTTGTTCCAATAATGGTTTAATGCACATAAAGGTAGCGACGAACTCTCCACAAGCAAACGGGCAAGTCGAAAGAGTAAATAGAGTACTCACACCTATGTTGTCGAAGGAAAGCGAAGTAGAACCAGGAGAATGGTCGAAATATCTGAGTAAGCTTGAGTTCGCGATAAATAACACTACTAACAAAAGTACCGGATCAACACCAAGCGTTTTGTTATTTGGCGTTGCGCAAGGAGGATAAAATACGCAGTTATCTGGAAAACCACGTAATGCGGGACGATTCAAGAAATTTAGATGAAATTAGGGAGAAAGCAGGCGAGAATATTGTTCGCAGTCAAGGTGTCAATAAAGTTTATTTTGATAAGAGGCATAAGAAGCCCCACGAATATGCCGTCGGTGACCACGTTATGATAAAAAATATTGTAACCACAGCTGGAGTTAATAAGAAGCTGTTACCAAAATATAAAGGACCGTACGAAGTAGTTAAAGTTTTACCTAATGATAGACATTTAATAAGAGATCTTGAAAATTTACAGATATCGCGAATTCCTTATGAAGGGGTGTCATCCCCGGGAAATATGAAACCATATATGCAGTTCGAATAGCACGTATCAATATGTTCGATTGATATTGGAATGTGTGAAAAAAAAAAACTGAAACGATTAGTTGTGTAATTATTTATACACCATCGATGTAAATTGTGAAATTTTAGAGAATTTGAAGGATTATAATTACTTACATTTTTGTCATGTGTTATGAAATCGAAGGCGATTTATTGTCAGGATGGTCGAGTTGTAGTCGATGCAATTTTATCAAATTGTAAATTAATATTAACCGACTCATATTTGTTTAAATGTGCGATCACTGTTGATCGCTTTAGTTGTATTATACTTGCAAGTCTAGGTATATACTATGTAAATGCTCTCTATTGTCTAACAATGTACATATATATATAATATTGTTGTGAAGGAACGAGTCGTCCGGTTCTTGTCAGCTGATCTATTATAGTTATTGAAGGCTGAGATTTTGTCTTCTTATGTGTGCGTGATCGCTGATAACGATCGATCGACACATTCCTCATTGCTGACTAATGAGTTTTGTTAAGGACTTCTAAATAAAGTGTTACTAGAGATCGGACGTGTTTTTATAATTTCCACAGTAAATTCCTACATAACCAAGTGTTTCTGAATTCCAAAATTTCTTTAGAACTAAAATTATTATCTTTTAAAAGACATGCTGAGACCTTTCCACCTAATTATATCTCTTCAAGTGGAAGATGTAAAAATTCTGACAAGCACTAACGAAAATGGTGTGGGTACATTTTTGTTAAAAAGTTACTAAGCATCGCGTACTAATTTTTTGTTGTAATTACTTCGTTCTATTGAAGTTCTTTAATCAATTAATTTCGCGTGGTATAGTAATCCTACAATTACAGTAAACAACCATACATTGATTCAATTTTATCTGTCAACGCACGCACTGCTTGCAATGCGTTAAAAATTTGTTAACTAACTTCGGCATTAGGCTGTGTTTAGCTTGGAGAGGTTTGAAGCGGAGCGGTTGTGCGCGTAACCGCTTCAAAACTCTAGCAAGGGAAAACGTGAAAACGTAGAAGCAGTATAGCGCTGATTTCTGTGCAACTCGAAGTTATTTCGAGCGATTGATATTTCAGCGTTAAATATGTTCAAGTCAAGTTCAATGCTGGTTTTTCTATATCCCAGATAACAAAAAGGAACATGCCCTAAAAATATAATTTTTGGACACAGACGATCGGCTCTAAATCAGTAAGTTTCATTCAATTTCGGTAAAAATATTCCACTGGATATGAATGGAATATATTTTTACTATGAATTTTGGAAAATCGAATTCACGTTCCTGCCTCGGTACAGCAGCGTTCGGATTTCTGTATGGTCGGACATAAAATGATAGGTTTTCGATATCTTATTTTAAATCGAATTTTCGTTTCGAAACGTAATCTCGGTTAAACAGTTGTAATGTCTAATTTGTAGTGGTTTCTAGTGAGTAATTTTGGTAGTTAATGCTTTTTTTTTCCATTTTATATTCATTTAAAAATGTCCCGAATATGGGTTTCATCCATATCTATTTAATATCGCTTTGAATACGTTTTGAATGTTTTTATGGTAGCTCATTTATATCAATTTTATATCCTTTACAATACGTTCTGAATATGTTCTTTCGGATAAGCACCGATGTCGGACGATTTCGCTCGGCAGGGGGGACATGAGTCTTATAAAAAAAGCATATGTAAAGAATATATCTTTTGATATCAATTCGCGTAATCAGAGAACATGTTCTCGTATCCTCTGGAGTACATCAAGAAGATGGTCAGAACAAGTTCTGTGTTATCTGGGATGAAAATTCATATTTTAAATTAAAAGTTTTCAAAAAGAAAATTGCAGTGTATCTCGCTTAGAATAATTATTATTTTTCATTATCCCACACAGCCAGGAGGATACGAATACCCTAAATCAGCTTACCAGTATCCATATCGTTGAATATTTCCACAAATGAGGATTCACAAATTGTCACTCACCCAATGTACAACCAGTTTCATGCGACTGAAAGAAATCAAAAATTTTGATCTCTCATTTAACTGCCTCTAAACGCTCTGGAACGAGTCGTAACGCACCTCCCTTAACCGCGTCAGTATGAACACTCGCATTGTTTGCCATATCTGTGACTTTTTCAGCCGATTGCGAAATTTTAAAAAAATATGTAATTTCAGCAATCAGATGAAAAATTATTGTACTCGTATATTACATGGAATTACTGTTTTACTATACGGGACCCGAAATTACTGTTAAAAACAGTAATTACTGTACGGTTAACATCACTGATCCAGATGGGATTTAAACCCTCAGTCAACTGAACAATAAGGAATCTACAATTTGCATTCAGAAAAGAAAAGGCCTTCGCATTAGTTAACAAGACTAATTTCCCAAAAGAGTCAATACTCAATAATTGATAAGAGATTTTCTGTACACCAACTCAAAATGCAGAATCAATTACAAATGAAGTGGAAAGAGTTTTCATCTTTACAATAACTTTATTTTAATTTCTTTAGCTCGACAAGGATACTTTCGTCCCTTTACATTATTACTATTAACTCGGCGAACGTACATGACAATTTCGAGCAGCATAAAATGAGGATTGATAAATCGGTCTCAATGAATATTGGATTATGCGCTGATAACATCTGTTTAATGGACTACCAATACCAGGGCTTTAATACTATGAGCGAAATCTTGAAGTAAAAACCAGTCCAATGGTGTTCGATTTAATTCAGTAAAAAGAAAGAAAATAAATTTATTAACGTTAGCTGAATTTTCGAAGCTCAGATAATGCAGAGCGGAGGGATAATGGAAAGCTACCTTCGTAGATAATTATACCGAATCTGACGATACGAAAGTGGATATCAGCTCACGAATAAATCAGTCAAGGAGGTCCAATGTGTAATCTATGGTTGTGGAGACATGGAAGGTAACTCAATTCATAATGTGCCGTGGTTGGAGCGGTACTGCTGAAATCCTAAGATCCTCGAGGGATTAGAGAAGATTTATGATGATACCGATATTTCCCCAATGTATCTATACATAAATTTAATTTATAATAAACAAAATTAATATTATAGTGTAAACAGGAAGGTAGAAAGGTAGTTATTTTGCTCTTTATACCCTTCATATACCTAATGTATGGTGGTTAAGGTACGTTAATGTTTATTTCAATTAATTTTATTTTTGAGTTTTGAATACGCCGCTCTCCGAAGGTCTGGCGATTAAATCAATTTACTTACTTAGAAATGCTAAGAAGACTTGTTGCACTTTCTTCTTGCAAAACTTTTACTTTTCTGATAAAGCAAACATAGTAAATAAAAGGAAAAGGAGTAAAAGTCTCAAGTAGTTATTGAATGCAAATTGTACCCTTTTAAGGCTATAAGAAAACTTTTGCATCTTATTCACGGTAATTAAGGAGTTTCAAAAATTCTCTTTCCATTTAAAATTTAAGTTTGACTCACATCCCGGAAAATTCGGTTTCGCTTCCTTATCCTGATTTTTGTTTTTAAATATTAATGGCTTCGTGCTTTTTACTATTCAGAGCCAACAACTAAAAGATTTACGGAACTTTGTACTTTTCTATGGATTCAAGAATAGTTGAAACTTTCAAGCCTGCAAAAGCGAATAGAGATTTTCCGTTTTCTCTATCCTTTCCTGTTAAAGTGCACTTTGTTTTTTTTTATATAGATTGTGATTTATGTATATACACAAAGCTACGTGTATAAAATGTGCATAATTTTTATAGAGTAGGGATATAAAATTATATTATTGGTTAACAGTGAAAACAGATTTGTTAGAAAGATACTGTATATTGTGAAATGTGTCTAAACAAGTACTGGAATTTTTTAAACATGCGCTTTTTATGTCTGTCAAACGTTTATTCCGTCATATTTGACAGTTATTGGACTTTAAGTATAAAAAATGTGATATTTCGTGCAAAAAGTCTGAATTTAAGTTTTGATATCTCGACAACTACTTTATGTAAAGTCTTCAAAACTAACATCATTTCAATAATAACTAAAGGGTTTTCCAATAAGAGGTGTTATTTTGATATTCGAAGAAAAATGCCATTTTTTGAGATAAATGATCGGCTCTTTATTTCATTATAAAGAGGAAGGTATGCCGTTAATAATGGAAAATAACATCAGCCAAATGACCACCACGACCACGCCTACAGGACCATATCCTTTTCATGAAATTTTCCATAACCAAATCGCAAAGTGGCTGCCCTATGTCCTCGATAGCCTCACGAATTCCATCTTTGAGGTCTTGAATCGACGCTGGGCTATTGGCGTAGACCTTCTCTTTCACGTGGCCCCAAAGGAAGAAGTCGCAAGGTGTTAAGTCACAAGATCTCGGTGGCCAATTGTGTTCACCAGAGATAACACGATCCGGAAACTTTTCCCGTAAAAGATCAATGGTTTCGTTGCTTGTATGGCACGTAGCGCCGTCTTGTTGAAAGTAAACGTTATCCAGATCAATACCATCCAATTCCGGCCATAAAAAATCATTAATCATCTGTCGATAGCGCAATCCATTCACCGTAACTGTTGCTCCAGCCTCATTTTCGAAAAAGTAAGGTCCAATGTCCCCGCGGGACCATAAATCGCACCAAACAGTCACACGTTGAGGATAGAGAGGCTTTTCAACAATAACTCTTGGGTTTTCCGAGCCCCAGATGCGACAATTTTGCTTGTTGACGAAGCCATCGAGGTGGGAATGGGCCTCATCACTCAAGATGAGTTTTCGATGGAATTCCGGATCATTTTCATGCATTTCAAGGACTCAATCAGCAAAGACTCGACGTTGTTGATGATCGGCCGGCTTGAGTTCTTATGTTATCTGAACTTTATAAGCCTTAAGACCCAAATCTTCATACAAAATTCGGTGTAATGACGTTTGTGGAATGCCTAATTCCAAAGAACGACGAGGAATGGACAAACCTGGGTTTTCTTCAACACTTTCGGCTACAGCAGCAATATTCTCGGCTGTTCTAGAGCGACGTGCACGGGTTTTATTCTTCACATCACTAACTTGTCCCGACAGCTCGAATTTTTCTACCATTTTCTGTATTGCGGTCCGACAAGGTGCTTCACGACGACCCAAAAATGTTCGAGTTTTACGAACCGTCTCTGCCACATTTTCACCATTTTTATAGTGAATTTTAATAATTTCAATGCATTGTTGAATCGTTTATCGTTCCATTTTTATTAATGGCGTAGTTTTTGCTTGTCAAATGTCAAAAAATAACAGCTCCAAAAGTGACATCTACCTAAATAGCGGGCTAATTAAAGTAACACCTCTTATTGGAAAGCCCTTTAAATGCTTCAAACTTCGTGTTAGATTTCTATCCAACGCTGCGTAGTTTTGAAGATATAAGCAAAAATTCAAAATTCTGCACTTTGAAGATGAAATATTCTTTTAAGTCGAATTCCTCGAAAACCGTTAGGAGGATTGAATTTTCCCATACAAATTTTTCATTTCTCGAGTACCCCTATTATCTCCTACAAGGATGACATCCTTATCTGAAAGACACTGTATAGTTTTGGTCATCACTTTAAGAGAATATTTGAATCTTTAGGTAATCAGTTGATTACTGATTATCCTATCTTGTTTACACTATAGATGATGTTCGAATATAATTGATGCTCGTTACCAATTGTCACCAATTGGGTAAGCCGATTGATCATCAATCTTGCGTATAAGATATTGAGCCGGTGATGCCAAATGTTATCAATTTGATAATCTGTATGATGAATCTTCAATCTTGAGCGTGTGCTAGATGTTTGACGTTACCCCACTTGAGGTAAGGGGTAAAATCGTCCTGTCGTTAATGAATGTAAAGGACTGTCCCTATGACAGTATAAACAAGTTATCCTGGCGAGAAGCAATTACTCGAGTTAGTAGTCTTTAACGAAACCAGAAGACTGTGGTGGTATCCTATGGTCCCTATGACAATATGATCTGGTGCTATGGAAAATTTTGTTACTTTTCCGCTCACTAGGCTATAGAGACTAGTGACTTGAAATACGGCTGAAAAATAATAGTTATTATGTTCAGAGGAAAGCGGGTGTCCTTGCAGTCCCTATGACCACAGGAGAGAATCCAGTATGATTACATTAGTACTGGGGCACGACCTTTGTAACCTTCCTCATGACAAGAATGGCGAGAAGCGGTAATTTAGATGCCGGTATGTAATCCACGAAGTGAAGTCAATCTGCAAGCGGTCGTAGATAAACCCTTACTGTCCTTACGACAGTACAGTGATAGTCGAAGGATGAGGTTGCTTGCGCCTCCAGTGTACTGTTGCAGATGCGGGTCTTGATTATCAAATATAATCTGTCGAGTTATCCAGTGAATGCGGGTCCCTTCGTATCTTTACAAACGTCTGAAAGAGCAAGACATATGGAAGCATATGGAATTAAAACAGGTCTCTGATGTTTTGTCCCAATAGTCCTGGATATATATTTTAAAATATTTTCTCTTTTTATAAAAAATCTTACCTAGGTTATCAGAAGACTAATGGCTGGAACAGAATGAACGGATCAATGCCGGAGTAAACACGCAGCTAACTGTCAAACAACGCAAGAAATAAAGTGCTGCCCAGAACAAAATTGCCGCGACTGCGTTTAATGACAATTCAATGCAATTTTCATATTTTCAATATTGTGCTTGTGGATATTTTTATATTGTTAAAACTTGTGCGAATAATAAGAATAACATTTGAAACATCCCGCAGCTCAATAATTACGTTTACATTACAAATTTCATTCAAAACAAACGTTTGGTTCAGCTGTCAAAAATTTTCAAATCCGGCACTTGCGTAAAAGTTGAAATTTGACCAACTTTCTTGTGGGAAATGCGGTAACTGCGTTCAATGTGTGCGCATTAATGTATTTCAAATGCATTCAACTTTTGCGTGACATTTCCATCCGGTATTGATCCGTTCATTCTGTTCCAGCGGTAATAATGACTACTGATATTTTTTTGTTTTCTTTTTCACAACGTTATAAATAAAAAAATCCACGCCTGCCTAGCTAGGGCTTTCTACGTTTGACAAGGTATCGCTAGCGGTAAATTTTGTGATGAACGTACCCTAGTTTACACGATGTGTGACGAAGGTTTGGAATTGGGCGAACCGAGACTGAAGAGTCGTCGCCACAAATCTACATACATAAAATGTAAAGAAGTTGAATTAATTCTAGAGAAATGAGATTGGTCATTTTATGCGGCGACGTCGCAATCCGATATAAGTTAATAAATTTCAGTTCATTTTTTATAAAAAAAAGGAGCTTTTAAGATTTTAATTAAAATTTTCTTGGTCTGAATCTAAACAAGGACTGGTTCTTTAATACTAAGAACAAAGAACTTCTAAAAGATTTACGTTTCTTTGAACTGAGGGTTTGAATCAATACAGTTTACCTGATAAGTTTTTGAAGATAGTCGCCCAAGTTTCTTTAGTTCTTGTTTTGATTCAGCTTGCTAATTTTACTTATAGTTTACTTTGCGTGGTCAGTATATTTATTTTAAAGACAGGGGGACGAAAGATCCCAAGCCCGGATGCCAATGCGGTCCATTGTGGTATTGCGGGTGGTTAGTATATTCTGTTATATACTTTTGGTTGGAACGTTCCCCAGCTAGCGATTTGATAAGGTATTGGTTGAGGCACCTGTGAACATTTTTAGGGCGCCACGTGGTCTATGAACTTTAAAATTATGAAATTAAATTAAATTAAAACCACCAACTTTCATAATAAACCTTTTCGTAATTTAATCCACAAAGAAATTCACTTCCTCTACAGATGCGTATATAGCGTAATTTGCAATTTTAACTAACTAATTTACATGTTTTAACCTGGTAGTCGAAACGGGACCGAAACCTGTCATATTTACGTTGTTTTAACCGGTGTTGACGTCGATACCAAAATTAAAATCGAAATTAAAAGTGTAGAGAAATAGAGCGACCGAAATCAAATGGAACCGAAATAAAAACACCTTAATAAAATGTAACCGTGCCCGTCAGACCGAAATTCAACACCTATTGGTACCGACCTCAAAAGGAATTGTATTACCGGTCTCTACGAGGAGACTAATTTTTATGCCGGGATGTCGGACGGAGAGGTACTTTTCGTCTATTATAGCCAACTAAAGGAAGCGCAATCCTGGCATTGAGTACATAGGCAATTATGCAGACAGACTTATAGATATTGTTACGTGCAATAGAAAGAGACAACTGGTGACATCTACTGGCAATGTGGCAATGGAGAAGTAAACGACTTTAGGTTCGGAGAATTGATTATGGTATCTACAGGAAGGTTCAGGAATAGAATGAATAGAACAGTCAAGAAGCTTCTGGAAAATAGAACACTCGAGAATAATCTGAAGAGTTTCTAGGGTATAAATATAACAGTTGTCATAGCCAGAATAAGAGTCTTGTCTTAGACGTTGCAGTGTTAACAAGCGAAAGTAATAAACGTGCGAAAGTGTTGTAATTAGATTGCGATAATTGAAAGTACAGTATTAGCGATAATTAAAGTTGAGTTGATTAATTGAAAGTTTGTGAATTGTATAAGATTAGAGTGAAATAAAGAACTTGTATAATAAGTATTTAATATTGTGTTTTAAATAACGAACCAAAGGCCACGCTCGCAACAATATACACAACCAAAATTACAGTAGCACCTTAGATTTTGTTTTTAAAGTTTTCCAACTTTTTTCCCAAGTTACACTGCTTTCCTTGCATAGCATATTCACAGTTAAGCGGCCCATACATGGCGAACATATTGTCCAACTTGGTGTGCCACACATGGAAGTTTTTTTTCCATACGCTGTCATACATGTTGTCCAACATCATCACATAAACACATATCAGGAGCTGCTTGAAATGTTAACTATTATCTTTTCTTCAATAGAGTTCACTCAAAATTAAAGAATGACCAATGGGTGAAAAATATCACCCCTACATGTTATAATATGTTGTCAAATACGTAGCGCCGCCCCTAAAAATCAAACTAATTTGATTTTCGTCCAAGCGCTTGACACATTGCGTGTCACACCTACTTGAGTTAGCCAACATCCGGGACCGTGTATGGGTCCCTTAAAACAGCAATTGTATACTATTCGGACGACCCGCCAGCGCTTCTGAAAGGAGCACAATTTAAGCACTTCTCTAGCCATCATTTGGCAGCTCTTTCGAAGCATATTCACTGATCTATCCAGAAAAATAAGCACAGACGCAAGTAGTAACTCGAGTGCTTCTAGAGCCATCGCTTGGAAGCTCTATAGAAGATTATTTGATGAGCTCCAGCAGAACAACAAACAACAAGGGTTGATTTCATCTAATTTTCTCCGAATTTAAACTGTAGATTTTTCCATTACTGTGTGAAGAAACGCATTTCTCATTTTGAGTGTGAAGTCAGTGTGGGTGGAGTGAAGCGGTAGCTTTCCAAAGAGTTTCTATTCTTTTTGTTACCAAAATCTGCAATAACTTCAGTACGGGAGAATACTAGCTTAAAATATATTTAATCAAGTTCATAAAATTTAATACCACAAATAATCACAAGCAAGCGCAAGCGCTTCAATGCTGTTCTCAGGAAGCACTCTTAAAGGCTTTTTTTGAAATTAAGGAATAAGCACTGCAATGATTATTCAAAACGCTCATTAAAGCTTTCAAAAAACTTCTTCGGCGATCATTTAGAGCACTCCCAGAGCGCTTATTAAGAGCAGCATTGAAGCGCTTGCGGACATGCCTATGTTAAAGAGCAATGAACTGGGATAGGAAAAAGAAGCGCTTCAGGAGGGCTCTTAGAGTGCTTTTTTTCCCAGTGAGACAAACGAATAAGATACAAAGTACATACAAGTAGAACAAAAGTCTACAACGCCTCGCTATAATATAAAATCGACGATGCTTCGACTTGCTGATGTAACCAAAGGGCAACGATGCCTCGACGTAGATGGAGGGAAGGTCTCAATCTCAATTTTACCCTAGAAATCTACTATAAATTGTTTCATTAGAATTTGTATGCATTAGTGTGGTGCTTGGCGCTTTTTAATTTATTTATATTCCTTGCGAATACCGTCGAGGTGTTTGAGGTTCAAGGTTGCAAGGCAACTAACTATTCAAGTATTTAACGGCACTTAGCATTCCCTGAAACACGAATTAAAGTGTTGATATTTCCAGCATTAAGAGGAGTTAGTACTCAGAAAAAGTTTCAATTTAGATAACAGTCAACCTGTAGGTAATAAAATTTACTATACGTAGGTTTGCGTCCTGAAAATGAGAAAACTCATATAAAATTAACCTAGACCTAGACCACATAAGTTTCTTGGGAATATATGACCAGGGTTGAATAAGTTAAACACGTATTGTCTTATTCATCCGATATATTTCGATCATGGGCTTTGACCATTCTCAAGGAGCTACATAGATGTAAAATATAATAAAAGTAACAATATTTATAATGCGTCATAGAAAAATTCACCAAATATAAAGGTCATACCTTAGGAATATCACTACATAGTGTGTTTTTCTCGATTATTGTTTCGAGGCTATCTTCAGCCTTTTGTCTTAATATTAGATTTAGAAAATTAACAGGAAACGAGTATGACAAGTGTTTGTCTTAAGAGGAGTCAGTACCAAAGTTAACCTAATTAGGTTAACTTTGTCAGTACTCAGCAAAGTTTTAATTTAGATACCAGCGAGACTGTAGGCAATAAAATTTACTATATTTACTACACGGACCACATTAGAGACATCTAGCGTAAAAGACAGAAACCGAAGATTTTTAACGAGAATTAACTCTCTTAATTTTTTTTTTGCAATTAATTGTTGAAGAAACTATTTTGCTTTGTATTTCAACAACTTTCAACGAAATATTGCACTTTCTCGTCGATGAAATATCGGCAGAAAAAACAAGTAGGTACTATTAGAGTCAAATAATTAAAAAATGAGAATACCTGCCAACAGGAATTTGATTTATAAAACTTCAATTTTTCACATTTTTTACAAGTGTCCGAGCTAATAACTCCATTCCAATACATTTTTTTAAAGTTTTGCTTACGTTATTTACTAGAATTCTTCGTTACCTTTAATTTAAGATATAAATAATTATTCTGCTACAAATAGTTTGCCAGAACAAAACTTGAAATCTTTTTAAATTTTCTATTTTAAATTTTTATAGTCGAAATATTTTATTTTTGTGTGTATAATTGTGTTAGCTATTTAATGAAATGTCAATAAAAAAAGCCAGAACGTAAGGTGAATAATCCTTGCCATAAGCATTTTGAATACGATGAGGAAAAGGAGGTCTCAGTTTGCCAAATAGAAGGTAAATATACTGCTGTATGTATGTAGGTAAGTAATTTTAAATATTCAGAGGGAGCGTGGAACAAGCAGAGAACGGCATATTGCTACAAAACATCCCGTCCAGATTTTAGATTTTGGCTACTAAGAGAAAACAGAAAGATTAAAATTGAAACTTCAAAAGATGAAGTGATAAACGCATGCACCGAGCTTGTGACTTGTAATGGTCGCCCATTTACTTTAACGGAAGACTCAGGTTTTAGAAAACTTCTAGATCCAATTTTGAAAGAAATTCGCTCACAATAAATGACGAGAATATTCGACATGAGGTACCCACTAAATCTAAAGAAATTACAGACGAAATTAAAAAACCGGCCAAGTGCGAGTCGGACTCGCGCAATAAGGGTTCCGTACCATCGTACAAAATTTAACACTATGTACATTTGTTTTTTGAGAGTACGCGTCATGTGAAAAAATAATGCTGTCATTTGAAAAAAGAAAAAAAAAGCTTAATTATGATAATAATAATGAATGAGAATAAAACAAGGAAAAAAAAACGCCGAAAAAATCACGTCTTTTGTATGGGGCCCCTTAAATTTTTAATTTAATTTAATTTTTATTATTTATGGTTATAGCGTCATTAAAAATACACATTGTGTGAAAATTTCAACTGTCTACCTATTACGGTTCATGAGATACAACCTGGTGACGGACGGACGGCGAAGTCTTAGTAATAGGGTTCCCGTTGTTACCCTTTGGGTACGGAACCCTAATTTTTAATAATTAAAATTAAAATTCAAAGGTAAAGTGTTTTTTGAAAAATTCAATTACCACCGAATGATCATTGAGTTTTTCCGTCTGTCTAGGGTTTAAATCAATCTAATCCAAGTTGTACTAATCATTTTAACTGGCAATATCAAATTTTATCTAATATTAATAATAAGCCATTCAAGTAATACTAAGTCTTATCTAATTAATTATCTACAATCAGTTAACTAAGCAATTCAATAATAATTTCTCTTGCTAGCTTTTCTCGCAGGTAATCGCCGTCGCTCCCATTCGTACTATTATGGTAAGGTGGCTCCCCTCATCTTTATAAGCTAGATGGTGGTGAGATTATTATGGGACGGCCTTAAATTTATGTAGAGCATCCTGTTTTTTTTGGTTTTAGAGATCTGGAAGGGGAATTTTCCGTAGAATATCATTCATGGACAGAAAGTTTTTTTTCTTCTTAATTTCTCTTTGATCTTTATTAATTTAATTTATTTCTGACTCTGAATACGCGACAAGAAAAATCAGTACATAAAACAATTCACCAATAAGATTTTTTATGTGTAGTTCCGCAGATATTAATATCCATTCAAAAGCATTAATATTACTTTATGATCCAAAACGTGTGAACGGATGGATTATCCTGCTAAATAAACGTGCAGTTTACTGCTGGTAATTATACCAGTTCTACAGTTTCTTATAAATATACATAAAAAAAGGCCACCTGAAGTTACTACTCTACATATGAATATTTCTCGCTATATATTGATTAGAAATGCTGAAAATCTCAACTTCGTCGTATTGCAACGAAACCTACCTTTATAACGATTTTTATCTAATTTACTTAGAAGTTAAAATGATTTGTAGCTCCTTCAAGGGCAGTAACGAAACCTATAATTTGGATTCTATTGAATTCTGATATGCAAAATACTTCCTCGTTTTTTCAGTATATTCGAACTGTAAAAGTCCTTTTTGTCTTTAAGTAAGTCTTGCGTACATAATGAGCAACATCTTATGTAATGTTTCTCCGTTTGTTATACTCTAGATGAAATTGACATTAGGGGTATTCACGCAATGTTGTATCAAAGAGTGTATCGTTGTAAAAGATGTATTTGATTACAACCCAGTAAAGTCATACAAGGCTTATGCATATAAAATGCAATACAAGGGTCTTGTATTTTTACATTAACAAATTGGCAGTGTAAACCGGGTTGTATAGTTGTACTTAGGAGCTGAGATTGAACGTCAAATGTCAGCGGGTGCAGCTGGGGAGGGGAGTGTCCTAGGAAAATTTCCAGTATGCCAAATGAAAGATCCTTTTGAGGACTGTCGACTGGTGCACTCGTATTTTTTCTAGGTGGTACTCGGTTGATTTAGCAGGGTGTTCAATTTACATCTACCTGCATCACGGTTTTCCCCCACAAAAAAAAGGTACTGAAAATTTGTGAACCCAAAACATCAGTAATGGCGCATCAAAGAGCATGAAACTTGCTGGAAAACTTAATAAAACATCATCGAAAAACAAACTGGTGTGATCGATTTTCTTTTACCGCCCTAAATTACTTAATAATAGTGTTTGAAGTTCAGAAATTAGCTTTAATTATTTTCAAAATTTGAACCTTTCTTGCGGGATGAGGAGGGGACTGTTCAAAAAACGAACTTGATATTCGTCCTTAGTTCGACAAGGCGATTACATTTATCGAAAAAAAAGTTTCGAGTGGGGGTATTTTGTGGTGCGGGGTTGTTACCCCCATCCTCCTCAAAACCCAAATATGACACCTGGGGCGTCTATTTAAAGCCCCCGCTGAGCTCTATCAAATGGCGTTTTTTAAATTTCAATCCGGTATACTCCATAGTATATTTTTTCCACCCTCTAAAACTTGATTAGGTTTTAACTGAAAACCACTCTTTTACTTTGTCGGACCCTGCATTATAAGGGATGCCCCTAGAAAAAAATTTTGCAGCTAAATTAAAGGTAATAAAATTATCTATCTATTAGAAGGTTTTTATTTTCAATTCGAGATATTTCCACACTGAGCTTTTACTCCCGAAATTCACTGTTTTTCTCCATCTGGGTCCCATATACGCCATTACTACATATGAGTTATTTTTCTAATTTTTTTTCAATCATAGGCATAAGTATTCGATTACGAAACTGTTTCATCTTTACAAAAAAATTCCTCCGAACCGCTGTTATTCCGTAAAGGTAAATTGTAAATTTGTACATTTTGTCACGGCAAAAAACGGCAAAGATTGCCGTAAAAGGAGGTTGCTCTACTATTATTAAGGGCAGGGTAAGGTATTAAACATTTTTTTTTTTGCTTTTTTTTTATATTTTTAACTGAATGCATAATATCTCAAGAATATTTTGTCAAAATTTCAAGTCGATTGGAGCAAAATTGACGAAATTGTGAGTATTTTTATACCTGACGGATTTTTATACCTACCCGACCCGAGCGTGCTATTGTAACCTGGCGCTCTCTATGCAATACCCGATCTTACCCTCCAGTTTTATTTCTAGAAATTTCAACACAAGTACAAACGTGCTTATACCTGTACTGTATATTTTGTCAGCGAAGAGTATAAAATTGAGTCTAGCAGTGAATGTTCTATCGAGCAGACGTACACGCGCGTTTTTATACCAGATTTTTTAGTGTTCGAAACTTTAAAGCGATTTCCCCACAACTCACGTTTTCAAAGTCGGTGCCCCTCATAACTGCAAAACTACTGCACCGATCCTTTTGAAATTTTGAACACTATTTCTGTATATAATTTACGAGGTAACGCTGGAGTTTTTTTTTTCAAATTTGTTAATAATTTTTATTTTACAATAACAAATTAGACGATTTTTTCGCGAAAAATCGCGTTTTTCCCTTCAAAGTGTTCCAAAAAAGTGAAAAACTGAAATTTCGAAAAACCCTCCCAGCGTTACCTGGAGAAAACTATTATCTAACGAATGAACTTTGATTTTTTGATTTCAAATGATCCAGCACCAAGTTATGAGGGGCACCGCAATTCTACTTTTTTTCGAGACACGTCCGAACAATTGCTGCCATTGCCGTATTTTTAAATATTTCTTCGTGAAAATTTTATACAATATTCTTCGAATGTCATACTTTAATGTACCATTAATTTTAATAATGAGATTTTAACTGTGTCGTCACAAAAAATTCACAAAAACATGCCTTTTTTTGTACGAATTAACCTTACCCTGCCCTTAACATTTCTCCTAAACTATTAGCCTGAGCTGAAAACGAATTAGAAATAACCGTTCCCAACAAAACAGGCTTCATTTTATCCGTTGACATTATACTGAAATAGTGTATAATTAAGTAGTAATAGTAGAAATAACAACTTGGGAAACAACCCAAACGGTTAAAAAATTCTATGAAAAACCGGCATTTCCTTAATTTAAGCCGTTCTTTTCATAAATAATTGAGATACTTTAGTTTTTATCTCAGCTATTTTTAACCGGATCTTCACAAATCTTTCTTTCTAGGATAACTATAAATCCTAGGAATTTTGAGGATTTTCTCAATTTTTCCGGGGCCGGGGAGAGCTCCTACGGTCTGCCATTTTATCACCCTGTTCCCATAATTACATTTCGAAGTAAGCTAAAGGCTAAAGAGTGTGTTCACTCTTTGTTGTAAATTCTTGTTGTATATTTGCATCGTTTACACTGATACATTAAAGAGTGAATACCCCTATTCTGTTTGTAATGTACAGAAATAATTCTAGTAGGGTAAAATGGGTTAAGACACTAACTCACGCATAATATCAAAAGTTATTTTGATGTTTTCATGGTCGTCTGTCCGTCCTCACGATAACTCGAGAACGTGTTCACTTATGTCCAATTCTTTTCAACGAATTCTACACCGGTGCAGTGCAGCCTGACGTGTTTTTGTTTTTGTAATGCAACAACAAAAGCACGTAAACCTAAGCTACACTGCACCGGTGTAGAATTCGTTGAAAAGAATTCAATATTTTAGTGCTGAAATTTTGCACACTGGCTTTAAAAAAAACAAGGTAATTTTAAGTTCGAAAATGGGGCCAATCGGGCAGCTCTTCGTAGTGTTGCCATACAAATATTTCGCTCTTCACTACATACTTCGGCTGAAATTTCGTACATGGAGTTTTCATAGCAATAGTAAATAAAATTTCAAAAATGAACTGATTCGGGAAACCCCTTCTTGGTGTTGCCATAGAAAACTTTGTTTTTTCGCTATATATTGGGACACTGGCTGAGAACGCGTAGACGTGTTGAGCTGAAATATCGTACACAGCTTTTTCATAAAAATTGCAAATACAAGTTTAAAAATGGACTAAATGGGGCAACCGTTTCTTGGTGTTACCATTAACACTTCTGTTTTTTACTATACAGATGTTCCGTACGTGGTGTCATATCCAAAGGCTACGGATAGGTTATGCTTAGACGAGCAAAAAATTGTATGGGTGATGGGGGTGGGGATTATACCGGTCTCTGAGATAACGGGACTTTAAGATATTTCGGTATGTTTTTATAAATCACCCTGTAACACTCTGAACGTTATACCCTGTGATGATCATTTAAAACTTCTTCGATTGATAATCATTGGACATTTCCAGTAGTCTATAAATTTTTCCTCTCATCTCTTCCGTTTTGAAGTTAAGGCTCAACAATTTTCCATATTGGATTTAAAAAGCCCAAAATCTTAGCCTTAAAATGGTCTTTAACAATCTGTAACGAAAATGTAACCCTTTCTGCGTTGTTTGCGCTTTTTCTTAATAGTCCAGTCAATAGGGACTAAATAAGGCCTTTGCCCTACTGACTGGACTATAAACATATCTAGCGAAAATGACTGAAAAAGGTCATTTCCAAAAAATAATTGCCTACTTTCTGGCACTTATTGAGTTTTTTCAGAATTTCAGGTGGAGATGCTTAAGAAAAAGTGTAAAAAACACAGAAAAGGTTACGTTTTCGGTAAGGAGTGTGATAGGTCATTTTAAAGCTAAGATATTGGGCTTCTTAAATTCAATATGAAAAGTCTGTATTCATTACGTGTTTTTTGATAAAAATAGTAGTTATATAAAAACAAACGAGTAAAATTCCAAAATTTTAATTTTGTTGAGCCATAACTTACGGGACACCCTGTATATTTGGACACTGCCTGAGAACGCGTCAACGCAGAGAATTAAAATTATGTACATAGCATTTCCATAAAAATATTAAATAAAATTTCAAAAATGAACTAAATTGGGCAACCTCTTCTTGATGTTGCCATACAAAACTTTGGGTTTTCACTTACTTTATTTAACTTTTATTGTCATCTAGGATATAATATAATTGGTTTTAGACTAATTATTTCTTTTTATCTTGTTTACTTAAGTATTGTCCAGCTCTGTTCGTGAAATATTTAAGTCCTCCTTTTTAAATCCGGTTTGATTCTATTTAATATTTATAAGTTTAAAAAATTTTTTTTTACTCTTTGTAAAAAAAAAAAGCTTTTGGTTGTATTGACGTCTGAATTTATTTAGCAACAGTGTAAAAGTCTGATCTCTTAAAAAATTGGGATGCAGAAAATGTTTGTAGTTTGAAGCAGGTCAAAGGTTTGTTGCTTAAAAAAGCTATAAAAATAACTCAAGGACTCATTGTAACATTTCAACTACATAATACACGTTTTACAGATGCAAATCTAGATATTCCTGATTTTCATTCTATTTTTTATCCAACATAAAAACGAATAAAAAACTAAGCCTTATCTCCTTGCGTTACTTACATAATTTATTTTTAATTCGTACCTATATAAATTTTCCCATAATTTTTATGATTAATAGTCATCTGTGGCTGAGAAAAGAAAACTAACGTTAATGTACGAGTGCGTGTTTGACTTTATAGTTTCACTTCCTCTGCAAAACTCTCCTCATCAATTATAGAAATGAGCTCTTGACCTGTTTGAGTTCTTTTACAGAAAAAAAAACAAGGGAAAAGAAAAGAAAAAGGAAAAGCGATTATAATTTTAACTTGCATACATTGTGCATCTAGTCAGAAAATCAATAATGCAATTAATAACCGCGCCTTGAGAGGAAAGATTTAATTAAAATTCGAGGTCTTGCTGGGACTTTGGTACTAGGTATGTTCTCCCTCCGCAATTGCAAACCTAACTAGAATTCAAAGTTCATTTTCAGAATGTACAGGTACTTGCCAAATAGTTACCAATTAAATTGGGAACACATTCAGGTACCATGTGGGAGGTCCCCGCCTTAATAGCGCACTTCATGTTGTGCATATTATATCCTTACGCAATGGGATGCATGTTAGCAAGATCCGCATTGCGTTTGAATGTCAGACTACAAATGAGTACATGGCGGAGCAATTAAAATTATTAATTACATCTCTTGTTGGGGTCGGATATGTTGAGAGAAATTTACTTAATTTGTTCGTAGGTGCCGATAGAGATGGAACTAGTGGAGCGAATCTGTTGAATGGCCGCAAATACATAGAACTTATTATATTTGAACTTTTATATATATGCAGTATTCCATAACAAATAGTTGTATGATAATTATATTTATTGAAATGGGCACTTCAAAGAAATTGGTTTTCATATCTTATTAAACTTCCTATAACAAAAATCCTGACAAGCTGACGTCAGAAAGATCTTCGTTTCTATACCTCATCGGACTATGTATAGTAGAATGGAATGTATGTACATACCCTAAATAAATGATAGGAGAGAGTCGATAATGAGAAAAAGGGCCTAGTGGGATAAAAATACTAAATACAAGCCTGATAAAGGAATATTTCTATATAGGTTGTCCGGAAAAAAGTAGGATAGAATTTGCTAATCAATTCCCTGTGGTGTCTTCATCAATGTTTGTTTAACCCTTTTAAACGCGTGTCTAGTTTCAGAGAGATGCTTTAAAATTTTTAGTTGTTTTTAGACATTTTTTAATGAAGGTCGAACGAAGAAGTTAATTTTTGCGTTCTTAAATTTGAGACAGTCCTTAAAATTGTGGGTAGGTAAGTGCAGTCTTATTCGTGCACATCTTACAAATATGTTTAAACAATAATTTTCGGAATTGGTGTTCGACTAAGTGTTCCAGTCGTTGCAAACCAAATGTACATTTGAGTGTACATGGGTAGGCATGGGGTGTAAATGTAGTGATTTAATTTTTAATTTTTAATTCAGCACAAACCACTTAGCACGAGACCGATTGTGTCCACGTGGCTGCACTGGACTGTACTTGACCTACCCTACCTTATAGCCAGTGTACGCTAGGTTCGTTTCTTAGCGTAAGACATTTGGTACTTACCCCTGTAAATAAATACATGAAGAAATCCAAGAAAAGCTCAAAAAGAAAACGGCTTTCTTCAGAACGGACATGTCGATGTGCATCTTTTATGTATTGGCATTTGCAATTAGTGTTGCCAATTGATTATAACAAAAAACCAAATATTTACGCACTACATTGTATTGCAGATAACTTTCTCACAACGTACTCACTAATGGAAATCCTTGAGAAAAGAGAAATACTTGCTGTTGGGACAATTTGTATCAATCGTTTTCAGAACTCACCTCTACCGGCTGATGCAAAGATGCGAAAGAAAGGCCGCGGCGGCTGTTCGGAATAGTTGATCAGCCGTGATAGAAAAGTGGTTGTCACGAAATGGTATGACAACAATGGTGTTTATTTGGTTTCAAACTTTGTTGAAATAGGCCTGATAGACCTGATGCTGTGTAGCTATACAACAGAGAAATAGGACGCGTAGATATCCTTGATCAAATGTTGCAGTACTATCGTAGTTTGTATTAAATCAAAAATATGGACTTTGCGTGTAATTATGCATTACTTCGATATAAAGATCACGGCTAGTTGGCTTGAGTACAGAGCAGATGCTCTCAGAAGTGGAATAAATTTATTCACTGCCAATTAACACTCGTTACGACCACTTTCCATGCTACGATTAAACACATGTACAGCAGTTCGATGTAAACTATAAGGATGCAAGCAAAGAACATATTTCTATTGTTCGAAATGCAAAGCACATCTGTGCATTCACCACAATTTAAAATGTTTTTTCGAGTATCATCGAAAATAAATTATTTTTAATGCCATTTTATGATAATGGTTATACTTTTGTATTCAAGTGTATTATAAATTAAATTACATTTAAATAAATAACAATTAAAATAAATCATTATTACATAATATACACCCTTTTTTCACTCAAAACAAACACCTTTCATTAGCTCTCGTATAGTCCCGGACTATCTTTTATGAAGGGGTCGGAGTTTGGCTACCATGACTACCCATTTACACTCAAATGCACACCTCTCACCGACTACACCCTTACATTATAGGCAGGTAACAATCTTTTACCGTAAAGTATTTCTGTGATCCATGACTAAAATCCGTCACTAAAAATATTATTCCAACCCAGCGTTTGAAATGGCAAATGAAAACGTTAAAAAAATAGGAGTTAAAAGAAAAAAAGTATTTTTTTAAAATTCCAAAATTTTTAAAGAGGAAAAAAGCTATAAACCGTTGGAAAGCTTCAAAGATTGTACTATCTATCGAACAAATTTTAAATTATCATCATAGGGTGTAGTGTTCAGTAGGTATCGGGTGATTCATAAAATATAAAGAAAAAATCCCTGTCAAACGTTGGTTAGGACACTCCAGAGAATCGATTGGTGATTATCCTAATTATTCTAGGAACATCTGTTTATTCGAGTGTTATAAAAAACCTTAGTAAAATTACCGAAAAAGAAAACAGTAACAGATTATTTTTCATAGCATTTCACAGAACTTGAACTAATTTATTTGTATTGAATTGGAAAAAAAAAAACAATATTACTCGTTAATCGAATTTTTTTTTATTATTAAAACTTGTTGTCTTAGGTAAGTTATAATGGTCTATCATGTTGGAATTGAATAATAACTAATAGTATAATCTGGCGTTGAAAAAACCTCAATTTTTTCGAAAAATCTCAAGTTTAGTACTAAGAATTTTCGAAATTCGAAAATCTAAAAACAGCAAAACATGGCCACCATAGATATGTATTACGTGATCAAATTTCATTGAAATCAGTTCATAATTACGGTAGTTCTGAGCATATCAAATTTTCGGTACCTAACCACTTTGGCACCCCCCCCCGCCACTTTCATAAAAATCCTTAAGAATTTATATTTCAAAGTTGTATTTTCATTTGATGTTTCATATAGAGAGATTGTAATTTGACAAAAATACAGGTGTAGAAAAAATCAGGTGGGTTTCCAGCCCCCACCCTTAAATCACCCCCCGCTTGGAAAAATTTCTTCAACGAATTATAACAATTAATAAGGTAAAGCGAATAAAGAAAACCATTTCCCGATTGGACCTAACCCCCTACTGAGTTATGTCCCTTTGAAAATTAGATGATCTAGTACTACACTTCGAATAGGAAACGTGTAGTACTAAAAAACTAAGTATACACATGGAAAAACCTTAATGTTCCACATGTGCTCAAGTTTTTTCAAAAAATTAAAAAATATACTGCGCCCACTGCGGGGGGTCAAAGTTGAATCTAGTACATTTTGAAAAATTTAGCACTCCATCGGATAGCTGAATTTTTTCTAAGACACCCTATACTCCAAGCTCAAATGGCTCAGGGAAAATTAAAAGAATTTTATGAGCCTTATTCCCCCCCCCCCTCCTACCTCCCTGGCGGAAAAAAAGTAGCCAATGAGATGCCGGACTGAATTATGTACTAAAAAAAAATATCCGAACAAAATCGGCCGTTAATCTTCGGAGGAGATAGGTGTAGTGTTTTCAATATGTATGAAGAATTCCCCTTTCATCTTTACGATGTTCAGCCCCCTTTAACTCACTCCCCTCTACCATGACGAACTTGAAAATAAACTATGTTACTCACCTAATTGTTATCTTTTATTTAAGATCTTAAGCAATCATCTACGATGCTTGGCTGAGAAAATATAACCGCTTTAAGTTGAAACTTTGAACCCCCGCCCCTACCCAGAGCTTGCCTCTCCCAACAAAAATGAATAGCACCAGAAGATGCGCGATAACGGGATCTATTTAAATATCAAGTTTGGTAAAAAAGCATTTTTTCGAAATTCGAAATCGAAAAGTATCCTATGAACTACGTAGCTAAGTTACACGTCCAATGACACTCCATTCATTGCTATTGGGTGTACAGTCTCGGAGGAGATAGAATCCTATGAAAACACGAAATCACCTATTACTTATACTGGAAACTATTGACGGCGCCTGCGGCATTTGTACGATTAATTATAATTACGCCTTTTTAATTATACCTAGATTTTACACAATTTGCTTTTTCAAGAAAGTTTTGTGATGTGTATCCTCCTTCAAAATATGTTTTGCATATAATTTAATTCATTCAAGAAATCGCAATTTAACTGTTTTTAAATTAAATTAATTCTTTTTATAAATACCTATACCCAATAAGTATTTTACATTCTCAAAATGATTTGGTATACTAACAGTAATATTTTATTGACAAATACGAAAATTCCCTTTTAATATAACTTCACCAAGAATTTCAATCAGAAAATTATTTTCCAGAAAAGCACGTGAGCCAACAAATCAGTGCAGATTTGAAGCCAGCAAAAAGATGAAGACGGATAATGTTTATTATGGCGTTCGTGCATATCTGGAAATTGATATTTTAGAGATGTGATTTCCCTAGAAACCATATACTTATTTTTCCCGGAGGGTTCTCTCTCATTTTGCCGACAAAAACACACATAAATGTTTACGTGTTTATCATTCTCAATTATATAGGAGAATCTGTATATGAATGAAACAATTGTCCTGTAATAAAACTTTCAGCAGAAAGCATCCATTATTTCTTATATATATTAAAATTGGTACTTTAGGTCTGAATATAATTTGCCCTGCTCTTCTTTCGTCTCTCATATACCTATGAATTGTTTTTTTCTTTTTCTTTTTATTTTATCATAAATAAAAATGAGTATATACGCGTTTACATGAGCATAATTCGTTAGTAATATTGCCTTAATAAATAATCTAGTAAACTAATATGCACACTAAATGGGAATAATACAGCAAGTGCACATATATGTGGGTTTACATAAAAAATGTATAGATAAAAAAGAAAATTACATTTAGTTGTCATAAAATGAAGAGAAAATAAAAATAATGCATAAGTAGAGCAAATTAATCGCAAGGGAACCTACGTTGAATATAAATGATTGTAGGTACTAGTACGAGCCCTGTAAAAATAAAAGCAAATCCCAATTTCTGGATAAAACTTCGAGATCGAACTAAATTAAGGGCAAACAACGTGTGATATTTTTTTTTAATATTAAAAGAAGCGACCTATTTTAGTATTTTATGTGTTAGTAGGAAAGCACAGAAATTTCCAAATAGAAATTTTTTTTCACTTTGATAAGGACGATTGAAATTGAGACGAACAAATTTGTGACAATTTTTTCCAAATGAGGCAAGGAACCAATTGACAGATATTTCGGCCATACCTTGTTAATCTTTGTATCATGGATAAGAACTATATTATAGTCAGCACTTAGTACATGTCACTAAATAGATTAATTATTTTTATTTTGAGAATTGTCAGTAAGCTTAATCTCCTATAAAAAATGATGATGAGTTATAAATCTAAATCAGAGAAACGAAAGAATCTCGCAGAAAATTCGAACAATCGACTGTTGGAAAAAGATTACAATCGAAAAAAATTTGAAAAACAAAGTTCACTTTGGAAATATTTAGTGCTAAAAAATCAAATCATAAAAGTGTTGGTATCAACGAACCGAAAAAGAAAAGAAATTATCAAAGCACCTGGAAACCGTATTGAAGGCTCATATTTAAAGTTATTTGGATGTACAACTGCTTTATCAAAATATTTGCAAACATGAAATCTAATCTTATCAAAAGCAGTAGCTATGATTACTACTACGGTGAATACTGAATACTATGTATATCAACTGTTTTCAATAATTTTAAAAACAAATAAGATTTGATTGTGATATGTTTATTTAATTCATTAATAACGAATTTGAAAACTATTTAGTTTATGATGAAATTGAAATGTTTAATTGTTACGTGCAATAGAAAAAGAGACATCTATTGGAAATGAATACTTCGCGTGAAATAGCAAATTAAGTATACGGACATAAGCAACATTCAGTAAAACCTATTACAGAAAAGGACAAGCGACATCTATAAAGTACGGGACATAAACAACTTTGGATACGGAGAAATAATGTTTCTAGAATAGAATTTTCGAGAAGAATCTAGGACAATTTGTAAAGTATAAATACGGACTTGTCACAGTCAGTTTTATCTCAGACAGTGAAGTGAACGTAGTAAACAAAACAAGGTATTCTAATTGGATTGCGAATATTTGAAGTATAGTACTAGCAAATAATTGAAAATGAAAGTAGAGTTGATTTGCGGCTGTTTGTTAAATTATTAAACAGTATACATTAGAATATAATAAAGAGGACTTGTGAATTATATTTGATATAAGTATTATGTTTTTAATAACGAACTAAGGTTACGCTCGTATATACATGTAATCAGAAAAATATAATAACAAAATTAAAACCGTAGAAGTAATTGATATAGAAAAGTTTGATTTAAAAAAATATATGAATGAAAAACTACTGGAAGAGTTTAAGGATTTTTGAATAATGAAGAGCTGTTTAATGAGATTAATATTTGCAAATTGCATAAGTTTAAAACTCTAGGAACAGTAATGGAAAACCTAGATTCTAATTTCGTAATGTCTGATGTTTTGGCGGAATATGAACCCTTTGTGGAGAAATGGGAATATTTCAAGAAAAATCTGTCTGAAAAATATGTTGTTGCAAAAATTGATTTGGAGATTTAATGGGGCGGAATTGAATATAATGAGTGAATGTAATCGATGCAAAAATTGCTTAGTATGTTGTTTCAAGGTATTGCATGAATATAATTTGTAAGCCTCGCTATTACAAAAACGTTTTAAAATTATTAAAATTGTGCTGTGACAAAAGTTCAATGCGAGCATACATTTAATATTCTAAAATATATTAAGAATCACTTGTAATGAACGGAAACAAAGATTTGTTAATGGCTATTAATAATGAAGTAGTAATTAAAGAAATATGTAATGGTAGCCCTGAATTTCCTACAAATTTAATAATTTAAATAGTAAATTTAATAAAGATGTGATTTTGCATAAGCATTGCATATTTTTTTTTCTTATTCTTTGTTCAGAGTAAATGGGCCGGTATTCCAAAACTTCCCGGTGAAATTTGCATAACCAATTCAACCCGGTAGGCACTTTTGCATACGTTTGAAACAATTTCCAATCAGATTGAAGTATCTCAACTTACATATAATAAGAATGTACTGAGCCTTCCTATCTAATTCCTTTAGTTAAAAATGTCACAAATTTGGAATAAAATCTATTTGTCCCTTTCAAGCCCAAAATGTACGCTGAACTGTAACCAATTTTAGAAACAGTACGGTTTTATTAAATGAAATGCATTGGAATTGATATAAAAATTCAGACAAATATATTGCTTAAATATGTCTATCTCCTTCAAGCTCAAATATGTTTGACATCAAATCTTCAGAGAAGCACATTTTTCCGTAATATTAAAAATTAATTTTTGTGTCAATCAAAACAAATTTAACTTCCTAAACAATCTTTATGTAATTCAATACTATTTTTCAAAATCTTTAGTGTTTCTAATTGACAAATAATAATTAATTATGAAACGGTGTACATTTGTACGAAATAAAGGGTTTTCACAGCCTGTTCAAAATTTGTGGCATTTTTGAATCAAGAACGTTCAGTCCATTCTTATGATATGTCTGTGGGTATCTCCAAACCAAGCATTTTGAACGCATCTACATCAACAACTCTTCTGGCATTGAACATTTTTGATAAAATACTACTTCACATGTGGGAACAACTAGTAAAAAAGCTAGAATTGGGACCAATTCAATTTCATAATTGGTCACCCATTTATCCAAGTTTGATTTTAGAAGTGGTTTTTCGCTTATATTTCGAGAACGGTTCGTCGGACAGTAAAAATGATCATATAATCAATTTCATAGGATTTCGTATTCTGAAGCACTTTTTAGTACAATGAAAGCGCTTAGGGCTGATCGTTTTCACAGTATATTGGCAACACCAAGAAAGGGTTGCCCGATTTAGTCCATTTTTGATATTATATTTACTATTTTTATGCAAACGCCGTTCTCAGGAAGCGCCCAAATATATAGTAAAAAACTAAACTTTTGATTGGCAATCTTACGAAAGAGTTGCCCGATTGATCCTATTTTCGAAATTAAATTTATGATTTTTTAAAAGCCCGTGTGCAAAATTTCAGCTCCCTAAGTGAACGCGTTCTCGATTTATCGTGAGGACGAACGGACGGACAGAAGGACAGGCAGACAAATGGACATACAAAATCAAAATAACTTTTAAGAAGAGTCAGTACCAAGATTTGCAAACTTCGAAGACTTTTCAATGCGAATTTCTTGCAAACTATTTGCAACAGAATAATGATTTACAAATATTTATTTTTGGTCTTAAATTGTATGTTGGGTTTACGTCTTTTAGGCTAGTGATCTGTGGTTTAAGTCTAGGCTAATTTTAATTGACTTTTCTCACTTTCTGTATAGAGAGGGCACAAATCTACATATAGTAAATTCTATTGCCTACAGATTTCGTTAGTATCTAAATTAAAACTTTTGCTGAGTAGTAACTTCTCTTAAGCCAAGCTCAAGAAATAAATGCAAAGCACAGCATGGCAGAAAAGAGTTAAGTAAATGATAAAGGGATTATGAGATTATGAGAAATGTAAACAAACCTACACGATTAGAAGTTTATAAGTAGACCAAGTAAAGAATGGTACAAAATTAAAAATATTTATTTCTATATATGTAAGACGGCGGAATTTAACAACCCGCTTATTTTCAAGATAACTCTGTTCCGAATAAAATTTTAGATTTTTGAACAAACCACGTGTAACATCACGCTGTCATTCCTGGATACTAGTAAACATGTCGAACATATAAGATAATATTATTTTAGGTAAGGTCCCACAAATGTGGTATTACCGTAGCTGACATATCCTCCGTTATTACTTTAATTTAATTGACTTTACGCCTCAATTCTATTAATGGATTTTGAAGTAAAATGGCCTCTATAAAATATACGTATTTCAATGTTTTCACCACTTGCCGAAATAATCCGAATTATTTAAAACTTTTATGGGACCGTGATGTAGTGAATACAAATGCATCTGGTTTCCGGTGGACTCCACCAGTACATCTTCAAAACTTGACTAAGCAAGGTAGATCCCATTAGACCTTTTTATATTTGAAGAACCTTCCTTTTCGGTAACATAAAATCTCAATTTACATAATTTAGTGCCATCAATCAGTTCCATCCCAACATCCAGGAATTAAAGTATAGAAAAGTTGAAGCAATCGATTCACAACGAATGAAAATTCCCCCTGTGTTGCTGAGACTATGATTCAATCAGTAACTGACATTGACACATTTTGCGTAGGGCTCCTAAAAATACCTCAATTGTCTTGGCTTTTCTACTTTACAATATTCCTTCATTGTCAGTTGTAAAGCGTATTCCACCATTCTACCTGTGTGCGGATATAAATTCTTGGGGCTGGGATCAAACTCGTAATAATAGCAAAAACTTTTTAAGTCTTATACAACCCGATGAATGTTCAGGCGCCCCCGAAATAGAGTGAAAAGTATTTTTAACGTGGAACGTCGCAATCGAATTTGATTTTTTTTTTGCTTTTCTTTTCCTCTCAGTTTTACATTTTTCAACTTCTTAAGCCACAAAGACTTTTTGGAAAGTATTTAACTTTTCGGAAGTTTTATTCAATGCGGTGATTTTAAAGAATTGTCGGCTATTAAGCAATTCTCGAGCTCTGAGAACTTTTTGTGTAAGTTCTTAATTACATTTTGAATTTACTACTAATGGTTAAGGAATTCCCTTGACAACAGAATGTATACTTTTCGAAAATATTGAATTTGTGTGTAAGAGTGTAATGCATTTTTTAATCATTTATATATCCCATTAAATATTTAAGGATGATAAGGATACTTTTATTATATGGTTTCATTATCCCTGTATGAAAATTGCATCCAGCTAGGGATGTCACAAAGCTATCTCAGAACTTAAAAGAGTTATTGTAAAAAGCAATGCTATCTGTATCCAATGAAATGTCAGTTAATAAGAACAATGGAAACAATGGAAAGTTATACTCGCTTGAGAGATTAATGACAAAACAAATTTAAAGACATGACTTACCTAAGTATAGTTTTTAGTTTTTCCTTAAGGAATGCAATTGAGGGATTTGCTTAGCAATGTTGTTACTAATTCAATTTTTGCTTTTAATTTATTCATTGTTCAAACTTTTCGTGGCCTAAGTGTCCCCAGATATCCGCTTAACAGTCCATTTGTGCAACAAATTTTAAGGTGTTTGACAGGGCACTTATTTACAAAATTCTGAAAATTCTGTACGCGGAAGATCATGGATTGAGCTCCTAACACCTTTCACAACCATATATAGTATGAGTGATTTTAAATTAGAGTTGAATAGCCATAATTTTGTCTTGATTGAAATTCCATCAGAGTTCTAATATCCGAAATAGCGGAAAAAAGGCGTCTCTGGATTTGTTTTACAGTAACCGAAATTTTTTTCTGTACCGCTAGACTAGAAAATCCGGCATACAATCAATCCAATTACATATATCGGATCCATCACCCAGGCTCCTCGGGGCCTCGGTTTTGTCATTCTTAAATGGGCTGAACTAACAAAATAGAAGGCGTTTCGTAGTTCTTTTCCTGTCTATCGTATACGCCTGAAAAGAAAATGCAGAGCAAACCCCATATATGAACTCAGTTAAATTTCTGAGTATTATATAAGGCGAAATACTACGTAAGTATTTAGGCCAAAACGGGACCAGCCAAATTCATGAAGACTTTTCGAAAAATCAATCTAATTTATCTTTTCCAGTTGCAGGCTTTGCAGCAAATTTCGCGTCGAACTAGCTCATGTAATGCAGTTTCAATTCAACCGATTTTCCTTCTATATGTATAGAAAGGTAGCTTGAATAAAAAACGTGACTATTGCATGCTGATTATTGCAAATTATTGTATTATTTAGTTGTTTAGTGGTTAAAGCGAAGACGGGAGTTTGCGTCCTCTTTCCAGAAGCGTGAAAATTCCCCAAAAATTCCATTACATTATTTTCACTGTGATCTGTAAGCCAGAATTGATTTTATCCCAAATAACACTTCTGGTATAGTTAGTGCACAAATTTATTAAGTAATTAGAACAAGCTTTATTATCAAAACTTTTAATACCTAGATTCCAATCTGTTTTCAGAAATTTCTATTAAACTACACCGTTATATGTTTAATGTGAACAGTTTTCTACATAAATTTATTTGTTTTAAACAAACCGAGCATAATAAAATAGAAAGCCCGCACTTCTGCATTTCAAACTCATCCTGGCCAGAGTCCACATCTCGAGGACTTCCACGAACGTTTTACCCAAAAACACAAGTTTTATGGTCGCCATGAATTTTAATTAAGATTTTATGAGAATGGGGTGAACTGTTCTCTCTGAAATTATTTTCTCATACCTACTACATATGCATATTCAGTTATATATATACATATATGTATGAATGTGCATATGGATGTACAATTGCATCCTTAAATAATTATTTTCCAATGCAGATGCCATTTTTAGTGCATTGCCATCCTCCAGACACATAATGTATTATTTGCTTTGGCCTGCAAAGGTTTCCCGTTTTTCGAAAATGGTTTTGCTTTGATTCATTGTAAACTTTATGTTGGTGGTTGTAAATAATTCTAAATTAAAATATTCTCAACAAAATGTCCTGCGCATACAAAACTATATGCATACTTTAATGTAAGGCGTATGTTTTTTTTTTGTTTTTTAGATAAGTTGGGTGGAATTAGATACCGAATAGAATATTGAAAGGAGATCCTAGGATAGTAACCTGCAGGAAATATACGGTTAATAGGATGAGCTAGATTCACTAGGGGAAGAACCATTTTAACGGAAGAAGCATCAAAGTGGATATAAAGAAGTGAATTGCAAGCTGTTACACGAAACTGATATTCAGGGTCGTTTGGATCTTATTCGCTATTGTGTTTCCTTGTCTAACATGTCGTCCTGATTCTATTCAGGAATTTTACAGAAAATATGTATTTTATAAACATATTTAAGTATAGCAATGAACAAGGCGTTTCGTATGATCAGAACCAATACTCTTCAGTACGGCTAATTCCTGCCTACCGCATACGCCAGAAGAAAAATGTTAACCAGACCTTATATATAATCTCAGTATATATTTTGAGTATGAATCATATGAGGCCACGTATGTATTTACTTTAGCGCTTAGCTTAGCCCTAGGCGGGACTAGACAAATGTAAAACAAGAAAAAAGTCAGGAAGACTTTTCAAAAAAGTTAAATTTTTTTAAAATTTTGATAACTACTACACTGAAAAACCTGCAGTTGGTGTAGATAGGTATGAGTAAGGCGTTTCGTATCAGCTGAACGAAATTCATAAAACCTGTGTAGAGTAGGAATTTATAGAACAACTGTACAAATTTCTGTTCTAATGTAGATGCAGATCAGGTCAGCAACCTCTGATAAATTTATTTATCTATTTGTATGTAAAATATAAGCGTTCAGTGGCTTAGTCCGCTTTTAGCTGTTGTTGATTGACTTAACTAAAGTCAGTCTTGTTTATTTAAATTCGAATAAAGACGAATTTATTTTATACGAAGATGAAACCTATCTTTTATCATTGAATTATAAAACTATATAATCTTTATAAAGCCATGTACCTAATTCTGAGTCCACAAACTAGTACCGAGGAAATAAAAGTCTTTCATTTTATCCACATGTGCATATAAGTATTATAAGAAGGGACTAAAAAACAATCGTAGATTTATAGTAAAGAAGTTTGAAACTCCTTTCGAAAAATTTAAAGCAAATATCTTTTAAATGTTTATCTATTTCTATTTACTTATATACTTTATTAGCTAAATTTATACTTAATTAACATGATCAAGGTTTTCCTTGCCATTATTCGCAAAAGATGACTTTTAACAACAAACAAATTAGCTAAAATATAATTAGCGATTCAAACTTCATATTCCTCAAGGGAAAAATGCAAACTGTCTCCAGCTAAAGGCTATTGTCGGTTGAAATAAAAATCTAAAATTGTTATTATTATAAAAATTGTAGTTTCAGAAAACTTTTGTCCAAATAAAAATTTAATTCGAGAATTTTCATTTAAATTGATAATTAATATAATAACAACCAAATTAACCAATTTAAAACGGATTGCCCCCAATTAGAATTACCAAAATCCCCACTTTTTTAATAAATCCAATTACATTGGGGTTCGACAAAAGTTTTAACGAGGTGAAGTATCGTACAAAGTTTATTATTATTTTTTTTTTTCCATAAATTTTTGAAACTTTGTAAAAGGAAGAGGGTGAAAAGTACACAGGAAAAAACTGTAATTAAATAAATCAAGTCAAAAGGACCCTGTACACATACATAAACAAGTAATATATTTACTCTTTGATAGGTCAGTGACTGATTATAGATGGCAGTCAAAGCGCACTAGTACCTAATTTAATTTTTGACATTTGCATGTATCACATAAATTTAAAAAATTTTTGACCGCGTTTGGAAATGGATAAGTTTGTGTTTCTTTGATATAATGCAAAAAAATGAATTCTGTCTGCTGATAAAGCTCTGAAATAGTAAAAAATTTTTTTCTTATTAAAGAAGTTAGAAAACCGTTGGGTAAAATGTTTTGAGCTAAAAGAAGGCAATGTCTAAAAATATTTTAAATAAAGTACTATTTGTACATTTTGATTCCGTGTTTTTATTCATTTGCGTATCTTATAGGAACATGTTTTCCCATTAATATGCAAAAGTATGTGATACCTAGTTTGGAACGTTTATTTTTTTTTTTAATTTTGTTTTTTGTGTGAAAAGTGTCATTCTAATGCTTTTTGCTGCGTTCCTTTTCTCGTTCTGAATGAATCTGTATGAATCGACAGAACGATGTCATAATTTCATTCTGTGCTCATAGAAAAGGAACGAAACAGAACCATTTCAAGTGTTTGACATTTCTTCCATTTGATAAAAGCAAATAAAAATTCGTAAAAATTGTTGTTTATGAAAAATAAAGCAATTTTCCAATAAAAGCAACTTAAACTCAACTATTACCACTTCGTACTAATTGTAAACAACCCACACACGAATACAATTTAAAATTGTTCTGCTTAAATCCGGGTATAAACTCAGGTGCATTCAGAACGATTCGGAGTCCGAAAAAAGCGATGACAGATTGAAACTATATCGTTCGGCCCGAGCAAAAGAACGACATAGATTGAAAAAATTCATTCTGAACAAGAAAAGAAACGCAGCAAATGATACACATAGAGTAAATATAACTTGGTATTTGCTTCAGAATAATTGAATTCGTAGTTAATTGGAGACCCATGATACACATAAATCGGGGTAATTTGAATGGTACCGTGTAAATTTCCCACTACAATTTTCCCCACATTTACCCGGGGTTTTGTGCATTCATCGAACAAGTTTTTAAAACACCGGGTAAATCTAGTGTAATGACATTTCTCTGACAGTTCTCCTGAGTATAATTAATTGTAAAAACGTATTTATAAAATGGATGAAAACAAACAAAATGTGTTCTCGCTATTTATTTATTTATTTTCTTCTCAATTTTGCTTATTTTTGCTCAAGAAGTAATTTATATGCCCCAATCAGCAACAAATTGCAAGTGACAGTTCTCGAGTGACAAATGTCAAACCATTACCCCAGGAAAATTTTAGTGTAAGCTCAGTGTAGCCCAGGTTCTCCAAAAAACAAGATAGTCTAGCCCGGTGTAGCCTTACTCGGGGTTTTCATCGAACAAACATAATAATTTTTAAATTGTCACTTTTCATTTTCACTTTAGTTTTGGCTTGGCACTGTCTATCGCTGAAAATGTGCTTACACAAATTTTATATTTTTAGCGACTACTAGTTGGCGCTGTTATCAGGGTAACCCAGCAATTTTTGAGGATATAGATTACCACGAAATTCCTCGCTTGCTTTTTGGGGTACTTATCAGAAAACTCGGGTATTTGGTGATACACATGGAATAAAAGTAGCCGAATTTAATTAACCAGTAGGAGTTCAATCACCTTGTTAGTTAATGAAAAATGAAATGGGCGGCATCAGCCTCTACTGAGGAATTTTGCTTTCATATCGAATAATCCTTCAAAATTAAGGGCTGTAGGAGTCTGTTAAAGTAGCTGCTCATAATTTCAGAAAAAGAAAAAAATGGCAACTGGATTCAATATTAACATGTAGTAAAATCTACCAGGAGAAAGTTCTGTCATATTGCACATGTTCTATTATGCTGTTAACGATTGCATATTTTTTGTCCATTAAATAAATCCACTTTTTTTGTAGTTCCTAGTTTTTAATTTTTGTAAATTTATTTGCAACTCAATATTCTCAAGCCTTCTACAATTGAATTTGCGATGTATACACAGATTAATAAAGTAATATTACAGCATTTTAGAATTTAATTAAATGCAAGCTGAAGTGAACTTTTGTGATGTAGGTACTAGTTAAGTTAAGGGAAAAATTATTTTCTATTTTTTAGTGCGGATATTGAAGCGGTCTTTTTTAAAAAGATTTTCTTTTCATATTTTTATACCCTATATGAAATCATAGGGGTATACTAAGTTTGTCATTCCGTTTGTAACACCTCGAAATAATGATGGTAGAGCAAAATGGATTGGACACCCATTCATAATATTAAAAGATATTTCGATTTTTGCATGTCCGTCCGTCCGTCTGTCCGTCTGTGCGCACGATAACTCGAGAACGCGTATACTTAAAGAGCTGAAATTTTGTACACGGACTTTAAAAAAAAAAGTAAAATTAAGTTCGAAAATGAGATAAATCAGGCAACTCCTTCTTGGTGTTGCCATATAAAAATTTCGGTTTTTTACGTATACTTTGAAAACGATCAGTCCAAGACATTTTTATTGTACTAAGAACTTCTGCAGAATACGAAATCCTATAAAATTGGTTATTACCATTTTTTCTGTGCGACAAACTGTTCTAGAAATATATGCGAAAAACAACTTCAAAATCAATACTTGAATAGATCGGTGACCATACGAAATTTAATACGGGCATTCATCTAGGGTATCATAAGAATGGTCTTAGACCAATGCTAGCTTTTTTACTTGTTTTTATTTCATTTAATTAGAGTATAAATTTTTAGAGAACAAATTTCGATTTTATTGAAATGATCTCCTCGATCGACCCCTCCCACTTGTATCCACCCCTGAATCTATCCACACCAGCATATTGAGTGTGGTTCGACCACTCATATTCACAGTTAAATAATGTATGTCGTTTTAAGATAGTTCAAACAAATAATTCCGACGAGCTGCCATTGACAGCGACTCATTGATAGCCCTGTCAAAGGCACCCTCGAAACGACGTCCAAAAACGCTCCCAGAGTAAAGGATTTACAATCTAGTTCACGTTGAATAACCGTAACCATTGAATGAGGGGACGTCTCAGTTGACCAGCCTCTTTGGTATGCAGTTTGCGAAATGTTTAAGAGAGTCTTTTAATGTATGTTAGTCCACGATCCTCTCCAGGTATTTCAAAAGGAATGAGGGAAACTTATGTTTCCGAAACCCTTCGGGTCCAAATATGAAGCCCTACCAGGTCTCGAAACGAAGACAGCCCTCTTCTGCGCCTATTAGAACCCAACTAAAAATGCTTTTCGGGATATAGAGGTAACTACTAACCCTTTTCTAAATTTTTGGCTAAGATGATTGAGGAATCCTTCTTTCGTTAGGCAGGGAGTTTGTGAGATAGGGCCAAGCTAAATAAAACATGAATTCCCATCCAGTACAAATTTATCCAGGGACATCCCATTATTGTCCCACAGATCACATAGCTTTCCCGGGATAAACAGGAAGTATTCAGTATGTACTTAGGACCATATTTCTAGGAATTATTAAAAATTTCCCATAAGTTATGTGGGATATCCCACAACTACTCTCTATGGGAATATTCTCAGTATTTTACAGAAAAATGCATACGGGATGTGCAGGACAATTTTGGGATAAACATGGGAAAGTCCTTTTTCTCCTTTCAGAATTTATTTCGGTTTGTTCTCTAATTCTATTGGTTCGCGTGGCTCTCTGGTGAAAACACTAATTTGTTGCTTGGTGTATCGTTTTTGGTGTACAAAAATATAATAAAAAAGTATGTATTGAAAGAAGCCATTTGGGAACTGAGTTATTGAAGCTAGCTACATGCGTGAAGCTATACTAGAAATCTATTCGCTTCTGAAAATTTCTTCTTGTTTTGGCAAAGTTCTTTAGTTTTACATTTCAAAACTTAATTTTTTATATATAATTTTGTCATACTAGGAATTCACTTTGCCTGTGAATTCACTTCACCTCAGGCATATCGTTTCCAGCTAGTATTTATTTTTTGTAAAAATTCCTAGCCATAAAAAAAAATTTACAATCCCAGAAAATACTTAACAATATTCTCAGATATTCCCTCGTACATCTTGCTAGTAAATTTGGATTTCCATAAGACGTCCTAGGTACGCTTGTAGTGGGAATTTTACAATATTGAATGTGTGAATTGTTCACAAGTACAACCATAGGAAAGCCTATGGGAAGGGCATGGGATCTACCAGGGACATCCGAACCCCGGACATTCGTTACTCCCAGGCAGAGCTGGGCACAAGACCGTTAATCCGTTAATCGTTAATTAACGAAGTTAACTTTTCGAGTAACGGATTAACTTTTAAGAATATTAACGGACTCTTTAACTTCCGTTAACTTTGCATATGTCCGTTAACCGTTAATTGGGTACCTACAATTTATGAAGAAACTGACAACACGCCGCGAGGATCATGTGTGTGGCTATGCGTAGGTTCTGTGCATAGAAACTATCACGCAAGATGACATCATGCTTTAAGCTCAAGCATATCTCGGATCACTCCTACCGACAAATTCCAGCAACTGTATTTAAATTAATGAATATCAAGGCTAGGGGTCTTGTGAATTGCACAGCTTTAGGTAATGTCTTATTAAAGGGCATAGATAAAAGGTTTGGACTTTCTGGACGATAAACAACGCCAATTTGCTGCGGCTTTTCACAAGTGATCTCCAGTATTTTGATTTACCCGTAATTTTAATTTGATTCCGAAATATTTATTATAACAAACTAAGATTTATGTACTGTTTTCATATTTATTTTCCATGTCCTACCTAAACTTCCCCAACCAAAACATTTTTTTATAAGCAAGGGTATTATACCCTAGGCACATGATGCACTAGAATTATCATTGATCTAATTACGTAATTAATTGAATGATGATTGCTTGGTAAAGCAAGCACACGATATCTTGACGGTAATTCGATTTTACAGATGACAGTTCTCAATTTTGTAAATTAAAAACTGTGAATTGTAAAGTAATAGGAGAAAAATTTAATCGAGCCTTGTATTGGATATATAATGTGAGAAAGTTTTTCAATAATTCGCTTTGGAAAATATTCAAAATTTACCTTGAAAAATATGATATCTGAAAGTGGTGGCTTGAAAATCAGCTGATTTTTCCAATAACTTGCAATTCCTCACCGCTGAAAGCGCACTTATTGACATAAGGAATGACAAGTAATGTATAATTGCAAACGAATGAGCTTGTGGAGGCGTAATTGGTGCAATGACGAAACGAATGATCATTGCGCCAAGGATTCAATAACACACGAGCTATGCAATAGTCATTGCTCCGCGAATATACTTTCTCATTTCACTAGTCCAATACTATAAAGATTACAATTACTATTAGGAGTTAACGATTAACGATTAATGTTAACTTCCGTTAAATTTTCCGTAAAGTAACGCTTTAACGTTTAACGAAGTTAACTATTTTAGTAACGGATTAACGATTAACGAAGTTAATGTTTTCATTAACGGTGCCCAGCACTGCTCCCAGGGTTGTTCCAAGTTATTAACTGGGACCGGACGAGATTTCCCATGGACAATTTATATATCTTAACAGGATTTCCCAGTAACATACCATGGACACATTTGTGCTGTGTGGGTTAGTTAACTGCTTGGAAGCTAATATTCTCCGTGATTAACTTACTTCTATGGACTGAGTTGAGTTTTTCCGATTATTAGCACTGTAAATATTAATAAGAAAAGCTTAGCTTGACCATAAAACCAGCAGGGGTTAATTGAATTGTATTTAGAGGTTGAGTTGTACATTAGGTAGGTAGTTAAAGTAAAGCCAGTCAGTTTTATAATCAGTTATAGAAACCTTGTTTGTACCTTAATAGTGCGCAGAAACTGACACTTAAGAATCTTGTACATGGAAAATGTGTAAGCCTATAATGCCCAAAACAAAAATTCTTATTTTTAACCTAACTTACTTCATATTCCCGTAATTTCGCATAAATCCTATCTCAGTATATTTTCTGTCTAAGATTTATTTGTATTTTCTTGGACATTAAATTCCTACCCTATCTATTGATACTCGTTCGTCGCATTACATTTCAGTCTAGAAATTATTTCACAGACCGTTTAGCTGCCATATCAGCAATTTTATCGTGAAAACGCAAGATCTCCTAGAATGAGAATACGAAGTATACTGCACGTACCAAATTATATAAATAGTGTAATTATGACTATGAAATTCATGCGTCTTATTAGCATTGCAAAGAAAAGAAAATTAGTATTTTTCTGAATTCTATTATTGTTTGACTTATCAGACATCCCTTTAAGAGCATATGCATATTTTCCTTTAGAAAAATTGTCTTAATCGTTCGAAATTCAGCTGGGTTTAGTTTTAGAAATGCAAAATTCCCATTCAGTTAGTATTGTAGCATTGAGTTTTTGAGCGGTTACGAATATAAAGCAGACATCCCATTGGTTTGTACCATCAAAAGGGAATGAAGGGTTTTTACTTAGATATGAATTTGGGCCACTCCGTATTGATATCTGAGAATTTAGGCCACCATATTTTTGCTAAAGTGCCTAAATCCTCTTCAACTGTAACCATCCTTAATATGCGTTGAAGTAAATAATAATTGTCTTCAATGAGGTATTTATTTTCAGGTCTTCTGATTTCGTTCTGTTGCATAGTGAGTGGTGAGTTTTCTCGTACGTTCCAATAGCTAATACTCAGTGCAGGATTTACGTATAGGCTACACAAGCTATAGCTTAAGACATCCACCAAGGGTGGATCCAGACATTTGCTCTAGGGGGGTGGCGATAGCCCCCATCGCCCCCTATAACCGCACTTGCCATCAGTTGTGGACCGCTTTGTATAGCTTTCTCTTTTCGTTTCAGCATGAAAACTTCATTAGCATTCAGATATCGCCGGAGTTTATATAATATAAGTTTTTGATCCTGTAAGCATAGTAAAATTTAGTCTCACATAAAATAGACATTATACACTTCTTGCTTGGCTTGGTGTTTTTCATATAAAAATCGCTTGCATTTCGTTCAAACACCATAATTTCCTGGGCTGGACAGCAATTTATTGCAAATTAAATGGTTAAAAAATTTTCGGGGAATGCTAATTAGGTAGGGTTAATATATGTATAAAATTAAATTAAATATTTGCAGGAAAACTGAATTTGAGATTAATTACCCTGGCTATGATAATTTTCCCAACATACTACTTTTCATCAAAATACCCGGCTTTTGTGAGCATTCGATTATAAAAAAGTGCAAAAATTTTGCTTGTACTGAAAATTCCTTAGTGGTATAATTTTAGCTTTTTTGAGAATAATTTATGACTACAAGATAAAAAATAATAATTACAACAAATAACTTTTAACAAAACTATCTAGAGTTTTCCATTTAATTAAATATTAAAATTATATTATATTTGTGTATAAATTTTAAAATTTTCATGGTACACAAAGAAAGCAAAGTCAAAGCAAAGTAATTTAATTAAGTATTTTGATAAACATTAGAAAGTTCCAAATTTCATTGTTATTCACTGTAGTGTTAAAACTAAAACTGCCCAGGGGCTAGATTCAGCAACTGCGAAAAATTTACCAGTACACACGATTTAAAAAACTCACCGTTAGGGAAAGTGTACACTTAAGAGGAGTCAGTACTCAGCAAAAATTTCAATTTAGATACCAGCGAGCCTGTAGGCAATAAAACTTACTATACGTTGGTTTGTGTCCTGAAAGTATGAAAATTCATATAAAATTAGCGTAGACCTAGACCACAAGTCACATTAGAGACATCTAGCGTAAAAGACAGAAACCCAACATGCGACAATTTAAGACGAAAATGAAAATTTGCAGTTCAAAGAAATTGAAAATTTTTAACGAGAATGAACTCTCCTAAATTTTATTTTGCACATAATAGTTAAATATACTATTTTGCTTTATATTTCTACAACGTTCAGCGAAATATTGCAATTTCTCATCGGTGAAATATCGAGATAAAAAACAAGTACAATTAGAGTTAAACAATTAAAAAGAGCGCCACTAAAAATGAAAAAACTCGACGTTATTTGCTAGATTTAGGCCTTATATTTCTAAAATAGTCATAATCTAAAGAAATGAGAGTACCTACTAACAGGAATTTGATTTGTAAAAAATCAATTTTTACCATATTTTACAAGTTTCCGAGCTAATATCTCCATTCCAATACAAATATTTTTATTTTTCTCGACGTTATTTACTAGATATCTTCGCTACCTTTAATTTGAGACAAAATCATTATTCTGCTACAAATAGTTCGCCAGAAATTCGCATTGAAAAATGTATGAGACTTGCAAATCTTGGTACTGACTCCTCTTAAATGCTAAATGCAAATTTTTCTGTGCTGAATGTTGTTTGAGTGAGAAAATAGTCGTTTTGAAGAACTTAAGTTCAGTTCTAAGAAATGAGTTACATGAATTCACTAGTATTAAGGCGACCACGGCTTCGAAAAAGGTAAAATAAATAATATAAAAAAAAAAAAAAAAAAATGAAAATAACGCTTCATAAAAACTCACAAGTATCTCTTCAAAATTCACGACCAAAATGGCGGAGAGAAAATATCAGTTAAAGTGTACAAAATTTTGACAGAAAAACTCATTTCCATTTTTGCGGAATCGAAGCAAGGTGGTGAACAGAAAATTTTGTGTGCACGCGTAAACTAATAGTTGCGGAATCCGACCCCAGAGATCTTATTTTCCTTGAAAATTTTAAAATTTATACACAAATGTAGGTAATATAATTTAGATTTAGATGATTTGAAAAAATGTTTTCTTTTATATTTTCCATTTCATTTGATTAGAGTATAAATTTTGATTTATTAGAGCTCTATGGGAGGGGGGGGGGGGGGCGATCGCCACCCGCTGTATCCGCTCTTGACCACTAATTTCTTGGGGGCAAAAAAAGAAAATTGTCCTAGTGAGTAATTGTCATATATACAAAATATACTGCAGCATTATTTGTCGCAATACCGCACGTCCAGAACGTCCTATACTCTTCACCCAATATTTTAACGCGCGTCTTTTCGAAGAACTTTTACTATAAACACGGGGATTCCCCTGTGTTGCAGACGATACAATATTTCTGACCATTTACTTAGTATTTCCAGTGTGTTTCTTTGATAATTTGATTGTTGAAATTATTTTGGAAAGTGTTTTTGTTTTTGTGTCCTTACTGGAATTACATTTCAGGTAAGTGCATTTTACACAAGTAAGCATATAATCTAACTAACGCAAGAATATTTTCTACTGCAATTAATTTGTTTTTTTTTACAATATTTTGATAAAAACTGAATTTAGAACAACAATGACTCAAGATAAATTATGTTCCGTCAGTCTCATGTGGATAGAAAGTGACAAACTACGCAGTTTACCATTTGATGGATGATGTTTTCAGGGACTTTTCTCTGGCAAAAGCAAGAATGAAAGTATTTTATTTTAATATAATTCCTTAATCCATATAGCATGTTTCAAGAGATTCGATAATAAGTCTTTGTAAATTGTGCCTTTAAAAGAACTTTTAGTTTTTTTACCAGAGTTTACATTTTTAAGTTTGTTATGAATAAAAATAATTTTAAGTTAAAGATTTATTATTTCACTATCTATACATTTTGTATATATTTCAGTTTAACCCTCTAGGTATCCGAAAATCATATTTGGCACTGACATATAATGTCTGGACTTATAAAGGGCCCCATATCTCAAATAGCTTAGGGTTTCATCAAGTTTAAATCCGGCACTGCTATTACTTAATGAAGTTAATAAGTGCATTCTTAAAGCTATATTTCGCAAACTTATCTATATTTTCTATAAAATTCATAGTTCTTTTAAGTTGCTATTTTAATAATTTGAAAGATATGATAGAAAAAGCAAAGGACATATCAAGTTCAGGTCCTAGAACATACTAAGTCTTAGCATGTATGAATACATTCCTTATTCCTACAACAGAGCTCAACAACAGCAAAATCGCTCTTGTTTTAACGATAAGTTCAACAAAGTAATATAAGCAAACATCTGCTTTTCGCGTGTGCCCCATTCTTGGCCAAGCCTCTGCGCAAACTATTCTATTTGTCTTATTCGACAAGAAAATTTCCAACTGGTTGGAAACTAGCTCACGTTCTACCTATTCCGAAGAAAGAAGAGGGTAGCGATCCCTGAAATTATCGACCAACTGCAATCACTTTGATTCTTTCAAAGGTTTTTGAATTTTTTGTTAACTCTAAATTAATGATGTATCCAGAAAGCCAACAACTCATCAATGAGCCTAGTGTTCACAATTGTAGTGGTCCAAAATCGTTACGCCTAGATATTTCAAAGGTCAGCATTTTTAGACGGTTGTTTTTTCTTCTTGTATTTATAATTTGATTTGGAATCGTTAAAAATAAAAATTCTTAAAAAATTCTTCATTTTTAGTTAAATTTAAAGCACCTGGTCTCTCTCTCTCACTTCTTCTATTATAGTTTGAAAGTTTTTTATCTGATTGCCTAATACCGGTTATAGTAGAAAGCGTTTCACCAGAACTTTACCCTATAAATGCCTATGTTCTCAGGGCTCTGTTATCTCTCCACCCCTATTCTTAATTTTCTGTAATGTTCTGATTTTCCAGCATATCCATAGTTTTGCCTATTACAGTACCCTTGATTTCGCTTACTGATTTAACACTCTTACGGACTTCAAAGGGAATGCTACATCTCTTAATCGAGTTTCCATGATTAGATCATTGATTAATGACCTTGATAATATCATCGCTTAAGGTAAAGCGAATCGCGTCGAATTCAAGGCATCTAATTTCCAAGCTGTCTCATGTCTTTAAAATAAAATCATAACTTTAACACTCCCATTTCTTTTGATGGAGCACTGACTTACGATACATCGCCTTTATGCAGTCTTGGAATTAATATTTCCTGGAAATTAGGCTGTACAGATCACATCTTCTCTGTTGCCAAAGAAACATAAAAATATTTTTAATTTCTGAAAATGAATAAGAAATATTTCATCCCATCGAATCTAGCGCTCCTCTACACGTCATACATCAGACCTAGAATGGAATACAATTCCCATATCTGAGTCGGGGCTTGTCGCAAAGGTTTAGATTTTAGAGCCTTCAAGGTCATTGGAGATTTGGCAATAACCGCAATGTTGGATGCCTTTCGATCTTTTCCCTATGTCCTTCCTATTATGCTGTGCTTTGAATCATAGGGTATTTTCGGAGCTTGGCGTATTAGTCAAACTTTCTTAACTTTTCCGTGGAATTATACATATATTTACAAGGTCTGTATTGCATCTATTATACGACTGATATTTTAAATAGTCGCGAAGTATTTAGCGCTTTAATTCCTGTATTTTGCATAGTTACATTTTATGATGAATGCGTGAATTTGAATAAAATGTATTTCGATATTTTTCCTAACCGAAATGGATGATTCGGAAGCTTTACACTTCCACCATTCACAAACCAAAACAAAATAAATAATTTAACATCTTGTTTGTCTTTCTAGAGTGGCAAAAGTTGAACGTTGAGTAACTTTCTTCGTTGAGAGTGGTAGTTTATCTGTTCGACCCGAATCTTTTAAATGATAAATTTTGTGTATTTTATATTTGCGAGTGCCTTGGAATTTTGACATGTTTCCAGGCTATACCGTTTTTAAAGCATAGTTGCGCCTTCTCCTCAGAAGGAACCCTGGATCCGCCCCTGAGTTCAGGTTGTTTTATTCCAAAAGTTGTAAAGTTGTAAGTTAATTAAGGGTCATTGGATATTACTATAGCAGACATTACGTATACATGTAATTTAATAAAAGTCGCTACTATTTAGATTTATTAGGTTTATTTTATTGAATTCTTTGAATTGAATGGAAAACTAAGAGATCACTTCGGCTAGCGGAGGACTTGTTCATGACTGAACACTCAATCAGATGATGGAGTTTTATTAGAAGAACCTTAAAATAATTTTTAGAGCACCATTTATGAAAATCGATTAGGTCTGAATTTGGAATTACGAAATCGCATTAATTAAAGATGGAAAATTATTGCGCCATCAGTATAACAAAGGATTCTTGAGTTAGTACAGATCAAAAATACACCAGCGAAGTAAGTGAGAGAAAGTAATGAACTTAGATAGTTGCCATGGCGGAGAACCAGAAGTATTATTTATTTCGTTATAAAGCACTCAAACTGTGAATGGTCTGTAAGCAGTGGCGTAGCTATCGTAGGGCCGGATAGTGCAGTGCACCAGGGCCTCGAAGCTCAGAGGGCCCCCTAAGTCTTGAAAAAGAAGTGTAGCGAACTCCCGAAGCTAGAAATCTTCAAGCCAGCTCACAATTCTTTCTTAGAAATTTACTGGAAATTTTTTCTACTAACAATTTTTATGAGCGTAGATGAGGATAACGATAGGGATTCATTTCTTAGAAATTTACAGAAAATGTTTCGGCAGAATTTGTTCACTTTGGTGGCGCGTTCACTGCCACTTCGGTAGCGTAGTCGTTGTCGTAGTTTAGTTCTGTCAAACCGACTATGATCGACTATCCTCCTGAGCGTAGTCGAATGTAGTCGACTATTTGGTACATTCAGTGTGCGGAGTGAACGATAGGCATAGTCAAGCGTAGGCGTTTACTGTCAAAATGTTGGTGGAGTGAACGCTTGCGGTAGTGACTCGTAGTCGACAAAAAGTCACTATTTCGGTGGCAGTGAACGCGCCGAATGTGTGCCGTTGTCGGCCTTCAAAAGTGTGTAAAATTCTAAGAAAAAATTTCTAGTAAATTTCTAAGAAAAAATTTCTAGTAAATTTCTAAGAAAAAATTCTGTTGTATGCTTTTTAGTTGGACTTGCTGTAATTTTTACTAAACATTGACAAGCAATGTTAGAAAATGTCAGTAAGTATTGTGAGTTTCTAAAATTGCGATATTTAAAATTGAAAAATATGGATAGAAAAAAGGAAAGTAGCGGTGCTTCGAAGCGGAAATAACGACAGGAAAGAGAAGAAAGTAATGAAAAAAAAAAAAAATTGCCCAAGCTAGACAGCTTTCTTACGAAACCTCTTTCAGCTACAGTTAATTCCGTGGCAGAAATATCTGTCAAAAGTGACAAATGTGAGGAGTGTTTATCCACTGATAGCGTAGTCACCGCTATATCAGTTAATAAAGCGACTCAAGAAGATCAGGATCCAATAACTCTCACCAATGCTACTGCTGCAAATGACTACGTCGACGCTTCCACCTACAGTAGTTCAAAGTTTCAAAGTTCTTGAAATTTCAAATGACTTGGGAAAGTTCATAAACAAGAAATTGAACAACAACGAAAAACGGCTGATTCTTGACATCGGACCATTGAAACTTCCAGGACCTTTTCCGAAGGACCCACACCCAGACCACAGGGACTTTTCAGAAGCGTATTATTTTTCTACGTCAAAATACGGACCAATTGATCGTTTTTGGATATGCTACTCAAAAATATTGGATGCAAGACTTGTTTAACTTTTTTAGAAACAGCATTAAGTTACCTTGAAAAAATTCAATCCGACATGGTCAAGCAGGGTTAATACAATAACTGTAGTCAAACTTCGTTTTTTTTGCGATATTATCAAAGCATTGTCCGAAATAACGCTGAAGAGTTCCAGTAAAGACGAACGTAGTGAAGTAGAAATTATAAAATCAAAAATGCTCAATTCTGAGTTTGTATTTCTTTATGAGTTCATGCACAGTGTATTAAACAAGATCAATTATAGTTCCAAAATCTTGCAAAAATGTGATATCGTTTTGGTCAGGGCGAGTAAGACTTTGGACGAAACAATTGATATATTAAAAAAGTACAGAAATGAGAGAGAAATGAGTGGAGTTTTTAATTCCAAAAAATTTGCTCATCATGGATGATATGATATGAAATATTCCGATATAATAGGATCCAATTTTTCACTTCGATTTCTTAATGTGTATCATCTGGTCTTTCTTGAATTGACGGAGACGTGGTCCATTCGTCAATTTTGTAAAGAAATTATGATGAAATTTGGCGTGCTTCAGTGTAACCTTACGCAATGTACTATTTCACACAATTCCTGTTACTTCTGCGGCAGCATAAAGATCTTTCAGAAAACTGAAGATTATAAAAAATTATTTGAGAAACAGTATGGAGCATGATCGCCTACGACATTTATCATTAATTGCGATAGAAAACAAGGCGGCATCAAACTTGGATTTGAGTGAAGTTATAGACGAAGTTTTGTGAATTTCAATAATAACTTTGTTAACAATCTTTCTTTTTCCGTCTATTGATCTGATCTGTATAATAAATATTTTATATTGCCATCTGCATCGTTGTTTATTTTTTGTCATTTTCTTTTATTAAACATATTATAAAGACGGTGTATGGATTTATTCTACTAGGGGTAAGTGCACTGTTCTTTTCTTCTCCCTAGCTACAAGTTTGAGAGCTATTATAAGTTTAAGGTACGTGTAAAGAGGGGGCCCGATTTTTTCTCTATGCACCAAGGCCCTTGTCCACCTAGCTACGCCACTGTCTGTAAGTGAGAAAATAATTTGTGATGATGCCAATGCTACACCTCAAAATTTCACTTGGTGAATATTTCCATAATTTCTTATAGCATACATGCCAAAAATATACTTCATTCAAGAGTCCCAACCCTTTACAACTTCACATTTTTCCTTTACAAGTACCGTTGAAGAGAGTGTTTTAGATTTTTAAATGGAGGCGATTTTATATTTTCCAATAAGCAATCCTTATATACATATATGTACACACTCATAGTGAGTTTTTAAAACACCCTTTTATCGTTGCTTAGAAAAGCTCCAAACCCATACACTTCCTTGTTGACAGGAAAATGAGTGCCTTTCAGAAAAAAAAAAAAAAACATGATTTTGCCAACATTTGATATAGGCTTCATTTAGGGGGAATGTCATGAAATTAGAGGATATCCTCCTCCTTCAGTAGAACGTTCCTAGTGCAATATCATAAAGTGATGTTTGAATTTGACGCCGTTAATGGAGTTGAAATGGGCTTGAAAGGAAATAATTCAAATGAAGTGCGGAATGCGATGACATCGGGTCTATAGTCATATGTACACTGATATAATATCGTTCCATGATTTTTTCGATATTTAACTTTCAAAACTGATTTTAAATGATACTTGACTTCCTTTATATGTGTTTGCTGATTTGTGATGAACAGTGAATATGAGGTATGATAGACGATTTGAATTGAGGTCTGTGAACCACTAAATCATGTGTACATATGTCTAAAGCCAGGTTATGGTCACTATTTATGGTCTGCTTTAGAAACCACTACTGCAACAAAGTCATGCAAATAATTCTGAAAGATGAACTTTTCACTTGGAAGAAATGCATGACAGATTATATGAAAAACAACTAACGTTGGTGAATATAGACATGTTGTTAATCTTCCGCATCCACCATATTCCGGAAATAGGTTCACTGCGTTATACCATTCGAATATATAGAGAAAAGAGGGAAATAGATAAATCATGGCCAGTAGGACATCCACAGCAACGCATTTGTTACGGTTTGTGTCGTCGCACAGATGAGAAATGTTCTATCCATGCCTTGTCAGTTTTGTCGGTTTAGGTTTTTAATGTTATAAAATATTTTCAAAAAGAATGCGAGACAAAAGATAATTTTCGTTTTTATATGCATATTAGAAACATGACAAAAACTATTATTAATGTTTTACGTTGTGTCATTTTGTGTGTGCGGGTTGGATTACATGAAATGCCAAATTTGTGGCTGCAAGTATTGGCAGTATCTGGCAGTACTTTTTGAATTAAAGCTATCTTCATGTCATATAATCCATAAATATAGAAAAAAAACTTCGTTTCACATGCTGAAATTAAGTAATTAATAAGAAATATAATATTTTTTTATTTTTTATTTTATACGAGTTTACACACATACCGATGCGCAGGCGCACATAAATAAGGCAATTGGATTAGAGAAACGAGAGTTAATGAACGTAACATACAGCGGATATTCGAAATCTGGGACGTGAGGTTATTGATATCAACCAACTAAAATACATACTGAAAAAGGATACAGATGCAAATATCAAGGATCCCATAAAGAATTTAAGAATGCATTAATGCAGGTTCCGACTATTTCGTCATGGAAATCTTCAAAGGTGGGTTCCGCACAAACTAAAAGATCGTGTGTGGTTGGAAGTGGTAACTTATGAAGAAAAATTGCTAAAGGCTGAATCACAATGAGAGCGACACAACAATGTTGGCAATTTACTTGTTGACAATGCTGCATTTAAAAGACTGTGAACGCGATGTGGCAATTATATTTGATAGTTGTGACACTGTTGGATTTGTTGTAAAAAAACCACATTACAAACATAACAAGGTAAAAATTTAAAAAACTCCTTTATTATATGAAGAAAACTTTTTTACAAACGAATAAAAAAGAAATTTCTATGCAAAAGCAGGCGTTTCTTATCAGTAGGAACTGTATACTCGTCAGTCCGGCTTGATTCCCACCTGCCGTATACGTCAAAGTGAACAGCCAAGTTGACCTCATTTATGCACACCTTAAAATAATTTCTAAGTTTGAATTATATATGAGGCGAAATACTAAGTATTTACTTAAATGCCTAGCAAGATTAGCCTACTTTTGCATAATAATTTCATTTTTAAAGATTTTTCGTTTGTAAAAGACTTTTTCCCACTCAATTCTTTAGCTACAGATTTGGCAGAAAACTCGGTCAATTTCATATTGACTAAATTAGCTATGAATTTATTTTATAGCAAAACTATCCTTTATTATAATTTTTAATAACTAGTTTACAATTTTACATATGGTGTAAAGCCAAGAGCTCATATCTATCAAAGCCTAGGAAAACACGCCTCGATATTCCAGATAGAAGCTTATGTCATCATTAGATGTGTATACGAAAACCTCAGCCGATCCTACACTAACAGGAAAATATATATCTATATAAATAGCCAAACGGCATTGAAAGCCATTTCATCAACCGAAGTCAAAACGAAGTTAATGTGGGAATGTATTCAAGTATTAATACACCTCCGCACAAAGAACCACTTAACACTTCAATGGGTAGCAGGACACTCGGCAATTGATGAGAATGCCAAGGTAGCCTTATTAGCAAAAAAAAAAGGGAGCATCCACTTTGCGGTATTTCTTACAACACCGTAAGGCTTACAATCGAATGGACCAGAGATGGACTTCAATGATAAGCACCAGATAAGCTAAAAGATTTATTAAAGGACCTTCACCAAAAAAGAGTCTGGATCTTTAAAGACTGTCTAGGAATCAATTCAGAAACATCACAGGAGTCTTAACTGGACACTGCAAACTAAACAAACGCATACATCGGATAGGTTTATCAAACACCCACTGATGTATGTGTAGGTTATGTCTCGAAGAGGATGAAATATCGGAATATATCTTATGCGAATTGCAGATTCCGGGCTTTTGGTCCATAGTTCTGCCGACATCAATGAAACTTCATCCAATAAAATACTGCTCTTTCTAGGAATTGTGGGATTGTTGGATGAACTATAAAGAAAGCGATGTACAATAAGCCAGTGAATGACTGCAGTGTAAAGGCCATTCGTCCGCTTAATCCCTTAATTGTAATCAGTCATTTATACACTTATAAGTAAGATTTTTTATAATTTTCTTAACAAATTTAGATTAGATTAAATTTGTGGAGGGGTCTGCAGGCGTTGGCATAGCATTCACTGCGACCTGAACGATGTATTGTGAGTTCCCGTTCAATTTTCTCCTTTCTAGGATTGAACTGTTAATAAAGTCTGGGGTTTAGGATCCATACGTAGTTTGATGGAGGAAAAGCAGTCAGTTGAAGAGCAGGTGATCCGAGGTTTCATGAAGTCTCAGCCAAGCCCATCTTGCATAGGTGATTCCTCAATAGGTAGTGGCATCAGACCAGAACAGTTCTATTCTCCTCAGGAGTAGGAGTTCTTTTGTTTTTCCGCCAGAGGTGTCGATAGACTTCTGTGCCCACGAGGTCCTTGTAGTCTTTCCCAATAAAGGGAATTTTATTTATTCTCCCAGCTACTTAGGGTAGCTCTGAGGTAACACTTTGAATTGCCACAAAATGGATCTGGTCCAACAAACGGAAGCTGAAATCTTACACAAGGCATTTTTTAAAAAATTGTACATTAAAATGCGAAAATGGGACAAATCAGGTAACTCCTTCTTTCGTAGGGTTGTCATATAAAAATTCTTTTCTCTTCAGAAATTTTACCTTTTTGAGTAGCCACATATATGATATTTTGTGGATTGTGGATTTATTCTCCACGGACAATTAACTTTAGGCTTTAAAACAACCACTTTTTAGCGGCGACTTTAAGGAATTCATTCACCCTTACATTTATCTCGTTATCAAAATTTATTGATGCATAGTAGTCCGGACAGTAGATCTGTCATTTGACCTTGTAGGTTACAAATGCTGTCGGTAATCTTTAGAGGGATTGTTGGGCGAAATATTGGAAGGTATATAGCCGAGCTATGGAGTTTTATTCGAATAACCCGACACCCATCCAAGCTAGGATAAAATTTAAAAAAACGTTTTAATAGTTTTCAAAAGTATTACAACTTTTTTCATGAGCATTTCTTTCACAAATGATGAATGGTGTTTTAATTACAGTGTAAAGCTTTTGGTGCAAATTTTATTACAGTTTCAGGATATACTAGGCACCATATGTATATGATAGATGACCTATTATATACTGCATATCCTGCAACTAGAGCCAGAATTGTTAAAAGCAATTTGAGATTCAAACAAAAATGGGTAGGAAGTCTGGCGTGCTGCCGTTCAGATTCAAAGGATTTATAGCTAATTTCTTAGGTGGACTCAAACGCTTTAACTCCGGCTAAAATGATTAAACTTAGCAGGCATAAAAATATTTTTATGGCAACTCTGTGCTTGTGCCTACTGTCTTACATTATGTCTACATTCGAGATAGGATTGGTGGATGATGGGGAACATAGGGTTGCCAGCCACCTTAGTATATTTGTACAATTATTGAATTCATTTCGTATAAGATACAAAGGTACAGTTTGAGAATTTAGCGGAATTTTTAGTTTAATCAGCTTACAGAGGCTTACAGACTTAAATTTAATAGACAGTTAATTGATTGGTTGTATAAGCACAATTCAAAGTATGTCAGCGAAGGAGTTTTTAACTTCCGGAAAGAAGACTGAAAAAATTTTCCAATTCATGTAATTAGATTTTTTCTCGTTTAGTTATGAGTTCAGAAGTCCGTCGTATTGCCGCCCCTTTGAAACTAGCGCACGGGGCATGTGCCCGTTGCCATACAAATATTTCCTTTTGCACTGTATATTTGGATACTACAAGAGAATGTCGAAGTAGAGCACTAAAATTTTGTACACGGCATTTCCATAAAAATAGTAAATATCATTTCAAAAATGGCCTAAATCGGGCAATCCCTTTTTGGTATTACCATACAAAAATTTACGTTATTTACGTATTCTGTGAAAATGATTAGTCCTAAACGTTTTCATTGTACTGAAAAGCTGTTCAGAATATAAAATTTTATGAAATTGGCTATAATCATTTCTACTGTCCGATAAACCATTCTAGAAATAGATGCGAAAAATCACTTTAACAAATCAAACTTGCACAGAGAGATAACCATACGAAATTACATAGAAGGTTTTAGACAATTATAACTTTCTTCCTTGTTTTATATGTATGCTTTATGTAAGGGGTCCAGAATCATCCGCTTATAAACGTTTTATATTAATACTTTTTTTTTCGATTCAAGTCGAGTATTGAATCTTTTCTGTTTCAACTTCTCTCCCAAAATGAGGCTCAATCTCGGAACAGATCTTAGCAGAATAAAGTCTCCAAGCTTCTGTGCGATGGGGTCTCTATATCTAAGGATTCGTCTTTGGTAGAGTCAGGCGTTCCGAAATATTTGAAGGATTCCATTTACGTGGACTTTAAGTCTTCCTTTCGTCACTAAAATGCATTATTTTCGAGACATTAAACATTGAAAAATGTTTAGTGTTTATCAGTGAACAGTCTAATCATACTGGTTGCCTTTTAATTTTCATAGTTGGTATGTGATTGTGGTTTTACAATAGAATCTGAAAGTATGTGAATCTCTCGTTTTTAAGCTATTAAGAATCACTTGCTTTTAATTGCGACTGATATATGTAATAGAACCGCTATACCGGCCATTGATAGACCTTCTGTAGATTTTGTATGAAATGACAACTTGTATGATTTGCTTACTATCTTCAATTTTTTTTGCTATCTTGTTGGACATTTGTCTGACCAAAGCTGGAAGTGATGCAAAGTGGTCTCGTCAAGTTTTTCAAATGTTGACGAAGAATTTGCTCGATGTTGAAAATGCTGACATAGCAGTTTTTTTTTAATTTTATTAGTTATGTTTTTAAGTAAATAATGCTTATTGCAAGAATTGTGGCCGTTCAAAGGAAAGGCTAGTTTCCAAACAGATTCACATTTGTACTCACAGAATAATACGACCTCTCGATAGCTATTACTTAATCGTCGGCACCCAGGGGAATTTCAAGAATAAGAGCAATCTTCGAGGGGCCGAAACAGAAAGGCCTTTTCGCACTGCAGAAAATGGTCAACATGTATAAAGTTAGCGACATTTGGAAAGATTGGTTATTTAGCTATTTTTTGAAATCCTATTTCACAAGTATGTGCTGTGCTTATGATCGGATTATGTAAGAGTTTTCTTACCTATTATTTTGGGATTATCTCCGATCTATGTCCGGTTGAAAAATTAAAAAAAAAATAAATAAAAGAGTGGTTTCTAGGATGTCTTTTATTAAAAAACAAACTCATAATCGATACAATCCTCAGAAAAAATAACTATCCATCTCATATACGAAGCAAGGTTATAAAAAGCGCCGTAAGAAAAAAACTCAACGCGTCCATTAACAGCAATTTACAACCAGCTATTTTAGAATTGGAAGATACCCATAGTAAGGTCTACAATTTAATCCCTTACATACATCTAGTAGCTCATGAAATACGACGACATGTACATACATTTAACTAGCAAATAAATACAACCTTTAAACCCGTTAATAGGCTCAACAATATTTACACCAAGACGAAGGACAAAATAAAAACTCCTGAGAAAAATAGCGTTATTTACAAAGTAAATTGTGACAACTGTCCCACAGCTTACATCGGGCAAACATCCGAAAAATTAAAAACCCGCCTATCAAAACATGCGAAATTTTAGAATATAGAGACAACAGGAAGTGTTGATACCTGCAAAATTCGTGTGCATGAGCGTGGAACTTTTCACGGTCCCGTGAAGTAGGTCAGCATTACATTAAAGAAAGAGACAAATCTATGTTTAGCTGTCAAACGAAGTTGTTCTAATTTGCAACAATTTGAATGTAATTTAAAACTTGTGAAAAGTGAAAAATATTATATCTTAAAATAGTGCTAAATAAAGTAAAGAGTGAAAGTAATTATCTGTTGATAGTATAGTGATAAATTTCTAAGTAATGTTCATGTATTTTCAGAATGAAGTGTTCGGTGAAAAATTTCCACAACACCAAGGTGCGACGTGGGAAATAATTTTTTTGGCAAGTATAGTTATAAAATATTATTTTGTGTACTTTACACACTTTTTTTTATTAAATTAAATTTAAAATTACTTAACAAAAACGATGAAATATCGAAATATTTCTTCATCCACCGAGATTTGTTTACGTTTATGACAACTGAGAAACTCCCAGGGTATGTGGGCGTAGTGGCAGTGAATAAGAACATTTTCGATGGGAGCAAACGTAATATTTTCAACCATATAGCTTGTTGCCCCGCTCTTTATATTGATTCTACTATACGGCTGTACTGAGCTTTCACTACAACGGGAACAGATACTAACACAACCAGGATTTGACTACGCCAATTTTAGCTTGTGACACTTCCTGTACTCTCTATATTCTAAGTGCGAAATATATTGAAAAAAAAAATACTCGTACTCAGCACTGGCATCATATTCCCATGAAACAGGGCATATATTCAAATTTGATGATGCCATGATCATTGCCAATGAAAAAAACCAGAACTAAAAGAGAAACCAAGGAAGCCTGTCACATCGATGCACCTACAACCCATAATCTTTTTAGTCTAGTCAAGAGCTTAATTAGGGGAAAGTATCCAATTTCGGGCCGTCAGCCAGTTACGGGCCATTTGCACATATTTTTAATTCAAGCTAAGCTCGCAGTCATTTTTGTACTTATCTCAATTTTTTCTTGCTTAAAATGCAAAATTCTTTCTCCTTTTGGCAATAAACAAGTATAAAAAAGTATGCGATGTATCTGAAATTTTGAGTAGAACAATAGACGTCCACGCAATAAGAATTTTCCTGTCGTATTTGCTAAGGAACTGTACTAATATACACCTGATTTTTTTAGTTTTTTCAGTAATATTTTGCTAGAGTTTTTTACGTTTTCAGCTACTAGTTCTTTTTGTTGTACGGGGTAAGTAAAAATACTTAAAAACTATTTAGTTTAAATAAAAATATTAAGGCGGCTCGTATTTGGACACCGTTTTTAGAATTTTTCCAGCAATGGGCCGGGGGGCTCGTAACTGGCAATTTTGTGCAAAGTTAGGTCTGCCAGTTTATGTTGAAACTTTTAAAGAAATCAAATTTTTATTTCGTCTTCCTAGGTTGTGTGTCGAGTTAGTTTGTTTTCCAATGGTATTTTTCTGGCAAAAAAAAAAAACTTTTTTAAATGTCTAAACGAAGAAGATATACTGAAGATGAAATGCAGAAGGCATTGCAAGATATTAAAAATGGGGCATCTATTAGGAAAATTTCCAAAAAATATCGAATTCCATGTGGGTACTTTACAAAACCGCTTTCATTGTCGTAATAAAAAGCCTATTATAGGTCCCTCACCTGTTTTAACGATTGATGAGGAAAATAAGATAGTGGAATGGATTTGGTCTAATTTCAAGAGTTTTTAGATGCCTTTCCTAGAAATAACCCTTTTCGGAATAACCTACCTGGCGATAAGTGGTATTACTCATTTCTTCGTCGACATCCAGATGTAATCATGCGAACGCCGGAGGCAATTACAGATTCTAGTTCTAAAGTAGCAGAAAGTGATATCCGAAAATGGTTTAAATAAATTGAGAGTTACTTTAGAGAGAAATGCTATACCGAAATTCTAAAAGATCCTGCACGATGTTTCAATGGAGACGAAACAAATTTTCTATTGTGTCCCAAGAGCGGGAAAGTACTCGCTCCTAAGGGTAAAATAACATCAGATATACGCCTTATTCTGATTGGCAGATCAAAGCATAGTAGATACAAAGTAAGGTAAATAAGAAAATCTAGTTTGATTTTCGATAACGAATTAAAATATTTGCTAGTCAGAAATTGTGTATACTATCTAGGGTAAAAGTAAGTCGCTCTCCTTTTGTCTGCTTACCACAATAAAACTGTTAAATAGGTAATGTTATTTACTACAATGTAGTTCTTCCTAGGTAGCAGAAACGTATCCGAGACGGACCGCGGACAAACAAAAGAAAATCTAACGATTATGTTTAGTTTTTCCGCTGCTGGTCAAATTATACCACCGATGGTAGTATACCCGTATAAAAGGATGCCCGGGGAAATTCTGGAATCTATTCCGGAAGGTATAAAGACTTAAAAGTCCGATAATGTTTGGATGACTACGGACTTATTTTATAAGTACCTACATTCAAGAAATTTTCTATCCTCATTTTCTCGAAAATAATATCAAGTTTCCTATTATTCTCTACGTTGATGGGCATAAGACTCATCTTTCTTATAAATTGTCGAAGTTATGTGAATCAATTAATATTATTCTAATTTGTCTACATATATCCAAATGCAACGCGGATTTTGCAACCGGCTGATGTAGCTATATTTAAGCCCTTAAAAGCTGGTTGACAGAGGGCTGTGCAAAAATGGCGGCGACAAAATCTAGAGAAGAAATTAACAAGAATATAATACAGAACTTTACTTAAAGATGTTGTTGATAATTGCATCGACATAAGGTGCATAATTAACGGATTTAGAGCATGTGGTTTATATCAGTTTGATATTAACGCAATTGACTACACAAAATGTCTATGCAAAAATTCTGAAGAAATATCTTACCCCTGACCTACGACTTCTAGTGATGTAAATACTGAAGCATGTTCTGATCCCATACATACGACCTTTACTTTAGTGATGTAAATACTGAAGGTAGTACTTATCTCATCCCAATAAACTCCAATGACGTAAATAGTCTGACATATGAAAAGTTTGTAAACATCAAGAAAATTAAGCAATTAGAAGAAATACCTAAGTCCAGTTTTATACACTCAGAGCATTTCTTGCTTTTATACAAATTACATATGGAATTAAAGGTTGAATACAGCGAAAATAATGAGGTATAACTAAAGTGTAAAAAGTAGTAAACTGTACTCATTACGTTTTAGATCGAAGTAAATGGCTTTAGAGGCATTTTAGACGTACACGACTCAATTTCAATCGATACTGAGTATCTTCTACAAAGTGAGAGCAGGTGAGTTAACTTTCATAATATTGTAGGTATATAAATCTCCGTTATTATTATTTTAGCCAACTGAATGCTTAAACATCTTAGATATGCCTATCATTTTCTTAGACGAAGGCAATCATGACATTACAGAATTTCTTAAAATACCAAAAATTCCAACCAGAACAGGGATACCGCATACAGAAAAACGAAGCTTTGTTATTTCATCAACACCATTTCAGAGGTCTGAAGAACTGAAGTGCCAAAAAAAAAGCTGAAGCTGAGCTTTAAAAAGAAGAAAGAAAAAGAAATAGAGATGAAAAAAAAAGGACGAAGAAGATTTAGTTAAGAAAAATAAAAAGATGGAGAAACAATTGATTAAGAAAGAGAAAGAGGAGGAAACATTTAAGAAAAACCAGAAAAAGCATCATCAATTTGACAATATCCCAGTAATAAAGAAGACACAAGGTAAAAAAACAACAGCAGACAAGGTCCGAGTTATTGGTGCATCTTTGGGAAATGGTCCACCCGCAAAAATTAGACGAATCTGTCCTCAAGTTGAATTGAAAAACTCGGTATCCATGTTATACCGAAGAAAAGACCCGCGCGGAAACTATTAGCAAAAGAAAAATTGCTGGAAGAAAATCTTGCAAATCAGGTTGTTTTAAGCGGTTTGTGTTTTGAGTGTGTTCGTCATATCACTCAGGACAATAAGGGCATTAAATTTTGGTTATACAATAGGCACTACCATAAAAGCTGTGCATCCAAAATATGCCGAAAAGTGACTGATTTTAGCTGAAAAATGTGTCGTCTTAAAGAATAAATAAGTAGGATAACCTTGTATGTTTTACAAGTTCTTTTTATTTTATTTTTTTTTCACGCTAAAAGGTCTCTGTGAAGACTAAGTATTTCATACATTCGACAAAATATTTTTTTTTTTAAACTCTTTATTTTAATTAGTGGCTCATAATAGGAAGAGTGATGGCTCGCAACTGGAAAAATGGGGGCCCGCAACCGGATGATGGTACTTTTCTAAATGTTTTTAAAATTTCTTCATATTATATCCATTTTGGGAAATACAAATAAATTTTAAATAGTTTAGGATATAATGTAAAAATAATAAAACCATTAAGCTTTTCTATTACTTGTCAAGTTGAGTTTTTGCGAACATGCTAAGTCAAAACTTTCCATAAGGCGGCCAGTCAGTTTTTTTTCGTGTAATTTAGTCTCATTTTAATTTTTTGTGTAAAATTGTTAAGTAAAATATTTTATTTATTTGATATTTTTAATTGTGATATTTAAAATATAATTTAATTTAATCTTAAAGTAATTTTATTGTATTTTCATATTACACATTTTTATAGTCCCAAGAAGAGGACTCATAAAACCCGCGGATCGAAACGTTGGGAGAATATATTTTGATAAAAAAAACCACTCTTTTATTTTATTTTAATTGTTAAACTGGACATAGATCGGAGATAATTCCAAAATACTCGCCAAGAAAACTATTTCACAAGGTATTATGGATGGAATGGTTTATATTTTATTGTAGAAAATGTATTTGTTTACAAAATTTGTAATTTGCTAGCTTACTGCGCTGGTGTATTTCAAATATTTTCTAACTACGTGAAGTAAAATCATCTGAAGTAAGATAAAGGGTTTTCCAATAAGAGGTGTTATTTTAATTAGCCCGCTATTTCGGTAGATGTCACTTATGAAGCTGTCATTTTTTGACATTTGACAAGGAGAACCTACGCCATTAATAAAATTGGAACGATACACGATTCAACAACGCATTGAAATTATTAAAATTCACTATAAAAATGGTGATAATGTGGCAGAGACGGTTCGTAAAACTCGAACATTTTTGGGTCGTCGTGAAGCACCTTGTCGGACCGCAATACAGAAATTGGTAGAAAAATTCGAGCTGTCGGGACAAGTTAGTGATGTGAAGAATAAAACCCGTGCAAGTCGCTCAAGAACAGCCGAGAATATTGCTGCTGTAGCCGAAAGTGTTGAAGAAAACCCAGGTTTGTCCATTCCTCGTCGTTCTTTGGAATTAGGCATTCCACAAACGTCATTACACCGTATTTTGCATAAAGATTTGGGTCTTTAGGCTTATAAAGTTCAGTTAACACAAGAACTCAAGCCGGCCGATCATCAACAACGTCGAGTCTTTGCTGATTGGGTCCTTGAAATGCATGAAAATGATCCGGAATTCCATCGAAAACTCATCTTGAGTGATGAGGCCCATTTCCACCTCGATGGCTTCGTCAACAAGCAAATTGTCACATCTGGGGCTCGGAGAACCCAAGAGTTATTGTTGAAAAGCCTCTCTATCCTCAACGTGTGACTGTTTGGTGCGGTTTATGGTCCCGCGGGGTCATTGGACCCTACTTTTTCGAAAATGAGGCTGTAGCAACAGTTACGGTGAATGGATTGCGCTATCGACAGATGATTAATGATTTTTTATGGCCGGAATTGGATGGTATTGATCTGGACAACGTTTACTTTCAACAAGACGGCGCTACGTGCCATACAAGCAACGAAACCATTGATCTTTTACGGGAAAAGTTTCCGGACCGTGTTATCTCTCGAAGAGGTGATCACAATTGGCCACCGAGATCTTGTGACTTAACACCTTGCGACTTCTTCTTTTGGGGCCACGTGAAAGAGAAGGTCTACGCCAACAGCCCAGAGTCGATTCAAGACCTCAAAGATGGAATTCGTGAGGCTATCGAGGACATAGGGCAGCCACTTTGCGATTTGGTTATGGAAAATTTCATGAAAAGGATACGGTCCTGTAGGCGTGGTCGTGGTGGTCATTTGGCTGATGTTATTTTCCATTATTAACGGCATACCTTCCTCTTTATAATGAAATAAAGATCCGATCATTTGTTTCAAAAAATGGCATTTTCTTTGAATATCAAAATAACACCTCTTATTGGAATACCCTTTAGTTGAACTTTATGAACATAATTTAGTCAATAGACAACAACAAGTAAAAACTTTGAATACTATTAAAATTTTAGTCATTATAGCTATAGTTAGTTACGTAGTTTTGTATTAATCTTGTATATAATCCTTTGAATTAGTCTTGAATTAATCTTTATATAATAGTTTTGAATTAATTGTTACATATTTGAAATTCAACGAGAGTAATTACCAACATAATACAACAAGTTTCTGCTCCTGCAACTATAAAAACATAATTACGTATGTACGTGTGCATAGTTGATGTTTGGTTCTAACATATTGAAAGCCTGCTTGTCTTAGAACTCTGCGATTAAGGGCGTTTGACTCAATTAATATCATTACTACAAATACAAGAGACTAATTATTATAATAGTAATGTTCTTATCAGAATGCTAATATAATACTTATATATTAGTAAACTAAAGGTAGCTGAGATATTTTAGAACTAACTACATACATTTGCAAGACATATTCAACAACTCTTGTAACTCTTCTAAATTAATTAAATAACCGCAGTTAACGCCACTGCACGACATTGTTGCATTTTCATGGGTACCTCAGAGCATAATCAAGATTAACAATAAGCAGAAAAAAAATATGCATTGAACTCATACATCAATTATATCGCTTTATCGTTATCGATCACTTTTAGGACAGAGAGTTGATCTCGGCCAGAGCAGAGGCTGGTTATCGCTACCTAGTGGAGTGAATATTATTAGGCAGTTTGAACTTGAACGAAGTAGAGGTCAATGGAAAACGGTGTGATAAGCAGTTCTTGCAATTCTGTAACTAGGTTTTAGTCTCGGTAGTTAATTCGCACATTGTAGTAAATTGTCGCTAATCCAATAAAAGTAATTAGTTATTGGAGTCTCACGCTTTAATTATACCAGACACATTTCTTCAAACATTTTAAGCCTAGATGGATTGGGTCTTCTTGAGCACCATACCAAAAATGATATAACATGTTATATTATTTTTGACCATACTCTTCCACAGAGGAATTCTTGTGGTTACCAAAAGTCAATTCCAATCTTGAATATTGGTAATTTAGAGACTGATGTACGAAACGGCGATTTAGGTTGTAAAATTATATGTAAGGGTGAATTCGGGGTAAATCTAGTAACTTAGGTCTGTTAATTCTAATACCCCTAGACCAAAAGAGAACCAACGTATCTACCAAGTATCTGATCATAGTAATAAATTTTCTTTTACTCCGACTGTATAGATATTAGCATGTTTACATTGTCCATTTTGAAATAAGTAAGTATCCACGATTTACTGCAATTATCAATTACATATTACGCATGTAAATAGCCAAACCCACAAGAATAGGAGTTTCCTGGGGGCGCGTACAGTAATACCTACGCTCATTTTCTGTTCAAGAAATTGCGTGATAATATAAACCATAAATTATGAATAAAATGTGCTATAAAGATGTTGTCATAGTACCTGGCTTGCTCTACTCTACTTCATGCTGTGATAACTGCCATTAACTTGACTCCGGGTACCTAACCGATGGATTTATAATTGATGTCTACCTGATAAATTAATAAATTAATCAGAACATTATCGATGACAAGTAGTTTCGCACAATTTAAGTAATTGTCGTAGGTGTCTACAAACATGATTCTGGTGAGTGCAGTATACACTTGTATAAACTATAAACAACTAAACCATTTGAAGTAAGTCAACTTCCAACTAGTTTACCTATTTTTATATTTTGTTTTTTTTTTATTCATCAGATTTTATCAGCACGAATATAATTTATGTGAAACAAGGTAAAGTAAAAGTTACGAAGCATAAAATATTCAACACGAAAAACAAAAAAAAAAAATTAATTCCATAGCATTTGGCTGCTGAAATGTCAACGTACAATAAAAACCATTTGCAAAACGGAAATATCCAGAACCTCGAAATCTTTCGTATCGCAGCAAGAAGTAAAACAGCCAATTTCACGAAACTGTTATACAATAAAAAGGAGACAAAATAAAATGATAAATGTCCTTGTATCCTCAATCCAAACAAAACAGTCTGTGGAATTTGGCAACCGGAATAGACGATTCTCGAGTATATATCCTCCTGCACAAGAAATGACGATAAAACTACAACTAGAAATATGATGTTTGTGCGATTCTTTATTAGTATTCCCGATAAAGGGCAGGATTTATGCTGCTAAAAGTCGCAACAAACTAAAGAAAACAAAGCTCACTTGTCACGATCATGCCTATTTGAGATATTTCGTCTCAAGATAAAGTCCTTAAATAATTTTGGCATGGAATTGTTGACCTTACTGTCTCAGATCTAAGAAAGGAGATTGACCCTAGAATTTTTCGTTGATTTCTCTTTTTCAGTTCTCTCATGGAACATGGTACATAGATAATAAGCAGTAGAAGTCCTCTAAAGGGATGTGACTACATATGAAGCATTACTTAAAAGTCTGGAAATCTTTTGTAGAAAAGTTTAAGTGTTCGCAACTCATTAAAAGTGTTGACAAAGAGTTTTTTTTTAACACTTTTTTTTCATTGTCGTTGTGTACATAGACGGAATACATTTAGAAGAGAGAGAGATGTTATCCACACAATGAGAACTCTCATAAAATATTACTTTGGATAGCTTTATTGGTACATGTTTTACTGAATAAATGGAAAACGGAATAATTCTGAAAAACTTTCATGTTTGACATTGCCGTGGAGATAATCTGCTACAAAATTTATTGAATTTAAATTAAAGCTGAGACATAAAATCTCAGAAATCTACTTACTGGAGAAATTCTTATTATTCAAGTTGCAGAGGAAAGAAAAGCTTAAAGAAAATCAAGAATTCCAAAGCCAATCATGGTACGTACCTACTTAAATTCTGAAATTATGTAATAAATAGAATTGCCATAGAAATAAATGCGATTACAGTAAGATAAGATTTATATGTGATGTGTGTGGCAATTTAATTTCTAGAGGACTTAATGTTAACGGGTAAGGATATAATGTAAGGCCTCAGTCACCTCAAATATAATACATATAATTTTATTTTCAATGAGTGTCAGTCTATGAAACGAGTAATTTTCCATTTATAATAATAATTACTGTTAAGAGGAGTCAGTACTCAGCAAAAATTACAATTTAGATGCCAGCGAGCCTATAGGCAATAAAACTTACTATACGTAGGTTTGTGTCCTGAAAGTATGAAAATACATATAAAATTAGCCTAAACCTAGACCACAAGTCACATTAGAGACATCTAGACAGAAACCCAACATGCGACAATTTAAGACGAAAATGAAAATTTGCAGTTCAAATAAATTGAAATAACAGAAATAAACAAAGTTCAAAATAATAATAATAATTATTATTTCAATCTAGCATTTCAAGCATTTTTCGTGCAAAGCGATCTCACAGGTTTCACATTTAATTGTTGGACTATGACATTGCTTACATCTCAGTTGCTTTTCTCCCCTTATAATAGCTGTGTTCTTTTGTATACCTTGTTCTAGGACTCCCATATACTGGAGAGAACATACTTATTGTTCTGGCGATTGAAGCGAACTATTTGTGTTGTTCGCTTCATTTATAAATCTTCTATGAAAATATATGAGGCGTTCGTTTTTATGTATCTTTTGTTCTGCCCTGTTCTACGGACACAAAAAAAAACACAGCTAATGTTGCGAATTCTAGGTCTCAGTAACGGATATAGGCTTGCGGTATATCTTTATGTAGACAGTTCCTATATTTTTCCAAAAGATCTTGAGATAATTGGCGATGCAATCTAAGCCATCTAGTGTGTAACCATAGGTTTCGCAATCGTCCATGCATTGCTAACTATCAAGTCGATTATCCAGACCACAAAACGATTGGCATATACCATTTTATCTCTGAACATTTATTCGGTACTTAATTATATGGTTATCTAACTTCAAAAATGTTCAGTTACGGTACATCTACCTCTTTTGATCTTTCTGCACATAACTTTTCACATGGCCCATAGGATTGACGCCATGACTGTTAGATAGCATAGTGAGTTTTGCTATTAAATAAATTCATAGTTTCAAGCTTCACGCTTTTGCATAGAAATATATTTTTTAAAGTTTTTCATTTGTAAAAGATGTTCTTCCACCCAATTCTTCTCGAGCTGCGGATCTGGTAGCAAACTCGATCAATTTCATATTGATTAAATTCGCTATGAATTTATTTCATATAAAACTCTCTATAAAATACTAATCCCGCATAGGCTTATCTTGCTAGACATTCAAATAAATACCAAGTATTTCGCCTCGTATATAATTTATACTTAAAAATTATTTTAAGCAAGGCAAGAACCAAGCCATACTGATGAGTATATGGTTCCTGCTAATCTGAAACACATGCTTTTGTACAGAAATTTCATTTTTAAAGATTTTTCATTTGTAAACGAGTGTTTTCCACAGACAGCATAGTAACTACCTGGTCAACAAAAGATTCATGTTGTCTGCATTTCGTTTTGTGGAACACTTTTGTGTCGCTCATGTTGATATTTTTATCCACTGTCCCGGAAGCCCCATACTACATTTTAAGTTTTCGTAAATGACAATGGAGCAACTTTTATTTTCTTCCATTTACGTTACCTGTAAAAATGCTCATTCTGATTTATTAATCCAAATTTTTTAATTTGTTACTGCTCTAACTGTCGATTACTTCCCAAAGTAAGATCGTCGAATACGACTGCAGCTTCAATTTATTACGACTCATCCGATTTGGATCGTCATTCATCGCTGGAGTCTTCATCTGTACAATAACTGACTATAGGAGGTGCAATTATTATTTCATCAGGACAAGCGTCAATTTCTGTTAAATTTTCCAGGGGCTGCATTCTGATCAGAAGAAAATGACAAATGACAATGACATCGTGACTTTTTTCCGAAAATACAATTCTTACAGCATAGCTCCATAAAAAGGTGACATTTAGGTTAAAATGTGATTTTTTTATTTTCGAAAGTCCGATTCCTAAATAACTGGGTCACATGACAAATGACTTTTTTTCATGACAATTTTTGCAACCGAATTCACTTAGCCCTTACCGCTGTGACTCTTGTTATATTCAAGTGATATATATATTGTCATAGTTACAACTGATATCAAATATGTCAAGTAGGTAAGTATAAAAATAATAAATATCAGTATTTATTATATTATTATATATTATTGTATTATTAAAACAAAACTCAATTTTAGGAGCAAACCGCAAAAGGACACGTTACTTTCGTTATAACATTTCAACAATTATTTTACGTACTGCCTCCTTGTTTGGATACGGCTTCGCTCCATTACTTTGTTGCACGGAATATATTCAATCACTGCACAATTGTCAAATTGTCACTGCTATAATTTAAGATACATGTCATGTCACTCAATATGACCATCAATATCTCCCGACATCAATATTATAGAGAAATTATGCAGATGGCTTACTAGGAAAGTCTATGTGTCTGGCCGTCAATTTGATAGCGTATCAACCTTAAAAACAGCTATAATTTCAGCTTGGAATGAAATACCGATCGAAATCATACACGATTTGTATAACTCCTTACCAAAAAGAATATTTGAACTTATAAATAGAAGCGGTGGCAACACTCGTTATTAAATAAATCTTTACAAATTTGAATTCAGTTGTTCTTTACAATAAAGATAATTTCCCTACAAAACTCCTCAAACCTCTGTGTTAAAAACAATCTTTTTTTCTCTGAGGTCAATCAAGTGTCGTATACCGTTTGATACCAACTTTTTAAATAAAAAGCCGGTAATAATGTACTCCGTACCAAATGCAGCCAATAATAGCACAGCGAAATTAGGAATTTCCAGTGCTTCTAAACAAGTGCAATAAAATTTTGCAAGAGTATTTTATACCAAGGATACATGAGAAAATGAGGGTGAGGTCAATCATATGTCCCGGAGTATGTCAGTAATTGTGCAAAATCTGTCAGATCTGTGCTTTCATCTAACTCTTCAATTAGTTTTTCTTTTACATTTGATGCCATTTCATCAATTCTTCGTGAGACAGTATTATTTGACAAAGATACAGTATTTAATTTTTCAGCTCCGGCTAAACCGAGTAACACTTTTACCATATCTTTGGCTGCAGGAAATAATAGTGTTTCACCAATTGTATGCAGTTTTGCTGTTTTAGCAATTCGAAGACTAACCAAATATGATGCTTCTCTTGCTTGGGCATTTGTTGTTATAAAAGACGTAAGGTTTTTTTGTTAGAATTTAATTCTATTTTATTTTCTTAAAAAAAAACATCAAGTGGCTTTCCCTTCAACTTTTCGTGCTTGCCTTCAAAATGTCGTTTTAACAGTGATGGTTTCATAGAGCTGTTTGATAATTTTTCATGACATATTACACATTGCGGAATTGGTTCATTTTCATTACCACACCAAAAACTTCGAATTCCAGATAGTCTTCACAATATTTTCGGTTTACAGCTTTTGATTTAGCTGTTTTTGCTAAATTCTTGTCAATGTCGGTGACAACATTATCTCCAGTAGATTCTTCAACTTCTTTTTCTGCTGAATTATTATCATTTACTTTCCCACTGCCATCAACAGGCACCTTTTTCTTCGATTGAAGGTTTAAATTTTTTGAGTCGATGAGTACCACTCGCCCACTGACATTTATATAAATGGACTGCTCGTTGAACCAAAAATGCATAAAAGCAAATGGCACCACTTTCATGTTCCTTGCTCTTTCCGTGAGAGCATACTTTCCCACTGAACCAAAACAGCCTTGTAAAAAACACAACAAAACAAATAGTCCCAAATACTATTGTGGAATATTCGGTAAATCCCACTGACATGCATATATAAATATATTCCCAAATCATTTAAATACAGCGCCAGTGAGAGCATACTTTCTGAAATCAAAACTGGTGCCACATGAAACAGGAGATCAGTCAGTCCATTTATATACATGTCAGTGCACTCGCCTCAGCTTAATGTACCACTATTGGTACGTGTACCACAGTTTGGGAGCCGCTGCCCTAAATGATGAAATAATAGGTAAGTTTGTCATTCCGTTTTTAAGACATGCTAGTAGATCCAAATGGATTGGATACCAACGCATACTAGTAATATTAAAAGTTATTTTGATTTTCGCATTTTCGTCTATAGGTATGTTCGTCCTTCCATTCTTTCATCCGTCTATCTGTCTGTCTGTCCGTCTGCCCTCATAGTAAAAAAATTGTAGATTGAAGTTTTAAATTGGAACAAATCGTACAGGCTTGTCATACAAAAATTCGCGTTTTCACTATATAACTATTTGGACACTGTCTGAGAAAGCGTCAGCGTAGAGAGCTGAAATTTTGTACGCGTTTTCATAAAAATAGTAAGTATAATTTTAAAAATGAGCTAAATTGGGCAACCCCTTCTTGCTGTTGTCATAGAAAATTTTTGTTTTTTATGTATACTGTTAAAACGAATAGTCCTAGACGTTTTTATTGTACTAAAAATTTCTTCAAAATATGAAATTCTATGAAATGGGTCAGAATCATTTTTACTGTCAGACGAACCATTCTAGAAATATATGCGAAAAACCACTTCAACAATCAAACCTTCACAGATGGGTGACCGTACGAAATTACATATAGGAATTCATCTAGATTTTTTCCTTGGTTTTATTACAATATAAGTAACGTTTTTTGTTACAACAATTATGGAATTTACAGTTTTTACGTTAAGAGAATTTCTGGTTTTACTTTTAATATGATTGAGCATGTCATGGAAGGTAAGGAGTGGTCCAGAAAAAATTGACCCATTAAGTTATTTTTATACCTGCAAAATTACAATAATCCAGGTCTGAATTTTTTTGTTAAAATATTCCATAAATACTGAACTCTGAGTTTATATGAATCATTCGTGTATTGGAAGTGAAATAGTTAAAATGTCTGGAAGCGAAAAAGAAGTGTGTGAATTGATTTTGTCCAAATATTTGGAAAGTCCCACAATTTCATTGTTAAAAATTTCAAATGACCTGAATACAAGTTATTCCACGGTAAAAAGGACAATAGCCAAGTATAGGCGAGGGTTGTCAATAGAAAGGATACGTGGGTCAGGTAGAAAACCAGGCCCATCCCGTCCAGACGTCATAAAACAGATGAAGGGTACTTATTCTCGGAAACCGGGAACTTCGGAAAGAGATATGGAGACATTGGCAGGAACATCAAAGTCTACAGTGCACAGATATAAAAAAATCTGTGGATTAAGGAGCTATAAGGTTCAAAAAGTGCCGCTGAGGAAGGAAGAAGAAGAGAAAACAGCAAGAAGAAGAGCGAGAAAACTTTATGAGAGCTACCTGACGAAATACGATTGTGTCGTTATGGATGATGAAACCTATTGCAAATTATTATTTATATATATATTTATTATTATTTTACTGCAAAAAGTGAGCGGAGTATCCAGAAAATTTTCAACAAAAGGAATGACAAAATTTCCCAAGAAGTGCATCATTTGGCAGGCGATCTGTTCTTGCGGTTTACGACGCAGTGAATTTATCATCAAAGGAACAATAAACTCAGATGTGTACATCAAAGAGTGCCTGCAAAAAAGACTTCTACCTCTTATTCAACAGCATCAAGGGTCTGTTATTTTCTGACCAGATTTGGCCACCAGTCATTACGCAAAAGCAACGATGGAATGCTACAGAACCAATCAGGTCAATATCATGCCAAGGGAAGCCAATCCAGCAAACTGCCCCCAACTTCGTCCAGTAGAGAGGTACTGGGCATTAATGAAAAAGGAGCTTAGAACAACACAGAAATTTGCCAAAAATGATGTTGATTTCAGAAATAAATGGAAAAGAGCATATAGAAATTTTACTAATATAACTGTTCTAAATTTAATGCGCGGCTTGAATAACAAAGTTAAAACATTCTTCCAAAACAAATAATGTATTAGAAATAACTTTTGTATTTTAAAGTTTAAGTTGTAAGAAACAAAATATAGAAATTTTATAAAAAAATTGCCATTAGTGTTTTTATTGCAAACAAAAATAAATGGGTAAATTTTCTCTGGAGCACTCCTTACATAAATAAACTAATAAATTTTCACCTAGGTCATTTTTTACATTAAAAATCGAGTTTCAGTATTTTTCAAATATGTATAGCAGCGACTTTGTCATCAGGGGGGTGATTCTGATCTCTTTGTCGTAGCTTAGGCGTATATTTTTGTCACATATTTTGACACTTCACCTCAAATTTGTCGTACTTTTATATTCACCATGTTCATTTTGATTTATCCTTTTCATCAACCATAAAATAAACTAAAATGAATTTGCAATGAATTAATGTCAGAATACACGCCTAAAAGTACGACAAATTAGTCAACTGCTTCCGAGGTTGTGACAAAAATTTTATATTGTTGTAAATTTATTTTCTACATCTAGTTAGAGCAAATGCAAGTGCTTAAATTCGAAATAATATTTTGAATTTGTAAAGCGAAGTGTCATTTTCTGTTCATTCTATGTAATGCAAGGCTTGCTGAGCTGGATAAAAACACGAGAAAATCAGTAGAAAAGTTCATTTCATTTAGGCGTATATTTTGGTATATTTTGACAATAAAGTACGACAAAAGATCAGAATCACCCTCCAGGAAGGTGATTCTTTTTTTTTTTTTTTTTTTTTTTTTATATTATTAAGCCAAGCTCAGGGGATACCCTATGATGCAAAGCACAGCGTGGCAGGAAGGAGATAGGGAAAGGATTAAGGGATATGAGGAGAGTGGCGGAGGTGCCGATGTATGTCGCCCTTAAACTTTTGCAGGTTGTATGCCGGAGGAAAGACAGAAGATGGTAGACTGTTCCACATTCGCACAGTTCGGGATAAGAAAGCATCACGGAATTTAAGTGTACGGCCGAAGGTAATTTGAAGGGTAAAAGGATGAGCGCGGGACGCAGCGCGGGTATTGCGTGCAGGAACTATTCTACAAGGGATCAGACTAGATATTTCATCAGAACATTGGCCATGCATATAGCGATAAAGGAGCGAAAGGCTTCCAACATTGCGACGGTGCTCGAGCGAGTCGATATGACGAGTAATTGCCACATCGCCAATGAGCTTGCAGGCTCTCTTTTGGACAATATCCAATGAAGCTAAGGCTGTGCGACCAGCCCCGGCCCAGATATGGGAATTGTATTCCATTCTGGGTCTGATGTAGGACTTGTAGAGGAGCGCTATATTTGATGGGCTGAAATATTTCTTACACCTTTTCAAGGAACCAAGACATTTGGATGCTTCTTTGGCAACCGAGAAGATGTGATCTGTCCAGCTTAACTTACTGGAAATATTAATGCCAAGAATTCTTAGTGACGGTGATTCAGAAATTAATGCACCATCAAACGAAACGGGAGTGGTTAAGTGATGGTCTTGTTTTAATGAGATGAGACAGCTTTGGGTCTTAGATGCATTGAATTCGACGCGATTCACTTTGCCCCAAGCGAGAATATTGTCAAGATCGTTATTCAATGATCTAATCATGCAGTCTCGTTTAACACATGCGGCGTTCCCTCTGGAATCCGCAAGGGTGTCAAAGGAGTATGCGAAATCAAGGGTACTGTCGTCAGCAAAGCTATGGGTAGGATTGAAAGTAAGGGAAAGCAGATCATTAATGAAGATTAGAAATAGAGTCGGAGAAATAACAGAGATCTTTTGTCGTACTATTTAGTCGTCAATTTTGACATATTTAGTCGTAGTTTTTGTTTCAATACAGTTCATTTTGTGTCTTCACTATTATCTACCACAAAATGAACTATAATGAACTTTCGGTGAACAAACGTCAAACAATACGACTAAATATATGACAAATTAGTCAACTGCTCCTAGAGGTTGTGACAAAAATTTTGCACTGGTAAATAAAAATTCTACACCTAATTAGAGCATTAAAAGTGCTTAAATTCGAAATATTATTTTGAATTTGTAATGTGAAGTGACATTTTCAGTTCACTCTACGTCATGCAAGGGTTGCTGACCTGAATAAAAATACGAAAAAATCAGTAGAAAAGTTCATTTCATTTAGTCGTATGTTTTGACATTCAAGTACGACAAAATATCAGAACTGTTCTGAATAAAGAAAAGGAGACTTAAGTAGGTATTTTGTTTAAATTTTTTTTTGTTTTTAATTTCCGCCAGTTTACTTTTATATTGAGTTTTATCTTAAATTAAGATATTTTGATTAATATTGTATTTGGTAGAATTGAGCCCGGGACATAGTGACAAATGAATATTATTTGTAATCAACTTTATTCTAAACTCGCGCTATGATATCCAGAATGCAGGGTTAAGTATTGCCAGCATATGATGAACATTTTGTTTTCACATTAGTTTATGTTTGTTGTACGAAAATATCAGACGAATTTTGCAATTAGAACAAGCAAAAGTTTCAGTTTTGCCCAAGATTGGGTTTGACGGAATATTTTAGACGTTTCGATTTGAATGGTGAGAAAGTCTAGTATATTTTATGGTATGTCCTGTTTGTCGGGATAATGATAATATTATTTTTCGCTAAATTTTGCAAAACATGTCGGAAAAAGACTAATGTGTGGGGGCATAGTGACGAGTTCTTTGCGGGGCATAATGACCAGGTAACTTTTTACGGAGTATAATGACTAACTTTTTCTCGATTTTCACATTCTGGTAGGATCAACGAAGAGCGGATTTAAAAGACATAATTTTACATTAGAAAACTTTTCTTTGTCAAAGAAAATGAATTCAACAATGAGTGTGTTTAGCATTTCGCAAACAGTGAATTTTTCGGACGTGGTTGCTCAAAAACTGAGAAATCAGCATTTTGTAAAAAAAATATTTTTTCGAGTTCTATGAATACAAAAAAAAAAAGTTTTTTGGAATGTCTTCCTATTTATCCAAAAACTTCTGAAATCCAGGAATTTTTTTTAAAGTAAAATATCAGATGTTTTCAGTTTGCATTTTTCGAATTCGAAAGTCGAGGTGTTCCTCATTTTGGAATGTATAATTTTATTGTAAAAATCATATTCCTGCAAGTCTCATTATGGTCATTAATTAATAACAATGTTTTGTTATTGTATTAAATATAATTCGTTATTATGCCCAGATTCCTTCATCATTATGCCACGTATATGCGGCATAGTGACGAAGTGGTCATCACTCCACTTAGGTCAACAGCGCTCTTCATACCGATGCTAGACGGTAATTATCTATATCACATTTTGTTCCTGAGTGACCCTACTTGGTATTGGTGTATTAAAAGTTTCAAGAAATCGATTCAGGGATTTAAGAAAAATTTAGAGATAAATCATTCATCATTATGCTCCGGGCTCCCCAATAAAATATTTCAAAATCCGGGTATTATAACGTTTTTCTAACTTGTTGATTTCTTTTGTTTTCGTGTTAACTAGAGTTTCGTGGTTTCAAATATTAAAAGTTTTTAATTACATGGTTCCCGAATCATATGATAAATTTACAACACCTATTCCAATCAGTTTTCACTATCAAAAAGGGGTCAGAAGCCTAAGTTACATTTGTTAATTTGAACAGCGTAACTATATAGCTGACTCATTTTTCATACCATTATTATTTATATAAAATGCAAACGTACGAATAAATTTAATATACGTAGGTATATATATGTATATGATTTCATCCAGGGCTTATACAAATACATTCGACAAAGTAATGTAAAATATTTTAGTTGTGTGCATTGCCTGGACTATATTTATACCTACTGCTATAGATATTTGTTCTGGGAAAAACTTGCTCCTCTTTTGAATCCCCAAACGAGGAATGGAATGAGATCTTTTGTTGGATACAATCTGATTGTATGGTAGCAGTGGGATCATAAACCCACAGGAAAACGTCGACAGGGCACAATAGTCATCATCTCAAAAGTTGTCATCAATAAGCAGGACGTCATGTCATTATGCTCATCAAAGCATACTCGATTGTAGTGAGAGTAGAACTTTTATTCTACCAGGAAGAATCGTCCTTCTCATCGCGTTGGTTTTACAAAAATATTTATTTATATGAAGAAGAATGTAAAATGAATAGCCTGTGAATATATTGATTTGTTAGCTTTCCAACCAGTGTTAGTAGGTACTCAAATATCTATTTTGGAATTGTACAAGGTACAGTCAAAAAGTGAGTTTATTTGGTCACCATTTTCTCTAGATTAAAAAAAAAACATAATTGTTGCCATTGTTTTTATTCACAAGATTGTAAAAAGTAATTTCATTAAAAAATGGAATTAACACACGAAAATTTATTTAATAATTTTAATGGAGGATTAATTTGACATGAATGCTCTCAAAAACTAAAAAGGATATTTAACGATAAAGCACTATCATTACCCACACGGGAGGAGTTCGTCCCAGAAATCACCGAAGCAATACGAAACATATTGTTTGAACACCTGAAGGGATATGATGTCATATGTAATGATCCAAGTAAAAACAATCCTTCAGAACCATCTATCCTTTAGCAAGATTTGCATTTTCTGGACACCGTACAATGTGATTGAGGCTCAAAAGAAGTCTCGAGCTGACTGAAGCAAAAAGTGGTAAAAAATTTAACCAAAGCTGGGTAAAAGTGGTGTTTGACATTCTGCTAAGTGGCGAAATTATATAGAACAAAGTATTCAAATATCACGTAAAATTATGTTATACGGGGTTATAGTTTTATGAAACTTTATACCGATGTACCGATGACAGATATGTTCCAAATATTTCTAAACGCTCCTTCAACTATCCTAAATGGTTTTCAAAGGAGTTAATACAGGCTAATACAGGTTAAAGGAAAAATATAGGAGGACGTTTAAGTAGATGGGATACCCTGAATATTATAAAACCTTTTCTTGCATACGCAATAAAGTAAAGTTAATGATCAAAACATGTCATAATAAATACATTGCTAATACTGAGAAAGGTTTGAAATCCAACTCTGGAATTTTTTGGTCATTTACCAAAAATATGAAGCTTTCTAATACATATCCTACTGAAATGAGCCTAGATGAGAATGTAGCTAAGTCCCCGAAGGAAATTAGTAATATTTTTGCTACATGCTTCAAATAGACTTATGATGATAGTCCTTTAAGTCATGTTGTCTATTATTCTGGAAGTTCTTCTGTAAATCATTTACATATAACCCTTCCTCAAGTTGAAGCTGAGGATGTAGAACGTATTATTTCGTCATTGGATATCAGTAAGAATGCTGGTCCAGATGCGATACCAAATATCTTTTATAAAAATTGTTCTTCAAACCTGGCGTAACCGATTTCAAAATTATTTAATTTGTTTATTAAAGAACGATTTTTCCCTACTAAATTGAAACATCATTTGGTCTACCCAGTTTTTAAATCGGGTGTTAAACAGAATGTCAGAAACTACCGACCTGTCTCCGTGTCAAATGCTTTGGCTCTTATGTTTGAAAAATTAATATATAATAAATATTGTATATCCACAACTCAAGTCTCACATATCTAATAACCAACATGGTTTCTTGTCAGGTAGGTCTACAGTCACTAATTTATCTATATTTATTGATGCTATTGCTGTAGCACTAGATGAGGGAGAACAAATTGATGCCTTTTATGCTGATATGAGTAAGGCTTTTGACAGGATAAATCATTCTGTCGTGCTTAGCATGATGCTTAGCATGGGTTTTGATAACAATGCTGTTGAATGGTTTGAGTCATACTTGACTAATCGTTGCTTAAGAGTGGTAATAAATGGTTTTAAATTAGACTCGTTCACCCAGTCTTCTGGAGTCCCTCAAGGCACTATACTTGGACCTCTAATATTATTAATTTATATTAATTATCTACCAGATGCAATTAGCTCAGCTTGCTTGATATATGCTGATGACACGAAAATATATAGAATAATAAAGGAGCCACAAGATTGCATTCAGCTGCAATATGACATTGAACGAACTGTTACTCAGCTGGTGTAAAAATAATTTCCTTTCTTTGAATTTTAGCAAATGCAAATGTATTACCTTTACTAGAAAATTGAATGTTATGCACTGGAATTATCACCTTGATGGAATTCCTATAACTAAGGTGACTGAAATTTGCGATCTTGGTGTGATTTTTGATGACAAGCTTTTATTTGACAAGCACATAAATAATATCACTAATAAGGCTTTTAAATCCCTTACTTTTATTTTACGATGTATGAAATCTTTTAAACAAGTTCAATCGTTCAAAGTGCTTTACGTTAGTCTCGTAAGGAGTTTTTTTAGAGTATGCGTCACTTATATGGAATCCTTTTTATGCTACATATGTCCAAAAAATTGAAGACATTCAGAGACGCTTTACTCGGTTTATATTATTCAAATTTGATCAGTCCAATTATGAATATAACGATAGATTAACAAGGCTGTCTATGGACAACTTTACCCAACAAACATTGAATGGTCAATAGTACATACAATAGACCGTCCTTTGTACTGAAATTGAAAAGTGGTCAAAATCAAAATTTGGTTAAATCGAACATCTTTATGACGTCGACTTGTAGACAATGTACCACCTGAAACACGTCTTCAGACGAAAATAAAGTCGTCATATTAGCCACCAATTATTAATACAAAATGACGTCTAGTATAAGGCCGTTGGAACATCGAAAGACGAAAACGCTTAATGAAAAAACTCGCTTTTCCACCCTGGAACGACGAATATTTCCAATAGAAGTTAAACTAAAAGGTAGGAAAATTCTTATTTTTTATTATTCGGAAGAAATTATTAATTTTTTACGTTGTGTATCGAGAAAAGCATTTTTCAATGTTTTCGTTCAATTTTCGCTCACAAAAATATTGAGATGAACTTCTCTCGAGAAACATGTAAGAAAATCAATAGTTTCTTGCGAAAAATTAAAGGATAAGAAATTTTCCTCCTTTTTAGTATAAGTTTCATTGAAAATATACGTTGGTGCAGGGTGGAAAAGTGAGTGTTACCATTCAGCGTTTCCGTCCTTCAATGTACCAACTACAAATATGAGTTTCCAGGACACACCGATGTACGAATTTTCGAATGGAGTTCAATAAATACATAGTGCATAAATTTGGAAATACGTATAAAATTTTATTTCTGTAGGTATATTATAATATATTGAATTATGCAAAAGATATTTGCTTCGCCATTTTATTTAGAATCCGTTCATGCGAATGTTTCAGCCACGTTTTGATGTGCTCGTTGATGTCCGTCTGAGTAGCTTCGGAATTATTTTTAATGATGGACTCATAAATCGAATCCAAAATATTTATATACTCTGCGAACTTCAACTTCTTTTGCAGTCCCATCCACGAGAACTCCTCCAGTACCTCGTCAGTTCTTAGCTGCTTCATGCATTTTCTAACGGAGCATCCGAACCCCTTGCCCCTGATTTGCCTCAGTTTTTCCACCTTTAAAAGTGAATTAAAGTGTATTTCATAATTTTGAAATTTTTATTTTATCTTACCAATTGTTGTTTCCTAACTCCGTCCATTAAGTCTGTCTCCTATTGCTACCCGTACTGCTGCTTGAACAAAACTAATACAAGTTTTGAATGCCCGCCCTTCCACGAAGTTACGAAAAATCGAAAAATGACGTGAAAATGACGACAAACAGCACCACGTCCAAATGCCGTCAAAAACTGACGAGAAATAGACAACACGTGCCTAAGCAATAGGACAAAAGGACGACAAAAAGACGGCAAAGCGCTATTATAACTGCGTCTATTTCCAGTCATCAAATGACGAGAAGTAGACAGCAGGTGTCTATGCAATAGCAAAAACTTCGTATTGTCACCCTTCTTGTCCAAGTCTGGCATTATTTGTGGAACGGTTTGTCGGACAGAAAAAATGATTATAACCAATTTTATAGGATTTCGTATTCTGCAGAAGTTTTTAGTACAATAAAAATGTCTAAGGCTGATCGCTTTCACAGTATCCGTAAAAAGTTTTTATATAGCAGCACCAAGAAGGAGTTGCCCGATTTAGTCCATTGTTGACATTTATTTTGATAGTACAATGAAAACACCATGTACCAAATTTCAGCTCTGTACGTCAAGGCGTTCTCAGGCAGTGTCCAAATATATGGTGGAAAACGTAATTTTTGTATGGCAACCCCACGAAGGAGTTGCCCAATTTGCCTAATTTTCGAACTTAAATTTATGTATTTTTCTTAAAGTTCATATACAAAATTGCAGCTTTCTAAGGGCCTGTCCGGATCCATGTCTTCGTCTTCGTCTTCGTCTTGTTATTACAGCTAGTGACGTAACATCGAGACAAGCTCTATCCGAATCCATGTCTATGCCACCGAGCTTTGCTACTTTGTATAACAGTTTTGACATCTTGTTAGCTTGATCACCGAGTCAAGGTTCGAGTTGACTTATTTAAATAGACAACGTATTGTGAGGTTATGTTTGTTTGCTGTCTGTGAAATCAAGCTGAGCAAATGAACGAATTCGGACAGGTTAGCTTCGTCTTCATCTAACTATTATAATAGCTGAGCTTATTGTGTTACGTCACTAGCTGTAATAATAAGATGAAGACGAAGACGAAGATTTGGATCCGGACAGGCCCTAAGTATACGCGTTCTCAAGTTATCGTGCGTACAGACGGACATGCAAAAATCAAAATAACTTTTAATTTAAGCGTGGGTGTCCAATCCATTTTGCTCTACAATCATTATTGCGAGGTGTTACAAACGTAATGACAAGCTTAGTACCTATAACCTATAGGTTTCATCTAGGGTATAAAAAGAAATTAAAAACAATGAAAAAATGTGAAATATCAGGTTCTAGAGAATTTCGTCTAAAAGACGGCAAAACGCTGTTAAATCCAGGGTCTATTTTGAGTCATCAAATGACGTTTTTTCATATATTTCTGTATAACACATGCATGGTCGGTCATTTTGTGATCAAATTCCGATTACATTATTTAAACTTATACCAACTTGAACTCCTGAAAGACGTCATATGTCGACTTCAAAAAGTGCCACTCAAAACGAAGTCTATATTTGACGGAAACTAAACTTGATGGTCTTAAAATATCTAATATTGACGTCAAAAGGACGTCGCTAGAAAAGGGTCAATAATAAGTCAATAGTAAACGACAACTCGATGAACATATCCTAGTTTCGTAAAAAACTTACGTCTAAATGACCTCGAAATGAGCAAGGAATTCATAATATATTTTCAGTTACAAAAATTACGTTCCATAGACCAGACAAGTCTTAAAATGTTTGTTGGGTTACCTAATCGACGTTCATATCTTAACGAGTTATTCCTATTTAAGTTGCTTAATAATAAAATTGATACTCCTGATATTCTCTCAAAAATTTGTATAAATGTTCCATCTCGTCCTACATGTCAACTACTAGTATTCAATCCTAAATCACATCGCACAAATATAAGATTGAAGTCTCCTATCATTAGAATTTCAAAGGTCTCATAATGATTATTTCAATGATCCTGACCTTTTCCATTCTTGTCCTGCAACTTATAAACACAATGCCATGGATAAAATGCTCTCTTAGAAGATGTTTTCCTTTTTCGTATCTATACTTTTATTTTTGTCTCTTGCTACTATTTTTTTTCCTGTTCTCAATATGTCTCCCTTCTTTCATTCCATCATTTTTTCTTTATTTTTTCTTTATTTATTATTTTATTTTTTATTTTTCCTCTTGATATTTATTATTAAGTATTAGTAGGTAGATTTAAATTTTTTTTTACTTTAAAACTTTTTTCCTTTTTTGAATTTTAATTGAAATTATTTTTGTTTTATCGTTAATTTTCTATTTCCTTGCTAGTTTTTTACTTATTATACAGATCTTTTTTTTTCGCATTTTGAATTTATTTCATTACCTACTTGTAGTATAATTTTTTATTATTGAGTTTTCTAATGTTTAGTTTTACTCCTTTTATTTTTTCTAATTTTGTCTAATTTTTATTTCTTTTTATTAGTTCCATTGCCTTAGCTTTAGTTGTAGTTTTGTATTTCTGTTTTACTCTTTGTTTTAATTTAAGTTTAGTCGCTTTTTCTAGCAATTAGATATAAATCCTTTTTTCTCTCTCTTAATTTAAGTCGGTAGTAAGTAATTGGTGTAAGCTGTTTACTATCGAATGAACTTCATAATAAAATAAAATAAAATTGATGTACACTTCATCAAAATTACTAAACGCAAAACAAATTTGAGTAAGCTCCGTTTGAATTTATTTTATAGTATAATAATACTGCATGGTTTTCACTGCTCCAAATTGTGTCTACTTATACAGGGGTGGGATCTAGCATCGAAATAAAGGGGGGGGGGTCATCTTACTGCAATTAATTTTAGAAAAAAAAACATCAAATGGGGCACCAATTGTCCAGCGCCGTAAATTGCTTAGTTTCGACACCGCAGTACTGTAGTGAGGTACTAGGAATAGGAAGGTTTCCGCATTAAGCGGTGTGGATTATGTGTCCTTTTTTAGTATAGAATAGAATAGTAGGAGTCCTTCAAACCAAACTTTTCTCAGTTTTACACGCAGGCATATAATATGGACTGCTCGATATGCTATTTCATGCAGGTACAATTTTTTGTGTCAAAAATAGTTTTTACATTGGTGCCAACATTTTAAAAACCATTGGCGGTGGAAGTTGAAAAGTGATTTTAATAAAATCTTTCGGATATCTGTTGAGTATCTATGTATTGCCTTTGGTAAAACAGTGCTAACACACCCAAATAATTAATTTAAAAACATTTATTTCGATCAATCCACTTTTTTATTTGTTGTTGTGTGTACTTGGTGCTTAGACCGAAAGAGAACGCTATATAGAAGTGAGCTCACTTTATGCAGTGTATTTCTATAAACGTTTTACATAAGAACACTGCAAATATTTTAGAATGTTAGGAGTTAGGACTAAGTTAGGGCTCTGATGTGGTAGTGAGGAAGTCTGTTTCGTGGCTTGGGAATCGTTTCTCGATCACCCAAAGGTGGGGTCCCAAACTCAAATTCTGAGAAAAACCTATACACAATGATATTCATTGAAATAAATTTTTATATCTTTAAGTTTTAGAATAAAAATATTTTGTATAATTTTTTGAAGTTGAATTATATAAATAAACAAAAAATATATTTTTTAAAGAGGTAACTGAATTATTTAAACATTTTTTACTTTAATTTGGGGTCATGACCCCCCCCACGACCTCCTTCCACCGGATCCGCCACTGTACCTTTATTATTTTGTTGCTTAATTACTATACAGAAAGGGGAATGCCCATTTTAGGCCCGACACCTCCAGACATGAGAGATGTCTTAAACAATGCATTATGAACATATTTTATTAACAATATTTATCTCAATTAAGCAGGGAAAGGCTTCGGGGTGGGGTGGGGGGGGGGTCAAAACTTGATCTAGTACAGAAGCAAATTCCTCAGGTCCTTAGAAGAAGTTTGAATACCCACATTTTTATACTCGAAGGCTTACATAGCCATCCCCATACACACTTTTTTAGTATTTTTCTCTTTTTTCTTCAAACTGGGCTTCTAGATTTTTCGCACCTAAAATCGGCTCTAACTCGGCAGGGTTGTGATTGCTCAGCTCAAATTAATACCAGCTACAATTCATAGAAGAAAATTTTTCTCTGAATACTTTTAGGGTGGAAGTAGGAGAGCCTGGTGTGGGAGGGTGGTGGCTCCAATACGATATGTGGAATATCAAATTCAAGGTCTCGCCGAGTACTATCGGGTGGTGTACTTTGTTCCCTTTTCAGCAAACTTTCTAAGGAAATTTTTTACTCTAGAAAACTCAATATCATGCACTTGGGTTACATACATCCCAGTTATTAAATTTCGCATATATTTTTGCAGTTCTTTCCTCCATGGCCATTAGTGCTCTATTTAGAACATTTTGCTCAAAGATTTTCTCACCAATTCCGCGCAATTACGAGAAGTATAAAAGTTCATTCTTTCACCCAAGAAAGTTACTCGAGATACATCCGATCGCCGAAGCTTTCTCCCGATTAATTTAAATATAAACATTGTTAATAAAATATGTTCAGAGTATCAAAATGCATCGTTTAAAACATTTCTCATATATCTGTTCATGTCGGGCCCACTGACATATATAACATGGACTGCCTGATTTTCTATTTCATATGGGCCAACTTTTTTTGGCAGGGTATGACAATTGTCTTAATTTGGAGTTTTACTTTCGCTTTAATATTCATATTAAAAGTTCAATAAATTACAGAAGCATGCGAAATTATTTCTAAGAAACAACTATAGAAAAGTGATCCCATAATTATGTCTAATAATGTAAGCAATTTAAAGTAGTATCAGCAGTCCATTTAATATATGTCAGTGGTATAAAAAGTGCGCATCCCCTTTTAAAAATTTTGAATTCAATTCTTACAAACTGTATATAATCGAAAAATATTTTAAAAATATCAATGCGGCTACGTTTTTAGTTACATTCTAAATTATTATCATCAAATGCGAATACCTACATGAAGTTTTGCTTTCATTGTCATTTGAATTTGATACAATGAGCACTTGTTGGAATTAATTCAAATTTTCTGTAACCGTTTCGCTTCAATTTCATCTCTGCAACGTGCCGCCAATTATAGTCTCATATCCAAAACGACAAGGTCACGGTCAATTTCCATATTAAGAAGGTGCATTCCGGGCGGAATACATCAAACCACACAGGGAGAATAGATAATCTCCGAAAGCATCCAGCATCTATTTACTTTGAGTGGTAAATTGTGAATATGTCAGTTTTTATTAAAATCAATGTCACCCTCATTGAAGTTAACAATTGCACGGTAAATGAATCTTAAGTAGAAGAAATTGTTCTTACGTATATTGTTTCCATTTGGAGTATTTTATTCCTTCATTCCATTGAAAGCTTTTGCTATACTATACCTTTCCGGTCTATTAATGAAGTCTTGGAGTTTTCATATTTCCCTGAATACATAAGTATGTCTCCTTTTAATTTACAGTCATAACGAACACTGACAATCCAGCAATTACACCTGTATACAGGTTTCAGAAAACATAGGAAATATAAAAAACCTTTTGTCCAAAAAGCATGAAAGTAGGCCGCAAGTTCTTTTTGTTTTACAAGTCCGTTTTAATTAATCATGTTTAAAGCAAGGAAAATTTATGTTTTGAATTTTTTTTTACTGAAATTAACCTTTCAAGATTTAACACTATTAAAGTTGACATTTTGTAGGTACTGAAAAAGAAATGTTTTCTTATATTTTCATTAGAGGTGGTGTATGAGGTAAAGTAAGACGAGAGGAAAAATTATATCAGCAGAAGGTAGAACAAAGCATATAAGTGACACTCAAAGGCCTAGACAATAATGGATTAAGAAAGGACGTGGCTGTTGAAAATTGATCAAAGAATGGTCTTAAAAACAGTATTAATTCCACCGCAGTAACAATAGTGAAATATACAACGATGTCAAGGCATACTTCGAATTTCACAAGAAAATTAAACATTGAATTCGGTGAAATAGAGATAGCAAAGTGAACTCGAAAGAAAAATTTGAGATCGTGACAACAGTCTAAAAACAGTCTTAAACAGACTGGCGTAGTACATTTTTTTTTTCAGTACAGTCAGTTAAAGTTCAACGAATTATTAATTTTATATTGTTGGTTCGGCAAAATGTGACATTTTCTTCCAAGCTGGAGCAGTTGGCGTAGAACTTAAAGCAACAGGTTACATAAGCACTATTCGGGATTACATAAGAAAAATAAAATTGAAAAAAAGTAAAGATTTCTAGCAACAGGAGCTAAAAAACCATCACAAGGTGTACATTTTCTCGAATACAAAAGAAATGCCTATAATTTGAAAAATACATGACTTAGATTTTTTTTTATATTTTTCTGGTAACTGTTACGATTTGGTCTATCACCCGGTTCCGGCTTGACGTCGACTTACGGGACACCCTGTATATAACTTCAAAATAGATTTGCATCAAATAAAATTTCTTGATTTTTTAAAAATTAATAATAATTAATAATAATGATATGATTCAAAAAATTTGGAAATATTTTTATAAAAAAGTGAATGCTTTTGAAGCCAGAGGAATGCCAATATTGGCTCTGCGCTCTCTAAATGTTATAAGTTGAGGGACATTTCTGAGTATTTTTAACTCATAGCTCTTCTCCCACCTCAGTCACTCACAACGTTCGACTAGAGTAGGTACATGGAAAATACGTGTGGTCGCGATTAACCCGGAGACCACAGGCCAATCGGGCTAGCGCCCGATTGCCAGTCTTAAAACTTCTCCTCTCGTACTCAGTTGTGCACTAGAATAATTTAGTCCATAATTCTCAGAATTCTTCAAAATATTCCTTACTACCATACCCGTGGGTTACACGAGATAGTACAGCTTGCATGCAACATGCACTGCCATACTTCTTGCACGTGGTGTAATCCTTACTGTCATAGAGGCAACGAACTTGCATGATGAAAAATCATGGCAGCTGAGGTGATAGTAATTTGACATTATACAGTTTTCAAAATGGCGGAAAAGAAATGCTTGAGAGAAATTAATAAATTTATACCAGAAAAATGAAGTTTTCTGGCATCATTTGCATTATATCATTTACCAACGCTTTCTCTTCCTTTTTTCTTTTGCTTTTCCGATACTGCTTCTTCCTTCATTGCTAAAATTTTCAACATACACAAGACTTTACGTCTCAATGGAAATTTTTAAATGAATTTGTATGCAAGATGATAAGACCTCAACCAAAACCCTCGAGAATACTTCACAAGCCATGAAACAGACTCCCTCACTACCACATGAGAGCTCTAACGGAGTCCTAACATTCTAAAATATTTGCAGTGTTCTTATGTAAAACTGACAAAAGTTTGATTTGAATAGCTCCTCCACCCTAAACTACTATTCATACAGAAAAATTGTGTTGTAATAATTTTAAGCTTGCTTTCTTATCTTCCGAACTGTAATAAAACTTTCATACCTTTCCTAACAAAATTATTTAGAAAAATTAATCTTAACCAAATGACTACGATTTCTCAAACAAAAATTCTGAGCTGAGTAATCATTGTAATGTCGTTGTGCCGTCATGGGATGCCGTGGGCTGATGATATCGAATGTAGCTGCCTACAGATTCGGACTCTAGCTGCACATACACACATGCAATTAACACTCAGCTGAGAGGTATTGAGCGAAAAATGGTAAGGTTACTTTGTAATCAAAACTATTTTATTATTTTGTTAAGTAAGGTATATAGGAAGTGTAGCCTGTGGGAAGATAAGGAATCAAGTCGTAAATTACTAGAACACTATTTTCCTGTATACATAGTAGTTTAGGCTCTATAGCATATATAAAGTCAATGTTTGGCACTTTTCCATAAGTATCAATATAGAACATTTTAGAAAACGGACTCACAACACATGCATATAGATTTCTGTTTCATAGCTTGGGAATTATTCTCGAGGGTTTTGCCTCAACCGAACTTCCTTCTGCTGTCACATTTAAAATCGCGCTGGAAGGGAGGCTAGAATGCAAGCTGTACTATTTCGTGTAACCCCCGGGTTAGAACTCCTCTACAGCTCTCTCGATATTCACTTTATTGGCCAATTATTTACTTTATAAGCTTTTATTTGGCCAATTTCCCTCCTGACAGCTTCTTTTCTTTACCCATTTTTAAAATAGTAAAGTTAAACGTCTGAAATAGTCTTATATGAAAGCAAACGCTAACCAGTTCTCATATTTTTAAAAGTGCACAAAATGGAAAAAGATTAAATTGATAAGTACCTGCCGTTAGGATTAAAGAGAAAGATTACTCATCTATTACACTACTATCTCTTAAAAGTAAAGAAAATATGTGTCCTTTCTTAACGGTATTCCATGAAATTATCCAGGGAGGTTAACCAGTTGTCATCGAGTGTATGTAATAAAAATTTCTCTATTTAACTAATATCATAGATGGCACAAGAACTAGATCTCGCATGGCATACAAGAGCAGAGTATACAGATTGTGAAATGGGTAGTGCATTCTGGAATGGACCATAACATGTTTTAGAGCATGCCAAAAGCAAATGTTTTTATAATAGCAGTTTTGTATACATTTTAACGACTTCCGCAACACTTCAGATACGAAAAAATATGAATCACTCGACGTATACATCATTTCAAATATTGTGGTCTATTCCGGAATGGACCACGCAGCTATATAAATTTTGTATACTTTTTTGGTACTCCATGCGACATCTAGTTCTTGTGCCATCTATGCTAATATTTAAATTAGGTTCTATTAGAAGGCTATCTCAAGCCATCAAATAACCGTTGATATCACATTCAGAACCAAATAGAGCTTCCAGTACCTCTGAGATGGATAGACAAATTTCATTTCCACCTTAAAAGTGGTAATCATTTTCGCTATCTTTTTTTTTCGGAAATAATCCGATGTGGTGGCGATGATAATTTCATTTTCTAAACATCACAAACCCAGCAGCCATTTAATTTTCAAAATTTTTCTTTTGAAGAAACGCTTCATAAATTTTCTATCACCTTCCCCGCGAAATTATGGGAATTTCTTTCAGAACACTTCGCACCCAAAATAGCTTTTCCTCGCGAATAAGTATATCATTAACAGACGCGAACGGGAATGCAGAAAAATGGGCTTTCCAGCGAGAGCCGACACCAAAACCCATGTATTTGCGCTCCACCAGACCGCCTCGTTAATTCGTGCAATTGCACCAAATAATTTATTTGGCATATGAGCCCGGCCCGAGCAGACTTGCCTCTGCATTTTGTGGACGTGTTTATATGCAAATAGGCTGTGTGCTGTGCTGCATTTAGTGCACTCCGTCTGTTGCATAATCGCATCGCAACGGAGAGACAACTTAGAATGGACGTGTTGACTTTGACAATGCCAATTGGCAGCCGAGGTAAATCTTTTCTTGGATTGAATGCAGGAAGTGACAGGGCTGGTTCCAGTAGATATTGTAAGGTAATTGAGCCGTTGTTGCCTAGCATGAATGTCTTAATTTTCTACTCGCGTTCACCAAAATGGCTAGCTAGGTGAGATTTCACTCTGGGAATGACATGAGCTCTGCTTTGTGTCTAGCGTATTGTGGGGCTGATAATGGTATAATTGAAGTGAGACATATGCTTGCATTTAATTAAGGTGTTGTAGGCCGTAGCACAGTGGCTAACTGGCCTTATACGATGAGTGCTTGCTTACATTACACTAAATACTTGGAACAGTAATTCTTTGTCGCTAATCACTTTGAGTGAGTGATTTCTTAGAACGTGCAGAAATGTAAATACGATCGTAGTAGGAAATTCAGATGCAGGAAGTGATAGAACTTAGATGAACTAACGGGAAATAACTTTGAAACTTTTGAAATTGTTTGCAGATTCTACATAGACCTCCTGATTTAAATAGGCTATCAGCCGAAGAAAAGTCTGGAGGATTAGTACCTATGGTTTCGGAGGGCAGAGATCTTTATCTGATGTATATCGACATGCAAATTAATAAGTGAAGGCAAGGAAAGTATTCTTACATACATAATTTATATGCAATTTGATTTACTGTTCTAATAAGTTTTGCAGCGTATATGTATGTATGTATGGTATGCGTAGTGGCAATTACTACTCCATGTTCACCAAATCACATTTAGATGTTCCACAAGATTCTGTTTTAGGACCTAGACTTTTTCATCCTGAAATAAATGAGATTTTTGGTTTGTGTGGATGTTGAGAGAGATAAAGCTTTGATTTCACGAGAGTATTCCTAATTTTTTTCTAATCATGTGAAGGTCAAAAACAATAGATTTTCATTAGTTTTCTTTTTTTATGTTTCGTATATTTAATAAATTAATTTCTTTTAAACTAAATTAAACGAGACGATGCAATGTATTTGGCCTAGTTAGGACTGGGTAGCTGGATATCTCACGACTTCAAAAGGTGCCTGCTTTTTAGAAAAAATAAGGAACTGAATTCATTTGTCGATTACTTGGTCAAGATTGGTAACAAAACAAATTTTTAATGGCAAAATTAAACATTTTATGTCACCGATTTGGACTAGTGAGCACTCGTTGGATGAACACAATATAACTAAGGTGGTTAAAAGGAGTACAAATACTTAAATTTTTTATACTTTTGAGATAAAGTACTTTAAAGTTGGCTGAATATTTTAAATTATGGGTAAAGTCTTAATTTTATGTAATTACATATACTAAAAATAAGCCGCTTATCTTAATAATTTTTTGATTTGGTAAAAATAATAAACAGATTACGTTTGGACATTTTACCGGGTTAAACTTAATTTTGTTCAAGAAAGAATTTTTTGGGATTCTCCGTATAGCAAAAGCTAAAAAATGTTCTAATTTGTTATTTCATCACACAACCCATTAATTTTTGGTGACAAGTTTCAAGTCTTGGTTTGACTCATCAACAGGTCACAAATAGCGAAATTGTGTGATTTGAAAAACAAATCAAAAAATTAAAAAAGAAGAAAGAAATGAAAAGTTTAAGAAAATAGAAAAAAACAATTTTTTTATTTATTAAAAAAATTGTTTTTTCCTCATATAATTCACACCCAGAATTTATTTCTGAGTTTATATGAGAAGAGATCAGTTTGATCTATTTTCAAGCGTCTGCAGCAGGCAGAAAACCAAGCTGCACCGATGAGTGTTAGGTTTTCTGCTGACACGAAACGCTTCTTCTTCTTCCTTTTCTTTTTTATTTTTCAGCCCACTGCGTGGCGTATACAGGTTCGATTCGCTTCGAATGAATCTGTTTCTTTAAAAACTTTTTTAAATTTTTTTAATAAATAAAAAAAATTGTTTTTTTCTATTTTCTCTTTATTATTACTTACTATATATAAATTATATGTATGGGCAGGCGATAAAATATGCTAGCGATCAATTGTAGGCTATAAATTGTTTACGCGATAAACTGATGCGGCTGTAAACTGCTAGCGATTAATTACTGGCGGTAAATTGCTGGCGGTGAATTGCGGGCGATAAGTTTTCCTAGACCCTTAGTAATGTATGAAAAAAATTACGCAAATATTCTACATAAGCTTGATACTAACGTCAATTAAGTTGGGACCGCCATTTCATGTCTAATTTAATGACACTTCCCCAAATTTAATGCTGTAGTATATTTAAAAATATCCATGGATAACTCAACTTTATTATTATTATCATTTATTATTATTCTTCCATGATGAGTGTACAAAACAAGTGAGCATGTCTACAGCGGGCCCGTTAAGGCCTTTTAATGTGTCGGTGTCATCGCTGAATTCATGGCTTGTATCTTCCGGAGGTTACGACAAAGGACGTCATTTCGCCCATTCTCTCCACACAAAATGGTGGAACGTGGGTTCGTACAGAGAATACCTTGCATTCTCTTTTTCCGTACCGTGTTTAATTATAATTAACGAAAATAATAATACTTGTTTTCTGAGGGAATAGTCGACAGCTGACATTGATTAGGTTGAAAATTTATCGGCGCAGACGCTGGTGGCTCTAATGTAAATTTAGTCTAATTTTATGGTTGTAAAAGGCAAAAATTCGTCCATTCTACATAAGTAACTGGTTTTTTTTTTCAGACTTTTTAAATAGGTGTCTACGTAGAATGTTTAAAATTCATAACGCTGTAAGTAACGCTCGGATCGAGACACGATCGATCAATGAAAATCAAAAGAAGAAAATAGAATTGAATGAATTAGCTCCACTCTATGGCCTGAAATAACGAATATTGTCAAATATAATCCCTCGACTCAGTTGAAATTCTTCAGATGATTAACACATTGAGAGACTAAGAATCGTATGCCACAAGTATAATTGGAGATTTTCAAGTAAACTGAAGGCTGCCGCGTAGAACAGAGAGCAACCATTTTCACTTTATATCTTTAAGGAATGTAAGGAGCTAGATGATGATACCGTGTAGTCGTTAAACGGTGACTGCACTTGTTCAGTTAAACCTCAAAATATCCTTATTAAACCTTTATAGATGCCGTTTTTCCTTGAGTAAATAAATTACTTTTATTGATATTTACTTTTAAGTACTAAGTAAATATTTTCTGTGCATTGAATTCCTTTAAGATTGGTACTTATGTTGGTACTTGCTGCCAGTTCCTTCATTAATATCAAAAATATTACTGCCTGATGATATCTACCAAGATGCTCATATACCACATTTTCTTATCGAATCAGATTCCAAGAAATAAAGAAGGGCACAGGGCACAGGATCTATGTACGTTCTACCACATACACGAACATATAAATAACATCCGACTTTAAATTTGGCCTTCCATCCATGGGATCGTGCTCCTTCAAGTTCCTTCATATTTTACTCTCAATTACTCGTCCATTATAAAATACATATTTTATGGAGAGCATTTAACTTGAGACGGAAAGATAGCAACGGCTTAGAAGTATATTGCCTCATGGCAAATCTATTAAAGCTAAAAGAGCCCTCGGCAAAGTTCTTATTTATCCTACTGCAAGAAGAAAATTCCAGTATAAAAGTTGCAGCCCCACACATATGTATAGCTACATACTTAACATAAGTAGGTATATATATGTGTAATGTACGCGCGGCCATCAGAATAATAGTCTGCTCTTCATGTCCCGTTGTCATACCCATATCCGAAACCATATGTATCCAAACATACGTACATACATACATATTTATATAGCTCAAAAGGTCACAAATGATTCTAGCTGGAAAATGGTTGGAGTTGGAGTTCTGGTCGTTTTGCCAACGAGACAGTATACACATACTTCTGCACATACATATATATATGCACATAGCTTAGATTCGCTACACTCGGCTTGCCCTCCTTTTCAATGTCCTCTCTCTATAGGTTGATGCCAGACCCAGGTCCGCAGGATGCCACAGGCTCTAGATATTCCACTCAAATAAAAGCTTTCGAAATATCCACCCGCCATCTCCACCCGCCTCGTTTGTTTTTTTTTGTTTTTTTTTTAATTTAAGGCAGATTTTCTGTCCCAGTGACATAGGTTGCAGCGAAAATGTCGTCGGCTGAAAAATGATTTCGGCCTAGATGGGATTATCATGTCAGCAGTTTATGCAGACAGGGTTGGCACTAAAATGAAAGTTTCGTAATTGTCACAATGAAACTATACACACGTTTTACTACTACGAGGATATTGTAAAAGGATTGGATGGTTAACGTAAAGCTATTGTTTTAAGTTTTTACCTTTGAATCGAATTTTAACCTTTAATCGGGGATTGGGGTACTTTTGTTAAGTTTCGGGCCTATGAAATAGGTTAGATATTGGGCGATCAGGATCATACTGCACCATCATCAAAATTAGTCATAAAATAAAACAATTAATTATAAATTTGTCAAAGTTTTAGTTGTTAAATTCAAATGAGAATATTTTATATCCTTTTAAATTGATAATTTTATTCGGGCATTAGGTTTATTGCTGGATAAAGGTGTTACTGAGGATGGTCCGATTAGGATTTGTGTCTTTAAAAAAAAAATCTAAGTAGTAGTGAAATAGTCCAAAATTTTGTATTAGTTTTAAATTAAAACGAAGAAGAAAAAAGATAAAATTTTCACAAATCCAACTAGAACTATTTAAAACTTATCGTCGTTAATGAATATATTATGTAAATTTGCTACGAATAGAGAAAAAGCGGTGGAAAACTACTTCTAATGCAAATTAAGTCGACTCCGCCCAATTGTGACTTGATAAACAACTAAGTCTGGATCAAATGACAGAACAACCTTTTCATAAAAACCACTGGGGCCGTGTTCTGAAACACAGAGACCTGTGGAGTTGGGGAGATGACAGTTCTTTTGACATTCAACTCTCCACTGGGTGTTCTGTAACTCGGAGAATTTGTATTGAGAATTACCACACTTTCTATTCTACTGGCAAAACTATCGGAAGATGTGGGAAAGTAAGAATAAGTGTTCTTTACTGACAGTATTATTTGTTTTTGTTGTGTTTTGTGAAAGTACCTAGATTACTATGAATTTTCAAATTAATTTATGAATTAACTACACAGTAAAAAATTTGCACAAATTGTTGCCACTAAGCTTAGGTATTTTTCGATAAGATTAGGGAGTATTCCCTAAAACAAATAGACTATTCCATATATTTTAATAAAAATGTAGGGAATATTCCTTACATTTTAGGTAATATACCCTAAAATGTAGGATTTTTTTCCCTAAATTTTAGCGAGTATTCCCTATATTTTAGGGAATAGTCCTAATATTTTGTACAGTGTACATATCCTGGGTATATGAAGAAAAAAAAACAAAAACAAACAAAAAACAAATTATGAATATCCATGCAACACTTATAGAGATATGTATATGGATTTTGGTGTCTCAAGGTACCCGCTAAAAATCTTAAATCGCTAGAAAATGGTCAATTTGATCGTCTTCCAGGACAAAAGAGATGCAATAAAATGTAATATTAATAAAATAATATGCACGATAAAGCCTGTAAGTAGAATGAAATCGGATCTACATTTTCTTCCCTAATTAGATATGTACTTAGATTTTAAGGAATAAATAAGCCGTTTCGTATCACCTCTAACCAATACTCATCAGTACGGTAAGTTACTGCCTACCGTAGATGCTCCGTACTGATGAGCATTTGTCGCTGCTCATTCGAAACACCTTATTTATTGTTATCTGCGTCAGCTGCACACTTTGCACCAATTTAGTTATCATATATTTTTCTTTTTAATTGAAAACATTTTCGTAAGTCTTCATGACTTTTACTCTGAGATTTTGAGTCGGAGATAACTGTAAAAAAAGTGAATCAGTCTTTTTTTTAAGGTGGCAAAATGACTATTTTTTAGTATAAAAATGGACATATTTTCAACTCACCATTGTGAAGAATTGGTACGAAATTCACTATCCACCGGAAAAATTTCCACAACAAAGTACTCATAGATTTCAAAGAAAGAGCGGAAGAAATATCTGCAAAATATAGGAACTGAGTTTATATGAACCAAGTGCAAAAAAAAACATCTTTCCTTTTTAATTTGATACCAAACATGACGTTTTTTGTATTAAGGAGGGTGTTCGTAAAATCCCTACCACCAAGCCCCCTACCCCAAAAATCCCTTACCGCAAAAACCCACTTCCTCAAAAATTGTTCACCTACACTTTGTACTCTAAACCCTAAGTCCATCGGAAAAAACCCTAATGATCTACAACCCTCTCACACAGAGATAGACGCCCATCAATATTGCGACAAAAGATTTTACCGCCAAGGCTTCTCAAATCTGCAAATTACCGGTAATCGAAATAAAATATAGCGTACAACACTCATGCATGCTTAATTACCAAAGTCATTTATCAGTTTTTTTTATTGGGCTTACAGATCTTGAACTTATCCCTGCGACTTATTGCAGCTACCAATTTTTTTTATTTTGCTTTTATTTCCGTTATTCCACCCCATTTTTAGTCCTACACCCTCCGCGCCAAATTTCTTCCACCTATCATTCCCGTTTTATTAAACCACATAAACCCGTCCCTACGCTCGAAAAAATCTACCCTTCTACATCCATCCAAAACTACCCTTATAAAAAAAAAATTCAATTTATCTCGATTTTATACGGATTTTGAAACAGTATGTCTCATATAAAAATTTTAAATTATATGAACCTCGGACGGTAATAGACACATGTACCTTGAATATAAAAAAAAATTAACTCTCTGTAACGAAACGTGATACCCCTTATCGACCCTGACGATTTATACTTTTTCATACCACTCACGGTTTTCCTAACTCCCAAAAATCTTGGAAAATTGCGAATGGATCGGGTAAAACGAAAATTCTAATCTCTCAAATTCTCTAATCCGCCCCAGGAGAGACAATTCTATGAATTTCTGAAAAACAAGAAAAAAAGTTATAGTTGATCTAAGACCAATAATATTATATCCTAGATGAAAATAAAAGTTAAAGAAAGTGAAAAACAAAGTTTGGTATGGCAACACCAAGAAAGTGTGATCCATTAACAAGTTATTAATATTTTCAAGTAATGCGAAAAGTAAAATACTTTGATTTCCGGAACACTTTAAGTGCCTTACGTTGCCCTTTTTGATGCAAAATGCCCCAAAAAGTTTCAATTGTAAATTTGAGGGAGAAGGAGTTATTTTAGATGGCAGTCTACAACAAAGGTGTGATCAGGACACTCCAAGAAATCTATTTGCATACTCCATTCAACTTTATTACCAACACCCTTCTTTATACTTATCCTTATCCTTATCCTTTTTTCTTAATCTCTTACCCAGTCCGCTCCGAAAGTGTTCGTTTCACCTATCGGACAGGACATTGTACTCTTCTTCGTCCTTCGACCAAGATCTTCGAAATTCAACGATCGTTGCAGTTGGTTTCGTTCTCGGAATATCACAGTCCTTGTCTTAACTGGTGTTAATTCGTGGCTATTTTTTTTTTTATTATTGTTGCTCCGTGCTGCTAACACTTTCGACTAGTTAGGAGGTTTTACTTCATTGTTTTCAGTGGGAATGAAGCTTCGGTGCGTATTTCCGCGATACCTATATGAAACTTGAGATCGTGAACTAATGGTTCTCAGACTGTTTACACGACGCAATAATTTGAATTAAAATTTTTGGAAAAAGGCTAGTTTAGACGGCATAGTTTTTACGCGCCGCGCACGAAAATGTAAAATGGTAAGAAGGGTACGCGGGGTAAGACCGCATTACCCCGCGCATCGCTCTTTCCAGCAGATTTTCGTGCGCGGCATACAAAAACTATGCCGTCTAAACTAGCCCAAAATAGAAAATGATGAATTTGTCTAAGATTTTTTTTGGATCACCGAGAAAATATTAATTAAGGAAAAATAATTATCTTAACTATGCAATTAGCTACATGATCTTAAATCTATCGTATAGTGGCAGTGTTGGTGCGGTTGATATGGTTTTGAGTATAGTGTGATACTGTGTCTTTGTTGAATATACTGTATGGATGCTTATCTGTGGCAACTACGCTTAGCGTCGATTCCAATAACTTTGGAGCAGGATGAACTACCGGTACTGTTTTGGCTTCATGGAAATTCAGTTGCACCCACTCGATCAACAGTCTGGTGCTTGTTGCTACTTGCTTGCAATCTTCCAGTGTCACGCATTTTGTTAGTATGTAAATAGCTGTGCTTATAGCTTGAAGAGCTTTTTTGTTCGACATTATTATTATTATAATTACAGCAAGCTTAACAAAGTGATAAGTATAAGCGAATGTATAATGTTATAGGGTAGTGCCAATACCTTTTTGAAAAAAAAAAAAAAAATTATTCACAGGCAAGGACCAGGCGGAGAATTTATTTAAGGTTATAATTAGGAGAAAAAACAAAAATTAAACACGAGATAAAGTAAAATTGTGAAATGAGGGGTGGGGGTATTTAAGTATTTAGCTTTTTTTCCTTCGTAAAAGTTGTAGATAATAAAAAAATTTAAAAATTTTTGTATAAGGCATTTTTCCACATAGCCTGAAATCTTCTCTCGTAAAATTATCTAATTATTACTCTGGGAAATAAGTAGTTTCTGAGATATTTACATTTATGAAAAAAAAAAAACCAAAATATTCCACGGAAAACTTTATGGTGTGCTTTCGATTTTACTATTCTATTCGGGGTCATTTTAACCGTTGAAATGCCTATTTTAAAATGGTATATGTATGTTGATGAACCGCTTAAAAATAAGAAAAACCAAAAAAAAATTACTTTTCTAATCAAGAATTTGTCAATATTTTTTATGATTTTCAATTTTTGTTTGTTTGTTTATTATTTTTGTTCATAATGGATTAAATTACAATGATAGAATTTACTTTAATGTAATATTACTAAAGTTGAACCAATTTAATTGAATAAAGTGTCGGAAATCATCCCGAAACTTAAGTTTTTCACGGTAATGCACCCCACCGTACTGAAAGTCGTAAGCTAGAGTTAACATTCACTGGACCAGTGTGCATTATTATTAACTAAAAGTAGAGATTACTCTTTAGGATTTTTTACCGGGGTAAACTTATATTTGTTCAAGAAGGAATTTATTTGGATTCTCCGGTATATAGCAAGCTAAGAAATGTTTTTAATTTGTTATTTCATCACACAACCCATTTGATTTTGGGAGACAAGTTTCAACTCTTGGATTGACTCATCAACAGGTCCTGAATAGCGAAATTGAGTGACTTGAAAAACAAATGAAAAAATGAAAAAAAATGAGAAAAATAGAGAGAAAAAAATTAAAAAATTATAAAAAACCAGATTCATTCGAAACGAATCGAACCTGTATACGCCCGCAGTGGGCTGAAAAAAGAAAAAGGAAGAAGAAGAAGAAGCGTTTCGTGTTAGGTGAAAACCTTACACTCATCGGTACGGCTTCGTTTTCTGCCTGCCGTAGACGCTTGAAACAGATCAAAATGATCTTCTCTCATATAAATTCAGAATAAATTCTGGGTGTGAATTATGTGAGGCAAAAACTCCTATATTACACCAAGGAGGAAGAAGGAATATATGTACAGGTTCGATTCGTTTCGAATGAATCTAGTTTTAAAAATTTTTTGAATAAATTTTTTTATCTATTTTTCTCAATTTTTTCACTTCTGTTCTTTGTTCTATTTTTTCATTTGTTTTCAAGTCACTCAATTTCGCTATTTGGGACCTGTTGATGAGTCAAAACCAAGACTTGAAACTTGTCACCAACCTTCCCTCGAAAAAATTATGGGCTAATCTTAAGAGGTCTGGTATTTTTGGCATTGATGAACCTAAATGTGATCTAAATCCTGACTTATTAAACTCTCATTTTGCATCAATAAACTCTGGTATTGTATTTGACTCTCGCTTTTCATCCGACTTTGACCATCAGTTATCGGATAATCGGCCTTTTGGTTTCAGATGTATTGATGAGTTTGAGCTTATTAGTGCGATATACTCTATTAAATCGTCGGCCACCGGAACTAATGGGATTTCCCCACAGTTTATTAAGATTTTGATGCCTTGGTTAACCAAGCCACTCTAACATGTTTATAATAGCTGCCTCACGTTTTCACAATTTCCGTCACAGTGAAAGGTGGCAGTGGTTTTCCCAGTACCGAAGGTGAAAAGGGCGAAAGATCCTGGCGACTATCGGCCAATTAGTTTATTGTGTTACTTAGGGAAAGTACTCGAAAAATTAATGTCACGACAAATAACATATTACTTGGATGAACATAGTCTATTGAGTCCTTTTCAGTCCGGCTTCCGGAAGTTCCATAGTTGTGAGACTGCTCTTATTGACGTCACGACACATATTCGGAAATCCCTCGATATGAATCACGTATGTATTCTAACGCTACTTGACTTTTCAAAAGCGTTCGACTCAGTTAATCATTCTAACTTGCTCTTGAAGCTGGGATCACAATTCAACTTCATATCATCCTCTATCGCACTTATTGGTAGTTTCTTATCAGGCCGTCACCAATTTGTCAAGATAGGTATTACCAAATCTGGTGCTTTGCAACTTGTCTGTGGTGTGCCCCAAGGCTCAATCCTTGGCCCACTGCTATTTAGCTTGTACTTCAATGATTTGCCCGATATTGTTGAAAATTGTTATGTACACCTATATGCCGATGATGTACAGCTCTATCTTAGCCGACCTATTGGCCTGTCTGAAGACTGAATCGATCGTATGAACTCAGACTTAGAGATGGTCTCATTATGGGCTAATTTGAACTGTTTGTTTTTGAATCCTCACAAGTCTCAGTGCATTCGTTTTTATCGAAATGATCTTAGTGGCGTGGATCTCCCTCCCATTACACTTCTTGGTGTCCCAATCGCTTCTTGTGAGCATGTGAAAAACTTAGGTGTTTATATGAATACTAAGATGAAGTGCTGTGATCATATATGTTATATAATTGGTAAAATATATGGTACCTTACGTTGCCTTTGGCTTTCGGCTAATCTCCTGACAACAAACACCCGAGTGCTTTTGGTTCGATCACTTCTTCTTCCTCATTTCATTAATGGTAGATTGTTGTTCCCTCATTTGGACTCAATTTCATCAGGAAGGCTAAATGTGGCGTTCAATAATTGTATTAGATTTATCTACGGACTCAGACGTTATGATCACATTTCCTCTTACAGAGACAATTTATTGGGGTGTTCCATCACTGAGTTCCTTCATCGTCGATTACTCATATCTCTTCACAAAATTATTTACTCTGGTAAACCGGCGTACCTTTTCACCCAACTTAGATTTTCAAATTCTCTGCGTCATAATAATTTAATAATTCCTAGATTTCAATATTCAGTTCAAGAAGACTCTTACTTCGTCCGTGCTATTCGCGAATGGAATCACTTACCAATAAATATCCAGCGTACTGGTTCGGCGGTCAGATTTAAGGCACTACTAATGTCACTTAATGATTAACATATATCTTAATTGGTTGATTTAATCTGATTCATTTGGGTTAGTTATGGGTTCGGGTCTTTCAATAGGTTGATCAATTTATATTATATCTTATCTTATAGGCTGTAAATTTGTAAACTTTCTTTCTCTTACAATTATAAATTATGATTCTATGCTCAAATAATAGAATAATCCGCATTTTATGTACTACAAAAGAATTTATATTGACTGATTCTTGTGTACAATTTATGTAAATAAAATTGAATTGAATTGAAATTGAGTTGTGTGATGAAATAACAAATTAAAAATATTTTTTAGCTTTTGCTATATACCGGAGAATCCAAATAAATTCCTTCTTGAAAAAATATTGTAATTAACATATATTTTACTATTTTTTCACTAAATAAATAGCACAACGATAAATAATTTGTTTTAGGTATATTTGAATATGTATTTATTAAATACAATAGAACAATTAATTTATTAATAAAAACTATTAATAAATTAATTGTTCTATTGTACTTAATAAATAAAAATAAAAAATTTATGAGAAATTATAAAATTCTAATGAATCTTTGATTTTTTACATTTTGGCTGTCCTCCTTCTTTTTCACATAATAAAGCTTTCAAACTCCGAAGGATCTTCGAGATTATCGACATCTTCGAGTACTTCAATTTCAAATATCAAGACTCTTTGCTGGCTCTTGATATGATATGATGATGATATGACGCAAACGAGGTAGAAATCGAAGTTCAAATTATGACCTTTCCTACTCTATTGTCTATGATTAAATTTATTGGAAAGTTTTCTCATCATTGCATTATCTCGTGTGACCAATTGTAACCTGCGACCAAGTTTTAATATTTATTATGATTCCCTTTCTTAAGAGAGAGTGGATTTATAGTAAAACCTCAAGCTTTGAAAATCCACAATGATATACAAAAAAAAAACCAAAATAGCTACCCCTAAAATATAAATCATGTGACATTTATTTAATATTTATCACATCCTCAAACAACACCCTCCAACCATTAAATAAATTTTATATCCGTTAAAAAATTCGAAAACTTTGCTCATTTAATTGCAAGGACTATAAAGTCATGCTACTTTACGACAACAATAACCTTAAAGAGGAAAATCCCAGAAATCTACTTCCGAAGTACGAAAGTATACTGCCATTACTGAGGATTTGAAGACGATTTATTTCCCTACTGATTTAGGGTTATCCATGGGTTTACTTCTGCATGAATTCCGCATATGTTGTATCTCTGAATTCTCCAGATAATGGCAAATCGTTTGTGAACTTTTATCCAATGAGGCAGAAGGGAATCAAACATTAAAATGAAGAAAACTCATTCTTATCAAATATAGGCCGGCCATTGCCTAGCTGAAACTTGATAGATAAAAATCGAATAAATATTTTGATGACTCTGACAAACCTAATGTGGAGGAAGAATTACATTGTGTAAATATGTTTATGTTATTTGATAATTACCAATACTGTTACGACTTCAAAGATTTCGCAAATTTATGTATACAAATTACATGGAAACCAGTGGTCTTTAGGTATCTACTCGCTATTTTTCATGGTATTTGGGAGGAAGAAAGTAACTATAAATCTTGCTTAACATATTTTTAGAGAATCGCCAAATGCAGCGTATTCCTTCTACATATAAGCGGATTTGATATTTGATAAATTTTATAATTTTTACATTGCAGGTTTTAAATTAAGGATTTTTCTTAGGAATATTTATCATAGCAAATAAGTGAAAATCTAATTGTCAGGAGTAGTAAAAATGTCGAAAAGGTCGCCCGCCCTGCCCTGCTTTCATATTTCGCCTTGAATTCTTTTAGTAGTACTTACATATATCCAAGAGTGTTTAACTTCGAATTTAATAAATAAATTAGCTTAAATATTTTTAACATATTCAGATTAAATATGAAATGGAAAGAGTTAAAAACTGTACAACTACAGGTACGGAAAAAAACCCATACATTTCCAGATTTTCTTTGTAAAGTTGACAGCTCTGACTGACAGGTAGGTCAGGCTTTTCATTTTTCTAATTTTTAGTTTTCACTCTATTATTGTTGTTTTTTCTCATATATATAAATATATTAGAGTATGATGAACATATATATGTACAGGGTGTTCCAAACATAAACAATAATAAGGAAAAAAGCTATAACTAGTCTAAAACAAATTCTTACGATACCCTAGATCAGGGGTAGTCAACCTTTTTTTTTAGGGGAGGCTTAGTAAAAATATGTATGTAAATTTATCTCTTTAGATTTGTTTTTATTGGATTTGGCACATCGATGTATACTTTCTCAATAGAAGTATGAATAAAATTTTAATGCTTGTAATATTAACCGCAGGTACACTTAAAATCTGTTTAGTAAATGACAACGTTGATTTGCACCTAGGGTTGTCCCCACTGAATGAAAGTATGGTGGTAGATTTAATGTTAACTGTGTCGTAGATTTCCTGATTGAGTGGTGGATTTAAAAGAAAAACTTATATATATATTTCTATACCTCTCAACTAGCTAAATAAGTATGTGAATGCATAACAATTGCATTATTAAGAAAAAAATATCAAAAATATTAATTTTTAAGCTTCCATACTTCAAAATGAAAAGAAAACAAAGCTCTTATGTACGTTTGTCTGTCCTTAACACTACTGAAAATACTTATATTAACATAGGAGCACATTTCTATAGTTTTCTCTTTTTGTTTAACTACTTTATTTCGTTGAACTTCAAATAATGAGTTCTATCCGAAATCTAAAATAGTCCAGTTTCAGTCAGTGCATTTTCCAAATGAATATATAGAACAAAAATAGATTTGTAATTTTTTTTTGTCTCTCATATCTACATACTTTTAAGGATGGGGATCAACAAAAATTACACTTAATTTGATTTCCTTAAAAATAGAGTTTCAGCAATTTTTGATGTTACATGAGATAAGCTTCCAATAAAAGTAATAACTTCCAATTTATTTGCAATGTGTTGAACTTGTAATATGACAATTGAAGCGAAAATCAAATTTGAAATTAAGATAACAGATAACAGATAAGGTGACACCTCTGCCAACAAATTCGGTTCTACGTGAAAAAGATATTATACGCGTCAGTGGACCTGTCGACAATCAAATATTATGAAATATGCTTTTTTTAATTTGCTAAGAGTGAGTTTTCCCCATTTAAAAATTTTTGTTTTTGCTTTTTGGTGACTTGATTGTAAAGCTATACCCCAAGATATGCAAAAACACCGTTCGAGCCTTGATTATCTTGACCGAATTATTATGTTATTAACTTTAATGAAAATTACTTTAAAAATAACAATAAGAAAAAATTTAACTTAAAATTCATTTAACTTTTATTTATTTAATTCTCAATCTAACTTAAATAAATTGTGGATTAAATAATATAATATATTTTTTATATCTATTGTTTATGGTTGTTTCACATATTTTCCAATTATGAATTTAAGCTAAATATTTAATAAGGGAAGGCTGACAAATATCTCTGTTAGATTTGTTGTGTGGAAAGTATTTGGTTTTCAACTCTTTACATAATTCATATATGAAAAAAAACCCTTTAAGCAGCAATACTGCTATGCTGCAATGGAGCTAGATTTCACATAAATTCCGCCAATTCCTTAAACATAAATGCTTGCGAAACGTTTGATTTCTTTGCCCAAATTTTTTCAAAATTTAACCACATTATCATTATATAGATTTCACTTTCTCATTGGTAAAAATCACCAATGATCTCCATTGTGAATTTAATTTTCACTAAAATAGATAGCAGTATTAACAGATTTACTAAAGCTACATAGATTTTCTAACAGGGTGGACAAATTTTATATATTGGCTTCAAATAGTAGTAGAGTTATGACTACTATAGTCATAAAATGATAGTCCAGTATATACCCCGCCCTTGTCATGCACACGATTGTACTAAAAAAAAAATTTCACTAAATTCTGAAATCTTCATATGAATTTATACAGTGACGTCACTGTTTCTGTTGTCAAAAATGTAGAAGGCATATACCTTGTTAACGTCAATATATCATTATACAATCTACTCTGGCAGTGAGTCTTAAAATACAGTTACACATTGAAGCTTTTGCTGAGAAAATTTTAGTTTGCAGTGGTGTTTACACGTCCTAGTGGAAAAAAGTAGAACGCAGCTAAGTTTTTACTGCGTGCAGTTCAGAAGCTACAAACTTTCGAAAAAAGTTGAAAATGGTGTTTCCACAAGCTACTGTTTTTTGTGCCCGCAATTTTTATTATCAATAGTCTCCAGATAGCCTCTGAAGCATTTGGCGGACAAAATTCCGTGAGTGTAAATAAAAAAATGTTAACTACACGTATTTTTATAATCCAAAAGTGCAAACTGCCGCTTGTTTGGCATTAATTTTGCTAAAAAATAGCAATAAGATGCTGAGTAAAATATATTAAAAAAACTTCAAAATAAAATAACTTTTGTAAATAAACTGCACTAAAAAGTAAAAAATATTTTTTTCTTTCTCAGTGATATACACAAGAAAAGTTTCATTGCAACGTGGCCAAACCTTTAAAGTAAAACGAGATAATATAATTTTAAAAGATTCAATAAATTCAATATTTAGCAATGAAACTTTTCTTGTGTATCACTGAGAAAGAAAAAATTATTTTTTACTTTTTATTGCAGTTTATTTACAAAAATTATTTAATTTTAAAAGTTTCTTTAATATAGTTTCTGTTATACTTTTTAATCATTACATTTTCTCTAAAAACCCATATAATGGTACATAATCTATCTGATATATGCATATTAATTCACATCTACGTTTTCTTGGCGAACGTAGTGGTGTAATTTCTATTTTTCTAGGGTAATTACCTAGTTTGCAAGATTATCGCATTTTAATATAAGCATTATTTCACATCAAAACCCATATAATGATTAAACAATTGAAATGTTCCCATGAAATATGTAAAACATTATGCTAAAGCGTTTAAAAGAAAAATCAGCCCCGCCGCACCAACCTACATCTCCTCTGTACACAAATTCGAAAATGAGATTCATTCGGGTAAAAAAGTCTGTTATAAAGTTTATAACAAAATAAAATGTGCGATTTAGCTTTAATTTGATATCACACTCGGCCCAAATTGGAAAGCGCTAAGGCCGGTGGACGGGGGGGAGCTACACCCTCACTGTAAAAACCATAAAAACAACTGGAGATGAAATTATTTATAAAATTTGCCTGTGCTTATCACCTGACGATTTTGAAGAAATCCTAATGTTATTGACTCCTCTTATAAATAGAAATGATAACTATATAAAAAAAAAAACAATATATTTCACTGAACGGTTAGCTATAGATTTGAGGTTATAACAAACAAGTAAATTTATATAAGCAAATATTTATGACATAGTTATCATTTGACAGGTTTTCCCTTTTACCTTATCCTTTTCTTAAATTAAACATAAAAAAAGCAACCATAAAATTTTAAGAAATTGAAATTTGGTTACTTACCGCACTTAAGCAACTTCATAAAAAAACTGCACGCGCAATCACAGTAAAAGTTTCAAACAAACTATGGCCGCTTACACATCGAAAAACGTAAACGAACGAATAAACAGTTCCACAACGAAAATTCGTTTATGCTTACATACCAACAAAGAACGAATAAAAGTATGGTTAGGTTTGTATCAAATGTAAATAAACGGAAATGAGGTTATGTACGAACGAAAAGAATATTCGTTCCTATGTGGAACTTAGTATGGACCGAAAATATACTTGACAGTTCGGAACGAAAATTTGTACGAATAAACATAAGAATGTGTTTTAATTGAATTAAAGCTTTAAATATGAATATTTTTTTATTGAAACTGCAATTAGAATAAATATCCAATATTTTATTACATTGCGTAAAATTTCTGTTAGTTTAGGACAAAATTTATGTTATTCGGTTTAGTGTTTTCGTTAACATTTTCATACATCGCCTGCAAACTTCTCTTTAAATTTCAAGATCTTTCAAGTTTCAACTTCCGAGCAGAGTTGCCAGACAATATTTGATTAAAACTTTTATAGCATAAAATACTTCATTTGAAGTATTTTTTATTAGAAACTAAAATTCATAAATAGAATGAATAAGAAGTTGGTGGATTTTGATATTATATTTAACTATACAGTCCGTTGATGTTACGAATTTTTATGCACGGAGAATGGCCGCTATTTTTGAAAATAATTTAATTTTTTTTTAATATTTTCTTAAGATTGCTATAACTCTTCAAGTGCTCTAATTTTCAGATGTACACAAAACAAGTCATTAAATATGGATTTATATACATATTATAATAAGCCGTCCCCACCCTTGTCAACCAAGCCATTATGAAATTATCAAACAACCCCAGCAGTATCTATGAAAAGGGGTCAAAAAGTGGGAATTGAAAAAAAATTAAAATCACCATTTGATTGTGGGAATAATTTTTGTCGGTTCGCGAAGTTTCGTGATAAAGTTCTTTTTTTCCATGGAAAATGTTGAAAAGTTCTGCAATTTTTTAATTAAAAACTCTTATTTAATTTATATAGAATTTTCGATATCAGCTTTATTATATGAAGCTAATGTGTTTTAAATGGCCGTAAATATTAGAATTACAAATGACGCATAACTGCACCAGCGGCAGTTACAGATAATTTCACAAATCAAGCATAAGTGTGTCAACGGGGATGTATTGTGTTAATGAAAATAATTTCTTTACAAGATTAAATGCTCCTATGGTTATATAATAAAAGTAAGCCGTATTTTTTTGGGATTCTTTATATGGTCCTATACAAAATCCACCGGAAATTGCACAACTGGTTATATTTGCATTGGATAATCTGAGATCTCTATAGTAAATTCCAAAAAGAATACGGTTGTACAGATCCATTTTTTTGTACATATTTTTGCTTTCAATTTTACAAATAAGTTTCTATTTGGGATAAACATTACGATCAAAATTTTAAAGTAAACTAAAATACTTCATTAATATGGATTAAAATATTTAAAATACTTCAAAATGAAGTAATTACTTCATAGTTGGCATCACTGCTTCCGAGACAGCGCCAGTACGAAACATTGCAATCATTCTAACTGCAGGCGCGACTTTTTGGGTTTCAGAAGTGCTTACACAATGCAACCATCGAGTACCGCAGCTTTTTGTGCTATGCTGTAGAAAAAGTTTCAATGTGTAATCTCAGTTTTAGATGTGCGGTGATAATGGAGAGTAAATAGCTTCAGCACCGAATAAAACATCTACTGCCTGCCGTGAAAGTTTGAATCGCTCAATTGTGGGCGGTAGGGTCCAGATTAACTACCCCTGATCTAGGGGATGAAAAGGCAACGAAGGAAATTTACGACAAGAATGAATCTAACTCCGGATATACCAAAACGGAAAAAGAATTATGTATAATGAAAAAGTTATCTTGATTTTTACATGTCCGTACGTCTGTCCATCTTCACGATAACTCAAGAGCGCGTTTACTTAATGCACATGGGCTTTTAAAAAAAAAAAATTTCGAAAATGGCACCAGTCTAGTCGAAAATGGCACCAGTCTGGTCCTTCGTAGGGTTGTCATACAAAATTTTTGTTTTTATGCCCTAGATGAAATCAAAAGGGTATACTAAGTTTGTCATTCCGTTTGTAATGCACAGAAATAATGCTAGTAGGTAGAGAAAAATAGATTGGACACCCACGCATAAAATTTAAAGTTATTTGGATTTTTGCATGTCCGTCTGTGCGCACGATAACTCGAGAACGCGTGTACGTAGAGAACTGAAATTTTGTACGCGAACTTTAAAAAAAAAAAAGTAAAATTAAGAATGAGACAAATTGGGCAACTCCATCGTTGGGTCGCCATACAAAAATTTCGTTTTCCACTATATATTTGTACACTGACTGAGAACGCGTCGAGATAGAAAGCTGAAATTTGATACATGGTGTTTTTATAGTAATAGCAAAAAAAAAAATTCAAAAATGGACTAAATCGGGTAACCCCTTAATGGTGTTGCCATATAAAAATTTAGGTTTTTTACATATATTGTGAAAACGATCAGTCCTAGACATTTTTACTGTACTAGAAACTTCTTCAGAATACAAATCCTATAAAATTGGTTATAATCATTTCTTCTGTCCGACGAACCATTCTAGAAATATATGCGAAAAATCAATACAAAAATCAATATTGCTCAACGAAATTTTATACGGGCGTTCGTTCTATCATAAACGAGTGCATTGCTGCTTATCAAGTATAATTTGTGATAATAATATTTTATTCATAATGAACTTAAACTGTAAAAAATGTGATAAAATTATCGGTAGAAGTGATGCAAAAATTCTTTACAATGATTTCTGTGGCCGGTTGATTGTGTTCTATCTGCACTGGATGATTACAAAAAGTTTTTTCATAATAAAGAACTTGAAATAAAAGATCTGAAAGTGCAAATATCTAAATTGTGCGATGAAAATGAAGTTATGTTACACGATGCTAAATGAGATGAACGGGAAAATATCAAATACCACATTCAAGGACAGTTATTCAAACCAGCTAAAAATAAAAAAGAAAAAAATCTAGATCTGCCCACGATCGCTGAAACCACCGGTAATCAAAGTAAAAGTAAGGCATTCAGGGCTGCACCCATTTCCTCCTCAATTGCTCGAAGCTCTTTGTCGTTGCCAGGGAACGATGCGTATCTAAATGCAACTATTGATGTGGATTCTGCTCTTCCAGTCAGTGATGATCACAATCACAATCACACATCTGTTAATGCACAAATCGATATACATCACAATGTTAATGCACAAATCGATATACATCAGAGTGAGTTGGTGCCTGATATTGGCCAAATTTCTCCAGCGCCTAATGTTCTTCGCGATAATAAAAATCTTCAAAGGGATGTTAATGATAACTGGATTATAGCTGGACACAAAAAACGTCATAGAACTCGCATCATAGGGACTGCTGATCGTGTCGAAAATATATCCGTCATCAATAAATGGAAATGGCTTCACTTGTCTCGTTTTGATATTGGGACATCTGCTGATAGCATTTTAAATTTCATTGCCTCCAAAGCCCTTATAACATCAGATGAATTAATCTGTAAATGCTTAGTAAAAAAAGATGCGGGCTTGTCTGGATTGAAGTACTTAACTTTCAAACTTGGGGTACCGGATCATATTTATGGCAAGCGATTCACTGCCGCTTTCTGGCCAACTGGTGTCCATTTTCGTGAATTTAGAAATATTCCAAAAAAACTTACCAGCAGTGACGCCGGTGTCGGCGTCTTAAATTATGCATTCTAATACCAACAGCTCCGCCTCTCCTTTCTCTTGCTACTATCAAAATATTAGAGGAATGGCTTCAAAAATTCGCGATATTTATTTAAATATTGTAGAGAATGATAATGATGTAATAGTTTTGACTGAAACATGGCTTCATTCCAATATTTTATCATCTGAGTTCTTCAATGAAAAAGAATATATAGTATTTCGCAAAGATCTTTGTCAATACTCTCTGGCTTATCTTCGGGGTGGCGGTGTACTCATAACTGCAAAAACAGCCTTCAAGTCCATACGTCTCAATCTTAATCAGGATGATGGTATCTCTGAGCAACTGGGTATTAAGCTTAATTTCAATGGTCAGATGAACATCGCTATTTGTGTCAGCTATATCCCTCCTACGACCTCATTGGAATTGTACGAATCTCATGTGAGTAACTTTACTTCTATTTTCTCCGATTTGTCTACACAAGAACATTTATGCTACCTTGGAGACTTCAATCTTCCGAGTGTAAACTGGATATGGTCTGCAGACGAAAAGATCCTAATGCCTTCAAATGTATCATCACTATGTGAGTGTTTAGTTGTGGATAGTCTTACTGGATGTCAATTAATTCAAATTAATCCTTTTTGTAATATATTCGGTAAATTTCTAGATCTTGTTTTCATTAGCTATGATTTAAAATTTTGTACTAACGAAGTTTCATATCCTTTATCAAAAATCGATCTTCATCATAAACCGTTTATTATTAATTTAGATACATATTTGTTTGCTGATTCTGTAGTTACTGACTTCTATACTTATAACTTTCGTAAAGGGGATTTTGTTAAATTTAATGATTAAATAAACTCCTTTAATTGGTGTGAAGAGCTAAATCTTGCAAATGATCTCAATCATACTTAAAGTAAATTTCTGGAAATTATTCATGCTGGCATTGATAGGTTCATACCCATTAATAAGGTGAAATCGAAAACACACCCTCCTTGGTTCAATAGAGGTTTGCTAAGGCTAAAAAACGCTAAAAATAGGGCACATAAATTGTTGGGTGAGGTTAACAATTCATTCAATGAGGCAAATTATAAGCATTTAAGGCGTGAATATGAGTATCTTCATAGATACCTCTTTAGATTCTACATATGGTCAACTGACGATAATATTAAAATCGTACATTAACGCTAAGAGATCTTCGTCCGGTATTCCTATTAATATGGAATACAATGGCATCCTTTCTAATAATCTTGAGGACAGTTGCGAATTGTTTGCCAATTACTTCGAATCAGTTTACTGCAGTGACTCTACTCTGTCACTGTCTCGTTTTCAATATCTAGTAATGCTGAGGCCTTTACTAATCTGGGAAGCATTCACTTAAACGAGTGCGAAGTGGAACATTCATTGAGTACTTTAGACTGTGATACCTCTTACGGTAAGGATTTAATTCCGAACATCTTGCTTAAACATTGTTGTAGATCTTTGGCTATTCCACTAACAATAGTCTTTAATTTATCCCTAGTTTTGGGGGATTTTTTAGATGATTTTAAAATTTCTCTTATTAAACCTCTATTCAAAGCCGGTTCCCGGAATCAAATCAGCAATTATAGATCAGTTGCTAAGCTCTTACCAATCCCCAAATGTTTTGAGAGTTTGGTAAAAGATAAAATTTATTTTCATATCAAAGAAGGTATTTCCTCTTTGCAATACGGGTTTATAAGTGGTAGATCTACTTCTACGAATTTAATTCTCTTCAAACATAGTGTGTCTATTGCTATTGAGGATGGCTTCCAGGTAGATGTCATTTACACAGATTTTTTAAAAGCCTTTGATCGCGTTAATTTAACTCTTCTTATTAAACAGCTTGAAAGGTTTGGTTTTAATTCGTCTTTGCTTGATTGGTTGACTTCGTATTTCCCTAATCGTACTCAGTGTGTTAAAGTGGATTGCTTTCAGTCGCGAATTTTCTAGGTTTTGTCTGGTGTTCCGCAGGGAAGCCACTTGGGTCCTTTGTTGTTTGTTATATTTATTAATGATGTGATAAATATTTTCCGCTACGCGCAACCATTGCTATATGCCGATGATCTTAAGATTATATTACCTATTAAAAATTCATCTGACACTTGCCATCTTCAGTCTAATCTTGATCGTTTACAAGAATGGTGTTTTTCAAACGGATTGGCTCTAAATCCAAGCAAGTGTAAATGTTATACTTTTCACCGTTTACTAAATCCCCTTCATACTGAATATTTTATCGGTAACGTTTCCATTGTGCGGTCGAATGAAATTTTGGACCTTGGTTTCATTTTTGACGTGAAACTGGGAAGTGGTTTGCATATTAATTATATCCGCTGTAGGGCTTTAAGGATGCTTGGTTTTATAAAGCGAAAAACTAAAGACTTTAGTGATCCTCACACCTTAAAAGCTTTATACATTGCTTTAGTTAGATCTATAGTGGAGTATGCTTCAGTGGTATGGTGTCCGTACACCGAACAACTTAGTGACAGAATTGAGAAAATTTAAAAAAACTTTACTCGCTATGCTTTAAGGAGATTGCATTGGTTGCATGATTTACCCAACTATAAATCTAGATGTATGCTATTGGGGTTACAACTCTTAGATACAAGGAGAAGAATTGCATCTATAATGTTTGTAAGAGATACTCTTTGCTACAAAATTTGTTCACCAGATTTGCTAATCTTATTCAATATTTATGTGCCTGGTTTTGCACTTAGAACAAGATGTTTGTTACATGTGCCTTATCATGAGCCCATTTCCTACTGCTCTCGTCGTTTTAATGAAATTTATGACAATGACGTGGATCTGGCTCTTGAACGCAGCAAGTTTAAGGATTTAGTAATTTTTAAGTGCTTGTAGTCGTGCTTGTTTATTTAATTTAGTGAGTTCTTGTAATCTAGTAATACTATGTATTACTTGCATTTTATATTTTAAATTTTTTCTGATACTATTGTATTTTTTTGTTTAAATACTAATGTTATATTAAGTGGTAATTTATATAAATTAGTTAGTTATATTAGCATAGTCTGTAGGAGATGATCTCTGTAGACTGAATTACATAAATAAATAAGAATTAGTCTTAGACCAATTTTAGCTTTTTTACTTGTTCAATATATATTTGGTCACTGCCTGAGAAGACGTCGATATAGAGAGCTGAGATTTTGCATATGTCTTTCCATAGCAATAGTAAATAAATTTTCAAAAACAGACTAAGTCAGGCAACTCCTTCTTAGTGTTACCATACAAAACTTTGGGTTTTCATTTTATTTAACTTTAATTTTCATCTAGGGTATAATATTATTGGTCGTAGAACAATTATAACTTTTTCTCTTATTCCTTATTTGTTTAGTGTTGGATGGGTATGGTATGGTATGTCACTGATATTGTTTGTACATAAGCGCCGTAAAATTTCTACACCTGTACACAATTGTACAACCTATGCGCAATTTTAATCGCTTTTATTTTCATATACTCAAAAGTATTTACTGAATTTGCAAACATGAACGTAAAAAAGTTAATAATTAAGAAGAAAAGTTCAGTGGTAAAAAGTTTGTGAGTAATATTTACTTCGTGCCCCTACAGTTATTTCACGGGTTTTCCTGTGTCAATGCGCCAAGCCAAAACAAACCAAACCTAAGTATGGATTTGACAGCGAAAACCAAAAATGGCAGAATGAAACATACACAAATGCAGGGCCTGAACGCTGGACCATACTCTCGATACATACACATACATACTCACAAGTATATTTATTTACAATTAAAAGAATATGAAATTTTTATGCACCTTCATAGTTCTGGAAATAAAAAAGTTACAAAGCCCATTAAGTATACAAGAACTTACTCCATCTGCTATACAAACGGAAAAGTTTCCTGTAATTGAAATTATTTTGGAAAAATTCATACAACTTTTGTACGTACAGAGCAATAACCAATTCTAACCGACCTAAAAATCAATTTAATGATTTTTACATCCCGGCCAAATTCCTTTATTATTGCAGGGATTTACCTGAATAGTCTCATCATATCCTGCACGAATGACAGTGGCATACATATTTTCACTGTAACATTCCCAGAAGGACTTTGTTTCATATTCATGCTGATTGCAGGTATGTACAAAAATGGCATTAAGTCCTTCAGCGAGGTATGGTATGCATGTAGTAAAAATTGCATAATTTATACGTTTACAACACAGGAAACAAAGAAATCTGCAGACAAGCTTTTCACAGAGAAATGAGCACCACTGCTGTATTACTCCCCTGGGGCTGTATTACATACATATTTGACATGCACTGAAATTCAAATGATTCTTCTACAAAAGATATTCCACAACAGATTTTTGGAAATGATGCAATGTGCACTTGGAAATATTAATTTATAATGGCATAGCCTGGAGGAAATGTATGAAAAGTAGTACTTGCATTATAGCTTCAGTTATCCAGAACATTCTCATCTACAGAGTTTTAGCATTTCATGACATCAACTATGGATAAGGTCAATGAAGGGTTATTCCATGACAAATCATCAAAAAATTGAAAATTAATTGAAGTTGATTTGAATTAAATTTTAAATGTTGTCATGGTGGGAATATCATTACAAAGTTATTGCTGTTTTGTTTTTGGCATACTGGAAATTGTGGTCCTTACAGTTTTTTAAATAGTTCTTATTATTGTCAGTAGTACCTGTTTTGTATGTAGCGTACGATTTTCAAAATCTCTATTTATTTAATTCCATTCTACTTTCGTAAAAATCAAATACACTCGCGAAAATGTTCTGAAATTTCTCTTTCAAGGATAACGATAATATCCTTGTTTTGTTTTGTTCATTTCTAATTTTTCTTTGAGAGATGTTTATTTTTTCTGCCTTCTATTGAAATATACTCTAAATTTTATTGGGAGCACGAAATATTAAATTTATACTAAGTCATAATTGGTAGAAGATTTCAATGTTGTTTAGAAATTGATGAAACAACTAATCGCCTTAAGCTGGGTAGCTCAAATTTAATGTTACCTGACTTTAACCATTTCTTTGAAATTCTTACCCCCCATCTTGCTATTAATCCATTCATAAAATATAATTTTTATCAGATAGTATACACGATCATTGATAATATTTCATGCTATGTGTTGCTTTGATTTTTGACATTCTTTTTGCATTTTTAGGAAAAGGAGATATACCCTGTTACAGCACCTCAGTTTTTAAATATCGCTGAAGGATATACACTAGGCATAGAGTCTCAGAGAGGGAAGGGAATCCTAGAACAACGAGTGCCGGCTAAAGCCGATGGCTTGAGGTTGATGAGGAAAACCTCGCTGATCATTGAAAACAACAACAGAAGCAACAACTTGAAAAAAAAACATAAGACTAGAGTACAAGCACTCCGAATAACGTGAGCTGCACATGAAGTAACGACCCACCCCCTAAATGGGTCTTAAGGTCACATTGTCTCCATACAACCCGTCATCCTACTGGGCCAAAACAATCCCGCAAAAGACTTACACCTCTTTCAGATGAACCACAGTTATACAGCAGGACGTAGTACGATCACATAACTGTCCGGAAAATTTTAGCTCCCTCTACAAAGTCAAGGCCAGCTGACGTTTGTTAACTTCGGCGTAGTGAACTTTAGTTTAACACAGTGTGAGCGTTGACAACTTTTATTTCCTGACTTTTATATTTTTTTTTCTTCTAGATTTCTATAATCCTGGCATTTTAAGTTATAAATTAACTCCACATTTCTTGAGAAGATATTTCACCATTGGACGTTGACCAACTTCTTTTCATGTATTCTACAGCTCTACAGGAGCTGTCAAACGTTGGGTGAGGACGGGCTTACACTGTGTTTCGGCCTTCAAGTGCTCACCTGACAATTACCTTGTGTCAAAATTAAAGAGGAAGAAGAAGAAGGAACAACAGCATTCGGTAATCACATCTTCAGATCAGAGATATTGGAACCTCCTTTGCAGTACGATAGGAAAAACAGCAATCGACTTGCACCTGTCATGCTGCTAATTAAGCCTTCCAAATATCCAATGGAAAACTGTGCCCTTCGAACAGTTTATGCCAGAAAGATTTAAATAGCACGCAGGCGGTGACATTTTATTGTATTTTTACATTTTTTTTTTTATCTTTTTATTTCAACATTTCTATGTTAAAAGTGTCATAGTTTTTATAGAATACTTAGCCCAAACGATAAATAAAAAGTAAATAAATCTGCAGATTGAGAAAGTCTCAATGAGTCTCCTAGAGAATTTGATTGGTCGGACTGTTTTGCTTGAAGGGATGTTGATGAATGCACATTTGAGTTTAGTACAATTCTAAGTCTTGGGCATGCATGAATACATTCGGTATTCACACAGCAGATTTTAACAACACCAAAATCGCTTTTGGTTTAATGATAAGTATAACCAATCAATAACAGAGAAATAGTCTGCTTTTCGCACCTATCAATTGCATCCATGTCCAGAACTGAAACACTATCCAAAGAGAAAATTTTTTTTTTTTTTTACCAGAACGTTAGAATATTGGCAAGACGCAAAGGCAGCAAAGGTTTCTCGTCCCAGGTCTAAACTGTCTGGATCAATTTCAGTAGTTTCTCTATTCCCTTCCTACTTTACAATGAAGTGATTGTTGACTCCTTGAATAAAACTAATATTTAGACTGTTAGATTCATTTCAAATTCTTCTTTTCCATCCACTTTATATCTCCCTTGTAGATATGTGCAAGAGCCAATACACATCCATACAAGAGATAAGTTCAAGGTCCTTAAGCAGATCAACGTCTCCATAGCTGCAGGTCCTGATAGTTTCAAGCCTTCGTTAAATAAAACTTGTGCCTCGTTCTTGGCTAAAGCTCTGCGAAAACTATTCCATTTGTCTTATTCGACAGGAAAATTTTGAATTTCTTGGAAATTACCTCACGTTCAGCCTATTCCCAAGAAAGGAAAGGATAGTGATCCCTCAAATTATCGACCAATTACAATCACTTCGATTCTTAAAAAGGTTTTTGAATCTATTATTAACTCCAAATTAATGAAGTATTTAGAAACTAATCAAACCCACAACGATTGCCAATATGGCTTTTCTTTTTCTGACTTTTATAATGGAACGTTAAAGCTTTAGTCCTCGCAATTTTGGTGAGACTAAAGTCGTTGCCTTAGATATTTCAAAGACCTATCATAGTGTCTGGAGTTCAGCCCTTTAAAGCACTTGGCCTCTCTCGTCCTCTTCTATTATGTATGTAAAGTATTTTATCTGGTCGCTTAATACGGATTATATTAGATGGCTTTACATCTCAATCTCAGCCAATAAATACCGGGATGCCTCACGGCTCTGCTATCTCTCCATCTCTCTTCTCAATATTCATTAATGATTTGCTTTCCGTTACTTTCAATCCTATCCATTGTTTTGCCGATGACACGGTTTCGCTTACTCTCTTGACACCTTTGGGGACTACAGAGGAAATGTCACATCTGTCTGATTAGATCCTTGAATAACCATCTTGATAATATCCTCGTTTGGAGCAAACCGAATCACATCGAATTCAATACATCCAAGTTCTAAAGCTGTCCGATCTCTTTAAAACAAGATCATAATTTTTCCACTCTCGTTTCTTTTGATGGCGCACTGACTTACGATAAACCGTCTTTATACATTCTTGGCATTAATAATTCCAGTAAGTTAAGCTGGACAGATCACAACTTCTCTGTTGCCAAATAAGCAACAAAATATCTTGGATTTCTGAAAAGGTGTAAGAAATATTTCAGCCCATCGATTCTAGCGCTCCTCTATAAGTCCTACATCAGACCTAGAATGGAATACAATTTCCATATGTTGGCCTGGGCTGGTCGCAGAGCCGTAGCTTCGTTGGATATTGTCAAAACGAAAGCCTTAGCTCATTGGCGATATGGCAAAAACTTGTTATGGACTTACACGGGCACCCGCAATGTTTGTTGCCTTTCGCTCATATATTGCTACATGCATGACCAATGTTCTGATGTAATGTCTAGTCTGATCCCGGATTCCTCCATATAATACTCGCACTGCAAGCCGCGCACATCCTTTTATTCTTCAAAATACTTTCGGTTCTGTGCGAACGTGGAACAGTCTCCAATCTTATGTATTTTCTCCGGCATACAATCTGCGAAAGTTTAAGGCTGACAAACATCAGCACCTTCGCCACCCTCCTCACGTACCCTAATTACTTTCTTTATTACCTTCTTGCCATGCTGGGCTTTGCATCTTAGTTCATGGGATATCTCCTGAGCTTGGCTTAATAATATAAAAAACAAAAGAAGTCATACTTTCTTAGCTTGCCGACGAAGTTATATACACAAGGTATGTATTGCATCTATTCTGTGACTGCTATTTTAAATAAATGTAAATTTTTAGTTCCTGTATTTTACAAAGATACAATTTAAGATGATTCGTGAATTTGAATAAAATACATTTCCCCAGTTTTACTAACTAAAATGGATGATTGGGAAGTCTTACACTTCCACCATTTACAAACCAAAACAAAATGAATAATCTAACATCCCCTTTGACTTCCGGCAGTGGCACAGAACGTTGAGCAACTTTCTTCGTTGCGAGTGGTAGCCACTTGCTAATCTGTTCGACTCGTATCTTTTAAATGATAAAATTTGTGCATTTCACATTTGCGAGTGGTGGCTAGTGTCTTCAAACTTTTGTTCAGTTTTCAGCATATACCTTTTTAAACTATAGTTGCGCCCCCCCCCCCTCACCAAAATCCTGGATCCGCCACTGTATCTTGCCCCTCTGGTTAAAATAAAAAGAAACTGTAAATTTAGAAATAATTATTGATAATTGAATAAGCATTAATTTTATTGTATAAATAGGCTAAGCAAATTCAATTAAAACAGACGTTAATGCTTTGACTTAGGAGTTCTGCTAAACAGCTGCCTCCCATTATCTATCCGAATTAAGAGCTCCAATAGCTGCTTCGATTAGAGTTAATACCTTTAGGATCATCTTCACTGCCTCAATAAGAGTTAATACCTTTGGGCTGCTGTAGAATTTCATCCAACTAATAAACGAAGAAGACCGAAACGACTGGGTTATGACATATTCCTGCAAACTTTAAGGTTAGGAATCAGATCAAATTTTACCGAAAAAAACCTAAATATTGACGTTTGTGAGTTGCAACCTTTTGAATTGTTGAGTTATTGATTTGTACCTGCACACACAAGATTGGCAATAACTTTGGAAATATTGTTCGTGTAGCTTCCAAAAAATACCTCAATAGAAAATCCAAAACAATAACAAAGTATTTAAAAAAAATCACAAAGGGAAATAGAATCTTTAAAAAGTCAGGGTTTTTCCAGTTTTCGGAAAGTAAGGCGGTATTTTCTTTTCATATTTTAAACCTGATTAATATTCATACAAATTTTTGTAACCTTCTAAATCTCTGGAACCCCTAGCTCATCTGGAATTAGTAAAAATTTCTCAAAGATACTTCTTGCCGGCAGCTCATCTTTCCTTATTCGGGAAGAGGTACATACAAATTTCTGCTCGGTTCACTGGATTCCAATTTTTTCGCACTAATGCCCCAAATGTTGAAAGATTGTTTAATTTCCCTATTTGTCCTTGCATGCTTATTTGCTCATATTTGGAAGACCGCCAGCAACAGGTCTGCTATGGTGAGTATTCCTCTGAATTTTTGCCTGAATTAAATGGTGTTCCGCAGGGGTCAATTTTCGGGCCTTTGTTTTTTTCTGTGTTCATAAATGATATTTCCTCAGTCATTTTGAATTGTAAATTTCACTTATATGCTGATGATTGCCAGCTATATATTCCAAGACTGCGTGGATTGATGACGGTTGCGGTATGTAAACTGAATGAAGACCTTGGATCAATATCTCTGTGGGGAATACAGAATAATCTTCTTCTAAATCCGTTAAAATCTCAGGCAATTCTTTTGTATAGAAATAATAATCCCGACATCACAGACTTTCCAGAAGTGATGCTATATGATACTCCTCTTATATACAGCAATCGGTAAAGAATCTTGCAATCATTTTTAACACTAAGTACACTTACGTAATCTGACCATGTCAACAATATTGTGTGTAAGGCTGTTGTCAGGGTGCGCACGAGAAGCAGAGCAGAGTTGGAAACTGGCCAGTGCGAGAGCTCGAGAGCGGAACTGAAAGAACAGCTAACAGCTGGCTGTGCAGTGTTTTCCGCGTTTTTTTCTTGAAGTACGCAGTTTTGTGCAGTATATAAATTTTCCCATCTTTTAACATTTAACAACTCCATAATTTTATTTTCTGAATGTCACAACTAAATTTTGTGAAAACTAATTCTGAAACCAAAAAATGCATGTAAAATCATAAGCGCGTCTCGAATGAACAAGCTCTGCTGCTTTGAGTTCCGCTCCGCTTCTCGCGGACACCCTGACAGCAGCCTAAAATTTACGCAACGTTTCGTAAGCTTTCCGTAGCTTCCTTCGTTGTTCCTCGAAATACAAGGCTCATGTTAGGAAAACAACTGATAGCTCCTTTGATAACCTACGGATGTGAATTGTTTTGGCAGCTGGATTCCTTGTCGCAGAGAAAACTCACTGTTGCGTTGAATTCGGCTGTTCGCTACGTGCACGGCCAGAGACGGTAAGACCATGTTTCTCCTTATATAAAATCCGTCTTGGGATGCACTTTAAGATCGTTTCTTGATTCCAGGGTAATTTTATTTTTGTATAATTTAATTGTAAACAAGGTCCCTAGCTATCTATTTGAGAAGTTATTGTTTTATCGGCCTAGTAGAACTGTGGCGTTGAATGTGCTAAGTTTAGTTATCGTGTAACTGATCGTCAATTTTTTATTTATGCTACCAGGATGTGGAATACTTTACCTTTGGAGATCGGAAAGAGTGATGGCGGTGATTTTAGGGGCAAGATATAGATTATTTTTCTTATAGGCAAGTATTTTATTAATACTTTTTCTAATTTTTAGTAATTACCACACATTCAGTTATTTGTCTTTTATTATTATTGTGTGAATATAGTTTTAGCGCGTATTTACTTTATTTTATTTTATTATTATTTTTTCCCCTTGTTTTTTCTTCTGTTTACTCTAGCTCATAGTGAACAGATTAATTTTGTTAATTTTACCTACACATAAGCAGAATGTCAGGTTTTAAGTGTGTAGATGTTGTAAATTTTAAACAAAAAAATCTGGGATAAATCATGATTGTGGAATTTAGTGGAATATACCAAAAGATGTCTCGTGAAACCCGTTTCGATTCCTGTAAAGCTTTTGAAAACTTAACTTTTTATAAAAAAAACTAAGCTAGAAAGGCTTTTTATTTTTTCTGGCAAAAATAAAACAGCATGACTTTTTTTTTCGAGCTAGAAGTAACAGGTTTTGAAGCCGGAAGTATAAAAAGCCAAACTGACTTCTTATTTTTAGGGACCGAAACAGCTGTGAACTTTTACGAAAAAAGCTTAATTTACTTGTTATTCCTGGTCGGTGATCGTTTTGAAGCTAGAAAAGCAAGCACAATGGCTTGATACTTTTTTTCGGTAAAAATATAAAAAGTGAGCCCGGCTTTTTATTTTTTCTAGCCAAGCATTTCCAGCTTAGTTTTTTTTAGCTTGAAATTATTATCGGTCTGGAATAACAAATAAAGTTAGCTTTTTTCGTAAAAAGTCATAACTGATTCGGTCCCTGGTTGTAAATAAATAAATGAATTTGAATTTGAAATTTGAAGATGTTATAATTTCGAAACATTCGAAGTTCGACAATTCATCGATAGTGATAGGTGATAATTTCGATAGAGCTTCACTTAGTTTTGTTGACAGTTAAAAGCTTTTAAATTTATATAAATTTTCATATATAAATATACAATTTAAAATTTCTAACCACACATATCACAAAAGAAAATTACTGAAGGAAAACAGTTTCAGATAACTGTGGAGGAGCACCCTGAGATGATTACTGGAAACATTGTCCGAATGAATAATCAGCAGAATTTTAAGGGATTTTGGAAGAATTTAACTGGAAAATTAAATTCAAAAGGGTTTCCCACAAGGGCAAAAACAGCTGGAAGAAAGTTAGCTATTCTTAGTTGATTATGATTATGAATTTCATTAAGCTAAATTTCTTAATTTTAGGTGTGGGCTTACTTGAAAAACAAATTAAAATAAGAAAAATGTGGAAATTCCATAGAGAAAAGGGTAAAATCGGAGGAGGAATAAATAAATAAATAATTTTCTTGAAACTTGAAGTTATAAAACTTGAAAGAATTTTATTTTTAATTCAAAAATCATGAAGTCAGTACTTTTTGTTAGGCATATCCATAAAATTATACCGATGATGCCTTAAAAAATTTTTTTTCCCCGGCAATTAATTATTTCTTCGTCATTTTCGCTATTCCCCACAAATAAACCAACTACGCTTGAAAGATTCATAATTTCCAATTTTATATTATTATTAAAATTTATCAACAAATAGAAAAAAATGTATAAATTACGTTTCTGCTAGGGGATAAAATTTGGAAATAATTTCGAAATAAGCAAAATCACTTGTTGAACGCCCCAGGGTGATATATTTGGTTCGATAATTGCTTTCGATACGAAGTTATAACATGTTGCCCCAGCAAAAGGCAAGTCTATAAGGACACACTTCCTACCCCTTATCTTGATACCCATTCTTTCTTCATCCTAATCTTTCCTTCATGGCACGAACTTTCAATATAGTGTGTCGTGGCAGCAGTCGGGTTAATTTAAAAGAATTCACCCCCTACTCGTTGCACGCTTAATCGAGGCGTGCCAGCATCCAGCACAAATTTTGAACAGGCTATGAAAAGGAAAACCCTTTATTTCGTAATTTATTATTATTTGTCGATTAGAAACACTAAAGATGTTGAAAAATAATATTGCATTACATAATGATTGTTTAGGAAATTAAGCTTGTTTTAATTAACACAAAAATTAATTTTTAATATTACTGAAAAATGTGTTCCTCTACAGATTTGATGTCAAACTTTATTGAGCTTGATGCAGATAGACTTACACATACAGGATGGTGAGGTGGAGACAAGCTAGAAATCACATAGCGAGGGGGGAGGAGGGTAAGACGCATCGTTTTACTCGGTAGGGTGGGGGGGGGTGGGTTAAAATTGTTAGTATATTTTCAATTTACACCCTGTAATTTTCTTTATATACACCTTATCCAGGTAAGATTGCAAACTGGATGATAGCAAATCGTCTACGCTTTCCAATGAATGCGCCTTCCTCTCATCTTCCGTCGGAAACTGTTGGACTTAATATAAAAAAAATCCTAATTTTTTCAAATTTGAACGATTTCCCGCCAAAATGTATGATAACTATACAGTTTTTTTACACGCTTTAGAAACCCCGGAATGTTAGCTTATCTTGACTATCGATATGTACCTAGTTAAATGCAACCGTTTTTGAGATATTCCTGTTTCTATGATTCATAATTTCATTAATTTCGCAAATTTTGCATAGAATTGCATAATAGTAGGCGCGATTACCATTGTTAGTAGCAAAATTAATGAAATTATGAATCATAGAAACAGGAATATCTCAAAAATGGTTGCATTTAGCTAGTTACTGGTGTATAGTCAAATTAAAGGTAACATGTGACAGGAAGGCTGATTGGGCTTTCATTGGAAAGCTTAGACGGTTTGGTATAATCTGAAATGAATCTGACCTTGATAGAGTATATATAAATAAAGTTACAGTGTGTAAATTGGAAAAGGTACTAAAAATCTTACACCCCCCCCCCCCCTCTTCCCTGAAACACTCTGTATAAGCAATATATTTGTCTGTATTTTTTTATGTCAATTCCAATGCATTCCATTTAATATAATCCTGTAGTGTTTCTAAATTTGGTTACAGTTCAGCGTACATTTTGAGCTTGAAGGTACAAATAGATTTTACCCAAAATATGCGGCGTTTTTTACTATAGGAATTAGATAGGAAGGCTGAGTCCATTTTTATTATATCTCAGTGATCCTGGCTAATTACATAACTGCTGCAAGGTGAGCTTAAGGCTTAAACATAGTTGCGACGGCCAACGATTATTGCAGTAATAGGAACTATTTTCTCCACGAACGTTTTATGGAGCGAGTATAACATAGGAATCTGCAGTCGTAGACCACCGACCACTTTTAGGCTTAAACCCAAATGCGACGATAGAGCGACCGACGGATTCCTATGTAATACACGCTCCATAAATTGTTCCTGGAGAAATTTGTTCCTATTACTGTAATAGTTATCGGTCATCGAATTAATTCAACTACAACGGCGAGAGAGCCCGACGGCAGACGGCAACTGTAAATTCCTATTTATGCGCACTCCATAAACGTTCCTGGAGAAAATTGTTCCTATTACTGCAATAGTCGTTGGCCGTCGCAACTGTCAGTACGTTTACAAGAATATTTGAGTGCTTGACATGAAATTCACTTGAAACTCAAGTAGGGGTTTTGGTTGAATTAATTCCAATTACTTGAGATTTTTTTTTTTTTTAATTTATCAAAAATCACAACTAGAATTGTTAACAATAATCTTCGTTTTGTTTCTCTTTACCATTTTCATAATTTTTGCGTGTACATGAATTTTTTGAAGTAAATCGAACAAATTTTTTGATTTACGGGGTTAAACCACTGTAATAGCCTTAGAAATAGCGTTTTATGTAAAGAAAGGTAATAGAATAATAATATTCATGGAAGTTATTAAGCATATATTTAAGTATACAAGAAAAAAAAATTATTAAAAAAAAAATATTAGTAAATGGTGACACCAAAGCCTTTCTCACTAGGCTTGTCGAATTTAAAGCACTCTGCGGCACGCAGTGTAGCTGGCGTAATTTTGAATTTGGAAAAAAAAAGAAAACAATCACTTAGTCTGCATGCTCATACTTAGTGAAGTACGTAGATGGTTTTGAAAATATTCATTTTTGTATGATTGTCGGGTATTTAAATGAAATCGTTCAATTTCGGACACAAAAAGCGGTAATCATTTGTTAATAAATAATGTCTAAAAGAACGTATCGAAAATTCCGTATACGTATTTCACTTCAAAATGTTATTTTAAAGATATTGTTAAAAATTCAAATGAAAGGAATGAAAATTGTTGGAGTTATGCTGCGTGCCGTTTTGAAAAATCGTGTTTCGAGAAAAACACGTTTAAAGTTTTGAAATGAGTTATTGACATGCAAAATTGGACTGTTTAAATTTTACATGTACTGACGCTAAACTAACGTACTTTGCTTGGAAATGATTTTAACTGAACATAAACAAGATCCTAACAACATATGTTACTGTGTTAGCGTCAGTAAGGTAAGAAAGTACGTTTCCAGTAGGGTTTATTTGACGCAGGTTGTCATTTCGGAGCAGACCGACAGGCTCGGGGAGGAGCCTAAAATTTCAATGATGAAAATTCCTTTCAGATATAAAGCTTTATGTCTCATATTCTAGAAGGTTCAACACATCTTTTAAGCCAATAAAAAAAAATTTGATTTTGTGAAAAATTTGCAATGGTGTTACTCCTTACTTGACTCAAGTATACTTGAAGTATAATTCAAGAATTCATGTAAACGTATGCGTGTTTAAACTTTTATACATATATACGTCCAACAGTCGCACTCACTGCTAATCCGATAACAAGTAAAGACAGAAGTGAGAAAGGTAGCTAGGTACTACTTAATTGATTCGGAAAAAATATTCCAGTGGACTGAGAATTGAACTAAAACCTTTTTGAAACAAAATTCAAGTAGATCTTTTGTGCAGGTAGTTTTACTGCATGCTATCACTAATTGGCACTGCAACCCAACAAGTAAACGATTACACTAACAATATATAATTTCGGTTTCATTCTAGAAAGTATAACTATATATGTAGGTAAATACCTACTTAACTTCCTAATTAAGTTGTTTTAGCTCCATGCAATTAAAAATATCAAAGCTCAGCGCTAGTTTTTAGTATAGATTAGAATGCCTTTTTTTACGAATTATACATAAAAAAAAATAAGTAAATTATTCATAAATTAAGATGGGTACTTACCGGGGCATCCTCGAAGCTTCGTATGCTGTTCCTGGTGTAGTACGTTGTTCTAAGAACAAAAACAAATCCTGCCTTATTAAAGCTTAATTTGAATACTTAAAGTTCAGCACTACCCCTATTTTCATTTCCTCAGGAATATGAAAATTTGGCTCAAGTTATGTACATCCGCGGTTATACTCCGATTTTCTTCTAACTTTGCTCGCTAGCTCTAATTTACTCTCAAATGGCGAATATCAAAATAATTTTGAGCGGAAACTTATACTTTCCGAGATATTCAACTTTAAAATTTCGGAATTTGCACTACACACTTCACAACACATTTGACATTTTCACAGATAATTAACTCTTCTTCTCCTTTTTTTAAACAGCAATAAGCATGAAATGCATCTTATTGATGGGTATATTCATACCTTCCAAATATTCGGGCTACCAGCATTGCGTTTTTTATTCATTCTATTCAGTTCATGTGGACTAAGCAGCATTTAGTTAGAATGAAATAGAAAAACATTTATTAAAAGACACACATGCGCGCGCGGTACAGAGTGCGCTTGATGCGTGAGCGCGCGTGGATGCGTGTGCGCGCGTGGATGCGTGTGCGCGCGTGGATGCGTGTGCGCGCGTGGATGCGTGCGCGCGCGTGCGGCTCTGGGCGGGTGTGTGTTTGCGTGTGTGTGTGTGTGTGTATGTGTGTGTGCGTGTGTGTTTGCGCGTGTGTGCCCTGTCTGCCAGGTTGTGGGTGGTGTGTGGTTCTTTAATAGATATTCGGAAGGTATGCATGCATGCATTTACCCATCAATAAGATGAATTTCATGCTTGATGCTGCTTAAAAAAAGAAGAAGAATGTCAAATGTGTTGTAAAGTGTGTAGTGTAAATTTCGGTTATTTTAAAGTTGAATATCTCGGAAAGTATAAGTTTCCGCTGAAAATTATTTTGATGTTCGTCACTTGTGATAAATTAAAACTAGTGAGCAAAGTTTGAAGAAAATCGGAGAATAGCCACGGATGTAAAATTTTTCCGAAAATTGGTACACAATAATTTCTATTGGTTAGATAGAAAACAGAATTCTAAGAAGGTGAAAAACAATCTGACTTCAGAAAATATCATGGCCAATAAAACTGCATCTACCTAACCTAATGAAAACCCTTAATGCAAAGAAACTATACCTTTTCAACTTCAAATTGAGACTAAATAATTTCAAAATGGGAATAAAAAATAAATAATTTATTCCAACAAATATAACAATTTTAAATTTGAATAGGCTTTTGAAAAATAAAGGAAAGTGTCTTTTATTAATATAGTGTCATTATTAATTAATTTATCTGTAATTAATTCATTCTTAAAAATGTCTTACATCAAGAAAGTTCAAGCAGATAATATAAGGAAGCAAATCTGTTCTTTATATAAACAATAACGAAGATTGGAGGGTACTTGTGTAAGTACTTAAACTTTTAATTGGCATCAAAATTTAATTTGGCAAAATATTAATCGAGCACGAATGTACTAACGTGCCAGTTATCGAAGTTAACGAATAGCGTACGTTTACGTACGTTACTATTTGAGTAAATGGTTGCCTTTGACGCGTACCCACTGTTACGATTTAGCTAGCCTGGTACGGAGGATGGTGTTCTCCACGTATCACGGTGATGTTGTCGCAGACTTCTGGTGGTAATGGGATGGTGTTCTACTTTTATCATAGAAAGAATGCATTATTTACGTCAGAGCTTACCGGTAATGGTTTAATGCACGTTGTTACGAGTTACGACAGGGTCTTCCGGTAACGATTGTAATACACGTTGTTACGACAGGGTTTTCCGGTAATGTCAGTGCTATGTGTTAGTATTATATGTGGAAACTCAAAATCAGTGGACACACGGCAATAAGGATCATAACCCCGATAACAGACTTGAATTATACTAATCTTCCTTTCTTCATTTCAGCTTCAATAAGTAGGCCGTAACTACTTGGGCTTGTTCTGAGAAGAAAAAAAGAAGACTAGATAGTGGATTTTGCTCTGACAGAGATGTTTGGTATTTTTGTTTGGGAATTGATTTTTGTTTTTTCTGGAGGAAGCAATGGAGCTGTTTTAATTCAGAAATTGAAATTAAAAGAAAACAAATTAAATTGAAGTCTTTTTTTTTATTTATCGCTACACTTGCAAAAATTTTAGGCACGAAGAAATCAAAATGGCTATCGATGGGTGAAAAATCAACAAATGCCTGAACAACAACGTGCTGGGAAGCGAAAAATACAAATTACTAATGAACATCGACTGTTTATAGAAAGATGTATTGAAGAAAATCCAACTGAGAGACAAATTTCAAAATAATTATCAATTTGTTTTTTTCTGCGAAATGTCTGAAAAAACATTTAGATGGATTACTATAACGTTGAAAGACATTCGAAGAGAGCCTGAAAAAGCAAACATTGAAAAGTAATAAAAGAAAACGATGTGATTATGTTCAAAAACTTTTAGAACATCAATCTAACAATGAACCGATACTTTACATGGACGAAACTAATTTTAACTTATATATATCGATAACCAAAGGTCGTTCCAAAAAAGGAACTCGTTGCACTCACATTGAAGCAGGCAGTCGAGGATTTAATATACATGCAATTGGGTGTATAGGAAATATGGGCTTAATTCATCATGAAATTAGAAGAGAAGCATTTAAGAAACCATAAGCAAAAGAATTTATTCACCGTTGTCTTCGAAATGCTAAAAATATGTACCGAACATCAATCGTAATGATAATTGAGAATGCTCCTTGTCATGCTGCCATTGAAGAAGTATTCCAAGAAGATGAATTTCTTAATAATCACCTACTAAGCCTCGTACCATATACACCCCAATGTTAAATGCAATTGAATATGCTTGGTCAAACCTAACATCTGGAGTCAAAAGCAAATTAACTATTAAAATGCCGCAAATCCTAGCTGGTGAAGGCAGATCAAATTTGACACAGACCGAGATCCGTCTACTACGCCTAGAAAATATAATTCGCGCAAATATAACGACGATGATTACTGTTCCTAATTGTAACCGACACGTCGCTCATATTCAAAAATTTATACCGGACACGATAAATATGAATGACTTTTTAATTAATATAGTAATTCGGAGCTATAATCATCTTCGTTATATTTTCGCGAATTATATTTTCTGACCGAGTTGCGTCTACTATGGCTAGAAAATATTACGGAATTATCAACTTTTAATTAATTAAGATATTTTTAATAAATCTATCTACTTTACTTTAAATTAACAGTAATAAATTATTTATTTTTTAGTCACAATTTGAAATTGTTTAGTCCCAATTTGCAGTTGAAAAGGTATAGAATAAATTACAAGAAAATGTAGGCACGGTATACCGACTAACAAGGTATGACTATCCCGCATCATAGATTCGCCATTTTCTGTGTTAGTCGATTCGCATGACGCATTTCTTAAAAAAAGAAAAATATAAAGCTTTATATTTATGTACATTTATTCTACATCCATGTAAAATCTTAAAATAAGTATCTACCATTGATAAATTGAATTAGAATTGTATTCCACAATTAAATTAATTTGCACTAATCCCACTTTTTACCTTTCGTTATGATTATGATGCATTGCAAATTTGGCTACTTTTTGGGCAAATTTATTATTACCACTAACTAATTTCCCTATAGAAATAATAAAATGATCTTAAATAATCAATTAAGAGTGCAAAATTATAGATATTATAGATATTTCAGTCTTATTCTGATAAAACTTTCGTGGCACTTTGTTTTGATACCTATTCTAAACAACTTGTCAATTTGCAAAAAGTTAACAAAGGTTTTATGCAGTAAAAAATGTTCTTTTTCTACTTTATTTTGAAATAATTCACATAATTAATTTATATAAATCTTTGCTTCTATTAACAAAAAACATAATTTAGATAGTGCAGTTGCCTGAAACATGATTCCCTAGTTTATAATCCAATTTATGTTTGCAAGCACTGACCGAAACTTGATTTCTGTTTTTTTTTTAATTGATATGAAGGTTTTAGAAGGCACAAATTTTAGATTGCATCAACCTGTTCGCAAACAAAAGCATTTTTAAATGAGGTGGAAGTGCATTGACAAAAAAAAAAAAAGAAGTAACAAGAAATGCATAGCGTTGTTGAGGAAAAATTTATAAGAATTCTCTAGTGTCGAATATTGATTAAAGATTTTCAATTGGTCAAGAATTGTTTCTGACTAATAATCGTTCTTATAAATAGTGAAAGTTTGTGCCCTTTGAAATATTAAAAAAGAAATGTAAAGTTTGAACAATTTCGATGAAATATTTCGTCAATATGGATCATATCACTTTTCGCCCACATATTTAATAAAGAAATGAATCCAAAGTATGGTGCTCCCATTTCCGTTGTTGAGTCTTGGAAATGCCTTAAAATGAGATGTGATTTTTTTGTTGGCAAAATCCCGAGATTGTAGTAACCTAAAAAAGAAAAGGTCTCTGTTATGGTATAACTTTTTGCAGATATTCCTGCTCCAGTAGTAAGAGCTCAAGCGATGCTAATGTGAGTCGTCGATGGAATAACTCGTAGGAGTATCTGAAACTCTGACTTTGAAGATTTTTTTTTTTTGTTTTTTTGTATGCGCACATCTAATTAATTAATGTTTTGTAGATACATAAGATATCCGGATCCGGAAAGTATTTAGCCTAAACATTTGGCTGCACAATATCATTAACCTTATTTTAAAACACATTACAGCGATGTCTGAATATGGCGGATAAATGGACATGTAAGTACTTTTCTTCTACAATAGTCTTTTATTTAACGCGACCCAAATTGGTTACACAGAGAAATACTTTACGGTCTAGTACCAATATTATAAATTAATTTTTTCCTTAAATTATTATATAAATTAATTTAAAATTAGAATGAAGAATTACTCCGTCCCAGGTTCTACTCGTAAGGTATGAAAATCCGCAATTTTTAATATAGGCCACCAATTCCGGAGAGGACAGTTGGTTGAGTTATCGTTGGAAACGGTATGAGGTTTTTCATGCAATGAGGTCTTAAGGGTGAGCGTACACTCTGAAAGATAGATGGTGTTTTGTGAAAAACTAATATATTTTCTTAATGATCATGCAACTCCGAAACTGTCGAGATTTCCCTCTGTCCTGCCAAACATATTTTCCCGAAACTGTTGAGACGCCCCTCTCCCCTGCAATACAATTTTTTGTTTGTATAGATGAGTACTATCACCTCCTGCCCTATGATATATTACCATTGCACTATGGGATACGTCAAGGATCTGTCCTAGGATCCTTATTATTTAATATATTCATACATGATTTATCCAATATCATTCTCGATGTTAACATCCACATGTATGCCGACGATGTTCAGTTATACTACAGCAGGCTCATTGGGCTTATGGAGAAATATATGGCTCGGATAAATGATGTATTGGAGAGAGTATATAATTGCTCACTACACAACCAACTTTCGCTAAACCCTCGAAAATCTCAATTTCTTGTATTATATCACAGTACTGTATTAACATCCATACCCTAGTATTACTTGCAGGACAAGCGCTGCCGATTGTAGAAACCATTACTAATCTCCGTGTAAAAATGAATTCTAGATTGATGTGCTGCAATCACATTGCAGTTATTGTTGACAAAGTTTACGGCGGTTTACGGAGACTGTGGCTGTCAGCTCAACTTCTAAGTACAAGCATTATGACAAAACTCCTCTCATGGCAGTTTAATCTATTCTAAGTTAGACTCTATATACTTGGTAGGGCCTTTAGCGACTGTGTCAGATTCGTTTTTGGTCTTCTGCTATTTACTTTTCTATATTTGATATCTTTTCTTTTTCCATATATATATATTAATGTCCATAGTTACTTATTGAACTGATTTTCCAATTTTTTATTATCTTTTTTTTTTTATCTAAATCCAAATTTCCAAATATGGCCCCGAGTATTAAATGGCGAGACTCGCCACGAGGACTACCAAGACCTATCACTCCATAGTTTTATAAGGTAATTCTATGTTGACCTCATTTCCTTTCTGATTTCATCTTTTCCTCATCCGTTTCGCATCTCAACCTTACATTATTTTCTCGGCATGAATTTTTGTTGTTTTTGTGGGTCATGATAAAAGGTAGGTTAAGTGCTCATAACTCACCCCATTGCACTCAGCTATTTGCCATATCGAGCAAACAATCCAGGCTTGTCTAAACCAGCTGACTTCGGTTGACAGACAGGACAGCTCGTCCTCCAACATTTACCCAAGGGAAATAATTCTTTTTTTAGATAGTTGCGATTATACTAACTTTTCTATAATACATGTCCGCAAATGTTTTATGAATTGCGTACTTTTAGAAGACTAGAGATTGATCATCAGAACTCCATAAACTCCTACATATTTAAAGTTGTATCTGCTTCTCTATACTCTTGACAAAATTATAAATTGAGAACTTTAAAAACCCAAAAAAAGATCAAAAATACTAAATCTCCACTTTTAGAACTCAGTCCAGCAGAGCCCTAAAGGAAAACCCAAGAAAAATCTTAAGCAAACGAGTGGGATTGAAAAGGAAATGTTCATTCAGGTGATGATTGAAAAACGCATATTCAAAGTGTTGAGCTTTCTTATAATACTTAACATTTTCGAAAAGAGCAATTTGTTTGTTTGTTTTGTTTTTTTGTAAATAGATAAATTTTTGACTAGAACCTAAAAAAGCAGTTATACAAAATATAATAATTATATAGTACAAGATCACTGATAAATATTATGTATTACACGTAAAGACAAAAAAAAAACAAGAAAAAGAAAAATTCATGTGTGTGTGTGAGTGTGGTGTTTTTGGGGTGTTTTACGCACATTTTGGCGGCATTTTAACCGGGAATCTGTTGTGCCGTATTCTCTCAATACATAATTAGATTTTCTTTATTTTTTTTTCTTCTTTTCGTTTACTTTTGTTTGTTGTTAATTTAGAAAAATACATAAAAAAGTTATTAAAAATTTGTAATCACATGCAAAATGAATTAACCTACTTTCACTTATGAACTTTAGACATCGCGTAACGTCCTACTGATTCATCATCATATTATAATATAATTATTAATATATATAGTCGCGCTATCAATTTGTTTCTCGCTATCAACAATAAATACACTTTTTTTTAATTATATTACTACAATTACAATAATAATTAACTTAGTTTCTCTGTGTTTTTTTTTTATTTTATAATATATTTTCTTATCGGTCAGTAATGCTAATTTTAGATTTAGATATCATCTCGCCTCGCCCCTCTCTCGGTATTGAATAACTTTTCTTCCAGAAAATATCTCTTTCTACAACATTTGTTTAGTTTTCTATTCTAAATAGTATTTGCCTTTTTTATTTTTCCCAGTATAAACTCGTGAATACATACACATACACATATTTATTACTGAATAACAAAAAATATGGCTTTTTATAAGTAGGTTTTCAATGTAAAGTTCTATTTTAATAAACAATTTTTGTCTCCGTAAAGATTCTGGGAGTTCGTCAAATTATTTAATTGGTTTTGTGCAAACAGTCCCGTTATTAGTAGGACTGAAATATTGACAATATTAAATGTAACATGAACAAATTTCAAATCAAATAGAATATTTTTCAGAGTTAAATAATTGAATTGAGTAATAGGAAATGTTAGACAAGTCAGAAGGGAGTGCTAAGTAGTATAGGAAAGTTCGAGAGTACATATGACACATGAGAGAATTTGTATTCCAAATTACAGCTCGGCAGACGATAGTTGGCACGTTTTTTACAGGTACTATGCTGGCATAATGTACACCAGCTGGAAATAGAATCATACCAGCATTCAAAGCTGATGCCTGCTTGATGCATGCCACTATATTGGATACTTCATAGGATATTCGTACAGGTATATCCTAGGTAGGAAGCAATTCAAGCTTTTTCGTGTGCTATTTCGTAGCTTCCTTGGAAGGAACGAGGATACATGCCTCGTCATTGGATATTTTATGGAACATTTCTATAGGCATATCCCTGGGTTGAAACAATTCAAGCTTTTCTGTGTGCTTCCTACTACCTTCATTGGAAGCAAAGTGGAAGTAAAATGGATTAGACACCTACACGCATATTAAAAAGAAGCTCCATTTTTGCATATATGAATTATTTAGAATGTTCTTATTTCATTTTATTTCTTGTGTAGTTGCACTTTATTAAAAAATCATAACAATTTCACAAATAAATTTACTCTGTGCAAGCGAAAACGCAACTGAGTGCACATGGGTTTAACAAACGAAACAAGAATGAGCTTGGAAATATAATATGTTGCACCCCTTCCAACAAGTTTCTTACGGGATCAGTCTGCAATAGATCAAAAATTGTACAGTTTTTTCATCTTCTTGTACTAAGTTTTACTGCTTCCACAAGCCTTCACGAAGATCGTCTGGAAAGATTTCTCGAAGAGTTTTATATAGTTATGCCAGTCACGGTTTAAAAATTTCCGATATTTGTCAATTCTATTAGGCTGCCATAGGAAATCTTCGCTGTGTCATATTTATGTTTCATCCGACAAAGAATAGATCAATAATTTTGAAAATTCAACGAAACGTCTTAGATGTGCAATTAGAATGTAAAACTAATCGAACTGGTGTTTCCGGGTAGTGCGTTGATTCTGGAAGGAATATTAAAAAGGACTAATTGAAAAGCTCAGTGCAAAAACCGGGTAACCCATGTTTTGTCAGAAATCGAGATATTCCACACAAATACATTGCTCAGTGTAAAATTGACTCGTATTTTCAATTTTGTAAGCTAAATGGAGTTAGTTCCATGCTAAGTCTAATGTAAAACCCAGACAGACAACTCGAGAATTTGTCGCAATTAATGCATTATTGTTTTGAGTGAATCTGTCAAGAGTTTACAGTTATGTTTGGATCATTAAAGTCTCTACACATTTTAGTACTCAGTCTTAAATACAGTGAAAACCTGATTATCCGTCCGTCACGTCCCTTAACCGTCATGCCGGACATGATTGAATCTGTTAGAACTTAATTCCATTCCCTAAATTCGAAAGATTTTCTTAACAGAGTATGAAGCGATAGCGAATAATAAAATCTGATATTTTTCTACATTCTTTGCAACGCATCTTATATTTCAGTAAGACCCTTGCTCACTTGACACTTGACTCGGGGTCGCATAATGTCAGTTCGTTACAGTTTCAACAATTGATACTTTATGAGTTTCACAGCTGTACGGCCATTCAATGGCTGAATTCACACCGGACGCTTTAATCTCATGCTTCCGTCTTGATTCAAACAAAGCGCCACATAAATTTCTAAGCTAGCTCTCTTTGCATTTACACCGGTAAAACAAAATGATTTATTCAGTTGCTTTGAAAAATCATTAAAGCATGATTAAAGCGTCTAATGTGAGTTCAGCCTATGTAACATTGATCACCATAATTGTTCTCATAAGTATCATAACGCACTCGAGTGTCCTGCAACAAATCTATTTCTAAAGTATCCGTTCAATTCTAAATACCATTTCTTTTCTTGCAAACGCTGCTGGAATTATTCGAGCGAGCGGAGCAAGGCATTTCTTTGATCCTATCAATTTACATTTCGCTACTCTTAGTGGGTCTGTGAAAAAGTTCCTGACGTTTCTAGGATAGATATCGTCACTTGCAAATAACTCACGAACCACTGATCGCAGCGACACCACTAAACGCTTGTTTGACAGGTGATGCTTCGAGTATTATGTATAAACATTGAAATTGGTGCAGTGGTTGGAAAGTTGTTTGCGCTTGAAAATGGAGCAAAATAACGAAAAATTGCGTTATATTTATCAATATTATTACGACAAAGGGAAGAGCGCTGCGCTGTCTTGTGAAAACTTTGTTTTGTGTATGGTGAAGGACTTAATCAAAATCTGCTGTGCAGAAATGGTTCGCTCACTTTCGTTCTGGTAAAGGTGAGTCACAGTCTGGTCGTCCATCTACTGAAAAAGCTAGGTATTGCCCACAAAACTGTTTTGAACCTTTTACAAAAAGCTGGATATAAAGAGAAGAAAACATGCGCTGCTAAAACGCAATGAAATCAATCCATTTGTGAAACTTTTGATAACCGATGATGAAAAATGGGTCACACGTATGACAATCGCAAGCGTTAGAGATCGTGTCCAAGATATGGTGAGTCGTTACAAGCGTTCGCGAAGCCAGGATTGAAAAATATGATGCTGAGTGTATGTGTGTGTGTGTGTGTGTGTGTGTGTATGGTAGGACTACCTCATGAGGTACTTCCAGTTGGATAGACGATTGATCTCAAACTCTATTGTGGACAACTAAATAGATTATGCCAGACAATTGAAAGAAAACGGCCCGAATAGGAAAGGAATCATTGGAAAGATGTTGTCTTCTATCATGACAATGCCGGGCTACATGATAATCTGTCAAAAATTAGAACAAATGGGAAGTTTTGATGCATCCATCGTATAGTCCAGATATAGCATCCTCTGACTATCACTTGTTCCAATCTCTGCAGAACTCTCTCAATGGAATTAAGCTGGCTTGAAGAGACGCCTGTGATTTAGTTTTACAATCAGAAATCACGGATGGCACCATGACTTTACCCGAAAAATGGCTAAACATTGTCGATAACAATAGAGTATTGGTTCAAATAAATTAATTTTCATATTTTAAGAAAATCAGTTGAATTTTACTATAAAAAAACGCCACGAACTTTTTCCCAGACCAATACTTTACTCTGCGTGGGTCAATTTCATTTTCAAAATTCTCTAATTCACTTGATTTCTCTTTTTTATTATGTAATTTTTCAAAATCATATAAATTCGTAATATTCTCCCAAATTTATTGAATTTACCCTGTCCGCCTTTTTAATTGTCCGTCAGAGGGACCGTTCAGGGCCCAACGAATAACCAAGTTTGCACTATTAATGGGAAAGAGTTCTGGCTTCGTTTTTATCATATTTTTAAAGTTAATTTACATTATTTATCTACGTGAAGATGTCTACATTTCACAGACTTTTAAGATAAACAAATCAAATGTAAGCAGCTGTTTGATCATTTGTCACTAAATAAAATAAAGTGGTACAATTGATTAGCATTTACTACACGAAAATTACATGGATTCAAAAACTCAGAGCTACAGAAGAAGGTTACAATCGAAAGATACACTCATACAGACATTTTAACATTTACAATTCATATACGGTGTGATTGCATATTCATTGGATACAAATTTTGTTATTTTTTCTCTTCTATGTTTGTGTTAGTCACATGGAAGTTTTTATTATATTCTGTTGTTTTTACTGTATCTATTTATACTGCGACCAGCGACCAAAAATATAGCGATATCTGTCAAAATAACGCTATTACGAGCAATCTAGATGTGTGATTAGCACAACCTGCGCACATTTCAACTATATTATTGCGCAGATATGTTAGCATTTCAATTCTTTAATTTACAATTTTGCGTAAGATTACTGCATTCCATGAGTGTTTATTCGAATATAACAATTGGTTCAACCTAAAGAGAGCGTAGGGGAATTTATTTAATTCTTTGTAGGTACTTATGGTAGCAGAGAAAAAAAAATACTAGCTACGAAATGAATAGAAGACTCGTATTTGCAATTAGACTGTCGAGAGGACATAAATTTACATATTTTTAGTGGACCAATAGACTAATGGGCACTGGTTAAGGCAAAACAGCGGCGGAATACAATCGTACATTGTACTATATTGCATACCTATATGAAGCGCCATCTTTTGTTTTTACCTTTTAGTATAAAAAAGATGTTAAAGAAAAGCAAGATAATGCGGAGACTAAAGGAGGTAAAAAGTATCTACAGAGCGTCGACACTCATCGCATATTACACTAGTAAAGTAGTAAAGTTCATTGTGGCCGTTGGCAAGTCTGTATGTTCCATAGTAAAAAGCAAGATATTGACGAGTACATGGAACGAAGGGCGTGCACTAAATGTTTTTGAAATTCCTTGTATGGTGCACGGATTACATCGAAGATAGTAACTATAAAACATACAAGATAATTCTAGTTCTGAATCCGTATGGCGACTATTTACCTGTATAGTAAAACATAAGTGGTTTGGATGCATATAGAAATGGATGGGCACGTAGCTTCACATTGTAAAAAATTGGTGGAAAAGGAATATTAACAGATCTTATTATTAAAAAAAAACTAACAAAGTATTACTGAACAGCACTAAGATGAGTTTGTAAGTCTATAAAACCCACTGAAGGGATACCATGTTGTGGATAAGCATATCCACAGACCTCCTTTTTTAGACGTCTGTGGATATGCTGTGTATCCACAACAAGGTATCCCTTCCACTGAAGGGCTGATCTTCTAGCCAGGTCTGGCTTTGGTTTTCTATTCCTTGGACCGGAATCCGTTTTAGGCGTTGCCGCCTTCGTGATCAGGTCTCTCATGAAAACGGATGTTCGCATAAAACCTCAGCATCGATGGGCGAATCTGAGCATTTGTACGTATACAAAACTTTCTTCTTGATGGGACTAATAGGAAGTTATCTGAAATTTTTTTAGGGCTCGGAAGAAAACTATGCAGAACTGCGGCCACTGGGCACAGTTCTCTTCACGCTCATCTAACAAGTACGGGAGTTATTGACAGTTCTGTCCTGCCTGGAAGGAGATCCTGGGACAACCGATTACTTTCTGTATGCTTGCCCGGCCTTTGCCCGGAGTAAGCTGAATACGATTGGGTCTGCCCTCCTATCTGTGGATGAGCTGAAAAACATACCTCACCTTGATCTGATGGGCTTCATTAAGAGGACAGAAAGGTTTTGATGAAAAGATTTTTAACAGGTCAGCACAATGAGCCGCCTTGACCTTCGTGCTTGATTCATAAAGAAAGAAATAATGTCGAGCGATTTGGGCATGTACCAATCATTTATGCCCTACAAATGAAAATACGTAGTACTATCTGGTGCTAAGAGATCTGTCAGCGACAGAGGTTTGTAGAAGTAGGAAAATTGAATGACTGCAATCATCCTCATCCATTTCACCTACCAATACCAATATACATAAATCTTTCAAAATAAGGATCTTTTTAAAAGATGATTGAACGGGCACACCCAAGACCCCAGTGAGATACTTTCAACTACAAGATATTCTGTCGCATTGAATCCCATCGTTGAAATTGCCGTCTTAATTGCCACAGGACATAGAGTCTTCATATACAACTCCCAGCGTATCACAAGATATAAGCATCGGAGGTTTAGCATCATGAAGAAAGCACTAATATATCGAAAACTTCTTCAAATGTACCAAAATGCTTTTAATGAAGAAAAGCAGAAATGCTGTCAAGTTAATCTCTAAGCACGGAAAGCTATCAAAAAACTTTAAATGCGTTTGTTTTTTTGCAAAATTTCAATTGACCTATTGACTTCATTCAAAGTACCTGGACTTTCTTGTCTCATTATCATAAGAAGTTGATGAAAATTTATACTCAATATTTATCTAATTTGATTTGAAAAATGTCATTTTGTAATATCGCATTGTTTTTTTCTTTTTATCTTTTTTTGTTCTGTTGTCTTTTCTCTCAATTCTGATTTCAAGTCCTTTCGAAAAGTTAGAATATATTATTTTATACATAAAATAAGATATAAAATATAATAATAATAATATATTAATAATAGTTAATAATTGTAATAATAGAGTTGTCATAATAATAAAAAAAGATAATAACTTAAATAAATGTCTATATACAATGTACACGAAACTTCTCCCTTACTCATACTTTCATCATAGAATTCGCAATTTCACATAAATTTCTCCAATTAAATAATAATAATAATAATATTATATAAAAAAAAATTAATTTTCAATATATGATATTATTTTTTCTGTCGAAATATGCAATTTGAATTTAATACAAATTTACAGTTAAATTCTTAAAACTTCCTTAAAATTGTTAGATTTATGCGTTGCACATCAGTCGGTATTGCTTTAAAGTTTTTCTTTCTTATATTGTTTTTTTTTTGTTTGCATAAAGTAAACATGTACGGAAGAAATACATAATATACATACTTGTACATACTATATATATATGTGTATATATAGTTGCCCTTCGCATCATATCTACATTTATAATCTCAACGCCACTATGGCGTAGAAATCTACGTAATCTACGTATTTATGCATGTACAAATCAAGTTTAGTATATGTTTAGTACGCCATCGAAGAAGTAAAAATATTGAGAATAGTGTAAATCTTAAGGATTTTTGAACAGGATATCTTTGATTGATGTTGTGTAGTTGTTTCAGCTGTTTGAACACTAAACTATGATATTATATATAACAATGATTACTACTAGCTTACGATGACGTCTTATAGGATTTTGTGTAACACAAATTTTTTTTTTTTTTTTTTTTTTTAGTTATTATTGAAAATTTCATTTGTTTTTGCTTTTGTTTGTTTGTTAATCGGAATTTTACACTAACTAGTAATCACTTTATTTTGCTCAGTGAAATAGAAGACACAAATTTGCTGCTAGGACTAAAGATGGCAGGAACTGGCTAAATATTGACAATCGTGTAGACCATGATCCTCCTCCATACACAACTTTTGGACTTTCAAGTTTGTAACCAGTTGTTGATGATGGACCTGAAAGTTAATAAATTTGTGGAAAAATGGAAAATAAAATAAAAATTAATTGTTTGAATAAAACTTTTCAAGGAAAGTGTAAAATTAAAATGCTTAAAAATATTTCATACCAAATCGAACACTTTTCATATTAATCTCCTTCAATTTTGACGAAATTTACAGGGATGATAAAGAATATAAAAACACTAGCTAAAGTTGCCCATTCTTAGAATTCTTAGTTTATATTTTTATAATTATTTAAAAATTTTTAAAAACGCGTTACAGACAGAGCCTGGGCTTTTCTGATATTAATATTTGACTCATCCTTATTTTGCCGCTTGACTCCTCCCCCATTTTTAGGAGTGGTCAAAGTTCTGTGGATTTGGATATATTTGGTGAGTAAGCGAATTTTAATAAATTCATATGTTAAAATTGACTACACCAAATCTAATGATTGAGATCTCATATTAACCATTTACCAGTCAGATTTTGGTGAGAAAGAGTGCCTAAAAATTAACAATTTTTCTGTGCTCCCCCCCTACCAAAAAGGACGCCACTGGAAAAAAGTTGTTCTGCGAATTGTAGTTGCTGAGTAGGCGAGTCGAACGGTGAAACCTGTTCCGCAATCAGACTTGATTTACTCGAGTTATGATCGAAAATGTATAAAAATCGATTTCCCCCTCCCCCTCAAACGACCCCCCCCCCCCCTCCTTGAATTCTATTGACCCATCGTCAACCCTTCGTTTAGTTGCAGTCCCAACGCCACTCCGCCCGCCCCAAACCAAGAGGCTTTCCCGCTCCCGGCGCAAGATCATCCGTCACCTTTCTAGAAAGTCGAAACGAGAATTGCCCGAGCAAAACTCGGGCTTGTCAGTGTGCGAACGTAATCCGCGTCACACTCGGGTAAAACTGTCAAGTGGTGAAAGGGGATTCCCTGCAGAATCAAAAATATTACTGTGGTAGCAATTAGATAGACATTTTTTGTAATAATAGTATCTTTTGAAACTTATGTACCTTAAAACCAGTAGAGACATCTAGCGGATTTATTTATATAGTTTTATTCTAAGGCCCTTGATCTCCTTAGCTATCGATGTAAAAAAAATTAAACGAATGTATATCTACAAAAAAATGTCAGTCGAGCACCCGGGAAAGTCTTTTACATTTAATATAAATCATATTGTTTTCGGGTTGTCTACTAACTGAGTACTTTTGTAACCCTCAGAACAAACTTTCTTAGCGATTTTTTTTTTTTCATCAAGGATTTTTGCACAATTAAGTAAGGCTTGAATTGCATACATTTTTTGTATACATTTTGCATAGAGCACATTTTCTTTCAATTTTTAGTATACTGAAGATAGCCGAAGAGCTAAAACCGGTTTACACTCTGCGGTAAATTAATTTCAAGTTAGTGTGGGAGACAACAATTTTAATTTCTATTATTTATGAGCACACTTTCCTTCATTAATTTTTTATTTTTCTTACCACTTTTGCAAATTTATTAGTAACAAACTTTACTTTTACTCAGACATTTTTTTGGGATTGTTTTTCAAAATAAAAGTCACTTAGAAATTTTGCTCCAAAAACTATTCGAAACTTATTAATGGAGAATTTTTTTCATTTGAATTGAACCGTCAGTCGTTGGATTCTTAAACTTAAAGTGTTTTATTCACCACACTGATCAGAGTCTGATTTTGAAAGTTTGTTTTTTTGTTTTTTCATAGAGGCTCCATGTTTTGTTTCTGCACCTCTTTCAAAATTTCTTACTCCATGAAAATTTATGGTTACGGTTCCAAAATAAACGTCAAATTGAAATTATTTGTAATCAAAGTGTAGATGTGGTGTGTAGTGGAATGTCGTCAGGGCTGGTCCGTCGTCTACGTCGACCCATTGCAATTTTTTAGCGTGACAAAGCTTCTCTCAGTGACAGCGAACTTTTACTAACAGCGTGAAAGCAAGCAAACCCCAGGCCCCTAGCGGGTTAACAAAGTCAGGGCGCCTTTTTTAAAATAATTGAAACAAAAATGTTACGGTTGGTTTTCAATTATTTAACGTACATCGACCTTAGAAAATAAAAAAGCAGACTTGAAAATATTACAAATAAATACGAAGTTATATGCAAAGAAAGTTCGTTGCGTGTAAGCATACGCTTAAATTGTCATACGATGAACTTTCATCTTTTCAAAGGAATGGATTACTTCACTATAGTCCACAGACTGGATTATTCCTGACTCTTTGTAAAGCATAGAGAGTGCACTGGGCCTGATCTTTTGTGGAGTGGATCTTAAATAGTTCTTCACTCGTTTTAGCGCTGAAAATTACCGTTTTGCTGAGCAGCTTGACCCTGGTGTACACAACAACATCTGGAGCTCTATTTCCACATTTGGATAAATGTCCAAAAAGTCTTTTTCCAGGATGTACTTGTATAACTCCAGAGCCGATAATTGTTTTCCCTGTGTAGGTGTAGCGGATGGCAAATTAGCTCGCAGATGCAGACACTCGTTTGCCAAAGTCCCGTCTATATTTTCGAGATAGAAGGATTTCAAGCTCCGTGCGCCCTCGCGGATATCTTGAGTTTCCAAGTTATTAGCTTCAGAAACACGTCTTTGTAGTTCTGCATCCTGTCCTGTCAATAATGACGTTGAAAACGGTAACTCTGAATCCGTTCCTGCCAGATGGTGTGATCCTGATATCGTTTAATTTTTACTTCATCAATTAAGAGTTTGCCGCCCCCAAAAACTTTGAAACCCTCTGCCTATTGGTAAATCAGCTCTTGCAGGAACGATAAAGTGAATTAAAGTTTTTTTTAATGTCTAGTGTCGTATGTCCTCTATGTATACCATATCGGTTCCTGGTGGGACCCCCTAGAAGGTTGGGTTCCTTGCAAGCTGCCTAGTTTATCTAGGCAGAAGTTCGCCGTTGAAAACATGTGTGCGCGCTCATTGGTTTGCAAATTACAAATAAAGTTCTTTAGTATCAGTGAATACGATCAGAAAGGGAAGCGAAAACATGCCTATCGTCATAGTAAAGCGGGAAAAACAGTGCTAACTTTTCCAACCTCGACCTCAGTAAAACTTTAAGAATCTCAACCTGGTGAATTCTGCCAATTTTGTATGATAGCAGTTAATTTGGCTGTTGGCTTAAAAATTAAATTTTTTTTTTGTAATAATTTACTACAGCAGGAACAACTTTTCACGTTAGATATGCTTCCCAAATTTTTTTTTCAAAAAATTTCCCGTACACTTTTTCCCAATAACAAAAATTAGCTGTCAAAGCTGACCAAGTTCCAACAGAGTAGAGAGTAGATTTACTCGAGTTCAACCTCAACCTGGTCGACCTCACCAACTTTGCCATTAGGTTCTTCATAACCTGATCTCATATATTCTACAGAACTGTCAAAGTTGAGGCTGACACTGAGGTTGGAAAGGCTAGCAATGTGTTTCCCGCTTAAGCATTGTGAGTGTGTTGTGTGGCTCAAGCTTGATGTGATATGACGCGATGAGGCAATTCCACATGCTGCCCAGGTTGGACCATTTATAAAGTCAAGGTTGGCCCACCATGGTTGTGCGCTTCGAAGATGCCCAAAAAACGTCCAGAACCAGTCCCAACGAAGTTCGCCTATAAAATACCAGCTAAAAGGAAATGCTCGCCCAAAAAGCGCAAAAAAAGCCCTCTTCGGATAATGCAAGAGACAAGTGCATTTGAAGTGCGCCAATATAATGACGCGCATTACATTTGCCGGGAATGCGATTCCGAAGAATAAATCACTCAAGTTTTACACAATCGAATAAAAACAGAAAAATGCAAGAATCATTCAATTAATTTTTTCAGGTCATTTTCAATCATTTCAGCACATATTCCGTTGCTTTTCAGCGATGGGCCAAACTAGACCGCACGAGCCGACCTTGACAGTTTTTAACTTTTTTATAAATACCTATATTTTTTCATTTTTCACTCAATCAAATTGCGATGTTCAGAAAAAGTGTTCCTTTTTCCCAGATCATTCAAAAAATTCGCTTGGATTGACCGAATTCTTTCTTAAACGGAATTTATGGGTAAAAATCACAAGGGTGGTCTACCTTGACGACATTCCCCGACATTTTATCAAAGAGGTTCATTTTTTTTTTACTAAAATTATAATGGACGAACATTGTCAGGTAGGTACTCTACTTTCTTGCTATCTGTTCATCTTATTCCCGTCCCGGACCGGGCAAAGTTCAGTGCAGATCTGGTTCAGTTCAGTGCTTGTTCGGTTTTGTTGAAAAGAATTTGCCATAAGAGAACTCACTGTAAATTTTTATGGGATTTTGGTTCTTACAGCAAAAGTCTCTAGTTTCTACTAGGATTTATATACACAACACTGAAATCTCGAAGTCCCATAAAAAACTGAAAATCTAAACCGAATACATCCGTAATTTTTTGTACATCGATAGCTAAGGTCTAGGCTTTAGAATAATATTATAAAGATAAATTCGCTAGAGTTCACTACTGAGCCAGAAGTCGATAAGTTTGAAAATGTACTATTATTGATAAAAATTTCGCTCTACTTGGTACTACAGTAATATTTTTTGTTGATACTGCAGGAAATTCGCTTTAATATGAGACCACAATCATTAGATTCGGTATAATCAGTCCTAAAATGAATTTTTGAATATACGATTTCTTATCAAATACACTCAAAACCTTGACCCCTCCTAAAAAGGAGGAAAAGAGTCAATATTGCATTGTGAAAATCGGCTAAAAGTGTTAGGTTTGGTATGAAATCACTGCATATATACACATATATATAACCAGTGATGCCATATGATTTTTTTTTATTTATTCTTTATTTTTAAGGTAATGAGAAAAAGTTAGTAAAATTAATTAATTAATTCACTTACCGTCACCGGATCCAGCACCGGAACCATGAATATTATTGTATTCATCGTCATCTAGATCGTCTCGAAGATTTCCTGAACCTTCTTCTATGTCGTGTCGGGCCATATCTCCTTGAATATCAGAGTATGCCCGTGGATTTGTTGGTAACTATAAAGAAAAACAAAAATATTCCTATAAGAAAATTTTGTTGCAAAAATAAGACTTGAAGTAGAATTTTATAAGAGAAGCAAATGAAAACAGACGACACTCTATTTTGGTAATAACTATTGTGCAGAATTTCAAAGTATTCTGCGGTATACAGGGTGTCCCGTAAGTAGTCTGGCACTCAAAGTCTATGGATAGGTCATGTTAGACCAGCAAAAAGAAAAAAATTGATTGGGTAGGGGGAAGGTAAATCTTAACGGTTTCGGAGATAAGGGGATTTAAAGATATTTGGGTATGTTTTTATAGATCACCCTGTAACTTCTGAACGTTACACCCTATGACGATGATTTAAAATATTTTTTGTATTGATAATCGTTGGACCTTTCCAATGGTCTATAAAACTTTTCGCCTCCTGCTTCGGAATTTTTAGTCGGTTTTTTTTTTATTTAACTACTATTTTTATCAAAAAATAAGTCGTCAACACCAATTTTTCATTTTGGATTTAAGAAGCCCAAAAGCTTCGCTTTAAAATGGCCTATCACACTCTGTACCCAAAATGTAACCTTTTCTACGCTTTTTGCACTTTTTCTTTAAAATGGCGTAAAAAGCTCCTCCCTCTAAAAATAATTGCCTACTTTTTGGCATTTATTGAACTGTTTGAAGCTTTATAAATAAAATATGAAAAATTGTTGTAGATAACGTGCTTTTTGATAAAAATAGTAGTTAAATACAGAAAAAAAGTAGTTAAAATTTCGAAATTTAACTTTTGTTGAGCTATAATTTAAAAAGGTAGAAAGAAGGGGAAAATTGATATACCATTACAAGGGTACCAATCAATATCAATTTTTTAAATTATCATCATCGGAGGGTGTAATGTTCAGAAGTGACAGGGTGATATATAAAAACATACGCACATATCTTTAAGTTTCGTTATATTGGAAACCGTCAGGATTTCCACAAAATATACAATTTTTTGCTTGTCTAAGCATCAGCTATGAGCTATCATCACATACAGGAATAGAGAGTGCAACAAACAGGAACACTGATAAGCTATACTGTACAAACTCATCTGTCAGTGGGTCTTGATTCGTGGTGATAACACTAAATATAGCTTCAGCTTCGGAAAAAACTCTTCTGCGCACCATGAAGGCTTAAACCGCCCATTAGTGGGCGGTAGGGATCACGTTGATTACCCCCAACCTTTAATGAATACCCGTCCGTATGTAATTTCGTATGGTCACCCATAAGTGCAAGTCTGATCGTTGAAGTGGTCTTTCGCATATATTCCTAGAACGGTTCGTCGGACAGTAAAGGGCGCCATACACCATCAGTTTTGCCGTGGTTTTAAAAACCACGTTTTAGTCGAGATAAGAACCTAAAACGTGGTCAAGAAAAAGCCCCACACACCATCCAACTTGACCACGTCTTGCCATCATCTTGTAGTGTCCATTTACAGCAACAACATGTGACCAAACATTGTGATTATTTCATGAAAAACGGTTTTCACAGAAGCGCAGGAACATTTTATGAGAGTAAAACCTGAAAACTCCGCCACTTCTCATTTATTTACGAAAACGAAATATTTTCCATTCTGTTTCGTTGCATGCAATTTGCGCTGTCACATTTTTTATCTTTATTCATAAAAATTTTAAAGAGAGTTTGATTTTTTTTTTTATTATTTTTTTCTTTCTTTCTTCCTTTTCTTGCCGTGTGTACATTTAAATGTAAAACACTCAGAAATCTCGCCTACTTCTTAGCTTAGTATTAAGTTAACTTTGATTATGAACGAGCAAAACAGTAAAACCACGGCAAAACTGATGGTGTATGGCCTTGCCCATGTCTTGCCCACGTTTTGAGAAAGATATTTCTGGCATGACCTGAATTCTGGTTTTAGTAGATATCCGAACCTCAAAACGTGGGGTTCGCCATACACCATCAGTTTTGCCGTGGTTTTACAGTAAAACCACGGCCAAACTGATGGTGTATGGCCTGCTTAAGAATGATTATAACCAATTTCATAGGATTTCTGAAGAACTTTTCAGTACAATAAAAATTTCTAGGGCTGCTGATCGTTTTTACAGTTCATGTAACAACCTTCAATTTTTGTATGGACTATACCAGGGGTCGGCAACCTGCGGCTCAGTAGAATTATACTTGTGGCTCTTGAGTATTTTAATAGTTAATGTTGAAAAATGAACTGTAATATTGCAATTGCCAAACAAATATAATAATCCTGCTCACACATCAAAATCCGCGAGAGATCGCATGCTTGTAAATTCAGTTTAGCTAACCTTACTCTCCACACTCAAAACCAAAGTGAATAGAAACAGAAGCGTTACCAGGACACTGGAAGAACATTCGTGAGCTTTGGAAGTCAGCACCTTTTAGTAGTGAGCCTTACAAATTTTTTGAAAAAACCCATCATGCAATGCGGGGAATTTCAGCGAAATATTTGTTTACTACCACACTTCCAATTTGTTCGAATCGAAAAGACCTTAAAAAAGCGGATTTTAAGTTGAAATTTCTTAATAAAATTCCTTAATTTGAGTTACCTTTAACTTCTATTAATTTTCTCGTTCAAACTGATTCAAATGATCCGATAAAAGAATCCAATCGAATTATTTTAACAATTTTGTGCGAAAAAATTAACTGAAATCAAAGGGGACTAAAACGAGTTCGCGAGAATCTTAGGTAACTTCTAAAAAAATTTCTATTCAAGGCTGATTTTTCAAGCTCTTTTTGCTTCAACTCGAACGAATTCAATAATAGAGTCCAGTTCCATCTTCTTAATCGTATCGTCGTATTCAGGTTGTAAAATTAACAGTGAATTTTTTGTCACCGCTATTGTAAAAATGCAAGAAACTCTACTCTAAGCCACTAGTGGCGAAGGTGTGCGAGTTGAATTTTACACCATTCCCAACTATTGATAGAGCTAAATTTGAGTTACAGTTGTTAGATTTGAAGAACAAAGATATATGGACAGAAAAGTTCACAAATGTGCAGTCAGAACTAGAAAATTTAACTAGAGAGAAATGAAAATTGGCTGTCAGACACCAGTGGAAGGATCTTTTAAAATGTAGGAAGGAGGAAGACATTATATTTGAACATGGAACTGTCCTTCCTCATTTTTATGATCAAGTGAAAATATTCATTTGGCTTCTTGATAATTTCCGGATCTACTTACTACTGTGAACAATTATTTTCAAATATGACGATTATTAAAAATAAATTAAGAACTTCGCTTAATGACGAAAGCCTCGAAAGTTTCATGAATTAAAAACATCTGAATATTCATCAAATTTGGAAAAACTTTGTGTCTGTACACAATTCCAAAAAACTCACTAATATTACATATTTGCGTTTATATTATCTTTTACATTTAATATTTATTTTAAGCAAAGCTATATGTATAACTTACTGAAATTAAGTTCTAAAAAAAGTTTTTCAATTTTCTTAAATACGTTGACTAATATGTTCAGTTAGTATGCAAAATGGAATGTTTTGATTTCACAATAAATACATGTTTCACAGTAGATTACGGTTATATTAATTTTTGTAATACATATTACCGATGTATATACTTATATTTGGCTCTTTAAAAAAATTATTTATCACATCGGGATAAAATGGCTCATAACTCCAGAAAGGTTGCCGACCCCTGGGCTATACTAAGAAGGAATTGCCCGATTTAATCTATTTTTGAAATAACTTTTAAAATTTTTATGGGTGCCTAATCCATTTTGCTCTACCAGCGTTATTGCGATGAGTTACAAACGGAATGACAAGCTTAGAACACTCTATAAATTTCATCTAGGGTATAAATAGAGAAAGTACAGTAAAAGAAACTGGATATTTCCAATTCAAGTGCGGAATAAACTATAAAAAATCTTAGACCCGGTTGCTGTTACTCTCATGTGAAAAAATAACTTCAAGGACGTCTAAAGCTTCAATGGAGCAGATATTAGAATCGACCAAAGCCTAGCGATGATCAAAATATTGATTAAGATTTCCAGAATAAGGAACATGTAACAGCTAACTGGATATGGTTTAAACTAGATTGATATTTTCGAAGAAGTTCCATTAAGATATAAGGATGTAAATCAGTTACTTATGCCCGAAGATGCTAACGGAGTCCACACTAGGAATATTTCAAAATACCAATTCCAAAAGAAAATCTGGATAACTTTTAAAGTAGTCGACATGAGTTTATGAGCGAAGAAACTAGACAAAATAATAGTTCACATTGGGGGTGTAAAAAACTGCACGAACATCACCAACGATCCTGTGTTCGGTTTAAGAAAAAGAAAAAAATTGATAAACATGTAACTTCAGGTAAAAATAGCAATGTTGTAGCAATTAACTAAATATTAGAAGAAAGGATTGTTACAAACAATTGAAGAGAAAGAGCTCAGCAGATGCTCTCAAGGAAAGACGCAAGATTTCACTGTATAAATTCTAAATTTTCTATCAAAATGTAGGGAACCGGAGAAGATCGAGTCCACCTTTATTACTTAACTTCTAGAGACAAAAAGTTTCACAAAGGGAATGATGCAAATGATGTAAAATATTTTTTTTTTGTTTCATATGTAGGTACTTACCGCATTCACTATCGTTGACCTTAATTTTATTAATTTATCGACTAGTTCATTTAATTTTGTAACTTGTGCGTAAGAGTGTGTTACAAGTGGAACTTCAGGATTATATCGTTGAGCATCCACCCCAGTTGACATCACAGTTTGTGTATAATCTCCAATTTTATCACCAGTCCAACAATGTCGATCATTACGTTGATATTCTTCATCTTCACAAAGACTGAAAAGAAAGTAAAAAAAAAAGTTATTAACAAATAATAATAATAATAATTTATTCATTGCTGGACGATATACACAAGGTTTATAATTTTTTTTAGTATAGGTATAACTGGTATAAGTAGGAAGTGGCGCTAGATAAAGTTATAAAAGTAAATGGAGAAAAACGAATACAAACTAAGAATCATAATAATTAATAATAAAAGGTGAGACATGGTCGAACTTTCTTAATCCATAAATGAACCGAATGAAGTCATTGAAAGCGACCTCCCACTTATGTGCACATGAGCTATCCAATACGAACCATAATTTTCCCAGTACGGCATTTTTTTTAAATCTTCCCACTAACGTTGTCATAACACTTATTATTAGATTGATCCCGAGCTTAGACACCTTACTCAGAATAGCTAATGGAATCCCGTTAAGAGCAATCGGAAGAACAACAATTTCATTACAGGCTCGATTATACAATGTTATACAGTGAGACTTCCTAGAATTCAATAACAAACGATTACGCTTTGACCAATTATGTATCCTTTCCAGGTCAGCATTTACTATATGTTCGATGAAGTCTTCAAGAAAACCGATTGGTCTGCTTAGATAGATCTGTACATGACGTCGAAATAAACACGGATTTTTGACATCGTGAAACACATCTGGAAGATCATTAATGAAAAACTAAACAGTAGCGGACCCAGTATTGAACCCTGAGGTATACCACGCATGACAGTATACCATTGACTTTAATTCTCTGGCTACGATCTGAAAAATAAAAACTGTCAACCATAGTGACAGCAGAGGTAGTACAGTTAAAAAATTTGTGAAATTTCTCTGTAAGTAAGATGTGATCAACATAGTCAAAAGTTTTAGAGAAATTCAGTAATATCAACGTCGTGAGGTTATCCTGATCGAGGGTAGCTCTTATGTTGGAAGAGAAGTTGAGGACAGCAGTTTCGCCATTATGGTATGGACGGAATTCAGATTGTCAACGCGTCAGCAAGGTATTTTTTCGACATAAGAAAGAATTGGCGTGGACATTACCTTTTTTTCTTAGCAATTTGGACCAACAATAAAAAAGGCTTATTGAGCGGAAGCCAGCCAAATATTGGAAAATATTTCGGTATGGGTAACACAGCGACAACTTTTCAATTGCTAGAGAAATTATGAATCATGAATTTATAAAGCGGAGAACATAGCTACTAATGAAGAGGAATAATAGCGGGTAATCTACCATATAGATTTACTTTAATTACTTTATTATTAATAATTATGTAGAATATAATATACAGGGTGATTCAGATCAAGATACCTTCCGGTATACCACGTGATTCCTTGAGGTAAGATGATCAAAAATTGTTCCACATACCCCCCCCCCCCCACAGCTACTATTCTTGGCTATTTAATAAGCCAACAATAACCACAAAATCTATAGTGTGGTTCAAAAGTTATACTCATTTATTCCCACGAATATTGGCGAAATCTTCAACTGGCCACAACTCCTAAAGGAAGGTTTCTAAGGGGGGGGGGGGGGGGGGGGGTTATATGGAACAATTTTTTGATCAGCTTGCCTCAAGGAACGCGTAGTATACCGGAAGGTATCTTGATCTGAATCATCCTGTATATATATTATAGCCATTAACTAAATGAAAAGACTATAACGGGGGAGGTAGTGTTGTGAAAGGGAAATTTAATTAGTAAAGTATTATGTATATTAAATATATTAAAAGAAAAGAGATTTTTTATTATGTTAAAATTTTATCTCCTGAATTATGCTTGAATGGTGTGAAATATGGTCAGAAATATGCCCGAATATTGTGGTTCTCGTCACTACTTCAAAACTATTGAAATATGCTTGAATATTGTGCTTCTCTTCATTGGTTCAGAAGTACCGAATACATCCCCCAAAGACTACAGCATAAAAGTAATGAGAAACTGTTGCTTCCGTCCTAATAGTGCAGGCTTTTCAGTTTTGGTAGCGCTCTTACATACGCATATAAAACATTTAAAAACGCAACAGCGGTTATATGTGTTAGTGTTTACCCCTGAATTTTTTCCTGGCTGCCTATCCTTTTTCACTGGAGCTGGAAGGCTTCGTTTCAGGCCTCTCGAACTAAATTTTCAGTACTTTTGTGCTATCAGGGAATCAATTCAATAACTTTAGAATCAATACAAATTTATTGAATAAAAATGGAGACAATAATTATATTAATTATTATATTTCAGTCTCACTCCTCATCTCTCATTCAGAATAACACTGTATCGTTGAAAATAGAAAGAAAAAGAAATACTTAGAATGTCAGTTGTCACCTTTCCGTAGAAGTGATAAGCCATAGTAACCCGAAATAACAGTTTCATTATTTTTTTTACAAACTTTGACAATTTCATTTTAACAAAATTTAGCGAAAATACGTTTATTTTAAAAAAAACAATGGTAATACAAGCGTTTGTATGTACCGAAGAGCTTTTGGTTACAACTGCAAAACTAGTTACGAAAAGTGTACGTGAAATTCTCTCGTGTGATCATGCCATTGCATCATGTGAGGTAAACTATTGAACATTGAATATTAATTATTGAGAAAAGAAAACAATTATAATAATTTTTAATTTTCAGGCGTGCCCTTGTGGCTGCAGAGTAGATAGCTATTGGGGGAATTGCCTCTTTTTTACAGCAGCACTAGGCTTCCCGTTGTTAGCGATTATTGGTCAATCTATCAACATAAGAAAGAAAGTTCGAAAATGAAGAATGTGATAAATGCGCGGTGTCCCGTTATTATAAATTCAAAATTTTTTCAGTTTAATTTACAAAAAAAAGAAAAACAATAGTAGCTATTTATTTTTTAGAGAAAATTAAATTATAGAGATGTGAGCAAGGGTATGAGAATTTAACAAAAAAAAAAATAAAATAAAAAAAAATTGAAAATAAATTAACTAGATAAAAGGGATGGGTGCAATCAAAAAGCAGTGAACTACCCTTTCAGTGTGTAGTTCATTGTTCGAATAGTACAATCAAAAAATAATGAAGTATAACTAAAGTTATATGATTATATTTGTTTGTACAATGCTTTATAAAATAAATTTACTCTTGTAACGCAGCATGGAAGTTCTTTTCCGGATATCTTCCTTTAAATTTTCATTTACACATCGGTTACGTTTGATTTGATTTTCAATTTATTAAGTGCGGAATTGAGCTTGTTAGTTTGCAGATGAGAGGCTGCAAAAATCTTGAACGGAGAAATTGGTTCGTGTGAAACTTTCACAAGATTGTGGGAACATTAAAATTAATTGTGAAAAAAAAAAATAGTCTGTGCAACTCGTTTTTATTGAAGCGTTTATTATGGAAGATGAAACGAATGTAGGTTTACGGTATATCTACAATACATATGTATATATTATCATAGATGGCACAAGAGCTAGATGTCGCATGCAGTATCAAAAAAGTATACAAAATTTATATGGTTGGGTGGTCCATTCCGGAATGGACCACAACATTTGAAGTGATTTATAACGTCGAATGATTCATATTTTTTCGAATCTGAAGTGTTGAGGAAGTCGATTATGTATACGAAATTGTCGAGCTGAGCTGTTTATTTTCCTTTCATTCGTAACAAAATCAGAGAAACTAAGGAATCGGGGTAAAATTCGAAAGTCTCATTTCTTACTTAAATTCGAGATTACTTCGAGATAGCGAACTCTTTGCTAAAATGTTTCCAGGTATCCCATGATACAAAGATCTTTGGATCATGCAGGTATCCTCTAGCGAAGAACTCGCTTTCTCGATGTAATCTCGAATTTAAGAAAGAAATGAGAATTTCGAATTTCCCCCCGAGTTTCTTTCGTTTATCTGATTCAGTTACGAATGAGAGGAAAATAAAGAGCTCGGCACGACAATTCCGCTTTTTGATCGAGATTTCTCCATTTCTTTGATTTTGGAATTACAATGAAATGATACAGCATGCGTCTATGCTTCGAATTTACTGAGATTCCTTCGTTTCTCTGAGTAAGATATAAATGACTCATCACTTACTGGTAATGTTGAAAACAAACAAAAATAATTGATGTGTTTAGTGGCATGTACTGACATGTCTAGTGTTTATCGGATAAGTGATTAAGTGATTAAATTAAAGGTGTAATAAAGTGATCAAGACAATAATGTCCACGGACCTTATTCCCCCTCCCCCCCTTAAAATAATTAATGTCCATTTCCATGGCCCTAATAGTGTCCATAAAAACTCGTTTTGTGAGAATCGCTTAAGACACGAGAATAGCTCCCTTATCTTAATATATAACAAATATATAACACCACTAAAACAAACACGTTGTTCGCATTTACTTCGTTTTTAAGACGAATTTCGGTTCGTCTTAAACTGTATAACAATTCGCTATCGAGACAATATATCGAGTTGATAAGTCGATAAACATATGTTTCTTTTACTACACTGGTAATCTGTTTTCAATTCGGTATCGAGTTCGTTCTCGAAGTTTAAGCCCGATATTACGATCTACTCGCAAATCGTTTTTGAATCATGATGTGCGTAGGGATTCCTGCAAACATTTTGTTGGGTTTCCGTATTTCCGAGTAGTTCTCGAAGAGTAACAATCTAAGAATTTTTCGATCTTACTAATTTCTCTTGACATATTGCCTTCAGATTCAGAGAACCTGCAGTATAATCGGAGAATTATCGATATAAGATTTTTTCAGATTGTGCATAACAAAGCAAGCGTCCCAAGAGCCATTATTTTCAAGTATTCGGCCGAAAAAAACAAAGCTATATAGAGATGTCAGTGCTGAGGAAATAGAACTTCCATTTGAGAAATGCTGAATGTTTCTCATACGTAGTTTGATTGCCTATTTTCAATAAGATATCGAGTAGCTTTCACAAAGCGTAGCTTACTCGTTTTTCCATTTTGAAATCGTATAGTTTTTACGAAGAAATCTGGAATAAATATGATCCATATATAGGACCAATACACCAATTCTTTTTGAAAAAGTACCGAAAAGACGAATCGATATCGAGTCGTCATTCCTTTTTCTTCGTTTTTAGCTAGAGATCGAGTCGATTGAGCGATCTAGGTGATTAAGCGAATCGTTTCCGATTCGATCTTTACTCGTAACTCATACTTGTATCCTTGCGATTGAAAAAAGTAATTTTTCAAAATTCTAAACCTGCGCTACGCGAATATTAGTGAAGTACTGAAAGTAGTCAAATAGATCGCTCTTCATCTTTGCTTAATTTAAATCCTTCCGGAATTTCAATAAAGTGCAAAGTTGCTTTAATGTTTAGGGACCTTCTCTACCAACTTTTTAGAGCTATCAACTTTCTCATAATATCTCTGCGATTAACCGTTAAAATATATTACTGGGAGTGCAAATTAGTTCGGTCCGTTTTCATGCAAAAACCTTATTTTTTACTGTACTAAATATGCCAAGTTTTGTGTCAACTAAGTGCAGCATTTGCGGAAAGTTTTAGTTTTCTGTTTTAATTGGAAGAAAAGTGCAGCTAAAGCCCATCGAATGCTTGTGGAAGTTTGTGGTGACAAATTCTTAACTTATAAATCATTTAGGGAATGGTTTCGAGATTTTACCACACCCGCCGTATTTTCCGGACATTGTTTCTTCTGATTACTAATTCTTACGACGGATGCAACAAGATTTGGTAGGTCACCAGTTCATTTCTTACGCAGAAATCGAAAATTGACTCCAAAATTTGGATTGCCTCAAAAGATTAGACATTTTTTCGAGAATTGCCTGAGAGGAAGTCAAAAGTGTGTAGTAGTGAACAATGGACAAAACTTTGATTAATCTGTTCATTCATTTTGTTTATTGGGGTATTTCATATAAAGTAACTGGATTTGTTTTGGATAATCTACCCATCCATATTATTCTAACCAAAACTTCACAAAATTCAACCCCACTCGACTAGTTTCGTTTAGTAAAAAGGCTAGATTATGCTGTATAAAATTCGTGTACGTGTGATAAGCATTTGTTGTTGACTCGGGTGCTATGATAAAAATTTAAAATTTATTATTCCCTCGATAGGTGAGAAAGATCAATGATCATTCGTTCGTTCGTAGATTTTTAAGCAATTTTCAAATTTTAATTTTAATCATTAAGTAATGGGCTGTCAGTTGTATATAAAAATTGACAGTAATTTGATTTTAATTTAAAAAAATTGTTGGTAATTGATCTGTTTTTTTTTTTTTTTTAAATCAAATTAGAAATGAATGATTATTGATTGTGCCCGTCTGTGTAGACAATTAGATAGATAATCGTTTGAGCTTCCCAATGCCCCATAATATATGTTTTCTTCATGGACATGTTTTTTTAAATCAAACGAATTCCTTAGAACGTTTTGAATACCTACAGTGGAAAAAAGATACTGCTGAAGCATTCTGGATAGTTTTTTCGTTATTTTACATATATTGGCTAAACTTGCTGTTCAGCGACTTCGGGGTGCTGATTCTGAGCTTTTGCCGTAATTTTTGTGGTATAGTTTTGTCACATATTTTAACATTTAACCTCTATTTTTGGTACTTTGGTTTTTACCATAGTTCATTTTGATTTACCTTTTTCTTTCAATATAAAATAAAATAAAGTGAATTTGCAGTGATTAAATGTCAAAATACATAAAACACGACAAATTTGTCAACTGCTTCGAGGTTGTCACAAAAGTTTTGAACAATGGTAAGTGAATATTCTACACTTACTTAGAGCATTACAAAGTGCTTTAATTCAAAATTTTATTTGTACATGTGCATTTGTAATGCTAAGTATCATTTTCTATTCATTCGATGTCTAAATTTTCTCAGAGGTAGAAAATTTCAATGTGTCGTATATTTTAACATTTTGATATGATAAAAGATCAGGGGGTGATTCTGATCTTTTGCCGTACTATTTGGGCGTGTTTTTTGACATATTTTGTCGTACTTTTTTTTTTCAACACAGTTCATTTTGTGTCTTCACTATTATCTACCACAAAATGAACTTAAATGAATTTTCGGTGAACAAACGTCAAAAAACACGCCTAAATATGCGACAAATTAGTCAACTACTCAAGAGGTTGTGACAAAAATTTTATACTGTAAATGGATATTCTATGCCTAATTAGAGCAATAAAAGTGCTTAAATTCAATAATATTTTTGAATTTGTAATAAAAAGATTTTTGGCAATCAGCTAAAAAGTCCCATGAAGTCTGAATTGTTTTGTATAGATGCCCCTTTTTTTTATTTTATTTGTAATTTCGGTAAATTTAATGGAAAATAACACAATTTCTTTGCTTAATAAGGAAAAGAATTTAATTGAGAGACTAATTATAGCTCTAATTATATTGGAAAACATTGATATGAATAATAGGCCAGTCAAAGAAGACAATCAATTCACCTTACTTCCAACAGTTATTAAATTTTAACGGAATGTTGGGTGAGGTAAATTAATAATAAATTTAATTCTGCAAGCATCACTAAGGACGGAAATATGCGAAAATTTGCAAAATAAAAAGTTTTTAAAACTTTTATAAAGAATAAAAACTGTTAACATTTCTTATGTACATTTTAGGTGCATATGTATATGTATGTATGTATGTTACATACGCAATAGAATTTGAGATGCCTTGGCAGTTCGTCATCTGTGTTGGAACTTATTACTGAACTCGAGTCGATCAGAATAAAACCATGCAGACGAAGGAAAAATTAAACACAAATTAAAGAAATCGAATAGCAAAAATCCACAAAACAGTGGATGAGCGCAATTTCTTCATAAAGGCACTATACAAAAATTTGTTTTTAACTATATTTGACTGACTAAGAAATGAGAAAGGAATGAATTTCAATAACTGAAATTTTGTGTACACTTGCTAGGTATGTAGAATATTGAGAGCAAATTCCTGTATAATTATGATATGAGGACTTTTTTCAGTTGCCTTTATTCACTATATTAGTAGGGTAGCTATGCTGGTTCGGGCCCAAAATCCCATCTTATTTCTTATGGAGGTCCAAATTTACTTTTGCAGCTATCTCGCTCACACGCATCATCCTACGAAGACGGAGTGTAAACAAAACCGCGATCACGTACGAAAAACAAGTTCGATTCGCGATCCAAACGCGAAAAATAAGCCCTCCCCTTGAGTAGATACACTGCATGAATTCATATGTGTCCGAACATAGCAACTCTGTTTTCATTTTTCAGATCAACAGTGGCACACGGTATAGGCACGCCTCTGTTTTCTGCAAGTTGTTTTGAATTCCGCCATTTACTTTACACACACAAGTGGTACAAAAAGCAACTTTAGTCTCATCAACTTTCACTTTTCCCGTGCATACGCTCAAATCCCATATGATTTACTCTATAGTGGAACATGGGTGTAAAGTTTGCGATTGCCTATAATGGTGCCTGGTGGCCTGGTAATCTGGTTTTTGCCTTTAGCTTGACAATTGTCATTAGTAATTGGCTACATTTATATTTCTAATAAACTATAATTTTCTATTTTTACACACGTAAGACGCAAGTGTGTGTGTGCAATGTACCAATGTCCTCCAATGACGTCATACTCCTCATCTTGTGTGGGAGAGAGATAGAGACGGATGATGCGTGCGAGCGAGATAGCAGCAAAAGTAAATTTGGACCTCCATAAGAAATAACATGGGATTTTGGGCCCGAACCGGCATAGCTACCCTACTTATATTGTCAAAGTGTACATGACTTTTTACAAAACTTCGCTTGACGGTCAAAGTGATTAACTTCTGTCATTTTGTGTTCATTTTTAGTTCACCACAACCTGAATGAGTTGAATAACATTAAAAAGGAAGAAGAAAAACACTTAAGTACGACAAAAGATCAAAATCACCCTCCAGAATCAGCACCGATATTTGTAGTTGTACGTATGTCAATATTGGAAACTGTTTTAAAGGAACAAAAGTTAAAATTTACTTACTTATCAACAATTTTTGAATAGAAATCTTTGGACTTTTCTACAGTTGACAGGAAATGTAAAAGTTCAGCATCTGGTGGTGTTGCCCATTTTATTGAACCTTGTTGAAGTGGTTTGATATCTACCGTAATTGCCTTATCGACTGGAATCAGCTTTGGTGTACCACAGGTCTTTTTTACCTGAAAAAAAAATTCAAAAAAAATATTTAGGTACATAATAAATAAAAAAAAGATCTTAATATTAATTTGTTGATAGGAAATGATAAATTCACAGCTATCATTTTAATAGCGTGTTACTTTCTTGAATATAAAGTTTCATTATTTTGAATGTATTTACCTACTTGGAAGTCAGGGAACAGGACAGGTAGAAAATTTTTTTTGAATAGAAAGAAGCGGAATTTTGTCATTGCAGGGGATACCCTATGCTACAAGGCATAGCTTAACAGGAAGGAGACAGGGATAGGATTAGAGGCAAAAGGAGATTAGCGGAGTTGCTGACATACTGACCGGACCTTTGCAAATTGTAAGCCCACTGAAAGACAGAAGATGGTAGAATGTTCCACATTCGCATAGTTCGGGATAAAAGTGAATCACGGAATTTTACTGTAAAGGCACTTTCACATCAAAACCAAAAACCGAAAAATGTAAACCGAAATACTCAATTTATTCCGCTTTAAAACAAGTTTTTTGCTCCAATGATTAATAAAATCATGGCAAATAGGATAAACTAATAATTTTACTAAGAAAATAGAATATTTATCTCAGATTTTTAAGAAAAACAGAACTTTTATCTTTTTTCGGCCGAAAAATGAAATTTCGGTTTCCACATGTGGAACGTTTCGGGACGAAAATTTTTTTTTTTGTCGTACTAAACCTCACTTTTGTGTTTACATTGAAAATTATATTATTTTATTTTATTATTTATTATATTATTATAATATGGATAGGGATTTCGAAATAAAATTAAAATACGCTTTTCCGTCACAACTTTTATGATAATTAAAAAGTTTTCGGTTTTTGATGTGAAAGCAAAAGCGAATTTACGGCGTAGAGCTTATCGGTTTTCAGTTTCGATATGAAAGTGCCTTAAGCCCGAAATTATTTTGAAGATTGAAAAGTGCGCAGGTTGCAGTGCGAGTATTGCGTTGATTTGCAGCAACGCGACTAATGAAAACTTCTCCTTCGCTATTAATTGTCCTACAGTAGACAACTTTGCTATATGCTAGCTCGGAGACATCACACAACCCCTACGAATATGAATTTTTAATATGGCTGGGAGGTTTCTTTTAAAATCATTTCATTTTGAAGAGTATTTTGTGGTATTGGCTCATCTATAACAACTGGATAAAGCCATTCCAAAGAGTCAAAAATTTGCGAGGACTCTGATAATATCCGTTGGTTTACTAGGTGGGCCATTGGGAAGTTGGAAAGTGCTTTGATTTTGGTTCCATTCAATCTTCAATATATTGATAACCTTTTGTTTGTCTGTGATGATTAACGGATGCTGTTTCTCAGAGTTATTTTCGATTAGCTCAGGGAATAACTAGTAATAAGTGCACGACGCCCATGGCGATACTGGAAGTCATGCTTGATTTATTGCTGCTAGACCTCCTCTGCAGGAGTGTAAAGGCCGTGACACATTAAAAGCAGAAAGCAGCGACAGAAGCAGAATTTTTTCTGAACACATGCAACTGTTCGAGCACTAATAAATTGAAAGTTGATCAAATCTCAAAAATTCTGCTTCTGCTCAGAACTGCCAATATAAAGAGTGTTAAAATTTTTATTTCGCTGTTGGCGTCCTTTCTTTTAGAAGTGTCAAAAGTATCAAAATGTCTATGGAGGAAAAATTAATTAATTTTGTAAGAAATAACAGAATGTTATTTGATAAATCGTGTCGCTCCTTCCGCTACTCAGACGAAAAAGAAAAAAAATGGCAAGAAATTTCTAGGCAACTAAATATTTCAGGTAAGCTTTTTGTCAACAAAGTGATGATAAATCACAAAAATAAATTCTGCTTACTATAAACTTACTGTTACCATTTCATTATAGTGGAGCTTGCTAAAAAGAGGATCAGGCAAAATTGTCACCAAAAAAATTTGCTGAATTGCAAATGAAATTGATAGCTGTAGTCAATGACGCTATTTTAGAATAGTTACATATCGGTTGTGTTAAAGTTAATCGGTTACTGAATGGGCTGTATTCATGTACAAGACTGAAGTGCATTATTAGTATATTAAGTTAAAAAAAATCTTTTTATCGCGCATTTACCACTTGCATTGCAATTGCGCACATTAGTTCCTAAACTTTTTTTTTTGTAATTTCTAAGCATATTTTGTAGTTCTTAAGCTTTTTTGTAGTTCTTAATCATTTTTCTAGTTCCTAAACATCTTTGTAGTTCCTAAGCATGTTTTGTTCGTAATGTAAGGCATTTGATGTGTCAGGCTGCATGTATATTCTGCCAAACAACTTTGTATCCATGTACCTAAAGTTGTAACGTAGCGTAAGCTGCGATTATTTAATAAAGACTTCTATGTATGCTATTATCTATCTAAGCCTGAAATGACTTGTAAGTTAAGGAACTGAGTTCATTTTGTGATTTTTATTTATGTATTCGAGAGTTTTATTTTCATAAGAAATACTATTGTGAAAAATTGATAAGTGCTCTAAAAGTGAGAATTTCTTGTACATTAACCGTTCTAGGATTTCTACGGTCCACTGGACTGCAGTTTTACAAATTATGGTTGTCTGCGAGTACAACCACGACATTTATTTTTTAGTTGAACGGAAACTCAAGCTTTTTTGGATATACAGCTGGAAAGAATGAAATGAAACACTAAAATATGATCCGTTAATCAAATATGTTTTATTTATAAAAAAAAAAATTAAAGTTAAAGAAAGAGGAACAGGAACTGGAGACTGAATTCGACACCTAAGTTGAAAGTGAAATAAATTCAAGCTTTGTTTTTTCGCGAGATTATATAATCTTTCAAAGTGTCTCTGAAATTGAAGGCTGTACGTGGAGCATTGAAATTTGAAAAAAGTTTGCTTTGTTGTAAAATCATTCCGTCACGGCGCCAGAGTCCTTCGACTAAGTTTCCTCCTTCGAAGTGATCGACATAATCTGCATGGCAATATCGGCCATCGTGCATTTTCACAAAATTATGCAAAACAACTACTGCTTTTATTATTTTATCCGCATTCTCTGGAAAACAGTTAATTGTTGTGAATAACACCCTCCACTTTGAAGCTAATATTCCAAAGGTGTTCTCTATCATCCTACGTGCACTGGAAAGAGTTTTATTAAAAATCTCTTTGTCTGCAGGGAGTGTTCTACCCGGATAAGGCCTCATTATGTTTTTTTTTTTTAGAGGGAAGGCGGCATCAGCTACAAAATAATATGGCATTTTAATGTTTGAATTTGGCAATTCGGACTCTGCTGGCAACTGAAGATTTCCATCCATCAATTTTTTGCCAAACATACTTCTGGCAAATATTCCGCCATCGCTCTGGCTACCATAAGCACCGATATCAACAGCAGTGAAGCAGTAGTTGCTGTCGCATACTGCAACAAGGATGATGCTGTCAGGGCTAAGAGCGAGTAGTTGGTAGATGGGGAGGGATTTTAAGCATTCAAATCACTGACTTATAACAATGGACTGAGCGTATTGCCATTTTCCTATAGGAAAGAATGGCACAAGTTTTACAGTTTGCTCTTTGGCCCTACGGCAGAGTTGGAGCTACCAACACAAAATATTGCTTACTGAACGTTTTCTTATGCTATTTGATGTTTTTATGTTGGCTGCAGATGCAATCACCGCAGAAGGAATAAGGTAAGGATAGTGTTTACCATGCGCAGTTTCTCTTGCCCATACGCAGGATTCACTTAAGAATAACTTTTGAAAATTAAAGTCGGAATTAGTTTAATTTCTTATAAGAGTGCTTATAAGCGATTAAAATATCACTTGGACACATTGGTTGAGTTTTACATGTTTTTTATGTAGTAAAAGTTTTAAAGAGTGCTCTAACGGTGATATACAGAAACACAATATTTTTTGTGCCACATGAAATAGCAAATCGGTCAGTCCATTGTTATAAGTCAGTGCATTCAAATATACTCCTGAACATAGACTGTAGTTGCCAAAAACAGACTATATCGGTACTAACGGTATTTATGTATGTGTAGAGAGTTCGAACAGCACATCTGCATATACATTCAAAGCCAGGATACTATGCTGGTCAAATCGGTGCAGTCATGCAAAACTAGCCTTGAACTACATACATGGCACAAGTTGTACTTGGTGGGTGCTTGGTGTATTCTGGGTGTCTGGTAATAGTGATAACCAAAGCAATAAGATTGTTGATGAGTTGGCCAAAATAGGCACGGAAATGGATAGATCCGCAGTACTAGCTTACATGAGGATCCCGATCGGAGCTCTAAATGAGAAGATCATCAATGTTCCAGAAAAATTTGGCACAATTCATTAATTTTCAGTTATCACAGGTAAATTTGGATTGATTTAATATTCTTAAATTCGGTCGGGTCATTGATAAAGTTCTGGTAGGGACTGATGTGCGAGACCGATTCGTTTGTGACAATTTTAATATTATGTTAAAATTATAAAAATTGCCTAATCAGCCTATAACTTTCATCAAAATGTTATTTTTGATTTGTCACTCCTAACCAAATATAGTCATAGTATTAAGGTCCCCATTCACTAACAGATTATCTGCAGATTCAGACTGTAGATGGCATCTGTCAGTCCAAATCTGTTTTCGTCCACCCACTAGTATCAGATCAGATCGTAAGTTTGAAATTTGACAGATAGGAAACTTAAGATAAACTGACGATTAAGCACACACCTACAGTTGGGGGGTTTTCAGTCCATATCGTAATTAGTCTGTTCACGATTCTCATGCAATTCGATTGAATTTTTAAAATGATTTTGTCAAAGAAGAAAATTGCTGCTCTGATATTAATAATTCTTTTATCAGAAGTACCAGTGAAGAGTAAAAACGTTCCTGGGTGAAAGATTGGTTGCTTCACAAAGTATCTCACATATGTATGAGGCTATTAAATTGTTTTCTATCATAATTAGTAGTAGTTTTATAACGTTCTATTTATTCCTGATAAAGTCTTTTTTTTTCTGTCATATTTTACTTTCCATGTTTCCTGTGTACTTCAGAATTCATTGAATGTTGTACTTCTATCCATGTTGGGTATGATGAGAAACTACAATTATCTGACGAAAATATCAAACTGATCTGAAAATAATGATTGACAATGAAATTGTACACTTTGTATGCAGTTTACAAATCTGCAGTCCTGTTATCTGACGATGAACTACATGTGTGTGGTGTATTTATCTACAGACCTACAGTCTGCAGTCCATTAACTGCCCATCTGGTTGATAATCTAATCGTACAAATTTTCAACATACACACGCAGATTACCTAGACTGTAGATCAAATCGTACGATTTGAACTGTTAATGGATGGCGGAATTCAAATCTGTAAGTGAATGGGGGGCTTTAGTCTGAATGCATAAATCAAAACAAAAAATTAGAAATTGAATGAGAAATTGCCGGAAAGTACTTTGGTAGCTAACTATTAATGTAAGTTTTTATTACTCAAATAATTTTCCTTTATTATTCAGACAATTTCTGTTTTGAAAAATTATTCCTATATAAGAAGAAGTTAACATGACGATGAAGATGTGCCTCAGATATATACATTTCTTACGATATCAACTATTCAATGTGATTATATGCAATGCATCATGACACATCAATCTAACACCATACGAATGTAAAAAACAAACTCACAAAATAAACATCTATTCTTAGCCAATTCAATAAATTCGCTGACCTTCGAGACTCAGTCTAGCTAATCGATTAACTTGAATCAATGAGTCGCAAAAGAAATTTATTTTGATTAAATGGAAGCCAACTTGGAATCAAGTCGAGTCTTATCTAAAGTACGCAAAACGAATTTGTATACGGGAAGAAATCATGAACACCAGCTAAGAACAAAACTGTCACTGTAGCAGTCAGTTTTAATCAGACCTAATAAAAATGTTAATTGAGGAAGTCAGTTCGACTATAGCAGTTCTATATACGAAAGAGAGTCGATTTCCTTAAGGTTCTTTTTATGAAATTCTAATGGATCATAACACAAGTAACAAAAAAATAACAATTTATCGTGATCGCTTAGTGCTCTTCAGATGACTAAATGAACAGTAAAGGATGAAATAGGATTAGCTGTGTACTTTTTTACACCCCGCTCTAAAGTTTAGCTAGTGCTAGTGAATGTTTGTTATGTTTTCTTCTTGTAAGCCCTCTTTGAATATAGTGGGGCGTTGTGATCGTTATGTGTCCTGCCATGTATGTTTGGTTTGGACGAGTCATATATAGGACGGAAAATCAGCAGCTTACCTTGTGTCCATTCTCGATAGGCCGGCATGCTTGTCACTAGCTATTGTGGGAGTTACGTAGTGACTGAAACGACACACAACAACAAAAACTCATGCCATGACAAGGGAAAATATTTGAGTGTGGAAAAGGATGAGGAGTAAGTAAACCTGAGGGAGTGACAGAATAATCAACATCGATATAGCCTGTACCATCTTTACGAATGGGCTCGCTGCGCCTGGGCCGTGCTGAAGAGTATTAAGTTCTTCTGATACGAAACGTCTTTTGCACTTTAAAAAAAGGAAAGGTTTTTTTTTTGCATCGTATCGTAACTGGCGATGAAAAGCGGATACAGTATGACAACCCGAATCGTAAAAAATCTTGGGGTAAGACCGGTCATTCATCAACATCGACGGGAAAGCCGAATATCCACAGTTCCAAGCTCATGCTCTGTATTTGGTGGGATCAGCTGAGTTTAGTGTATTATGAGCTACTCAAATCCAACGAAATTATCACGGGAGAATGCTACCGACTAAAATTGATACGTTTGAGCCGAACATTGAAGGAAAAACATCATGACATTGCTCGCCCGCATGTTGCAAGACCGATGAAACTCTACTTGGAAACGCTCAATGGGAAGTCCTACGTCACCCGACATTGCTACTTCCGATTACCACTTGGTCACATCGATGACTTATGACCTCGCTGACCAATAGTTGTATTCAAAAGAAGATTCGAAAAATTGGGTCGATTCTTGGATAACCTAAAAAGACGCGTCGTTTTTCCGACGTGAATTCATATGCTGCTAGAAAGATGAGATAAAGTAGTGGCTACAGCGATGGGCAATACTTTCAATGACATGTTCTGCACTAAAGTTTTATAATAAAGCATTCATTTTAATTTTTATTACTTTTTACTACATATGATATTTTTTTCAATTTTATATCCAGGCTGAAATCATATGACAAAGTTTGTCATTCCGTTTGTAACGCACAGCAATAATGCTAGTAGAGAAAAATGGGTTGGACATCTACGCATAATATTAAAAGTCCGTCTGTTTGTCCGTCTTCACGATAACTACGATAACTCGAGAGCGTGTTCACTTAGGGAGCTGAAATTTTGCACAAGGGCTTTGTATGAAAAAAATAAATTTAAGTTCGAAAATGGAACAAATCGGGTAACTTCTTCGTAAGGTTGCCGTACAAAAATTTCGTTTTTTACTACACGTAGACGTAGAGAGTGGAAATTTTGTACACGGTGGTTGAATAGTATTAGTAAATTAAACTTCAAAAATGTACTAAATCGGACAAGCCTTTTTTGTTATTGCCATATAAAAATTTAGGTTTTTACGTATACTGTAAAAACGATAATTCCTAGACGTTTTTATTGTACTGAAAAGTTCTTCAGAATATGAAATTGGTTATAATCATTTCTACTGTCCGAAGACCCATTCTAGAAATATATGCAAAAAACCACTTCAAAAATCAAACGCGCACATACAAAATTACATGCGGGCATTCATGTAGGATTTCACCAATTTGACCAATTTAACCAATTCTAGCTTGTTCTATTTACATAAGGCCTTAAAAGGGTGTTAATGTCATATTAAATAAATAAATGAAAAACAAGTTTTCATATTTTGCAGCACATTTCTTTAAAAAAAAAAAACCAATTCAAAATCCATTTCATTCTGGCTAAAAGGCAAAATTCTTCAATTAATTCAAAATTAGCAGCACGCAAAGAATTAATTAAACGAGAGTCGAAACTTTACAAAGAATTGCAAAATGAAATAAATTAAAATAATATTCAAACGCAATTCAGTTAATTTCGTTCGTTCTAATTAAATGCCACACGGTGAGTGAATTTTATACTTACTCCCAGCACAAATAGCTTCAACAACTCAAAACTTCTCCGAACTATGTCTAGGTACCTACCTACCAAAGAAAAAATATAGATTCAACTCAAACGTTAAGAAAGTTCCACGTAATGCAGGTGTAAGTACATAGCCATGTTTCTTTCCAGCAGACTGAGTACAGAGGTTCTGTGCGAGAGTGAGTTTGCTTAGCATACCGGGCAAAGTACCTACCTATTCCCAAAACGTTAGCTATTCACTGTACATAATTTCTGGAAGACAAACAAAATTTGAAGCCTCTCCATAAGTGGGTTGTTTGTGCTGGCGTTAAGATACTTTTAGAAATTTAAGATTGAAAGAGATTCCGACACGCTAAGTAGAAGAAAGGCAAACATTCTCCGGTTTTGTTATCTCCTTAGATCATTGGAATTTTATTTTCCTCAGGTAAACAACTTTGGATTCGGATGTTTTTTGGTGCACTTATCGGGTAACAAATATTTCAAATCTTATTAACAAATATGCATTACTATGGTGGTAATAAGTGACTGCTAGATATGAAATGCTGTACAAGTATAGAGTTAGAGGGAGAAGATTTCAAGGGGCAGATGCTGTTTTGTGACTTGTTTTTATTAAATTCAGAAGAAAAAAAAAACTGAAACCAAATAAACCAGTTACCAAAATTTTGGAAATATCAACTACGGTTGCTACATTTGTTGTAGCAATGCAGCTACAGGTGTATTTTGGATGTACTCCACATGCTAGAAAGTCCCATGATCACAATTTCAGCAGAGTAGTTTTAATCAAGGGTTTTGAACTTTGGTTTTTATGGGCATAGTGTGACTTACAGTTATGGCTACCTTAGGTTGTTATACTGACTATTGCGTCATAGGTTCAAGATCAGCAGAGACATCGCACCTATAAAATTCAAAGTCAATGGGCATTTTAACTCTGGTCTATGAATGGAAAGAGAGCGGCTGTTTCATTGTTTGTTGTCTGCAAGCTCGAAGTTTTTTTAATGAATTCCGAATGGTTTTTGCTGCTTTTAAAACTCTTTTGCTTTTCTTATAAGCAAATTTGGTGTAACAATTTTCCTTCGTTGTTTATGTCAATTCCATATTACACTCTCATTTGAAAGAAGAATAAGGACGATCCGGGGTAAAGTAGCAAATACCGATTGAGTATTGAAAAGAAAAATGGAATTGAAAGTTGTTTAGCTGTTGTCAGCTGTTTACTATCTCTTAATTATTTTTTCGTCTAAAACTATTTTACTGAATTATTCCTGGATTTCTGAGAAATTTCACATATACTGAGTGTTTCCGCCATGGGTTGTCCATGGGTCTAGGAGGTGATAGTATGCATCTAGACAAACAAAATATTGATCGGCCGGGGGGGGGGGGGGGATCACAATAGTTTCGGCGCTACAGGGTGATTGAGAAAACATTGTATTTGTTCACAACAAAACACAGTAGAGGATGTATAGTCATCGTTGGCGGTAACAGTTAGCACATTGGTGTAATAGGTCAAATTAAAGAGGAAAGTCCACAGTTTGTAGTTTATATTAAAAAAAGTAATTTTAATCAGCTTTTTCTAAGAAAAAAACGAGGCCAAAGTAAGACAAAAGGTAAGAAAATCCGAAATTTTTGTTTTAAGGCGTCATAACTCCGGCGAGGAGAGGAAAATGTAGCTTGTTGTATAGTCGTTGGGAAGGCCATGGGGTTCTTCATACAATGAGTTCTTAAAGGAGACTGTACTTATTCTTTGTAAGATACAGGGTGTTCTGTCAAAAACTAATATATTTTTTCAATTAGCCTTTAACTCCGAAACTATCGAGATGCCCCCCCCGCATGCCATACAATTTTTATTTGTATAGGTGGGTATTATCACCTCCTGCCCTATGGACCAGCATGGCGGAAGCACCCTGTATGTTGTTTTCCCAAAGTGCTTCGTCGATTGGAATGGTTCAAAGCTAGTTTTAATACACAGGGTCGCACAGAGAAGGGCGGGGGCGAGACCGGTCCTCCCCCAGAAGTTCGCAATAAAACCTTTAAATACATATATAGTAGCAGTTCTTAAGTGCTCAGATGGGCGCAGGACGCGATTTTAGAGCCCTATTTTTCCGACTTCTTTTAGACTTCGGACACCTATACCCCCCCCCCCCCCCTCCAGATATTGGGTGCGTTACTGCTAGTATATACACATTTAGGGGTCCATTGCCCTGCTGGCGTATAATTAAAACTCAGCTTTATTTTTTCCAAGAACAAAAACATTAAATTAAAGATAATTTCTTGGGAATTAAAAAAATCGGTCATAATGGTACCTTAGTAGTGTCTTTTGTCTAAAAAATAACAGTTATTTTTATAAAAAAAAAGAGTCGTTAAAAAATTCAATTTTTTAAATTCAAATGCTTCTAATTTCATAATGAGGAGGTTCGGAGTAGTGGTTGAGTAATCATTTTAAGGCGCAAAGAATGATAAAAACCACCCGAAAATATTAAAGTCCCTTTATTTTGAAAACCGATAGATATTGGCCCCCTACCATACTTGCTAATAATCAAATCAAAGTGATCCTGATAGGATAAATCAGAATTACACACGTACATTAAAATTGTTGGTCTTGTCAAGTCTAAATAAAGATCTTCCATCCACTCCATAGCGTATGTGAATTGAAATCGGCACGCACCTTGGACGGGAAGAGCAGTACATTTTCTAGCATCCAAAGGGAGATAGTTACAAAAACACCATTTGTGAAAAATGGTAAAGTCAGAGTTTAAAAGAGAGCAGGCAGCATTATGTTCAATAGAACGGAATCGTAAGTTTATTGTATCTTGAGATATCCCGAAACTTTTTTCATTCTCATCTGGAAGAATACTACGGAACAGAGCTCGATGTACGCAATATTGAAACGGGTGAAATTAGAGGTGATTTTCAGTCGAAAATCCTGTTTACAATTTTCTCAATTCGACTTAGTTTTAGAGAATTTTATATTTTTTATTTTTTTTTGAAAAATTCAGTATCTGCGGTTGGTTGTTCTTTAATAACGTTTTGATCCAAGATGATTCACACTGGACTTTACTTAGTGTTACTGTTAAGCTAAGTATATAAAAAAGCCTGTGTAGACCCGGTGTTAGTAATGTTTCTATGTTGGAGAATGTTTTTATTTTAAAGAAATTATTAAATAACACTTCCGCGACTTTGAAAACTACGAAAAACTGTAAAACGGACGAGGGGAAGTTAAATTACTTCAACAAAACTGGAGATATACTATCAGCACCAATCGGAAAAAAATTACAGAAGTTAGTTTCTTAGAAGTTTGTGAAATGTAACAAGAACATCGTTAAATAGGAGGAGATTATTAGCCTTAAGAGAAATGTACTGAAGCCGGGTTAAATGAGAAAAGTCATTAAAATCATAGAAAACGATGCTAAGAAATTTCAAGGAAAAATTAATAACCAAGAGAGCCAGGGTCATTGCGAAGTGATAAGAATAAGAAGAGTTGGATGATGAACATGTTGTCAATGAAGTAAAGCACTCTTGACAGACATGCTGCTATAGTCAGACGAGAATTCCATATCCACCCAAGCTGTTCGATATACAACTGTAAGTAATGATTTAGGTTAGGTTAGGTTAGGTAAGAGGGTGCCGCTAGAAGACTAGCCTAGCTCACTTAGATCTCTTAGAACTCCAGTGGGTCGATTGTGCCAATTGACCTCATGGAATAACCTGCAAAACCGTCCTTGATCCATCTTGCTTCTTTTAGGAATCTAAGAATATATCTGAATTCTATACTTTGCAATTCTCCCAGACTTAAAAAGAAATAGCTACCCAATAGCCTACTGTTTTATTCATCAGAGCAAGACACTCACAAAGTACGTGTTGGGCGGATTTGATTTCTTCCGAATCCTTACAACTCCTGCAGAAATCGTTCGCCGCTATTCCTCGCCTATTACCATGGTCTTCTATGGCCCAGTGACCCGTAATGACCCCTACTAGATACCTGGTATTTGTTCTATTGCCAACTCTTGTTCTTTTCATGTCATATGCAGGCCACAATTACCTCGCAGTACGACAGGCTTTCCTACTGATCTTGCTTGCCTTTCGATAGCCGCCCCTGATTATCCCCGACTTTAAAGCTCCGATTGGGATACTCACATAAGAAATCGTTGCGGAGCTATAAATTTCAAAACCCATTTTTCCCAACTCATCAGCCATCTCGCTGCTTGAGATATCCTTGTAGTTAGGTACCCTGCAGCATAGGGTCACCTTGTGCCATATAGTCAATTCTTCAAGGCTAGTCTTGCATAACTGCACCTATTTTGATTTTATCAGCATAGCATCCAGCGCCTTGATGGCTGCTTCGATGTCAGTGTATATGCAAATGTGCCGAAAGTTATGACTCAAACTCCTAAGCTATTCTAATACGCAATCAAAAGTTTTGTTCCTTGCAACTTTCGAGAGCTTATTCTTAATAAAATCCCTATTCCCTTCATTTGTAAAGTTAAGAACCTTAAAATTATAGCAAACTTTAACCGTTCTTAGATGCATAATATTAGAAAATATATAGAGGAGATTGAGAATGTTTGGGCTGTTAACTGATATGATTTTTGGTACTGTTATACGAGGGTGGATCAATAAGTACCCATACATGAAGTTAGATGGCGCTGCTGAGGAATGTTGCTGTTACCATGGGATACTGTCAGCTGGCAAATGACAGTACATAAGCATTTTGACTGAGTTCTACGCTACAATAAAAAAAAACCGATCGAGTGCGAGTCGGACTCGTACACGAAGGGTTCCGTACCATCGTACAAAATTTAACACTATGTATACGCCAAAAATCACGTTTCTTTAATGGGGCCCCCAATAATTTTTAATTTAATTTAATTTTTATTATTTGTTGTTATAACGGCAATAGAAATACACACTCTGTGAAAATTTCAACTGTCTACCTATTAAGGTTCATGAGATATAGCCCGGTGACGGACGGACGGACATCGGAGAGGGTTCTCGTTTTTACCCTTTGGGTACGGAACCCTAAAAACAGTATCGATCGGTAATTTCATTCTTATTTTTGGACGGAAAAAGTTGCGAAGAAATAAAAGCGAAGTTAGATGCAGTTTATGGAAACTTTTCGACATCTATGACAACAGTTAGATATTGGTTTAATGAATTTAAATGTGGCCGCATGTCTGTTTTTGATGAAAAATGCCAAGGCCGTCCATCGAACGTAGTGAATGAAGATATCGTGGGAAAAGTTCATGATATGATTCTTATTGGTCGCCGATTGAAAGTGCGTGAATTATCAGAAGGCGTAGACATTTCTTATCGATCGACAATCAAAATTTTGATTGAAAAGTTGGGGTTGAAAAAGCTGTCGGCCTGATAGGTGTCACTATTGCTCACGTTAGACAACAAGCGGATACGGCTGCAAAATGCGAAGCAGTGTTTGGATATCTTCAAGCGATATCCGCAGGAGTTTCTACGTCGTGGATGAAACTTGGATTCACTATTGTACGCCAGAAAGCAAGAAGCAGCCAAAACAATGGAGATTTCTAGGCGAATCTGCTCCGAAGAAGGCAAAGGTGGTTCCATCGACCGAAAGGTTATGGTTACAATTTTCTGGAATTCCAAAGGAATAATCCACATCGACTTTCTTAAGAGAGGAAGAACGATAACAAGAGAGTACTACAGTCAGTTATTGGACCGATTCGACCAAAATACTAAAATTTGAAAGAGACTCGGCCCCATTTGGCTAAGAAAATAGTTTTGCTCCACCACGACAATGCATCGTTGCGGCCAAACTGCATGAACTGCGTTATGAATTGCAGCCGCCTCCACCGGACTCGCCAGATCTGACTCCCTGTGAGTTTTTCTTATTTCCCAACATAAAACGAGGCTCGCAAGGAAAAAGTTCAGTTCATATGAGGAGATCATCGGTGAATCAGAAGCCTATTTTGATGCGTTTGAAAAGTCATATTTTTTAGAAGGTTTAAAGAAATGGCCGGAACGTTGGGAAAAGTGTATCACACGAAGAGGTGACCACGTTGAAAAATAAAAAAACAACATTTGCCAAAAGTTTATGCTTTCATTCCTAACTAGGGTACTTATTGATCCACCCGCGTATATCCTAAACTTCACTCTTGCGTAAATATACTTGGAAACTGTATGTCAACGACTAATTACGACTCATTCTTAGGTTTTCCTGATTCACCATATCCCACCTGTTACAGAGTCTTAGTTGGATTTTAGAGTCTTACGTAAAACAAGGAATCTTTGATCGTTCTCATTGGAGAAGATTCTGTACACCAGCGAACGTACCTACACCAGTAGTTTTTAACCGCATCAATCTTAATTGTAATGTGAGAGTTTCACGATTAGATTATGAGAGGCTCCATCCTATAGTTCAAGTGCTCGCCTTTGGAGTTTGTTGCGAACTAAAATCAGATATTAGTCTTGTGCACAACTGCAATAAATACCAAAATGAATTGATTGATATTGGCTCATTATTGTACCTATAGAGCCATAATCTACTGGCAACCACTATTTGATATCACACCATAAGAGTTCTATTTCTAAACTCACCGAGATTTTAGGTATGTCTAATTACATCTCATGTCCAAGAAACCAATGAATTTAAGACTGCTAACATAAAAGTAAAATACATGGGTGGTAGAACAACCATAACTGCACATCTACAAACAAATATGACAAATCTATATGTATGGGTAAACCAAGTTTCAAGTTTTCAATTAAAACCCATTCCTTCTCAGTCATTAGCTTTACGATAATTACCAAAATGTGAGCAATTCATCTTTAACCCAAAACAAGGGCGCACCATTCCAACCAAAAATCTTCTTGTTAATTGAAGAAGTGACTGACCACCCTGAGCTAGATTCAAGAGCTAAAATCATTGTTAATGACCATGATCAACATCTTTATCGAGCGACCAGATGATGATCACACCATGACCATTCGAAAAATAGAGGCGAACCTGTGGCTAGCAATTTTTATATATCCACCGAGCTGAAAAGGTGCCCATGAAGATAAGAGGAATGTAACACAAATAACAATAAAAACAAAACAAAACAAAACAAAAAAACAAAAAGCACCTATCCAGTTCAGACCTTAAAACCTGATTTCATCCCATCTCCTGCCTGTCTTCCAGTTTCATCTCTCTTTACACTTATATACCCTTATGGTAGCTACCTTGAATATTTTATGTCTTATCTAAAGCCTTAGAATACACCACACAAGTTCAAAGCCACAGAAACAACGAGGAATGTATAGTGTAGTACCTTACCTACCTATGTATACCCACCCAAGAGTTTATTGCTTCATTTTATTTCAGAGCACTTCTGGATGAAGAAAAAAAAATTCACTTTTTTCTTCCCTCTTCTGCCCTTCCCTTAATATTATTCCCATCACCAAATGGATCTTCTTCTGGACCTCTCCCTAATCGAAAAGTAATCGTAAATCAGGAATCGATATGTGACTTCAGAATCGATTCGGTAAGAATTCCTCTGGCACATTGTCGGATTCTTTAAGAAAGCAACTAATTTCTTGGCTTTTGTGTGATTGTGTATTGGAGTTCAGTCAGAACCAGAACCAGAGCCAGAACCAGAGAAACATTTCTCTTTTCCCTGTTGGATTTAAAATGTGTGGACTCACCCGTAAATTTATCCAAGGGCTCTTCGGATGTGGGTAGGTTAGGTATATATATAACGTGTGATTATAGCTGCCACAAAGCATGTTGTGCTGCCCCAATTTTTTTTTTCTCTCTTTAAATTCACCTTTTGTAATTGGAGGTTTCGTTGGAATTTCGCAGGTGCTTCCTTCCACCGGAATTGATGTGCCATTAGAGGGAAGACTTACTTTCATCTCTCTTTACTAATCATTTACAGGTGCGAGTAATTAGCAAATATATGTGTCACGAAGTCACCTTCATATAATGAGCGTGCCGGATGGAGGATGGGTGCTTCTGTTCTTCTGATAAAATTTAATTTTAATATAGAAACTCTATACCAGAGTGGATGAGGTTTAAATTTTAATTAAAGGAAATTCATTAAATGGAAATTTATTTTTAATGAATTATTTACGGGGATTAATGGTGTACCTATATGATGCTTTTCATTCAGAGTAGCTTAGGAATAAAGGTCGAGAAAGAAAGGGTTGACACGTATATGTTGGCTTGCTATTTTACCATTTTTTTGACTCTTGTGTATTGAATCTGAGGAAGCTTTAGTGAAATTTCATTTGATCAGAAACTTTCTTTGGTGGTATTTTGCAAAAGCTTCTTAAGGCTATAGGTTGTGTTTTGGGTTGGGTCTTAACCCCACGAAGACTGAACTAGTGTTTACAAGGAGGAGAGTTATTCCGACTTTCGTTCCCCCAAAAATGGGTAGCACTATTACTCTTGAATTTAGAACTGAAGCCAAATACCTAGGAGTGATGATACTAGACTCCCAATTAAATGTTAATGAGCGCGTCAAGCAGGCAGCCATTGCACTGTACGCCTGCAAGAAAACTTTTGGCAATAGATGGGGTACACACTGGATCATGTACACCGCTATTGTAAGACCTATCCTCACCTACGGAATCTTTGTGTGGTAGAATTCTTTAGAGAAAGCGACACATCTGAAAAGTCTTACTAAAATACAGAGAGCTATGTCCAGGCATTGCTAGTAGAGAGGAGTAGGATGATAATCTCGTGGCAAATTACTCTGATGTATGTGTCTTTACAGGTGGTTCGAGAATGGTTGTGGGAACCGAGGTATTCTCTCAGTATGAAGTATGTTCCAAGCGGAGGCTGTGGCTATTGGCAAAGCAGCAAGCCTACTGGAAACAACTTATGATGTACTTAGCGATCGAGTTATTAGGATTTATATTGACAGCTAAGCTTCAATCAAAGCTCTGGCCTTGAGTACCATTAGATAAGGCGCAGTCCAACAATGTCGCTGCGAGCTTGGGAAACTGGCTGCTAATGATAAAGTTATTCTGTGCTGGCTTGGTGCCTGATCACGTAGTGACATACCAAAAAACGATGCAGCTGATGCCCTGTCCAAAAAGGTTCTGTTATATGCCTAGCGAAGGAGTCCATAAGTCGGCCCCTAGAATCAGGGAAGAGGATTCTGGATTTATAGGACTCTAAGCTATCAAATCGCAAATGGGGCCAACTGATCACGTGAGAAATTTCAATATAGCTATGGCCTAAGATATGTGCTGGGAAAACTTAATCTCTACGAAGGAGAAACCGGAATGACGTACGAAATATTATTGCAATTATCACGGGACACTGCCTCATTGGCAAACTAACAGAGGTCATGCAAGCTCCATACAACGACTTCTGCAAAAGCTGTATGGACGAGGATGAGGATAAGAGCGTTCAGCACCTGCTGGGTGAATGCCCTAATCTGCCAATTAGGGGAACTAGCAGACAAGAAGTTGAGGGATCTGGTAAGGTTTATTAACTCTTGTGGCTGGTTTCAACGCACCCCCAAGTCTGAGGAATCTGTTCCATGTAGGGTCTCAATAAGGTGGCATCACAATGGAGGGTAGATTGTTTAAGTGTGGCTAATCGCATATTCTTTTACGATGGCCGCCACTCTACCTATTCTCTTGCCCTTAATTTCCAACAGAAATCCAGATGCTTGTAAGTGAGCGAAAATATCACTTCCCTAAATACAGCTAACGCCAGACCAGTGAGAGTCATAGGTTTTTTGTAGGTATATTAGAGCAAGAAATATATGGTTCTAAAATGCAAACAACTAAATGGGCTCATTATCGAACTAAATTAAACATCAATCTACAATCAAATGTGTGCATAAATCTGGTGTCTATGGAGACAACAAGAATGAGTGCAGCCTTGAACCCAATTTATTTAATATACGCAGGAATCACTGCCTCCCATCTGATTTCGATGTGTCGATACCGAAGAAATAATAGTTGTGTTTTTTTTTTCATCTAGTTGACGTAACCCAGCAAACATTACGATTGGAGATCGAATCGGAATCGACCCTCTCAATCGAAGTATAACTTCGATCTCGAAGTCGTTCTCGATTTAATCTCAATTCGAAAATGAAGGAAAAGGAACGCTAATTCGAATTGAAATAACGACTCGAGATCGATTCAACTTTTCGAGACTATTTCGAAGATTTTTCGTGTATTGCTGCTATATCTAAGGTTTATATGTATTCGAGATTTCTTCGTAAACACTATTCGATATCGAATTGGATAAACGAGTAAACTATGTTTTGTGAAAACTACTCGATATCCAATTGAAAATAAACAACCAATCTATGAGAAACATTTACTAAATGGAAATTATAATTTCTCAGTACTCGCTTCACTTTATTTCAGCCGAATACTTGAAAAGACTGCTGTTGGTACGCTTGCATTGTCATGCACAATCTGAAAAATCATGTACTGATAATTTTTTTGAAAGACTTCATAATTTTTCGAGGAGATTCGTAAATACGAAAAATTCTCGGATTATACTGCAATTTCTGAATCTGAAATCCTATGTCGAGAAAAATTCGTAAAACCGAAAATTTATCGAAATGTTGCTCTTCGAGTATTTCTCGCAAATGCAAAAACTCGAGAAAATGTTTGCTAGGAAGCAGCATTTAATAACTGCACACTGCAAAGCTATGAACTGAATTCTAGACTCTTTGACTGTTCATTTAATATTTATTTTAAATATAGAGGTTTACTATTTCTTCAACAAATTTTGCATAAATGGCTTCTAGTAACTTTACTCATACCTAGTAAATTATATCGCATTTCGCCAGAGGTTCTAAGTAATAGACAACTTTCCAGATTTCATTTTTGTATAGTTCAGGCTCTTCAAATTATAAATTTTGTTGCCTGGTTCGATTTAGAGGGTTGCGTCCCCAAATGCATTCCATATTTAATAATATTCAGTGATTTCAGATTCGATTGATTTCATCGTGTTTTCACTGTATACGATTTTAGTCCGTTTTGCTATTTTTAGACTTCAACTAATTTTTAGCCATGATAGTCCAGGCTCTGAAAACATAAAAGGGGGCTTTCACTAAAAAAGTCAAGGAGAGTTCTAATTTAGTAGATTTGTACAGTTTGATGTCCTCATTAATATTCTAAGTTTGCGACCATGAGGGACCGCCGCTTGCGCCGCCATATTTGAAAAATGGTGCCGAAAACCAGTTTTTCGAGAATATCTTCTCTTCAGCGCCACCAAGGCTAAAAATAGCTCTTACAAAAATTATAGAGCATGAAATTTCCTGCAACTTTTATAGGAAACAATTCTAAATCAGATGAATAGTTCACGAGTTATAGCGGAGTCAAGTTCAGCAAATTTCTACAATTCGTCAAATTCCTACATTTTTCTCTAATTTCTGTTTAGCGAAGTGGGAATACGCAAGGGCACAAAATCTTCACTCTACAAAGATTTTGAGCCTGTTTCAGATGATATCTACTAAATTCAAAAACAACATTTATGTCATAGCCGATGGATATCTGCTACATACATAGAGTCATACGGCATTACAACGAATCGTTTGCATCTAAACCGTTTTAAGTAGGTGGAAGAAGATAACGAAGATGAAAACTTGGATGAGGAGGAAAAAAAATATTAATATCAGTAAGCCTGGATCATTTAGGACATCGAAACGGAAGAAAAGACATCAGTAAATAACGAATTGTGGATAAGGCCTATACTACGGATACCGCATGCAACGAAATCGCACGTCTCACTTTACCTCATAGTGGTGAGGAAATGAGTGAAAACCGGTATTATACGTATTAAACAATTGGTATTTATTGAAATTTCCGAATTGTAGAAAGAGGAATGCGCATTTTAGGCCCAACACCTCCAGACATAAGAGATATCTTAAACGATGCATTATCATACTCTAAACATTTTTTATTAACAATGTTTATTTCGATCTAGCAGGGGAAAGCTGGGTGCAGGGGGACAATATTTGATCTAGTACATTTTATAAAATCTAGTACATAATCGAATTCCTTATGTCCTGAGAAGAAGTTTGAGTACCCACACTCCTATACTCGGAGTCTTAAATAGTCATCTCCATGCTCACTTTTCATCTTTTTTATTTGAACTGAGGTACTAGATTTTTTGCACCTTTGATCGGCTCTAACTCGGTAGGGTTATTTCCAATCCGAAAACGGGTTTCACTGTTCGCCTCGACTCATTACTAGCTACAATTTGTAGAAGAAAAATTTTCTCTGTATTATTTTAGGGTACTGGGTGGTACCCCCGGCTGGGTGGGTGGTTCCAATACCGCATGTTGCATATCGAATTAAATGTCACACCTAGTACTATCTATCGGATGGTGTATATTTTCTCGATTCAGAAAACTATTTTTGCCATTTTTTCTTCCATGGCCATTAGTGCTTTGCTGTAAAGATTTTTCTCATTGGAAGTAATTTTCCACGACGCACCAATTCCGCACAATCACGAGAATTAGAAAAGTCCCCTTTTTCACCCAAGAAAGTCGCTCAAGCTACATCCGATCACCAAAGCTCTTCCCCCTAGATAGACACGAGAGTATCATAATACGTCGTTTAAGACATCTTTCATGTCTGGAGATTTCGGGCCTAAAATTGTATGAAAAGTGGGGATTCCCCTTCGGTGAACTTGACTCCACTGTAACTTATCATCTAATTGAAAAATGTTTCCTACAAAAGTTGCAGAAAATTTTATGCTCTATAATTTTTGTAATTTGTTATTTTTAACCTAGGTGGCGATAGGGAGAAGATATTCTCGAAAAACTGGTTTTCGGCACCACTTTTCCAATATGGTGGCGTGAGCTTGGAATATTAATGATGACACCAAACTGTATACAAATCTACTAAATTAGAATTCTTCTTGACGCTTTTTGTATGTCAGAACCTACCCATTTCCTGGCCTATGGGATTTCTTTAAAATTGGTTTTCATTTTCATTTGATTTCTGTAATTTTCTCTAGGGTATTTTCCTAGTTAAATAATTCTTTTCCATAATTTTTGAAAAAGATATTTCAATTTTTTAGTCTAAGTATACACGTGACTATAACCATAGATGGCACAAGAACTAGATGTCGCATGCAGTACCAAAAATGTATACAAAATTTATATGGCTAGGTGGTCCATTCCGGAATGGACCATAACATTTGAAATGATGTATACGTCGAGTGATTCATATTTTTTCGTATCTGAAGTGTTGAGGAAGTCGATCAAATGTATACAAAACTGCTATTATAAAAACATTTGCTTTCGGCATGCTCTAAAACATGTTATGGTCCATTCCAGTACGCACTACCCATTTCACAATCTGTATACTCTGCTCTAGTATGCCATGCGACATCTAGTTATTGTGCCATCTATGCTATAACCCACTAAAAAATACTGCAACCTCTTCCAAAGACCCTAAATAATTTGATGATTTGCATGTAAACACTATTCTAGCATTCTAGAATCGACGTCTTTGTCTACATATAGAATGCTCTTAGAATTTTTCATTGAAATATTGTCATCACTAATTTTGCTTATAAATTTAAAAAAGTTTATGTCAGTAATTGCCCGTAAAACTATCTTGGATTTTATGTTACCCATAAAAACTTAGTTTAAATTATTATTATTAATAACATCGCCATAATCTGACTAAATATCATAAACATGAATGTACATTTAGAGTGTCTTTTTTCTTCCCAAACATAGTTCCAATTTTAATCCCACCATGACACCACAGCACAAATACGTACACTCCAAGTGTATGTGACCCGAAAAAATATTTCATCTTTATTTGTTCCCCTCTAAGCTAATGTGATCTCATAAAGACATTTCTTAAGGAATTCCTAATCCAAACCTAATTCTTCATAAAACCTTGAAGATAAACGGAAACAGAAAGCACACAGATCCCACGGGTCAAAATCACCATGAACATAAGATGAGAATTTTATCTCAAGCTCATATCTCTTGGATTCATGGATGCGTTACTTCGCCCTTCTCTCTGTAGTAGGTACTCTGTCCTGTCCTGTCCTGTGGGAACTTCTTCTTCTTCTTACAGCGTAGTACCAATTCAAGGCAAAGAAAAAGTTCGTTCACAAAGGCAAACTGAAGTTTTACTGGCGCGCATACAAACATTATTCAAAGTGCCCCAACCGTGGAGAAGCATACCGAAAATTTTATTTAATGAAAAAGTGAAGAGGCAAAGTAAAAATAAAGTAAAAAAAAAAATGGAAGAAAAAAAAACAAGAAACCAAGAGAAAAAGGTTTTCCAGGCATTTGGATTTTAAAAGTTTTTCCTTGTCTTAAGGTGTGGGTCCGGGAGGTCTTCTGTGGTATTCATGTAAACTTTACTTGGGATTGTAATTCATTCCAGCGCGAACCTATACCTAATATGTTTGTACGTGTATGTAGGTACTACTTACCTCCAGCTCCGATTATATTTTGGGTAAAGGCTATGTCTGCGCCTCTTTAAGGAGCTGAAAAGTTTCACCTATAAAAGTTTCAAGTTTTCCCATGTTGCGTTTATACTTTGAAGGGATTTTCATGGTAAAGTAAAGGATTTTATGATTTTAGCTTAGCTGCCCTAGTTGCAAGTTCTTATACTTAGTAGAAGATGTTCTAAACAGTTCTTCACCAATGTAGAAAGGTAATATATTTGACTTTCGTACCACACGATTTTATAAAAGCGTTAGATTTTTAGGCACACAAAAATTCAAAATTAAAGTTCCGACGGCATAATTTCTTTAAGGTATCCGAAGAGCGAGATACTCTTTGATGCATTGCTTGGATACATTTAAAATACGTAAAAAAATGAACAAACTTCGGCTGGTGGTTATAGGGAACAATAAAACAAAAATGTTTTCTTAATACATATATGCGCACAAATCCATCGAGTCGGTACAACAGTCAGTTATTCGTCTTTTTACAGCGAACGACAAAAGTTGTTCAAGGTATTCACTACTTACATCAACCCCGAGATTATCGATATCATTTCCTTAGGGAGCACTATGAAATATTCCAGACATTTGCAAATCGTTCTTTCTCTTCAACTACAGTAGGTCTCGTAAATTAAAGATTATACATAATCCCAAAAGAAAAGGTTATTTGCAGACGCAAGTTTATCGGCTTAATTTTGGGACATCCTATAATTAGATTTATTAAAATAGGATGAGTAATCCGGAGAACTCTTTTGTATTCAGTACCAAATCTAACGAAAATTCTTCGTTCTTTTTAAGGATTTCAGTTAGAGAACGAGAAAAAATATGCTTCATTCTCAATACATCGGTTCCTATATGTATAGCGTACATACAGAAAATATATTCTGTGGTATCCTCACTTAATCCTTTGGGCAAGAAGTTCCGGTCAGAACACACAGATGACATATTACAAGAGTTCTGTAATCATTTCTATCTACTTTTTCGTTGGTATTTTGCTATTTTCCTATCGGATTTTTTTTTTTTAAATAATGGCGTGTCTGTGTCGAGTCGCAGATTTCCGAACACTTGACTAAACACTTTGTAAACCTGGCAAAATTTATAAGTAGAATGCCTTAGCTAGATAGGCATCCACTTTGGAAACAAGATTATGAGTACACGTTTATGCGACAGTCCCAAATCAGGACTGGAAAACGGTTGTAGGCCAAAATCTGGGCTACCCGTATAAACGGAACAAATTGGACTAGGAAATTTGCACACACATTTAAATAAATCAGGCCTAGGCCCAATTCAATTGGGGCAAGTCCAAATTTCGAACTTGCACGTTTATACGGCAAAAAAAATTCGGACTTTGGTTATCATATAAACGTAGTCATAGTAAAAAAAAAAAAAAAGTTTCAAAAGTCAAAGCAGCCTAGGATTTTCCCTTTCCATGCCCAATAGATATTTAAAACTTTCTTGCAGAGAACAATACTAATTTAGCCCGCTGTTAATCGGACGGATAGCCAAAGGGGTATGATAAGAGTAAACTATCCCTATTCCGTTGTATCAAGCCATGAAGACCTACAGCAACATTACAATAGGTCTGTTCACGTACTTCTCGGGTGTTTTCGTTCTTGGGCTTTTTTGTGTGAAAATGTGCAGGAAGCAGGGAAGCTATCAAATCTGGAAAGTACATGAACAACTTCTGTGTGTTCTTGGGCAGAAAGCGAAAGTGACAACTACAAACTGTCAAGCTAACAACTTTAATTTGAAAATAAAATGCCAAACATAACATAACTATTCATTTTACTTACTATTTTGTAGATTTTTATACCACCTGGGCAAACAGTGCACATCATTTGCAAATTCTGCCGCCTATTCCATTTTTCTTTTGACAATTTAAACTTCTGACAATTCTCGATTTCAAATTTTAATGTGTTTGACAGTTTTTACATATTTACCCCGAGTTTTTTCTTGGGTGGATTTGGGCTAAAACTTTATTGAAGGGGAAGTGTGACGTCTACATATTTTCCCCACTTTTCTGAGTACGTGAACAGAGTTTGTATGCTTTTGGGTGAAAATGTTGTAATGCATTCACAGAAATTCGAGTACGTGAACAGACCTAGTCTTTCTACTGACTTCCAATTCAGACAGATTGTCATAGTCATTGTCTAAACTGATGGGCCGACAAACCATCCAGACAAAACTTTGCCTTCTAGCAGTACTGCTAGCTTCCAGCTTCAGACAGACTGTCATAGGGGCCATTGGGGCTATCCTCTGGAAGACCCTTAGATAAGCACGGTGACCTTCCTCTCTGGGAGCAAATTCATACGATATGATGCAAATTCCAATTGTGACCGCCTGCATGCAAGCTATTGAGGGAATGCAGCTTGATCCAGCATGACCACGTTCATAAAGTAGACTGCAGCCGGCTAAAGTAGCTGTAGATGTGGCTATCGTCGTTCGGAAATGCAATAGCCAGTTTTTTGACTTGGATAAATGACAGTCCCTGGCGTTCGGCAAATCATAGCAGCCAGTCTCGTCGTCGACTGCAACCACTGACATATATATAAATGGACTGCTTGATCTCCTGTTTCATGTGGCACCAATTTTGAGTTCAGAAAGTATGCTCACACTCAATTATTCATTACTTTTCAGGTTAGCTTCAGGGCCTGAAACCACAATGTGGAAGATCCAAAAACGTCGCTACCCGCGATCGTTGGCGTTATTCGGCAGGACAGTTTCCTGTTCAGCTATTTCATCTTGCCTCTAACTTTGAGGATTCGAGAAGATGTCACTACCCGCGATCGTTGGCGTTATCCGGCAGGACACTTTCCTGTCCAAACGCAGCCAAACTCTTTAAGACAGTTCCCTGCTTAATAAGTAGGGAAACCCATCAAAACAGTTCTCTGCTCGCTAGCAGAGAGGTCGATGCTGCAGCAACCGAATGCGCTGTTACATCATAGATGCAATTCATATCAACAAAGGTGCAATCAACCATAAGTGCATAATCTGGAAATTTCTCCTATGGATCGATCTCATGCAAAAAATTATCTCAATATTTACGAGTTAGCTTTTGTTCTAATTCTTCCCTTGCTAAAATCCTGAAATATCATCGTGTTATCCCATACTGATCGGGAACCAGTATAAGGTAAACCCAAGTTAAATTATCTCAAAAACTCCTACATAATCTACGAGTAGGTATATGTAGTTGGATTTTAGAGAGCTTTGAGTGTACCTAACATGGGTAATATTACAATCTTCCTGAAACGCCACCTCTTTTCCATTCTCCAAGCTGATGTTTATAGTAAAACCAAAATTGACATTTAAAAGACTGCCGCCATTTTACTACGAATATATTTAGTAGTTGCATCTAAATTCCAACCATTAGCACTCATCGTATTCTATGAGGGTATTCAACTTTATTATGTTCCTGTGAACATTCGAAGAAAGTTCCTCCATATATACTCGATTGTTTTATTCCTGCCACATCACGACGCATCCCTTTTAGAAACTATTTTCCAGCTCAACTACATCACCACATCGGAGAGTGTTATTCTATTTATGAGAACCAAAGTCTGCGTATGAAGCTTCAATTCTTTTTATGAGAGTTAAAAACTCTTCATAATTCTTGTTATGAGAACTAAAGTTTGCATATGAGACATTTTAACTCTTGCAATGAGATTATAGCTCTCACAATGAATATGAAGCATTTGTTATGAGAGCATTTAAGATCCTATTTGACATTGGACTTTCATTTAGAATGATCGAAGGGAATACGAATATTATTTCATTACTTTTCGTGTTAATTTAAATTAAACTTAACTTCTGATGCTATTATAATGATGTCAACAGAAATCGCAACATCTTGACATTCATCATAGATGCTTCGAATAGAATTGTTGCTAACATATGAAAGAGCAACTAAATTTACATTTTGGTATTAAAATTACTGAAAACTGTGAAGATTGGGATAACTTTTAAAATTCACAAATACTGTTTATTTTTTTTTAATTTTTATTGCTACATTCCTGGGCGTATTTAATTCAAGGTAAATTTTTCTCATATTCCTTCGAGGATTAGTAGACCTTTTAACTTTCTTCCAATTCATTTTGACATATAAACACCAAGTGACGTCTATGAGTTTTAATGATAATAATTATCTTTTTGTATAAGTAACAGCGTCCTTATAAGTGTTTTAATATTTTATCACTCATAAAAGCATCTTTATGAGTTGTCTTATACTTGAACTCATACAATAACTTTCATATAAGTACAATAATACCTTAATACCCATAAGGACATTTTCTTGAGAATAAGTACATCTCTTTGAGAGTTAACATTTCATAAAACAGACTCGATAAGAAGAAACGTTTTCTGGCACTCATAGTAAGAGTACAAAGATGGTTTTAATATGAGAGTAAAAGGTTTAGAAGCTTTAGTAGCATTAATCTATCTTAATAATAGTACTATGAGATGATATACTTAAGTCTTATTACAAGAATTATGTTATTAGAATATACAAGAGTGTTAAGAGATTCTTGTGAGATACTTTTGCGATTTACAAGAGTTGTTCTCTGGGGCCGAATTCACTAACTCGGAGAGTTTTGGAGTTGTGGAGATGAGAGCTCTTTTGCCACTTAACTCTCTACTCGGAATTCTGTAACTCGTATTGAGATAACTGTAACGGATAACGGTAACTGTATTGAGATTTACCAAACTCTCTATTGCACTCGGCAAAACTCTTGGCTGTGTTAGTTGTGGAGAAGTGAGAAAAATATTTCTCAACTAACAGTATTGTCTGATTTTATTGTCCTTTGTGCAGGTACCAATTTACCTAGGATTTCCAAATTGAATTATAGATTCGTTGAATATCCTGGCTATGTTTACAAAAACAAATTATGGACATCCTTGCAATACTTATAGAGAAATAAGGATTTTTGTGTCTCAAGGTACTTGCTAAAAATTTAAATTTACGCGAAAATAGTCAATTTGGTCGTCTTCCAGTAACAGAAGAGATGCTATAAAAATCGCATCTACATTTTATCCCCAAATTAGATATGTACTTAGTTTTTGAGTCCGGTAAATGGTTTTGGAGATAAATGCAAAAGAAGTGAATCAGTCCTGAAAAAATGGCCGTTTTTTGGTACAAAAATGGACATATTTTCAACTCATCATTATGAAGAACTGGTAAGTCGTGGAAATTCACTTTTCATGAGAAAAATGTTCACAACAGAGTACTAATGGATGTGAAACAAAGAACGGAAGAAATATACTATATGCAAAATATAGGAACTGGGGTCTATATGACACAAGTGCAAAAAATCCGTCTTTCGGCGGTAAAAAGTCAGTTATGAAGTTCAAATGATCAAAAACAAAACTGCACCACTCGATTACCGGCTTCTCCCTCTTTAATTTGATACCAAACATGATGTATTTTGGACAACCCCCCCCCCCCTATCCCAAAAGTACCCTCCCCAAAAAATTGTTCATCTATATTTTTGTACTCTAGATCCTAAATCCGAAGGAAAAAAAAACCAATGCTCTACGACTCTCCCATACAGAGTTAACCGTCTTTCAATATTTCTATACTTGTCACATTTCCTTTTACTCCCCACAGAATATCGAATGGAGAGTTAGGGAGTTTTAATCGGGGGAAACGAAAATTCTCATCTCCCAAACTCTCCGAGTTACTGAATTCAGCACCTGGAGAGTTTGTTAGTTGCGATAGGTGAAAGAGAAAATCTTCAAACGAAAAGGTTAGATACGATTTTGTCGACTTCACGCTATTTTCGAATTTTTGGATTATTTTCGAAATTCAGACTATGAATTATTTCAGTGTGGTCTCTGCTATACAAGGGTGTTTTCCACTAGGAGGTCAACAGAGCGGGAGGTGATAGTACTCACTTAGACGAAAAAAAAAATCTATCGCAGGGGGGGGGGGGCACATCAACCGTTTAGGAGTTACAGGATGATTAAGAAAAAAAGCTAGTTTTTCTTAAAATCTACAGGGCGTATAGTCACATATAAAAGGTCATTGTATGCAGAACTTCATGGTCTTTCCAGCGACTGCTCAATCAGCCCCATACCCCTCTCCCAACAAGAATTAAGGTTGTCTAAACTAAAAATTTCGGATTTTCTTACCTATTTTTTTAATTTAACCTCTATTATTTTTGTAACAAGGTCGTTAACATACGTTTTTTTATAAAAAATGCAAGCTGTAGATTCTCCTCTTTAATATGACCTATTACACCCTATGTACTAACTGTAGCCGTTAAACAGTTATTAACTCATAACCTATTCCGATCACATCGAAATTAGACGATATTTTTTAAAATGACGTGCTAAGGGAACAAATTTTCGTTGAGAATAGGTTTGAAAATAGGTTTGAGAATAAGTTTAGAGGTAATAACTCTTAAAGGGCTTCAGATAGCACATTGCGTGTAATAGGTCAACTTAAAGAGGAAAGTTTACAGTTTTTATAAAAAAAAAAAGTTACGTTAATGACCTTGTTGCAAAAATAATAGAGGTTAAATTAAAAAAAAAAAAGGCAAGAAAATCCAAAATTTTTAGTTTAGACAATCATAACTCTTGATGTGAGAGGGGTATGGGGCTGATTGAGCAGTCGCTGGAAAGGCCATCAAGCTCTGCATACAATGCATACAATGAGCTCTTAACTGTGACCGTACGCCCTGTAGTTTTTAAGATACAGGATGTTTTGTGAAAAACTAGCTTTTTTTCTTAATCACCCTGTAACTCCTAAACGGTTGATATGCCCCCCCCCCCTCCCCCTGCCATACAATTTTTGGTTTGTCTAGGTGAGTACTATCACCTCCCGCTCTATTGACCTCCTAGTGAGAAACACCCTGTATATAAAACAGCATTTCTCAAGACAAGTGATGGACATTTCCACTTGAATAACTTTTAAAACGCGTATAAGCACAATCAACTATGCTTTCTATGATTTATTGTACAGATGTTCCTTTAAAGCTGTAAATGTATTAATTTTTTCTTCTTCTATTTTTAAATACATATACTTCGAACTATTCTCTTCCTCATCTTTTCTATCTCAATTTCGTTTAATAATCGTCATATATTCAAAATACAATTACTTCCCTGTTCACAATTTGCTAACACGCTATCATCTTGATGGTATTACAAAACATTTAAGTGGTGAAGTTAATCTCTATCTAACAAGGAAGTCAGTCAAACCAGGCAAAGAGACTCCATATTCATCCGCATCAATTGACCTGGAGATGGATGTGCAACTATGCAAAATCTCTTCTCCATCCCTATAAATTGTGGTAGATTCTATTTCAATTACCGCGCATAGACAACCATTAAATAAATTAAAAAAAAAAAAAAAAAAAAAAAAAAATCCGAGTTTGTTTTATTTTCATCTATGATGAATCTCATGAGGCTATGTACGTACAGCTTTGCCTAACTAATAACGTTTTAATGGACCCACATCATTATTCGTATGACATTGAATCACATCTTCAGACTCCCGATGTTATACTCCATATATATATATATTGAATAGTGAGTATGCTTCCTCATGCTCTGTAAATTAAGATGAAACTCCATTGAAATCACACATGTGACATGGGAGAGAATGCCAGCAGTGACCGATCTAAATCTTAATCAGCTTAATAAAGTCGGTGCGGGATGTATTTTGCCGAACTGATTATAACATGAAAACGCTATTGTAAATTGCTTTGACCTTTCATCTGTTTTGCGGCGGCTAAAATTCTTGTCACCCACAATAACGTAAGTATCGAAACTATGGTGACCAGTAGATTACATCACTTTAAATAGAATCTGTCAAGACAATATTTCTGCCCGCATTATTCTTGCTGAAACTAGGTAATTTAGGTGGTTCTAGACTGTGTGTCATGGGATCGATCGCATCTTTGTATTATCACAGAAATGACATTCCACAATAATTCATTTTAAATTCTGAAGGTGTTGTCTGCCAGTCATTATAAAAAAAAATAAATAAAAATAAAAATAAAATAATACAAAAAATACAGAAAAAAATAAAATAAATAAATATAGGAGACGTAGAGCTTAAAAAACAAAAACTTAAGAATTCCACACCGTTGCACTCGACTCGATTCGACTTGAATCAACTCGAATCGACTGGACAGGTCGGTATCGATTGCGCCATCTTCAAAAGACACGATTTCTTTCTCTTTGAAGATGTTCGAATTTAATTAAAACGACCTGCGCGATTAATGGCATGGAGAAGGAGAGCTGCTGACTGCTGAAATTCAAATTTATGTTCATCTTCAGTTTCGATCATTTTTCCATTCGAAATTCCCACACATACCCCATACCCCCAAGAAACAGGTAATATTCTGGGAGTTGGACGTCAAAAGCGATTCTCAACCTTTTTCACCTTATTGCAATCCCTAGTGGTGGTTCATTGGTGGTGCTAGTGATATCAAAAACCAGCAAAAGAGTTGTTTGAAAGGCAAACGAAAAAAAGGAATTTCTGGTAGGACAAGGAACATAGGAATTGAAATGAACACATGCCTTGCCCTGGTAAATCGACATTTCAAAAAGCTTGGATAGCGCGACGACTGTACTAAGTTCAGTCCAGCAGTAGGCTAGAAGACCAGACCAAACCATTCTCACTTTAGGGATTTTGAGCCTCCTTTGGTATTTGCAACTATATATATACACTACGCCATGCCATGCCATCCTCTCTCTTTGATGATTTCATTCATTGGAATGCCCATTTATTATAATGAGACTGTGGAAGAGAGATCATCACCGATGGCCCTTGTTGAGGTTGGAGCAAAGAACTTCTTTGGTTGTTATACTGCGGACTGGGACTCGACTGGAGGAGCCTTTTTAGTTCCTTTTGAAATATCCTCTCTAGTCTATACATTTGTCGTCGTATATGGCATTGACCGGCTTTGGCTTGTGCTGCGAAATATAGGTGGGTTAAGGTGGGATACAAACGAGTGGGAACCACACTATCCGCATAAGAAGATTGCAAGGTACAAAGGCGGTATGTGGAGGTCGATAAAATATTTTTTGCCTTTATTGTCTTGGGATTTTTTCGTTGTGTTTATTCGTTGCCGATTCGAATGCAAATTAGGATTGTCTTCCTTTTTGAATGTCCATAGGCTTTGTTTTTTTGTTTTTTTTTTTTAGTGTGGAGCGCTGACAAGAGCTATGGATTTTGTCTTATATATGTATGTATGAATGCATGTATGTGCACACAGGCACACATAGACTGTGGATACATGTGATGGCGTTAAGGTGAGAATTTTGTCCGTGATTTAATTTTTTTATGGGATTCTACTAATTAAGTGGTCATCAGGATTAGTCGTTTTAATTATTATATTTTGTTTTTGCGATCAATTAAGTTTCGTTTTGATTTATTTCTTTGAGGAATTCAAATTAGGTTTTCACAACACGCCCGCTATTGTGTAAGTAGCTGAAAAATTATGATTTGTTGTTTATCTCATTTAGTTCGCTGTTTTTTTTTTTATTCATTTTAGTCACTGATAATGAAAGCTAAATTAACTGGCTCAACGTGGTTTAATGAAGGAAGAAATAACCTGTTTATTTGGAGAATTTGGAATTATTTTATTATTGATTTACTTACGAATCTATACGTAATGGGAATAAAATTAGTTTGACTGCATTGAGGAGGAAACTTTTTGTATATTTTCATAACCAATCTGAGGAATTTCGCGTACCTCGATAGAAAAGATCTAAATGATAGGCTGATTTAGAAATGAATAGCATAACTACAGCAAGAGTTCGTAAAGAGAACGATTGCTTTATTTAATGAGTCTTTCAAAAATGATGAAAAGTGTGCTATACTGACAGGGGAACACACTTCAATTTTAATTAAATTCGAACCTCCATACCATGTACTAGTTATGTCATCAGGGCCACTGGGCCACCAGAGCCTTATCCCATTATTACCTTAAGCATAATTTTAATGAAGAGGACTCTATAATTTATTTTACTTTAACGAATTTGTACACAAGATTGGAAATCTTATAATTGTACAATTTAAAGTAAGGCTAGTAAGGTTAATAAAATCAAACAAAAGAAAAAAGAAAAAACGTAACACCTACAATATATTTTTTTATTATGTTACCAAAGCTCAGAGGATACCTTATGATAGCACAACCTTGTCAAGAAAGGAAGAAGCGGTAGGGAATTGGAGATTATTGGGCTGAGCCAAAGAGATGCGCATTATGCTTGAATTTTGCGGCTCTTAGCTGAAAAGGGAAAAACAGACGATGGTAAATTATTCCACATTCGTACTGTTCTGTTTATGAAGGTTTCGCGGAATTTCACGGTACGGCCGAATCTGACTTCATGGGTGTGAAGGTGAGCACAAGTATGGTGCGCATAGGAAGAACTCTACAATGGATCAAGCTAGAGATTTCGTCAGAGCAATAGTCATAGAAGTGGTGATAAAAGAGATGCAAATATCCCACATTACGCTGGTACTCTAGGAAATCAATAGTTTCTATCGACAATAAGCTGGAAGGCCTTATTTTGGACTTTTTCTAATGCGGACAATGCACTATATGTCCAGCACCTGCCCAAATATGGGAATTATATTATAATCTAGGCCTGATATGAGACTTGTAGATTTACACCCAAGTCTGAAGGAGTAAAGTATTTCTGGCATTTTTGCAAGAAGTCTAGCGATTTCATCGCATTTTTGGCAGTACAAAAAATATAACCGAACCAACTAAGATTGTTGGATGTTTTAATGCCTAAGATATTAAGAGATGGTGAGTTCGCGATATGTTCTCCATCGACGATAATGGGTTGAGCGGGTGTTGGAGTACAGTTGAGGGATAACAGACAACATTGGGTTTTGGAAGCATTAAACAAAACCCGATTCGCTCTGCCCTAATCGAGTATTTTTGTAAGGTCATAGTATAGTGAACTGTGGCTTCGTTTGTCAACTATAACATTCATACGGGAATCATCTATAGAATCAAACGAGTACAAGAAATCAAGGATGCTGTCGTCTGCAAAACTATATGAATAGGACTGAAAGTGAGAGCTAGCAGATTATTAAATATAACGAGGAAGAGAATAGGAGACAGCACAGTACCTTGCGGTATACCGGCATGCATTATAAAACGGTCAGAACTAGCTCTGTCCAATATAACTTGAATTTAACACCGGAAGAGAAAAATTTTAATACATTTTAGGAAAATAGAGTCTAGAGTAGACCTAATGTTTGAAGTTTAGCTAAAAGAGATGGATGACAGACTTTATTGAAGGCTTTCGAGATATCTAATACGATGATTTCAGATTCGCCAAAATTATGGAGATATTGATTCCAATGCACGGTAAGAAATCTCCAGTAGAGGGGGCAGCATGAAATTCGAATTGACGATCGTTTCAAGATATTTCATCAATTGTCTATTGATGAGTGTTTCGAAAATCTTTCACGGAATCGAAGTAAGGGTAATTGGTCCAGAAAAAATTTAAAGAGAAAGAAAAAAAAATATAGTGGAAAGGATAAAAAGAAAAGAGTTCGACATAATCAGTTTAGTATTTAGTAAAATAAAAAAGGAAAGAAAAAAAAGACACAACAGAAATTACATTAAAGTAAGTTGCATAAATTCACTTACAGAAGTGGCACCGTGTGCATGAGAGGAGGTATGGAATTACAAAGGCATACAACCTGGACAAATTAAGTTTCTTCAAGGATGGATGAATTAAAAAGACATGAAATCAGAAGTTTACGTCCTATGAGCAACTGTAGAAATTTGTACTTTACAAAGTAGGTACTCTGGCTCATCTGAACTAATAAAATAAAGTAAGAAAATCAGTGTTTTACCCTTTAAGTACAAATCTACAGTACAATCCAAGATTAATGTTCAATAAGGTATGATACGAGCAGAACGCCGTAAATCGAAAGCAAGCCGTATATACAGTCGTTGAAAGCAACCTTAAGATTTCGATTGCAAACCGAGTCTGGTGTCATGTAGATTGAGTTACCGTAAGCAAAACGAGACCTCAAAAGTGTCCTAATGCAAATCGGCAGGAAGTATATTGGCAAATAGCCACAGTCTCCTTAGTTCACCGTAAATTGTATCTATCATAGATTTAATCACTGCACTTCAAACGATAAATAATTTTTCCTCCCAAATTGGTTATACAGTTTACATTAGGTAGTTCCACTTTATTAAGCATAATTGGGAGAATATCTTCAATATTAAGCTTAGAATTAGAGATGGCTATGCATTGTGATTTATTGGAGTTAAGAAGCAATTGATTATCAATTGACTACCTAAAAATTTCAGGAAGATAATCGTTTAATCTGCAGATACAGGGCTCAATCAGTACACGTGGGTCAACCACGCAAGTACACCTGCACGTCATCCAAATAGGATAGGTCCTAACACTGATCCTTGAGGAACTCCACATGTTACATGCATTCGAGTACACAAAATATTATCAGAAGGTCTATGCAAGGCTAACAGAAGGTTGGACTACTGCCCCGGCCATCTAACATAACCTAATCTATCATTGGTCGTTGTGAGAAACGTTTTGGTGTTGTTGCAAATTAACCCCTAACAGACCAAATGTTAAAGGTTTCTTTCTACCTGTAAAAGTGAGAATTTTTGCCTTTCGAACATCAGGACAGATATTCTAAGTTATTCCTTTCGAATGTCACCAAGTGAGCATCATACAGACAATTTGTGTGACCAAACGTAGATACTTCTACACTTGTCCAAGGACTTCATTCAGATCATTTTATTATTTTAGTAGCTAGTCAAGGTAGACACTAAAGTGCTTAACATGCGAATATATACATAGCTGCAAAATACCTAAACAAGATAAGCTTGGCGTTTCTGTCAGGATGCTCATGGAACGTCAGAGCACATGATCTGCAATTGCGAAGATGACTTCACCTCGAACATGCTTTTCGTTCACCAAACTATGTATGGAATATCAATCTCAGAATGGTTCTGGACTTTGTTAACAATCTATACCTAGAAAAGGAGTAAATGGAATGAGGATTCAGAATAGATTTTTTCAGGTCACAGTGAATGCGAGGCAACGCCTGGACACACCTCCACGAACCGAATCTATTCTAGCTGCAAAAGATGTCCAACAAATATTTGAAAGAATAAAATGGCGAAACTTTTGGTTGATTCTGAACTTTCCTTCGTCAGTTTCACCACCACCACTTGACGGACATAGATACACAGTTCTTAACGGAATCTCTTGCATTTTGATGTGATCTTGTGTAAATGTCCCAGGAAGAGGAGCGGGTCCGATGATAATGAACATCAGGGTTATAAAAGGGGACTTTATTTCAGCCTCATGAGTTCCCTTGTTGAGTTTAGGTTGGGTTTCCTCAAAAGTACGTTGACTGTTCTCAGTTCTGCTTGTGGAGCCATTGAGCAAGAGTTGAATCATCTTAAGGAGGTTAACTATCTTGGAGCAATCTTTTCGCTAGATGTGTGATAATGTGTGCATACATGGCACAAATATCCATTTACACTGTGAAAGTTAGTTCAATGTGATTTTATACTCCATTACCTCTAAATTAGTTGACAAATGGTTTGATCAAAACATTGACTGATCGCGAAGGCTATTTTCCTGTTTTCTTCACTAAAATTGAGAAGATACATTCACGTTTGTATGATAATCTTGATTTTAGCCTTGAAGACCGTAGCTTGGCTTCCAAGATGTAGTCCAATTTAATATCAAATCAAATCAAATATATTGTGGATATGAGAGTTCATAAATGCAAAAATTAGTCGAGTTGATATTATAATGAATGACTCTCAACTTACTCCAAGGTCAATAAATTCTTGACTTCTTATTGAAATTAATGAGTTAAGAGTAAAAAAAAAAAAAAAACATCTACTTCACTTACCTTCTTTTCCAGATCAGGTCCATTCTCCATTGCACGCATAATAGCCTCTGACAATTTTGCATCCAAACCCTTAATCGCTGTGACAATTCCAGAATCAGATTGAACTGATGTAGAAACTAAACGTTCAATAGCTTCAGCAACATTAGACCAAGGTCCATCCAAGACTCCAACATACTGCGCCAAACAGCCTCTGCAAGATTGAATCAAGCATAAAATCATCATCAGTCCGAGTAGTTAAACTTACCGCATAACATTAAGGCAGTAACCATAACAAGATTTGGCATGATGCTTACTGTGACCATTGCATTCTGGACAGTAACTCATTTTGAGAAGATGCGTTTGACATGCCGCTGTTAAATACATCGAATCTAGATCTTCTGTACTTGCCAGAACTTCAGCGCCTCGTTCAAGGGCATTAATGAAAACCGTTGCGGCTGTAACGCTTTGAATTAAATTTTTACTAAGATCTTTTGGTATATCTCCGAAAGGCTGAAGATCATCGAAGGTGCTCTTCAAACAGGTTATATAGTCGTCATGCAAATCTCCAGTACCACCATCATTATTTAGATGAACCGCTTGATGGTAGGCAACGGGAAATAGATTAACAAAAAAATTATGCACAGCAGTATCGAGTTGTATTTCATTGGTTGAGGTTAAATATCTGCAAAAAGGAGCATTAAAAATAAATTCAAACGTTAAACAATTTGAAAAGGATGCTGTTCTTGAAGCTGTTCGCATTAATTCAATTAAATTCCAAATACTCCTGACACTTACTTTCTTATGCTCGTGTACAGGTCATGTATAAGTTGTCTCGACAACGGTAGCATTCTTCGGTAGACTTGAGAGAATACATTTAATGTCTTGTTCTCGGATTGGTGTGACAGTTCTAGCACGTGGGCTGTAAAGAAAAAGAAAAAAAAAAAACAACATAAATAGTAAATTGTCTATAGGTGTACTACATGAGCGGAATACTAAAACAATTCTAGTTTCTATCGGGAATTTGTAATAAAAATGCTATAAAAACGGGTTGCGCTATTGCGGAATGCTTTTCATTCATCTGCCGTCTCAAGAAAGCTTTCTGCTGATACCTTTCTTTGGTGAAGAGATTTTGAATGAAAACAGGAAACGACAAGAGCTGCATGCTACCTCTAGCAAGCTACCGTATGATCCGAGCACGTTTGATATCATGAGATAAAAACTGAATAGCCTTGGCGGCTTGAAGAACTTGATTCATGCATTCTGATCGGATTCCTCTATTATGACGATGTTATTGAGTGTAAGAGCAATCATCAGAATATTTTCACTTTTTACTATACACTTACACGTTTTTCCCCGTTGAATAGTTTTGAACTTGTTCAGACTTTTGCTTTGTATAGCTCTATGCTAGAGGAAGTGAAGTAAAATTGTTTTTTTTTTCCAGTTTTGAGTTTATGAAGTTAAATGGATAAATCAGGATTGAACCCTGTGGCGCTACCGCGTTTAGAATTTTAGAAATAGGCTTCTGTGACAAAATAAAAAAGCCCGCATTCGGCAAGTAGGTAATAATACCCACACTAATTGCATGAAGGATACAAAACTGATAATTATCCATGACATTATGGCACTAACTAAGAGGAAATAAATTTCTAATTGAAAAAATTCCAAAAATTTACCCAAACTGCACTTGCGGTTTCCTATGTGGAATATTTTCTAATATAGTTAGTGTCACCCCTGGTAAGTAGCTACAAGAATAGTGTTAGGGGTGTGCACAAGTGAAGTTACTGCTTTAAGGAAAGTAACCTTATGATTAGCTCCTGATCACCACTTTGCGGTCATTAAGGGTTACGTTCCAGAGCCCCTGTATGGGGTCTCAACCTCAACTTTCAATCAATCAATGTTTGAAAATACTCTTGAGCTACCAAACCGTAAAGTGACTGTTATTTTTCTTTTTTTTTATACATTTTCAATATTCCTTTTCGAAATCAGTATTTTTCAGTTCTCTACAACATCTGGCAACACTATTTCGGTTATTGTCAGTAAACCTGGGCGTATTTAGGACGCAATCTAGCGACTTAATTTATTAATTCCAAAACACAAATTTAAAGGGTAAATTGCATGAAAATTACCAGTCCAATTCGTAATTTTCTTTCACAAGTCCTTCGTAGGTATCAAGTTAGGAATGCTAAGAAAATATGAGTTCCACTTTCAGCACAATTATATATGTATATGAATAAAAGCAACAATTTCTGAAATCTCACAATGTTGCACTCAAATATTTCCCTATACCGGTTTATTTCATTTATAACATAAATTCCCGAGGGCGGCGGCACGCTTAAATAATAATTAATAAAATTTTCAAATAGAAATCAAATAATTTTCTGTCTAATAATTTGTTTTTGCTGTCAGCAGCCTGATGCGACTCTAAACAAGACCACACAAATCAATTTGTTATTCAAGCTGCCCGAGCCACCGCCGCCGCCGCCGTCGTACCGCTAAAAGTAAACCTGCACTCTATAGATTCGCGAAGATATTTATTACCGTCTTGATCTATTTATCGTATCCCTCGAGCCTTGAAAGTCGATAGTTTCAACTCTTAAGTATCAATTGATATGCCAGGCGAAATTTTCTTCTCTCTAACGTAGCTATAGACTTAAACCACGCGAAAACTTTGACATAAAATCAAAGATCATTGGACTTCAGATTTGATTTATCTTTTAAGAAAAAAATAGGAGAAAAAAAAGGCCTCTATACATACCTGGCTATAACGCAGTTATATACCCCCACAGATTAACACTTGTGTGCAGAATAAAAATTATTCCGTGGTTGTGAAAACTCAGCGCGAATGGCAGTAAATCAATGAAATTCAGAGTTCGTTAAAAATAGTGGTGTTATCGTTACCTTCATCAATTCAATAAAGGTACGCGAAATACCTAGGTACAAGTGGGTCTGTTATTGAAGCAATGAACAAGTCAAGTACGAAGGGTGGGCGAATTTAAGGAGGCGGAAAGGCAAAGGTAAAGGTAAGACTTGTTGTAGTAGAGATGCACTTAAGGTGTATAGAAAATAGATAAAGGTACGTCATTATATATAGAATTTCATAACGAGAAAACTTATTCAAGCGTGCAATGAAAGGCAATTAACGAAATCAGTGGGATGATGTTGGTTGCTATAGCATCATTGCCGTGTCGACACAGTGCTGGTAAACCGTTCAATGAGGCGAAAGACCTTTTCAATGTGCACTCTAATGGTGGAAATAGATTTAAAATTAATGACAAAGAGGTGGGGGGCCGGGCGGGCGGGCAAACGTTCATCAATAAAATACAAGTTTTATTACACAAAATTTCAACGAGATGCTACTTAGCGCTTCCTACATTTTATATTTCCCATATAAGAACACTCTTTGGATACACCTATACTTGGTAATGGTGGTTATCGTCCGCCGCTGGCTCGACGCAGCTTAGCAACAAATTGGCGGATTTTGCCAGCGATAATCATAATCTTTATCACTTTAGTATAAGTACTATATAATATATATTGTTAATGATACCTATACATACTATGATGTACATATATCCACAGTAAATTGCTTCGAGCGACTCTTGTATATAGCAAATGGCTTTTTTAAACCATTTTATGTATCCAACTGTAACCATTGCGAACGGGGTATCAAATACCCAACCAACCCGAAGTCAGTGACATGTGCAATTTGAGAGGTTTTTCAAAACTGGTTCGGTTCATTAAATTTCAACAAATTTTATTTCGAAAAAAAAAAAAAGATCAAGTTGTGTCCACTTTGTGCTGATAAATTAAATTTAACGTCTACGGTGTAAAGTGAGCCGGGATTACGGGAATTAAAATGGCAACAGTTTAGAAAAGATGTGAAACTGCAATTTGTATCAATTTCATTTTGTCGCTGTTAATCCAGATTTTTCGTGGTTTTTATTGGGGGGGGGGGGGGGAGAAAGAAGAGATTTTTTTTTCTAAAAGAATATAGGATTGAAATTAATAGTCCGTTAAAATGACTTGTAGCAATGACCAGGGCTGGAGAATTCCTGTTGATAATTCGACCACACACACACACACACACACGTATCTTTATCTCAGTCTGATATAAAAAGGCGCCATTCATCATCATTTTCTTGTCTTACGTAGCTTACTAACTACTGGTTATTGTTGTTGTTCAGAAAGTAATTTCATTTTTTCCCAACAGAGGACTTAATTGTATTTTTTCACAGCCAACTTCACACTTAAGCCGCATTTTCATTGTATATTTTGACAGCTGACAGCTTATTTGTGAAAAATTTTGATTGATTATGCGCAATAGTTTTTATTTGATGCCATATCAAAATGGAATATCAAAAGCAGCATTTTCTGGATATTTTTTTTTTTTTTACTATCGAAAAGTTAAAAATACTATTCAAGCAAGAAAACAATTATTTTATGTGTATAGAGAAGATGCCAAAACTGGTTTGAAAAACTTCTTTCCGGCAACTTTTATGGTTGAAGATGGCACCACGTACTTGAAGGGCAGTTGAAGCTGATAAAAGACCAAATAAAGGCATTGATTGATGCACAAACCGCCGAATAACAACTCGTGAGATCGTTGAGATATTTAATTTATCGAATTTAACTGTTCATGATCACATGAAACGTCTTGGTTTAATTTCAAAAGTGGTCAAATGGATTTCACATATTCTATACTATACTATACTAAGTTTGTCATTCTATTTTGTACCGCATAGAAATAATACTGCGGCAGAACAAAATGAACTGAACACCTTTAGGGTGTTGTCTTAGTTTTGATTTCCAGGAATATCAAAGTCGTATTGCTGAACAGGTAGATAAACGAATGATTCTGGATGTATAACTCGGGGAAGGCCTCGAGCTTGAAATTATTTGAGGAATACTCCTAAAAATTTATTCAGCCCCTGGCGGAAACCTGCAGTTATGCCGAGCCGGCGAGAACCTTCGCTTCCTTCGGCCAACCGATGATTAGTGCAGTTCAAGCGATCACAACCCTACTATTGAACCCGTATTATTGAAGCCCAGCCAACTCTATGTCGACTCGGCTGGAGTATCTGAAGCAGAGCTAACGCTAATAACACTTGGTTGATCCTGTGGTTGTAACTCCTGCGACAGGTCGGTCCTATGGTGATCTGATGATAGCGAGAGCAGCAGCTGGTGCAGACGTGTTGTGGTTGACGGACCGAGTGCTGCATCAAAATGTCCACCACCTAGTAGTAGTGCTGTGCCAAGATGTCTGACAGCTAGTAGCGGCCTAAAACGAAGGTACCTGAAACTGAAAGAATGGGATACCTGCTAGCAGTACTAAGAAAAAACATTGGCCATCAGGTACAAATTGGTCAATTCTGAATGCTGCTTCAATTTTCTTTTCTTTTTTAAAAGTAATTGTCTAATACACATTTTGTTGTTCCTTTTTAGGTTTCCGTACTGTGAACGGGAACCCTATTACGAAGGCTCCGATGTCCGTCTGTCTGTCACCGGGCTGTATCTCATGAACCATAATAGGTAGACAGTTGAAATTTTCATAGAGTGTGTATTTCTATTGCCGCTATTACAAGAAATAATAAAAATAAAATTAAAAATTAAAGGGGGCTCCATACAAGAAACGTATTTTTTGGCGTATACATAGTGTTAAATTTGATGGTACGGAACCCTTTGTGCGACTCGCACTTGGACGGTTATTTTTTAAACACTATTTACCGGTGATTGACACGAGAATAATATTCCTGTTTTTGTTTTTCAATTTTACATCATAATGAAAGTCTAAGACTTTCTATGTTCAGCAAGGTATTGCTAGCTAGGAATTTTGAAATACATATTACCCGATTTACACGGTGGTTAGTCAAGCGTTCAGAAAAGTTCGACCGGAAACAGACATGCCGTCATACACCCACGCATAATATCAAAAGTTATTTTGATTTTTTACATGTCCATCTGTAGACAGACCTACTTAAAAGCTAAAATTTTGCACAGGGTCTTCTTGAAAAATTTCTAAATTTAAGTTTGAATGTGGAAGAAATCGGGTAACTAGGATTGCCATACATAAATTTCGTTTTTTACTATATATTTGGACAGTGTTTGGCAACACGTCGGCGCGGCGTAGAGATTTTGTAAAGAAATGAAAAGTCAAGTTCGAAAATGGGATAAATCGGGCAGATTTTGTAAAAAAATGAAAAGTAGAGTTCGAAAATGGGACAAATCGGGTAGCTCCTTTGTAAGGTTGCCATACAAAAATTTCGCTTTTCACTCAACACTGGAAAGTATAAACATCGTAACCGACCAAAATGTCATAAATGCGTTATATACACCATTTGCATCAGAAAAAAAACTGCCTCGAATGGTCTGAGTCTCATATCTGTACGATGAAAATAAAACAATTTACGCCATTGAAAACGCGTGTACTTTTTCCAGTAATTTCGACTTGATTTGCAGTAATAACGTCAAAATCCGCTACTTTTCAAACAATGTTGCTTAAAGCAAAGGAAGATTTTCAAATTTTTAAGCGAGTTACATACACAGCATCCGAGGTTTGACGGCTGGAGAGGTTTACATCATTTTTGCGGATCGTAAAATGATGACTTCTGTCATTAACTCTCGGCATTGTTCGAAGTTACTACATTTTCAAGGACTTATTGACTATGACAAATAGCTGTTAATGTATTTTGTTATTGCTTAGTTTTGCATGAGAGATGCAGTTAATATATTCCTTTTAACTTATAGATAATTCAGAATACAGTGTTACTACGTTAAAAGAGTATTAAATAAAAACTTAATGGTAACTGCAGCCTTTTATTTAAACTACATGTCTTGTTTTGTGCTATTGTACATCAAAAGTTAGATCTTGTTTTAAACATAGAACTTGGATACAGCTCACATATATCATACAAATAAATAAGGTGTATTTGATACAGCATTTCAGTTGCTATAAGTTTTTTAACTTTGATTTCGTTCCATACATTGCAGCTATTCAGATACAGAATTCTTGAGGTCCGTAAAACAAAAAAACGGATTGCTGTAACTGGAAAAACTAATACTTATACTAACTTTAGCATAATTCTACTTATTGCAAATTGTAGATATAATTTTTAAAAAAATTCTATCCAAAAATAGCATCATGAATAGTTTAGAAGTTATGATTTTTCTCCTGATTTTGTAAAAGTTTTTGGGCTCTAGTGAAAAGTTTCATTTTGGTGGGTTACGACGTTTAACCCTTTGAGTAGTGAGTTAATTTTTTTAGCATACACGTCCCTGGAGTGAGTTATTTTTGCATTTTTCGATAGATTTCGCAAATTGAACGGAGTGATCTTTTTTCTGGTGGGGGGAACGGTTTCTCTCAAAAATTAGTTTGCATGTTCGTCTCGACGCCGCGCATCTTTTGGTCAAGTCTGTTTTGCGTGGGGTAGGGGCTAAAGGGGGAAGGGGGTAAAGTTTGGAATGTTTTGGTTATATATCCTGAACAAAGAGTCGCAAACAGTTCATTGATGTCTTAAATGAGAGCTGTGATCCTAGGCTAAAGATAATATTAATCGGGTCACTGTGTGGGGAGGGGGGGCGGAGGGGGGGGAAATTAGAGGAATATTTAGTTTTTCAATAATAACTCAGCCATTTGACCTCGGACCATAGGGGTGTGGGTGTTCAAACTTCTTCTCAGAAAAAAACATATTTGAATTTGTACTAGATTTTCCAAAACGTACCAGAACAAACTTTAACACCCCCCTCCCTGGAGGTGCAGTATATTTTTGATTTGTTTTTAAAACGACATCATTCTTTATTTTTGCCCTTTTTCCCTATACGCACTTTTTTAGTACTTCCCTTTTTTATATTCTAACTGAAGTACTAGATTTTTTGCACCTTAGATCTGCACTAACTCTGTAGGATTACCTCCAATCGCAAAACTGATTTATGCATGTACATTTCATTAGAATAAAAGAAAATGTGTTCCATGTGTTCCGAGTTTCGGAATCGCAATAATTCCAGGAAGGGGTTCGAAGGCCGCACAAATACAGAGATGAATATTTTTCTCGGAATAATGTACAGCTCACCCATATCTTTCTCTCTCAAAAACGAAGCCGAACTTCATTGCAATTTTTTATACATAGATAGATAAGGCTTCTAACTTCAAAATAAAAATGTAAAAAAAAAGTGCTAGAAGTCCTCAATAGTAAATAATACTATTTTTTGACAAAAATACTATTATTAACAAAAATGAAAAATATAAAGCATTAAGCTTCATTTGGCATTTGAATCAGAAAAATCGGTTACTCCGTTCGCGAGATATGATTTTTTGAAAATGATATTTCATCGTAAAATCACGCAATTTCTTTCCCCCAGGGGTGGGGAGGGGGGTGGTATAGGAAAACAAAAAAATATAAAATAGTATACCTACAACATCATTGTTAGAATTATGTAACAAAAAAAAAAAAAAAACCGCCCAAAATGGGCTGGACCATGGCTGGACGTACATGTACGGCGATACTCTATCTGGATCACCAGAGGCTGGCCGTACATGTACGGCGATACCGCTCAAAGGGTTAAAAGGCCTATTGTTCACCCTCCAGACTTATGAGCAATTGCTCATAGGTCTCTCTTACAAATTTAAGTATTGGTTCTTAGACCTCCTTGCCGGCTTCGTGCAGCTCGTCCAGGAGGTGTGAGCCAGGGAATTTGTTAACACTTTCCCGAAAGAGCTGGACAGTGGCAAAGGTAGTGAGCCACTGTCTCCGGTTCTTCTCCGCATCCCCTATATACAGGGTCAGCAACAAGTCCTATCCTGCATTTTCAGACATTACTGGGTGTCAATTAGCATGGTGTTGCGGATTAAAGTATCTTAAAATATACCCAAAAAAGTGTATCTAGGAGGGAGCAAAGGTAGTGGTCGCTTCCGCTGGATCACATTATCACATATGAATTTAAGCATAAATATATGTATCTCTACTGAATCCCTAATTTTCCGTATGAAGGGGTGGTGGGGGCGGCAGACAAATCCCCGCCTCTACTACCTATTACACGCGCTTTTGTAACTTTAACCCTAAATAGGGCCCATAACGGTCTTGGGGGCCATTTTTGAGACATCTTCTGGCAGTGGAAATACCATTCCTAGATGCCTTAGCCTTATGTGACACAGACACATCTTTTTAAGATGATATCTAAGTAGGCAAAACAGAGTAAACAGGCATGTTATGAGCCCTAATTCCTTTCTGCTGAACATGAGAAATACTTTTATCCCCTGTTGCGAGTACTTTATGTACTTCTTCGTATGTCTTAGTTCCGGGATATAGTCCCAGTGTGCCATTTTGATTCTGTCCTCCCTGACCTATTCTGAGAAGTGGCTTTTTGGGTGGCCAAAATCAAACAGAGATCTGGCTTCTTGATTTGCAAAACGGTCCGCAATCTTGTTGTCCTTAATGCCGTCATATCTTGGCTCCCAAATCAGCGTCACCTAATAAAATTAATAGTTTAATGAATCGAAAACGCCTATCTTAACATCTCCTACAATTAGCAATTTAATTTTTTCATATCTAGATGCATACGAAAAGTCTAGCGAAAACAGAAAAAAAATGCATTTACATACAAGAAAGTGAAGTGAATTCCTACTACATCCTGCAATTAAAAACTTATTTCTAATTATAAAGTTTCTCGTACAAGTATTCTCAAGTACATCCATCCAGTACAAAAATGGTTCTTTGAAAATGTATGCCCTACCAGTCATACAGAAACAGCGCCATCTGTTAATGAGGAAATTATAATTTATATTTTCATAAAATAGTTCCTCAGCTCAAGTAACAAATTTTCATCTGACTATGTAATTTTCCATAAGATCAAAAAGTGTATCAAGTCACTTATTTCAGGCATGTCTGTAAGTAAATCGATAATCATTTATCTTTTCTCACCTTCACTCTGTGAGATACTAATGTATGCAGCTTCCCTTCTACCAAGCCACACATCCCTACATATATGTTAATGTTGCAGGAGTCTATTTCCTTCTTCTTCTTCTTATCCTTAAGGAATAGTTAACATAGAAGACAATATAATTTAGCTCCACCATAGCTATCATTTGCACTTCCCTAAATGCCTGTCACTTTGAAAAAAGTTATGATAATTGCCGACAATAAGCGAAAATTACCCCGCCATTGAAAGACTATAGCCTGGCGGCAAGAGAGCAAACCTCCCAATTCGGGCTGTTGTTAAATAAATATAAATAAAAGTAGCCCCTAAGGTCGTCTTGTCTTGTACAAGTAAAATTCATAACTTGTGACATTCTTGCCAAATTGCGTGGGTGTTTTTTTTTTTCAGTACAGAATAGCTTTTGTCTGGTTCGGAATTTGATTAGTTCATCGAAGAAAAAGAAACAGGTTTCAGCCACAAAACTGAAATCAAGTCGAAATCAAATAAATTTTCAGTTCTTTTGTTTGTTTGTGTTTTTGTATTGATTTGATAATCTTATTGACACCCTAAGGTAATTTGGTCAGAGTTTTTTTTTGTACATATTAAATTAAGAGTTTTTTTCTTCTTCTGTGTGGAGCCATACCTGTGCAAGAGTTATTTAAAACCGGAACTATTAGAAAACATTTAGAGGAATCACGTCAAACATTTTATATCGAAGGAAGTAAGTAAATTTCTGTGCTTTTGTGACTATATTGTGTGCAATATATGAAAACTAGTTTCAACTGAGATCACAGGTAAATAATTCAAGAGAAATGTTTATGTATGTTTTTTTTTTTTTTTTATAAAGTATGCAGTTTGGCATTCCACATAGAGTAGGTAAACTGTAAGCAGGGAGGGTAGAATTACGTAACTCGAAAGTTAGTGGAAATAACTTTTTGAAATAATGAGGGACTTATATACGACATTCGCGTACAAATTTAATATGGAATTGAGTAGTTTTGGCTTTTATAGTTCCACTCCTGTCGGGATTTTCCAAAGTTACATGTTTATTTTTTATACTTAAATTTTCTGATAAATAGTAATTACGACAGCTTTTATAAGAACCAATCGTACTTGGCCATAATGGAAAAATTTAGATGTAATAAAACATAATTAAATCTGTTTTTTTTTTTTTATGTTACCAAAACTCAGGGGATACCCTATGAGGCCATAGCACAGCCTTGGCAGGACAGAAAGAAGGAGTATCATTCGGGATCACCATTTATTTGATTTATGTTATCATAATTTCAGGTGCGTTGCTTTCTCTAGAATGGTCCACCACACCAAGATTCCATAGGTGAGAATAGGCCTCACAATTGCGGTATATATCCAGTGCGCAATGCAAGAGCCGCATTTTTTGACAGGCTCATTCACATTTATCCTCCAATTTAACTTGGAGTCTAGTGTCATCACTCATAGATATTTGGCTTCAGGTATTTGGCTTCAATTCAAGAGTAGTAGTGCTACCCATTTATGGAGGAACGAAAGTCGGAACAACTCTCCTCCGGGTAAAGAGAACTAGTTTAGTCTTTGCACGGTTGAGTTCCAGATCATACCTCTCAGCCCAATTAAGAAGCTTTTGCAATGCTATTTGGGTTAGTTCGATTATCGTCGATAGGAACTTACCCGAGACTAGGATGACTAAATTATCAGCATATGCAACCCTCCCTCTGCAAAGAGACGAGAATTCCATTTACCATCAATAGCCACCGTTTAGGTGAAAAAACTCCTCCTTGTGGAGTACCTCTGGATACCCTCTTGGTGACTTAGTTGCTGCCTAGTTCTGCGTATTCTAGGCGGTTATTGATCATTGAGTTAATTCATCTGCATATATAGGATTTGACTCCTAGACCAATTAGGGCGTCCTAAATGGCTTCTATTCTAACATTGTTAAAGGCACCCTCGATATCCAGAAATGCATCTATCTATAGGGTATTCTTTTTTATGGATGAATTTTTGAATGGTTCCTATTACGGCATGTAGTGCAGTTTCAACCGATTTACCTTTAAGGTATGCGTGCTGTGATCTTGAAATCTCACTTCCCCTGAGTAAGCCGTCCATGAACGCCTCTATCAACCTTTCAAAAGTCTTAAGGAACGCACTTGAAGAGTCTTACAAAAATACAAAGATCTGCCTGTCTAGCTGTTACAGGTGCTGTTCATAAGACACCAACGCAACGGCAGCAATGGAGATCATACTTCGGCTCCTGTCCTTTGACCTCCATGGGAAATGTATAGCTGGAAAAAGTGCATTAAGACTTAGAGATTTGTCAGGTTGCTGGACAACAGCAGACCTTGGTCACAGCAGTATACTGAAGTTCTGTCCTAAGAACTGTACATGTGGAGCCACGGATTATATCGTCCCTAGACTAGACCTAGTAGAGAGGAATGGGATGATAATCTAATGGTAAAAGACTCCGATGTATGTGTCTTCGCAGACGACTCGAAAATGGATATGGGATGCGGGGTGTACTCAGTATTCCTTCTAATGCAAGAACCGTACCGGCTACCGGACTACTGTAGTATATTCTAGGCGGAGGTTATTGCTATCAGCAAAGCAACAGGTCTGCTGGCAACAACATATGATGTACCCAGTGATCGTGTTATCAGGATTTGTATTGATAGCCAAGGTGCCATCATGGCCCTGAACTCGAACACCATTAGATCGCGCCTTGTGCGACACCGTTGTGAGCTTGTGAAACTTTGTGCTAACAACATAAGATGGGTGCCTGGTCACAGTGGCATACCTGGAAACGAGGCAACTGCTGTGCTGGACAGAAAAGGCTCCGCTATGACTACTTGTCTAGCGAAAGCACCCATAACTCGGCCCCTATAAGAGGATTCTAGACGTACAGGTCTGTAAGCTAGCAAATCTCAAATGGGGAGAATTGACTATATGCGCGATTTCAAGACAGCTGTTGCCCGAGGTTTGTTTTAGGAGGACGGAATTTCTGCTGAGAAGAAGTCGTAATTATATGCGTAACCTTATCGCAGTTATTATGGGGAACTGTCTCTTCGGTAAATATGCAGAGCGCATGCAAGCTGCATACAATGACTTCTGCGGAAGCTGTATGGAAAAGGCTGAAAGCATTCACTACCTGCTGGTGACTGCCCAAACTTTGCCAAGCGTAGTAGCAGTGCGTTCGGCCGGTACTTTTTGACGAATTGGGAGAGCTAGCAGAAAAGGAGATGGCAGATCTGGTAAGGTTGATTAACTATTGTGGCTGGTTTTAGCGCTCCCCATTATCTAAGGTATCTTTCCCAGGTAGGGTCCCATTAAGGTGGTATCACAATGGACCGCAAATGGTCTAGGTGAGGCTGATCGCAGGTGCGATGACCACCACTCTAAACTAACCTAACCTATCATAATTTCGCTAAACTCTGGTCTACTTTGATTGTTGTTTTCTTGAAGCATGAATTTTGTGTAAAATGTTCGTGAAAGACCTAATTGCTAGACACAATGACGAACAGAGGCATTTGATTCTTGTTCGACATTGTCCGATTTGCATTGATCGAACGTCCGGTTCGAGGATGGTTACAATGTGTCTTCCTTAGCACCAAATTCTAACAAATTCTCGGTTTAATTGTATTTTGAAGAGGAACATGATTTCGTCCCAATTTTTACTTTAATTTTCTACAGCACAATATCAATGCCGAATTTCTGCCTAGGCAAACTAGGCAGCTGTCTAGGAGCCCAAATGGTATACATGGAGGACATAGGACACTGGACATAAAAAATGTGCATACAGGGCCTGACCGATAGGCAGTGCAGGTCGGGAAAATTCTCAATTAATGAAGTAAATGGAAACGAGATCGAAGTTACATTATCTGGCAGTGATGGATTCAGAATTACAGCTGCCATTATCGACTGGTTGATTTCAGAACTACAAAGACGTGATTCTGCTTACGAGAACATGAATAAAAAGTTTGATTTTCTCAAAATATCCGTGAGGGCGCACGGAACATGAAAGCCTTCTATCTAAGAAATTTAGACAAGGTTTTGGAATACTAGTGTCTGCACCTACGAACTCATTTATGATCCGGAGAGAATACGAGTGGGAAAACAATTATCGGCCCTAGAGTTATGCTAGTATATGCTGGGAAGAGGCTTTTTGGACATAGGGTCAGAAATAATGCAGTCTGTGGACTATAGTGAAGTAATCCGTTCTTCTGAAGAGAAAAAAGTTCATCGGATGACAATCTAAGCAATATGCTTACATGCAACGAACTTCCTTTGCATATAATTTCGTACTTATTTGTAATATTTCTAAGTCTTCTTCATTACTTTCTAAAGTAGATGTAAATTAAATAATTGAAAAATAATGGTAACATTTTTGTTTTATTCAATTATTTAAAAAAAAAAAAAAAGAGGCCCCGTCTCTGTTAACCGTTCTGGGTTTTCATGTCCGTGCCTGTAAAGCATATGCGAACATGTACGGTAGACTCATTGTATTCTATCAATTTGCTCAAAGCGGATTCGACTCAATCCTTACTAAATTTGAATTCTCTTCGTCCTCCTCAATACTGATATAAAATTGTATTTTTGGTCGTTTGCAGTAAATTAACGTAGCTAACATAATTTAAGCTTATTCCTTTTGTGCGGAGTGCTACCGGGATCAATATTAGGACCACTATTATTCTGAATGTACTAAAACGATCTCCCTAGATATACGTACATTGTGATTCTAGAATTAATTTTAATGTAAATCATATTTCAATCTATTTTGCTAAGCTGAAGTCTAGGAATGCATTGAAACAATTCAGTTCGATCTAGAAAGGATTTGTGAGTGGTTAACGATGAATGATTCGATTTTATTCCTAAAAAATCCTACCATTAAATCATAATTGACATACCATCGTTTAACGCTCGAAGCTTGGAAATAATTTTCAACAGTTTTAGGAGGGCTTATATAGGAGCAATAATTACCAAAATATACGACACACTATGAAGCCACAGGCTCCGGTTATCTCCTAGTATATTATCGTTTCCTGTCCTACTATTATTAATGGTAGCATTTTTCACTCACAGATTGAATTGGTTTCAGAAGCTTTGAATATATGACTGCATCACTTAAGCATTCATTCCTATATCTCGCTAGACACTTATTACGTTGGGAGGGTTTTGATGTTTGTTCATAGAGTCACTTACAACAAACGGATTGTAATCTCCGCTGTAAGTCTGTTTTTTTTTCTAATTCTATCAGGCACATAAGGCTAAATTTACCTTATTGTCACTATTGAATTTTCCACTACCGCCTTCATATTGTTTGTCAAACATCTTTGGAATATAATCTTCTCCAAAATGTTCCAGCTTAATTGTTGAGTTTTGTTGAACCACCATTTGTCTTCGGATAAGAGACTAACTCTCAAATTTTTAGTAAATATCTTAACGACGTGACGCGCTACCCAAAAATAAATTATATGAATTTAATGTATATAAAGGAAATGTATCGAATTTATTACAGACACACAACACAACCAAACCAGTCAGTCTACACAGCAGCATCGAAACGTAAATTATACTTCGTTCTTATCAGATTTTACGTAAGTTCAACGAAGGCGCATAAATTGAACCGCAATTAGAAATTCTCTCTTGGAATTTAGCGTTAAAATGATACAAACTTGTTCGCAGTAAATTAAGTAAGAATCTGAGCCGAAATGAATCGAATGATTAACGAGATCTCTTGCATATTTTATCATTAGCCCAATTAACTCTCTTATCACGTACCAGAATCTCATCGGTGCGGTGCCAAGAATGTTTAGATCTGATTACGAGCCATAAAAACCTAGAAGAACGCTGTGCATTTGACACATGACTATGAATAATTGGTGGTGAATAAGATTTATAGTTCAGGAACTCCTGCTTAGTTGGTCTAGTCTAGTCGAACGCATACATACATATGTATCTACTTTACATACATATTAGCCTGTGTACCAGTCCAGGTATAATTGAATGTGAAAAGTTTGCGTCCCGCGATTTCTGTATCTGCTGCTCGAACACCTCTTATCAGTTTTACACAAAAATTTGTACATTTCGAACATAATTTAATTTTTGATTGGTTCGGTTGGAATTTAAATTTTCTCTACGGGCAGTTCTATAGCTTCATAATTTGTTGCTATTGAAAGGATCTGTCTTATGCCATTAAGATAACTTGCATATCTGAGATAAGCATGCGTTTCCAGATTATCTTAGTATTGAGGTGGATCTTTATTTTTGCATATTTTTTTTTTCGCTGTTCGTTAACGAGTTTCTGCTGCATTTTGAAATTATTATGCAAATACGAAACGAGTCTCCTTCATTATCAGTTTTCCTTTGCAGCAACCCTGAGGGACATTATTGGGCGTTAGCGGAAGTGCTCTATTTCATCTCCTTCAATTGACATCAGGTTTTTAATTCATATTACTGATTAAACTTCCGTTAAAATGGTTTTTGGCCTACTACTACTAAATATTCCCCCCACTCCCACGTATAACTCGTGGTCACTTCCGCCTTTTATCTTCTTATTATACTTCGATCATAGTCGAATTGGAAAAATCATCTTCTTAAATTTTTAACATTTTTGCAAATATGTAAGTCCCGATTAGGCACCAGTTTTTATTAACTCAACTATTTTTGGGAGTATTTCATGTGAGGATGCAGTCACTTGCATAAAATTTTCATCTTGTCGATTTATTTAAAAGTCAAGGCAGGTAGAGTGAAAAATTGTATTCTGCGGTTAACGAAAGAACCATCAGCAAAACTATTATTGACTCCGACTGGTTAAAATCGCACGAGTCAGAAACTCTCTAGCAATTGTAGATTCTAAGTAGATTCTATTTCCAATTGTTTTTATTTTAATGAAGCCGCCTTATGAGGGTTTTTTTCTACTAACCTTTCATCCATTCTGCTGGAAGATACTGCTGTTCATGCCCTCTTAATTAGGCTCCACTTTCAGCATCTCGGATGGGATATTTTCTATTCCTGTAGACTTACCATTTGCCCCCTCGCTACATTTTTTAAGCTATTCCACCTCGTCGATCACCAACGTATACTTCTCTCACCCTTGTGAGTTTCACGTGAGCACCTGCCAAGTGTGGCTTAATCCCATGGTGTCCTTCACACTTGGATTGGTTTTATAACTTCAATCAACGCCCTCCAGAAACATTTCTGTTTCTGAAGTATCAGCCAACACCAAGTGCATGCTTGGTGTCTTCACTGATTGGAGCGAGACCTATCTACCAGCTCTGCCGTTTGATGGGTCCTGCCATCCGGTTGTTTAAGCACATCTCTACGGCGAGTTCCTACTCTAGTTCTGTGGGAAGATGTCAACGATCTGTCACTTCCATGAATCATCGTTGAATAACCTTAAACTCAACCACAACCACCACGTTACTCTCCAATGTAGGAATGGAAGTAAGTTCCATGGACAACTGACTCCGTGGTACCAGAAGAATATCCGGTCAGGTTTCATGGCCAAAGCTAGTACAGTTGGGTTTCATGCAAGCCCGGAGCTGATGACCTCTCGTTTCTAGACTCTTCTATACTGAGTGTATGCCAAGCACTTCCTGCCTATCATATCTCCTCCTTCACCGTTTGAAGACTTCCTTTATGCGCTGATGCTGATTTTTGATGCTCAGTAGATTACATACCGTCCATCAATTCTTTCAACGCCCATACTTCACTTAACCCTAAATCCTTCATACGTAGAGAATTCACACAGTACATGCATGCACCCAGTCTTTGCAACTATCCCCACACATACACTACTCACTTTCAGACAAGCCAAAACCCTCGAGAATACTTCACAAGCCATGAAATAGACTCCCTCACTACCACATGACAGCTCCAACGGAGTCCTAACATTCGAAAATATTTGCAGGGTTCTTATGTAAAACGGACAAAAGCTTGATAAGCTTGCTTTCTTATCCTCCGAATCTTATACAAGAATGCATTAAGAGGAAACCCATGCAAAGATTGAATTTAAAATCAGGATGTTCCTCAACGAAGCACACCTGTCTTATGAATCCAAACTTTACTCTTTCCTTTTCACTCTCATTCCATCTGACTTGCCACCTGTCCATAATACACTGCCTTAGTGCATTTTCCCTCTCTTTTTTATTACGACTTTCCATCTTTCCATTCGACACCGAGTTATAGTCTCTCAGGGAAATTCCCCTTTTGATCCTGAATGAGAATCTCCTGCCTATCGTTACCAGATCAAGTGGCGCTAGATCCATTAGGACTTGTAGGGCTTCCATGTGGCACATAGCTAAACACGCTAGTGCATAATTCCCCCTGACATGAGGAAATTTTTGCTTTCCCTGTCACAGTCATCACACTCGCATGAGACAGATGCCCCTTATTTTGCACAAGCAACAAATAGGCCCTTATAAATCATCCTTGTCGCTCTCCTACTTAGGCCCCATTCGCTCCTCATTACTCCATCTATCAGCCTTAGAGCCTGTCCGGATCCAAGTCTTCGTCTTCGTTTTATTATTACAGCTAGTGACGTAACACAACAAGCTCAGCTATTATAATAGTTAGACGAAGACGAAGCTAAACTATCCTAATTCATTCGTTTGCTCAGCTTGATTTCACAGACAGCAAAAAAACATAACCTCACAATACGTTTTCTATTTAAATAAGTCAACTCGAACCTAGACTCGGTGATCAAGCTAACCAAATGTCAAAACTGTTATACAAACTAGCAAAGCTCGGTGGTATAGACATGGATTCGAATAGAGCTTGTCACGATGTTACGTCACTAGCTGTAATAATAAGACGAAGACTTGGATCCGGACAGGCCCCTAGTATCCACTTCTTGAGCTCCACAAAATGACAGTCAATCTGCACATCAAGTACAGAGAAAATCTCGAAAATTGCCCACTTCAGCACTCATGTCGAAATATTCATATCTCAGCAGACATTAACGACATCTTTGATAAATGCCAAGTATAGAACTAAGACTAGGTTCATCATGCGGTAGATGCCAGTCCAACAGTATTGTTGCATAAAATTATTCAAGTCGGTTATATACCTATGACCTTTTTGTAAGTTGGATCACCTCTTAGTTTAGTTAGTTGCCTAAATTATGGTCTCAACAGTGGCAAAATCTTCTGAGAAAATATATGAAAATGCGATTTTTTAGCAAGATTATGTTGCAAATTTTTATTTACTTTCAATAGAGAGACGATTTCCGCTGCAGCTACAGAATCCAGGTCTTATTAGAAAAACGAACGACATTTACAAATTTACTGCATTGCCAGAATTTAATCTATAGTGAATGGAAATTATACTAGATTGCCTCTAGTGAGAGTAATTTTAATGATTTTTCAACAATTTTCATTTAAATCACATCACACTTTGTCTGTAGCTGAAATTCAGGCAAATTATTGTATAATTCTGAAAGTCCAGAGCAATTCGTTGAATTATCTTTTAATTTTGTTTTCTGTTTTCGGAGATTCACTGAAAATGCAATCAGCTTAATTGAATTCTAGTGAAATGGGAACGTCTGATAAGTGAATATTATCTGAATTTTGCACTTGTCACAGTCCATAAGAACTACATACATATATGTATGTATTGGAATATTTCGCGTCACTGGGCGATTAAAAGCTTTTTATTATTTTTTACAAAACACCTTGTGTCTTTAATACTAGTACGTCAGTCATTAATTATGGAGAACAAAGGGGAATGCCCATTTTAGCCGCCACATCAACAGACATGAGAGATGTCTTAAACAATGCATTATGACACTCTGAACATATTTTATTAACAAACGGGGAAGGCTTGGGGACGGGTGGTCAAAGTTTGATCTAGTACATTTTGGAAAATCTAGTACAGAATCGAATTTCTTAGGTCCTGAGAAGAAGTTTGACTACCCACACTCCTATACCCGGAGCTTAAATATCCATTCCCATACTCAATTTTTAGCAATTCCCCCCTTCTTTTTTATTCCAACGAGGTACTCGATTTTTTGCACCTTAGATCGGCTCTAACTCAGTAGGACACTGTCCGATCTGAAAACGGGTTCCTCTGTTCGCCTTAGATCATTACCAGCTACAATTCGTATTTTCGCTGCATATTGTTAGGGTTGTTTGGCGGGGGGGGGGGGGTAGTTATATGATCTCCCGGTGGGGGGGGGTTAATATCGCATGTTGCATATCAAATTAAAGGTCTCGCCGAGTACTATCGGCTGGTGTATATTTTTCCCGACGCAGAAAACGTTCTCGGGACGTTATTGCTGCCGGAAAACCCAATTTCATACACTTGGGTCATGTACACTCCCGCTATTACATTTCGCATATATTCTTGCACTTCTTTCTTCTATGGCCATTAGTGCTCTATTGTAAACATTTTTCTTATAGGAAGTCATTTTTAGCGACGCATAAAACTCCACGTTTTAACCCAAGAAAGTTGCTCAACCTACATTCGATTGTCAAAGCTTTCCCCCGCTAGATGTAAATAAACATTGTTAATAAAATATGTTCAGTTCAGAGTATCAGAATGCATCGTTTAAGACATCTCCCATGTCTGGAGGTGTCGCGCTGAAAGTTGTATGAAAAGTGGGCCTTTTCAGAATATTTTACTAAATTTCTTAAATATATACAAATTTTACAAATTGCAATGCAAATGCAACCATGCGCCCCGTCATCCATTTTAATTAATTCTTCATTTTTATTAAATTTATTATTCTTTCCACTATTTTGAGTTTACTTGTTTATCACGTGAAAATTTTAATTTTAATTTATTACAGACTTTCGATATGAATGACTGCCATCAATTTTGTCTTGTGAACCAAATTCGAACAAGCATTCAAAATTGCTATTATTTTCTCAAATTTTTAGTATGTACCAAAACAATTCTGTTTGAATTTGTTAAAAATAAAAGAAAAAAAACATGAAGCTATTAGAGCGACATCTGTTAGACACTTGTGTCTCTGAAATAATTTTTTAAAAGCTTTCCAAGCTACAAATGTGAGAAACACTTATACATGTTTTAAAGTGAAAACACGGAAAAATAAGGAAAAATGCCATCAGATGAATCCACCACCAAACTCTAATATAATAAAGACTTCTTTTTCATGAAACATGTGCAAAGAAGTCTGTGGCAATGCGTCTGTGCCGCGTCACACATTTTCGAATACTTGACTAACCACTTTGTAAACCTAGTAAAGTTGACTCCGAATAGACTCCGATAAAGACTTACCCCCGTGTAGTTTGAAAAGAATGTAAAAAGTGTGGAAAAGTAAATGAATGCTTTTTCTGCAAATTCGTGGAAAACAAGAAGAAGAATCAGGATCTAAACAGTAAACAAAAACTTCCATAATATACAATCTCTGTTCTGTGATTTTATTTACCTTGTTGCACTCTTGCAAAAGTCCCAGGAGAACACTGAAATGGTCAATCCATCTTCATTCGACATTTTTATTGTATTTTAAAAAGTTTTAAAGAAAATTAAAAAATTTAACTTTTCTTATGACAGTTGTCAATTTTCTTTGCAATTATGGTGCAGTAAGTAAAGCTGTGACGTATAAAAACTCATGTAATTTTATGTGCACGAGAAAGTTGATGAACGGAAAATGTGTAAGCTCATGCAAATTCCCAAAAATGTCCCAAAACTGACATGCGAACAGATCTAAAGTTACAGTACATACTGCACATAGCATCCTATAGCCATTTCTTTCAGAGAAAATTACAGATTAGCTTGCTGGTAACACCGCATCGATAGCTCAAGGGTATTGGAAAAGAATAACCCTTCTCAATCACATTGAATCAAGCCATTAAGACAAACAGCAGCCTTCCAGCACTTCCATGGGTTAATTGTTCCAGATAGACTGCCATAGATAGAGCCTGTACTACTTAAGTTCAAACCCTTCTCTTGAACTCCCGCGATGTAGAAGGTGACCTCATTCTCCAGAAATAATCCTCAAAACGTCAAGACGCAAGTCCTGATTGTGACCACCAGCATTCAAGTTATTGTGGGTACGTAGCATGTTCCATCATACCTCACTATTACAGACTGTGTTCCAAATCATTCTTCTCTGTGCCTGACCCTAGAGCACAACAATCAGTTTACTTTTCAGATTTTCAATACTTAGGTGTCTGAGACCGCAATGGCAATTCGAGCAGACTATTCCTCTTTGTCTATAAAGACGTTGCCACAACCGACCCTGATCAATAGCAGAGAAGCGCATGCTGACTGAGGAAGACCCTGATGGATGAATCATACAAGTCGCTCACTTTTATGATTTCAAAGAGATTGCAAAAAAAAAATTGATTACCGGCATTTAAAAGGTAATTAGTTCTCCAAAATTGAAAAATATTCATTGGTGCTTAGTCAAAATAAAATTCTTCCAATTTCAGAAAAAAAAACTGCTTCTGAACTTGGTTTTGATTTTCCGTTTCGCCGTGTCTAATAATCTTTGCTTATTTCTCTGAAGTTTTCATGGGCCTTATGAAATCATTGGATACGACGTTCTACTCCAATGACAAAAAACTTTTTTTTTTCTTCTAAAAACAGAGAAAAAACTTTAACGCCATAAAAACGACACGCAAATTTTGTTTTGACTACCCACCAAACTTTTATGCGCCGATAAAACATGATATTCAAGCACTTCTGAAAGTCTCACCCGCATTCGCTCATTAACTTGAGCCTTTCGCGACACAACACTCACTTTCTTATGACTTCTGCTATCGCTCAACATATACTCACTTTATTTGGTTCAATAGTTTCATTCAAGTCCTGTGAAATGAAAGAAACTTAATGGAAGAGCTAACATGCCGCCCCGCGCCAGTCGTTGCAACTGAAATGACACATATGGACGCATGTTTATTGCATTTTAATGTGAAAATATGAAGTCGCAATGTTTATCCATTCATTGAAAGGCTTGTGGAATATTAGGCGTACTACTTACGACTTAAAGTTGGTCGGGTTGGTCGGCACTAAGTTGCGTACTTATAATACAGTAAGTGGCCGTATACAGCTGCTGTTATTTATGTATTCTTTGTAGATCACAAAGTTTCATCCATATGGTAATGTTCATCAGCATTTTTTTTTCTGCATAATTCCCAATTACTTATTTAGGTGAAGGAATTTGATGAATAAAAGATGTAAGCTATTGGGTAGCTACTTCTTTTCAAGTCTGGAGGAGGTGCAAAGTAAAGAGTCCAGATATATCCTAAGTTTTCTGAGAGAAGCAGGATGGATCTGGGGCGGCTTGAAATGTTATCCCATGAAGTCTAGGGGCACAAAGGACCCACTAGAGGTTTAAGTGATGCAAACTAGTTTTCGTCTAGCGGCACGCCTCTTACCTAACTCAACCTAATCAAGGTGAAAGAAAGTTAAATCGACATTGCTGCTAAGTTTTAAAGTAATAAATAAATTGTGATTTGGTCTATGTTGACACTTAAGATGACATGCAGTAAGTGACAGAATATATGTAGTTAAATAAAGTGTTAGTCGAACTATGGTATAAGATTAAGATTTTACGGTGCAAGTAATTCATAAAATTTGCAAATATTTCAAATGATTTTCGCTTGGTCCTTCGAGCCGGATTGTGATTTGAAAATATAAGAATTCAATAGCAATTTTTTTAAATGCTCTATTTATAATGAACTGTGCAAAATAATTATTCGCATCAGTTAGGTATTACGAAAATTCACTACACACAATTCATACTCATAAAACTCATTTCTGACAATTTTAAGTATCGCAATACTCCGTTACACCGTTACAAGTCAATATAAAAGGAATGTACAGTCAGCGATACATCAACCACAAATACAAGAGAAAAAAAACAACCGCCTCGTTCGGGATTTGAAACCGGGGCCTTCCGCTTTCCCGGCGACTGCTCTTACTTCTGAGTAAGGACACAGATGGTTTTTCCTTTTGAATTTTTTAATTTTTACTAGTCTATCAAGCCAGGCAGCTGGGATTAACCCGTAACGATAAAAGCGCACAAATAAATTGTCAATTTTTGTAATTTTATATTTATTTTTATCTTGTCCCATACGGGACTCGAACTCACGAACATAGTCATAGATAAAGAGCAGAAGAATTTGTAAGAACTTTTATTTTTAATGATTATGAATTAAATTGTGAGTTCGAGCCTGCTATGGGACAAGATAAAAATAATTATATCCTGTAACCTAAGCTCAACTGATCTTTAGAATCGCAACATAATCTACAAATTTCATAAAAAACCGAGATTGGAACATGATTCTTAAAATGGCCGGGTTCTGGGCAGCTCTAATCAGTGTCTAAAAAAAATGCTTCCAAATATTTTAGCGAAGAGAATAACACTGCCAGTATTTTAAAATAGCCTTTCTTTACGTTTACACCGTAAAGTTTGATATTTTCTAGCATTAACGTACTCAGAACATTTTGTCATGTGAACTTTATTTAGGTTTACTTTTTGTTGACTTGAAAATTTCATCTCGGCCAAAACATGGAATTAAAACGTGAACATTTTCGTGCAATGATTTTTTTTTTTATTTAGAAAGTCGCCTCAATTTTCAACATTATTTTTTTTTTATATATTATTAAGCCAAGCTCAGGGGATACCCTATGATACAAAGCACAGCATGGCAGGAAGGAGATAGGGAAAGGATTAGGGGATATGAGGAGAGTGGCGGAGTTGCCGATATATGTCGCACTTAAACTTCTGCAGATTGTATGCCGGAAGAAAAACAGAAGATGGTAAGCTGTTCCACATTCGCACAGTTTGGGATAAAAAAGCATCACGGAATTTTACTGTACAGCCGAAAGTAATTTGAAGGGTTAAAGGATTTGCGCGGTTTGCAGCGCGAGTATTGCGGGCAGGAATCATTCTACAAGGGATTAGACTAGATATTTCATCACAACATTGACCATGCATATAGCGATAAAGGAGCGAAAGGCATCCAACATTGCGGCGGTGCTCGAGTGAGTCGATATGACAAGTTATTGCTAAATCGCTAATGAGCTCGAAGGCTCTCTTTTGGACAATATCCAATGAAGCGTGCGACCAGCCCCGGACCATATATGGGAGTTGTATGCTGATAGAATTCAATCTTTGTTTGGTGATAATACTCTACATAAAACAACTGCATACCGTTGGTTTAATGAATTTAATCGTGGCGGATGAATTTCGAGAAGGCCGTCCAAAATCGATTATTGTGCCAGAAAACATCGATGCTGTACGCAAGGAAATAAATGCTAGATCGTCATGTGACTTATCGTGAACTAAAGTCGACCGTAGTCCTTAGTACGACAAGTTTGAAAGGGATATTGTGTGAGCACTTGGTTATGAGAAAACTCTGTTCGCGTTGGATTCAGCATAATTTGACAATCGTACAAAAAAGGACTCGTGTTAAATGTTATAAAAATACGATCGCGGTACATCAAAATACATGAATAACATCTAAATAGGTAACGAATCTTGGATATATTGATATGAGCCCGAAAGTAAACATCATAGTCGACCGTATGGATCTTTCCAGATGAACCAAATTCAACGAAAGTTGTTTGTGCTCGAAACACTTCGAAGCAAATGGTGACTTTTTTCTCCGATATAAATGGACATATCACTAAACTGTTGTTTTGATGAATCGTAGAACAGCAGTCAATTCTGATTGGTACGCCACCATTTGTTTGCCAAAAGTCTTTTGTGAAATACGAAAAAAAGAAAAACACAAGAGGAAAAATCATTCTCCATCATGACAATACGAGTTCTCGCACACATTGGCTGAAACAACAGCATATTTGAGCACTCAAAATGTCGAATTAATGGGGGGCCATCAGCCGTACAGTCCTAATTTGGTACCTAATGATTCTTTTGTTTGTTCCCAGAGTCGTAAAAAACAAACTGCGTGGACAAAAATTTTCCATGTCAGAAGAAGCGATTGAAGCATTCACAAACCATGTTTCTGAGATACCTCAATCGGAGTGGAAAAATGCATTGAAAATTGGTTTAAGCGTATGCAAAAATGTATATACATCACCATCGCGAATACTCGTTTGCAAACCTTTACTATTGTTATTATTACTCTATTGAAAAACTTATGGTACAACCGCACATACCTCCAATTCCATTACTCTCGAAAAAATTCCGGCTGTCTACTATAAAGTTTTGTAGTGCTATCATATCTCGCATAGTAAGGAAATGAAGTGATTTATACCATCTTTTTTTCTTCCCACCTACAAGTAGATAGTATACGTGTCCAGATGGAAAATTCAACAACATCTATTAATTTGCACTCCTCCTCTCAATCCATAACTCCATTTACCTATCTGTACTTCCTTTCTATGAATTGAAAGAAGTTTCTCAAAAGAACTCCCCTCAAGGAATCGAGGAAATAAATTCACGATGAACATGAATTATTACTAAAAAGACAATTGTATGGTTGTAAAATAGGAAAAGAGTAGAAAGAATGCCAAAAGTTCTTCGAAATTCGAGTATAAATCGATATGGCTGGAAGAGATTCCAAAACAAAGCGAAATGTAAAATGTGGAGTTCATCAATTGCTCACAAGTCATGCGGTAAAAAAAAAATCAATAACTCAAACCCTGACCTTGGCTGAAAGCTACAAGGAAGAAAAACAGAATCCTTTTCGATCTTAATTTAATTTTTCTAATGAAAAAAAAAGAAACTTTTTTGTTTGTTCTTAATTTCAAATGAATTTTGTAGAGATGATAAAAGTCTCTCAAAAATTTTCCGTCACATACACAACAAACACACAACAACGACTGTATCTCTTCCTCTTACTTTAATAATAATAATAAAAAAAAAAAAAACAAAAAAAAAATCCATTTTAAACCAAGTAATGAAATTCCATCTGCCTCTTATCATGATGATACGTTCGTTGTGTGTACTTAATCCATTTATTGTCAGGACTCGAGAAAGATATCAAGCAAACAAGATGCCAGACATGGAAAAAATGCATATCACTTTTGTCGAAAGATTATTTTTTCTTCTCTTAAAAAATCTCTTGCCTTGCTCATATCGTAGCTGCTTTATCCATGCGTTGTTGGGTATAAAAAATAAAAAATAAACGTCCAAATATTTACATCGCTTGCATAAAGTTTATTTACCTACATGCGTCTGCATAGTTACATTTTTTTTTCCTTCCAGCTTTATCTAGGTGTATTTACTAACAACAACAACAACAACTCTCTAAATCTACATAATATAATTATACTCTCCGGACCGCGTCTCTAGTCTAGTTGTGCAAGTCTCAGGTTGCTCCGTTGTGCGTCGAATAAAATCCTAAAAATAGCTTGCAGTCATGCTACTTTCCCCAAAATTATTGAAGATGAAAATTTGTAAACTCATAAAACGTCCTGGTAAATCTCCGTTGTTGTATTTCAATTGTTTACAGTTTTTCTGACTTAGAAAAACATCTCATGGTTAATTAAGGAAATTTACGACAGATGAGCGCCCCAGCGCCGCAGCGATGACATCTGCCATCAGGAAATGTTTAATTCAGTCAGCATTTAATCTATCTGCGCAGATTTACTGTAACTATGCGGGTATTAAGAAAGACAGATAAGGTGTCGAAGGATATCTAATGGTAACTAGATAGGGAATTCCTTGCAGGAAAGAAATAATTATTGAATCCTACCTAACTAAATGTAGTCGATTTGATTTTTTTTTTGTTGTAATTCATTCAAGGAGTCCTCTTCAAGTGAAACAAAGTAGTAAAGAATGTGTGCAAAATTTTAGCACAATCCTCTTAGGCCGATGCTATTTTTAGCTTTAGGTTACATGCAACTACAGTATGCATAGATTCAGTGGTTTGTTGGCACTCTTTATAGCCGGTATGATGGTGGTGCACAGTCATTCAGGCTTGAAAGCGAATAATCTATGGAATGGCTATGTCCTCGCTACTTTGAATACATAGCTACATGATCTATGTGGGCGTTCTGAATAAATAAATTTTTCTCTATTTAATTAAAACCTGTGCAACAACGAAGAAAAAAATTCACCTTTGTTCTTTCTGATCTAATCGTGGGTTACAAATAAAAAAGAAAAAAAAAATTCCATCCAGATCAACATCAGATATTGATAAAAATGTTGCAAAAGCTCAATGAACTCAAAAGTCCGGTGAGTTGCGGTTAGCCGAGAGACTAAGTATGGCTTGGATATATGCGCATCGCTATTTCAGTCCTCTTAATAATATTTTAAGAACACACTTTATGAGTGGCATGCGTTTTAAAGTAGAGGGTGGACGACGACGTCTACATCCGTATAAATTCATGACCCAATATTATTATAAATATATTTATAAAAACTCTCCCCATTAGTGGGATCATTTCAGTTGTCAAGTCTTGCATGGAATTTATTTGATGCTAATAATAATAATAAATAATTTACGTCCAGTCCAGAGAAACAGAGCTCGTTTTTTAACCAATATACTTTAGGAAAAATGAAAAAAAAAAACGATCTGCGATCATCAGTTTATTTTTGGGTCTGTGTGACTTTGAATGGTTCAACTTCAGACTGTATTATGCCAGAATGTCTAGCCGAGTCGATCGGCATTTTATGCGAAAATCAAAGAAATACCGCCGCTGCTGTTCTTCTCTAGTTTCGAATGTTCTTTAGGTTATCGAGCAATTTAAAATTCTCTTTGAAAGTACGACCGGCCTCGAATGAATCGAATTAAATAATAAAAAAAAAAAAAAAAAAAAACAACACACACGAAAACAAACTGTGTGATGAGCATGCTAATGATATCATGAAAATATCTAAAATTTCTTAGTGCTTGTATATTTTGCTTAGTACACGATTGCTAATTTGGAGCGAGTAGTGTGGTCGATCATGATGTGAGTCATTTTTGGAAAATTATTTATTTACCTTTTTTTGAGAGATTTATTTTTTTTTTGGGAAATCAATTAAAAAACGTTTTGACATTATTATTGAGTTGGTAGAAATTGTATTTAATTTTTGATACACTCCACGACATTTGATTAGTCATATTCCATCATTTTTGATCTTTTTTCCACCATTTGTTGATTGGTTTCTAACCTAATACGATTCCTAGACAAGAATAGTGTATTTATTCATTTCGAGCTCATCAAAGACTGATTACTATATAGACTTAAAAAAATTCATAGAAATAACAATTGTAACTAATAAAAGGGGAATGCCCATTTTAGGCTCGACATGAACAGATATGAGAGATATTTCACTTAGGAGAAAGAAGGCTGTGAGGGGGTTCATAGTTTGATCTAGTACATTTTGAAAAATCTAGTACAGAGTCGAATTCCTTAGGTCCTGAGAAGAAGTATGAGTACCCACACTCCTATACTCCGAGGCTTAAGTAGCCATCCCCATACTCACTTTTTTAGTACTTTCCTCTTTTTTATTAGAACTGTGGTACCAGATTTTCACATCTTACATTGGCTGTAACTCGGCAGGGTTATGTCCGATCAGAAAAAGAGTTTCCTTGTTCGCTTTAGCTCATTACCAGCTATAATTCGTAGAAGAAAATTTTCCTTTGCATACTTTTAGGGTGATAATAAGAACCCCCGGCGGGGGAGGAGGGAGGTGTTATTTCAATATGGCATGTTGCGTATCAAATAAAAGGTCGCGCCGAGTACTATCGGGTGGTGCACTTTTTCAGAAAATTTTCTCGAGACATTTTTTCTGCCGAAAACCCATTTTCATGCACTTGGGTCACATACACCCCAGTTACTATATTTTGCACATATTTTTGCAGTTCTCTCTTCCATGGCTATTAGTGCTCTATTGTAAACATTTTTCTCATAGAAAGGAATAAAGTTGTATGAAAAGTGTAAGGAATAAAATGAATATAACAGTCATAAAATCATAAAATAATGCCCTGTAAAACATCCAAAGCGAAAGCGACTCCTCTGGAACAGTTACGTCTTTTATCTATGGTGTCTAAAGAAAGCAGATTAAGTCTTTGCGAGTATGGAAGCATAAAAATGGGATGGCTTCAAGATAAGTTACGAAAGAACAAAGCTAAGGAATCTTCGTTCTTTTCCTTTTTCTTTTCGTTTTTAAACCTCTATGATAATTTCTAAACTTTTTACTGGGCTATTGCTTAGAACTTCTCTGCCACATGCCTGGGACCTTAGCCCATCTATCCTTAACGTTTTCTTATATTTTTTTCGTTTCGTCTCGCTCCTTTGACCGTTCAAGTTTACTTCTTCTTTCGAATCTCGTGATACTTGCGCTTCTACTTGTTGAAAAGAAAAACATGTCCTTCGGAATTCGGTCACTTGTCCCATTTGGACTTCACCATGCGGTCTGATGAGCAACCTTACTAACTAACATATTATGGAAGCTCTGTGCTTCACAATTACTCTTCGCCACAGATTATCAACAAGCTCTAAATTAAGAAATTTACATTTACTATGACTCGTAATGATTTTAGAATTGGTTAGAATTGAGCCCATACATTTAATGTAAATAATGAATAGGAGCGGATCGAGATGGCTACCTTGTGGAATACCAGAACTCTTTGTAATTGCAGTGAAAAAAACTTTTCGAAAGAGAATTCTCTGCATACAGTTCGACAAGTATGACCATAACATTGTAATGAAGAGAGGAGGAAAGCCAAGTTTGGTGAGCTTGGTATTTAGAAGACGGTGATTAATTTTGTCAAACGCCTTACTGACATCGGCGTAGACACAGTTAGTCTGCTTGCCAGCCTCAATGGCAAAAATGTAGAAGTTGGAGAAATCTGCTAGGTTGGTGGTAGTAGATTTACTTTTTGTAAAGCCATACTGGAAAAACCCTATTAAGGGCTTGCAATGAAAAGTTAGAATGTCAAAAACTAAGACTTCAAATAGTTCGGCAGTACAAGATGAATTGGCGAGTGGCCGATAATTAGAAATATCGTTGCTTCTTCTTTTCTTGTGTAAGGGAATAATAACTGAAAGGATCCATAAACAAGGAAGGACACGATTATAAAAATTGATCTTTTCAACCCATTATAGGGACAAGAGACAGAGGAAACTTTTTCAATTCAAGAAGACATGTATTCACTAGAGAATGCTAATACTATTTACTAGAGGATGGGCTGATTTACTCAAAATTCAATTTAGCAGAAAAATTTGCTTACTCTTTTAAGTTTATATCACGCTTATGAAATTGTCACATTAAAAAAATACTAATAAAAGGAGAAGATATTTATTTCAAGTTCACGCTTGGAAGGAGTTCTAATATTTAAGGGAGCGAAAAGGAGTTAAGGAGAATATTAATAATCCCTGTAAAAGGTATCCAAAACAAATGGGTTCTGAAACGGTCCAGAGTGTCCAAAAAAAGTAGAGCAATGTATGATTCTCACAAGTATAGCTCCTATCTCAAATACCCTCATAATTCACCACTTATATTTTCTTTACACACTTTGAGGTCTACTTGTACGGAAATGAGTTTCACATAGTTTTCATTTTTATCGAAGTTGGTGTCTGTGAAATAATCACGCCCGAATCTCTGCACTTGGTGCACTTTTTGATTTTGGTAGTTGTTCAATATCAGTTTTGTGGAGGACTTTTGAAATATGAACAAATACGATAAAGATGGGAAACTATTGCCCGCTGTAAAAAAAAACCTTAAAATCTAATTTCAGCAATCCATTTCTCCTTATACTTTCAAGGCTAAGCTTAAGGTTTACCTAGCCTCAATGTGGTCCACAGCCTCCCTTGAAATCAATTAAATTGCTTCTTCTTTTATTTTCTTAAATTCCACTTGTATCGGATATAAAGAAAAAATCTTACTAAATCTGCCACTTTTGGATCTTGTCATTCAAGCGCATACTAAAAGGACTAAGTTGGGAAGAAGGACTGGTGCTGATTGCAGGCTAGAGGGATATTATGTTCAAGCCATTTGATACGATGTTATCGGAACTATGATTTGGTGGCCGATTCTCTGTGAAATTTCCTGATATAGAGTCGTGGACTGGGCGAAGAGAAGAGCACTATTGGACCTGTCACAGTCAGCTGTAAAAATTTTCACCGACGGATTCTTCTCAATTGAGGGGGCCGGTGCCGGTGTTTATTTTTTCAAGCCTCGCTTTGGATTGGAGTACTAACTTGGAGGGTTGACTACTATCTTGTAGGCTAAGTTCTTCGCCATTGCAATGGTAGCGAAATCAGTCCTTGGAGGTAATCAAGGGAGCATTACTATATCCTTTCACAAAGTCAGGTAACCTTGATGAATTTGAGCGGCCCTCGGATAACAACTAAGTTGCAGCTGGGGACTGCAGGATGTCTTTCGATAAGCTGATATATTATAATACGGTGTCTCCACCATGAAACATAATTTCTTGTTAACGTTGCCACCTCAATGATAGGGTCTTTCATCAAAACAGATGTTCGCACGAAGCATCACTGGCGATTGGCAAACCAAGACACTTGCAGATGTACGAAACTGCTTTTTGAAGGATAAAATAGGCTGCTCATGTATTAATGTCTCGAGACTCGGAAGAGAACAATGCAGAATTGTGATCGGTATCATCACTGACCACAGCCCGCTTCACGTTCATCTAACAAAGCTGGAAGTTGTTGGCAACCCTAAATGTCTGTCGAGCTTGTAAAAGTCGATGCATACTTACCGGCACAGCACGCACCGTCACAGACAGACAAAATATTTTCCTATGAAAACAAGATAGCTAATTCACATCAACCGGCACCAGCAGATACCGGCACGAAACGGAAGCTTCATTACCGGTCGCTATCGATGGCTAGAAACCAGACCGGCATTTTTCGGTTGCTGGTCTAGTTGGGAAATTGATATGGGATCACTTTTCTATAATTCTTTTGTGATATCTGCCGTAATTGAAAATTTCCTTTCCGTTTTATGTCGTTATATGTGCATGAAAAATGACGGTGCCGGTCGATGCCTGTCTATGCAGGTTAGTACTATGCCGGTAAGTGTGCATCGATCTTAAGGAGAGCTTTAGACAACAGAACACTACCGTGCACTTGCCTGTCATTCGCTCGATGCAAACTTGATACTCTTGGTTCTACCCTTCTATTTGTTGACAAGCTGAAAAGCTTCGCTCACCTGGATCTAATACGCTCATTAAGAGGACATGAAGATTTCGGTGATTTGTCTTTTTAGCATGTTAAGCACAATTAGATCACTAAGCCTCCGTGGTTAAAACCGTTCATCTCTTGCCTCGAAATACAATAAAACAAAATCTTTTAAGTTCCCCTAATTCTATTTTTGACCAAATCAACAAAGGTTAAAAAATTCTGGAAAATTTTGGATTTTATTTAATATCAGTTTATTACGAAATTTTGCGATAAATGTGCTTGAAAGAGTTAAAGATTCTAATTTTTGGATCTCATTTCTAACTTAAAACAAATACGGTTATAAGAAGTGATGAGTCAAAGTAAGTAAATCGCGTATATATTTTTGGAAAGTTCTTATGCTTTATACCATGGTCATGAGGATCATAACTCTGTAAAGCTGTTCCCTGTTGGCTTCCTAATGTACCTACCCAAAATCAAAAATTGCGAAAAATACAAAATATGTTCTATATATCCAAAACAGTGAGTTTCACTAATTGATCTTACACCTAGTGAGTCAGCTTGGGCAAGAATTTTGTTTTTAAGACAAACTAGTTCTTCTGGCGTCTGCGGCAGGCATGAACTGGCCGTACTGAAGAGTATTGGTTCCTGCTTATATGAAACGCCTTATACACATTGAAGCCTAAAAGAAGTGAAACATAAAAATTGTTTTTACTATCATTTGTTTTTCCTCTCACATAACTACAATCTCCCTTAAACCCTGATTCCATTTCTTTCTAAAAGAATTACATTTTAATTGGATTAAGATTAGCTCTTTAGGGTTAGCGAATATTACTAGTTAACCCTAAAGTGCTAATTATTTTGGAGTAATCATTTTTTAAATACCCTTAATGTGTATTTCAAAAAAATTCTTGAGCTTTATTAAATTTTAAAAATATTTACGAAATATTTCGTAAGAATTTATTCCCTTGCATTGGCTCCAACAGACTTTACTAAGGAGCATAAAATTTTAACTAAAAAGGGGAGCGAGGAATTCTATTCGGGGAGTGCTGCACATGCACACACACACACACACACACACACAATATATATATCTTTGCTTTATATATAATCCCTTGGCATGGGATAAGGTCAAAATGCTCTGTTTGCACACAATGCAACCGGGCAGTTTGGTGTGCTGTGAAATTACATTGCAACAAAAATTCAATAAGAAAAATGAACTGAAAAGTGCCAAAGGAATGCATACCCACTTCATGTTGAAGCGTGGGAACGCCATCAGAAGAGAAGGAAATAAGGCAAAATGAAGAAACAAAGTCTTCTGAATTCAGCCAACCTAGGTATTGTAGGTCGTTGCATGTATAAACCTGATTTACCTTGCCCAGAATGGAAAAGGGAAGAGAGGTCGATGTTACCATTGAGATTTAACCAATATATGCATCAAGGTGGAGAGAAAAAGACATTCTTCGTCTTTCGGTACAAAAATGAAGACAAAGTGGCTGGCGATGTAATGAAAACGGTAGACAATGGTCTGCTTTAGCCTGGCCCTATAGAATGATATGCCCAGAAGGAATATCTTCAAACTCATTCTATACTTTTCCTGTTGCTGGTGCATTCTAAATTGGGAGAAGTGACCCACCATACGTGGAGTATGGAGCCAGCCGTTTTGAACTCGTTCGGATGAATTTGATTAAAACATTCGGACAAAGGTGGCATATATGAATGTATGTACATATGTACGTATGTACACAGGTACTGCTGGTACAGAACAGATAGATGAATGGAACCGTGAGTTTCATTAACTCGAGGAATTTCTGTTTAAACACGTTTCATACCTGGTCAGGTAGAACATGAATTCATTCTTTCTCTATGGCCTGTGTGGTATGCGCCTCTCTTAGAGCACAATGAAATCATTTTAAGGGACAGACGAAATCTACTGGAAAGCCAAATGTTGGTATACACCTGAAGTACCTACCTACCTACCTAACTGAGATGAGAAAATCCACACAGCGTGTGAACAAATTAATTAGAAATTAGTGGGTATAGCCTGGCTGCGGGATAAAATGGCGCTAAAATCTGGTTAACCATTCAACATTAATTGGTGCAACTGGCGCAATGAACATGATTAGGAGCAAGCATGTCCGGTTAGAGGCAACAGCAAAACACCAAGTGCCCTGGTCTTTAATGGATGTAACATGGCAATTATATCAAAAGAGGAACATGTTTTTTTGTTATATATTTGCTTCTGAAATTAGTCACGCGATTTGGAAATTTTTTTTTTATTCGTGTTAATGTTTAGCTACGGTGTAATTTACTAGATGAGTTTGCATGGATTGAATGGGATTCTGTGGGAATTTTTTTAAACTCTAGAAGAATGTACTGTTAAATCAGGCTTTTCTAAACAAATTACTAAAGTCTACATGTCTATCAAAATGGTAGTTATATCAATGGAAGACACAAGAAAACAGATTAAATCTTTGAAATCTGCCTTTGGCTAACCTGTTTGAAATAACGGAAAAAAGGAGAGAAGATAACATGTGAAGTTGGTCGGCTTGAAGGACCAAAAAAATAAAACAAGTCATATTTGACATCATGAAAATAATGGTTTGAAGTGATTTAGGTTAAGAATAACAACAACAATTTCTAATGACTATATTAAAATAACGGAAGGAACGGAAATAAATTTCTGAAGTTTTCCGGCTCGAAGGACCAATAAACTCATGACACTCGATGTTTTGACATAGCTCAAGAATAGGAACAATCACCAATGACTTAATTGGAGGAATTCGGTTATATTTTTAATCTCAATATCAAAATGTTTCTTTCTTGTGTGGAAACATGAAATATGTGTGTATGAAAAAGTGCATACCCGAATTTGTATCTTATAGGAACGACAGCCAAAAAATTCTCTGAGACTGCTTAAATATTAAGAAAGGAGGTATAGATAGAAACCTAAAACTGAATACGAGCTTCGATACGACAGATATACCTAGTTCTTGCAAGCGACTACTTAGAAGTGCTCCAAGCATCCCTCATCAACTAACTACATCCAAGGCCTAATGGAGCTAATTTCTTTGTTTTTTTTTTATCCGTATTTATTTACATATTGGCCGAGGAATATATTATAATTTATTTTTATACACTTCTACTTGATTAATAGGAGTACTAATTTTATTCCTTGTAAAATAGCAACAACATTTATAGGATATGTTTTAATTTGGGGTCAAATATCCTTCTAAGGAACAACCGTAATTACTAATTGATTATCCGCGCTATCCCATATATTTAAGAATAGATTTAGTTCAATGAGTATGAGGATAGACAATGATACATTAACTCGATTCTTTAGATTCCATTTTATTTTACCATTTATTTCAGCTATATAACAATAATTCGTTTATTATTTCTACACCAAACAGGATCTAACAATCCATTAAGATTAAATGCTAATATTGACAAATTCGATTTGACAATTTGGTAGATCATATACGGATCTTTTACCGACTAGTAGTAGAAGATGAAGTGAGCATATCCTGCAAGAATGTAACCAACGCTGTACTTAGCTTGGCTAATCTGACCTCTTTACTGCATTTTTCACAATCTATCAAATAAATCTCAGAAGGTAATCAAGAAATACTTTGTTGACCAGACTGAGCATTTTTACACGAGGGGAATTAAGCAGTTATCAGAAAGGTTGCAGAGAGAGAGAATGTTTTTTTGTTTTTTTAAATAAATACTTGTTCTTTTTTTGTTAATAATATTTTATATTGTATGTTTTTATAGATCACCACATAACTTCTAAACGTTACATTCTATGATGATCTATGATGAAGGAAATTTCCAATAGTCCAAATTTGTTCACTTCTGTTCTCTGTGTCGAAGTTATGGCTCAAAAAAATTAAAATTTTGGAATTTTCATTCGTTTTTTTTTATTTAACTAAATTTTTTTGAACTTTTTCTTAAACTATCCAGCGAAAATGGCTTAAAAAGCTCATTTCCAAAAGATAATTGCCTACTTTCTGGCACTTGTTAACTTTTTCGCTGGATACGGTTAAGTAAAAGTGCAAAAAACGCAGAACGGGTTATATTTTGGGTACAGAGTGTAATAGGTCATTTTAAAGCTAAGCTTTTGGGCAAAGAATAAATAACTAAAAGACACAGAAGAGTGTTCCGATTGTTTTCCATTTAAATGCACACGGCGAGAAAAGGAAGGAATAAAGAGAAAAAAAAAAATAAAAATCTGTTTGAACTGAACATTTTACGAATAAGACAAAAAATATGAAAGCGAAGATTACATGCAACGAAACGGAGTGGCAAATGATTTATTTTCGTAAATAAGAGAGAATGGGTAGAGTTTTCCCAATTTTTTTCGTAAATAAGAGAGTATGGGCGGAGTTGTCCCAATGTTTTTCGCAAGAATTCTAATGATTGTTGGTGTAATCGCATGATATTTGAACAGCACGTTTTTCTGTTTACATTCGTTTTGCTATGAAGAGAATAAGTGGGAGAACTCATGCTGGATTCTCTGATATTTTCGGGAAAAATGAGAATTTCATTCGAGAGGAACTTTACATCTCCTTTCAGCATGTGGGCGAAAGCGAAATTCATCTTTTTCTTTAAAATGGGAGGTAGTGTGACCTGATGTACATTATTATGAATAGTTTGATAGGATTTTGAGGGATTCAATAAGATTTTGTAGTTCGGGTAATCCTATGTTCTCTCGAATTTTGTTTTTAGCTCGTTGTCTCGTTTGCACTATAATAGTGTATAGCCCAATTCTTTTCCCCCATTCATGCAAAAGACGAAAGTATATGAAATTACTCGTTTCATTCTAAAAAACACGAAAAATTTCCTATTTTGTTCGCCTCTGTCTCTGCTTATACTTATTTATACTTTGCTTTTGGGTTTCTTAAATTCAATATGAAAAATTCGTGTTGATGACGTGTTTTTTATAAGACTAGTAGTTAAATAAATAAAACAAACTGGTTAAAACTCCAAAATTTTAATTTTTTTTTTAGCAATAACCTCGAAACAGACAAGATGAGTGAACAAATTTGTGGACCATTGGAAAAGTCCAACCAAAGACTCTATAATACCATAGAACTCAATTTTCTAAAATAGAATTGAATATCTGAAACCCCACAGTGTTTCACATCCAACAAATCTTCTAAGGGAAGCCTTAAATTTTTTCTTAGAAATTTACTGGATATTTTTTCATTACAATTTCCATCCATTTTTGGCGACTGACAACGGCATACATGAAAGTGTTGAAAATAACTCCATTCGGCTACTAAATGAATAAAATTCTACCGAAAAATTTTCTGTAAATTTCTAAGAGCAATGACATAAAAATTAATAGCCGTCCCCCAAGCACACCCACCTGTTGTCGAGCAAATGCATACAAATTTTGAAGAAAAAATATCCAATAAATTTCAAGGAAAAAAATTAGGCCTTCTCTACATCAGGGGCCGGACTACGTAGCTCGGAGAATTTGGGAATTTGTGAGATGAGAATTTTCGTTTTCCCCGATTAAAATTCCCAAAAACTCTCCATTCGCGATTCTCTGTCTAATATATTGGGGGGGTGGGGGGTGTTAGGGAAAACGTGAGAAGTTTCGGAATATTTAAGGACGGCTAACTCTGTGTGGGAGGGTCGTAGAGCATTGGGGCTTTTTTTCCATTGGATTTAGGGTCTAGAGTACAAAAATATAGATGAAAAATTTTTGGGGGAGGGGCTTTTGGGAATTGGGGGGTCGTACCACCTCTCATTGGGGGTTATCCAAAATACGTCATGTTTGGTATCAAATTAAAGAGGGAGAAGCGGATAATCGAGTGGTGTACTTTTTTTTTTGATCATTTTAACTTCTTAACTAACTTTTTACCGCCGAAAGATGAATTTTCTGCACTTGGGTCATATACATCCCAGTTCCTATATTTTGCATATCTTTCTTCCTTTTCTTTGTTTGACATTCATTAGTACTCTGTTGCGAACATTTTTCTCCTAAAAAGTGAATTTCCACGATTTACCATTTCTTCATAATGCTTAAAAAGTAAAGTCTTAACTGTTCCCTTAAAAAAATTCTTTTGTATAAAGCAGTAGCTTTCCTTCATAGGCTTATTTACACCGATCAGCCTGCATATCTTTGCAATGGTATAAGATTTTTTTGTTCCACCAGACACGTGGATAATTTCATACCTCGCTATTCCTGTGATGTCAGCTGTCATGTTTAAGACGTTTCCGTTTCAATATTTATTGAACGCGAATTAGGTCGCGATGAGCTTGAGATATTTGTAGTGTATTTAGGTTTGTTTGTCAGTATAGCAGTAACTAATTAGTATTAATATTTTATTTTATTTACATAATGCATTCATCAATTTCTTAGCTTTGAACTTTTCATTATTTTCAATATTATCATTTCATATATTTTTTTTTATTTTATTTTACTGTTCTGTTCTTTCCTTCTTGTCTTCTTATTACCATTTCCCGATAACAATTTCTAGATGTATAGGTACATTCTAAAAAGATACAATACATTGTGAAATACTCTCAACCTACCTGTATCATAAAAACCAAACAAAACGAAAAAAAAAAAAACACTCGAAAATGTCTTTCAATAAATTGCGAAATAAAAAATTTCACATTTCACAATCCTTTTTCTGAAATCTGAATTCCTCAACAAATTTTTGCGTGTCCTATGAAAAAGTAAATCAAATGTTGCCACCACGTGCTTAATCGAAATGTTTTCAAAAAAAAAAAAAAAAAAAAAAAGGTAAGTCACGCTGAGTTGCATGAAAGGGAAAAGTCAAAGGTTATTGAATTGATATGTAAATAAAATGGCTTTATTGAAATAATGTAGAAATAAAGCTGTCAAGCCCCATGACAAACTCTTCGACAGAATAAGCCATTCCAATGTAGCAATGATAAATAAATTTTGGAGCACCGAACCCTTATTTTCGCCCTCCATACCCCCTACACCAAACCAGCCACAACTGAGAAACCAAATATTGAAAATCTGGATAGACTTCGTATGCCAAATCTGGCAACATATTTTCCTCCAATTAGTTTATGGATTTATTGATTTTGGAGGTTATTAAGTGGCAATGTCTGCAGTGACATGGAGAACTTTCTGGGAAGCTCATAAAATTTTGATATTTATTACGAACTGAATACGGGGGAATAGAGCTGGAATTTTCTGGGTCAATTGGATATGGTCGGACTAAAGATGAAAATGCAGAAGGGTACTTGAGAGTGAAATTTTATAAATTTTAATATTTTCCTATTTGAAATGGAAGGGGGAACGAAGTTCAGAGAAAAGTACCTACTTGAGCTAGTGAGGTAGTTTAAAGCGTTAATTAATTTGGAAGTTCACGTTTGTGCAAGAATTGTAGCCGTCATTCGGAAATTTATTTATAACGACGGGGGAGCAGTATAATTTTTGGAGGGCATTAAGTTAATTTCTACTTGAACAGGTTCAGGAAAATTTATTTTTAAGATAATTTTGGAAAATATCAATAGAAAATTATATATACAAGTACACACGGTTAAATTAAAATGGAATGATACATTGAGCTCCTCTATTTTGTCTTCCTACACATAAATTTAAGAAAGTGCCCTGTTTGTTTAGAGTTTGGTAAATAAATATTAAATAAATATTAGTTCAAAGTTAGTTTGTGGCTCTTTTAACCATGTACATATATACACTTGAAAGTTCAGATAGCATAGGATACAATATGACAGCCTAAACTACTCGTAAACTGTCCAAGATGACACAAGTCATTAGTCCATCATTGCATCTGCAGATCAAAAACGAAGCGATCTCTAGTGCAATCAGATTGCAAAAGGAGAAACAGTTCAAGCCAGGTGATCTGGTTGGTCATTTGAATATCTTAAAATAGTTACGCTTCGACCAAATGGCGGCAATTTCTGATAGAATCACACCCAAGGTGGATTTTCTAAAACCATACGACATAGTTTTGGGAGACCGGCAACAATGACGTTCCATTAAACTATCCTTCCAACAAGAATCAATGGTGTGGTATAAAAGCGGTTCAAAAACGATCAGTAGCGTCGGATTGAATATATACGGTCCCAGATGCCATATCTCAAAGGTTCTACCGTATTCCAAGTTAAATTATTAGCCATAGAAGAATGCGCAAATACTTGCATTAAAAGAGCCATAAATAGCTCAACAATTATTATCCTTTCGGACAGTGAAGCCGCTTTCAAGACCTTAAATGCCTACACTAAGAGGATTGTTTTGGAATGTCTGCAAATCCTTAAAAATTTATCAAGAAGAAACAAAGCTATCCTCATGTCGGTACCTGAACAAAAAGATCATGAAAGCAATGAAATTGCTGACGGTCTATTTACCTACCCTAAATAGCTGGGAAAACAAACAAAATTCCCTTTATTGGGAAAGGCTACTAGAAATTCGTTAGGCAAAAATGTTTTTCGACACCTCTGGCCGAAGATCAAAAGAACTCCTACTCCTTGGGAGAACAGAACTCAAAATGATTACAGAGCTCTTCTCAAGTTATTGCCCCTTAAGGTATCACCTAAACAAGCTCGGCTTGGCTGACACTTCATCCTGCCACTTCTATCAGGATGGTTATGAAACCTCGGAGCTAGGCGGATATTACTCCACCTCGAATTAGATCCAACAAACTTCGGGTGGAATTTCAATCCTAGAATTGTTCTGGACTTTATTAACAGTCTAGATAGGAATAAATTGAACGGGGACTCACAATAGATCTTTTAGGTCGCGGTGAAAGCAAGGCCAATGCTTGCACACTTGTCCACGAAACTAATCTAATCTAGTATACCTACAGGGTGTTTCAGAATAAATATGGGAAATATTTTACGGGTCGAGATGTACAAAGCATTATAAGGGTGGTGAAGGTGCAAAATGCATTGTTTGCTGGTTAGTTGCGAGGGGGGTTTGACTTTCGTACTTTTTGTACGTTTTTGCCTTAACACCCTGTAATAAATACGTTTATTATAACTATAGGCTTTACTTTTATTATACAGCCTATAAAAAACATGTGCGAAATGATAGCCAACTGTACAAGCTTTTCAAAAAATACTAAACTAGCTCTCAACTCCTCTTGCGTCGAGAGTTACAGCATAACAATAAATAAAAAAAAAATAATAATAAATAAATAAAAAAAAATGTAAAAAATTTCCTCCATTAAAAACAAGCATTTTTTTTTTCAAGATCTTTTGATCGTGGACAGGAAGCGCATCTGGCTCACTTTCCACGAGGAACTTCCAAATCTTCAACATGTCTTTCCTTTTTAATTATTCCGGGAATCATGACCTTAACTTAAGCCAAGTAGGCAAAGTGCTGGGTTCGAAACTTCCTCTAAATATGGTCTTAAAAAACTTAACACTAATTTTTTTAAAAAAGCGTGACTTTTTTCACCAGATTCTTTATTCCTTGAGTTTAAAAGCCATAAACGAGTTAATGCGTTTATTTCTACAGCATTTGATAGTCCGTAAAATACACACATTGGCCACCGGCGTGTTTTTCATGACACACTATATTTATGACACAATTGGAGAAAAGTGTCCACAGCATAGAGATACTACTAGATACAACAAATTTGTAAAAATTACGAAAAACATTGTAAACTTTTCGATCACCTTACGTATGTAGGTCTTGGGTTTTGTTAATTTTCCCGGAAAAAAATTTCTGGAATTTTCCACTTGCGCTATTCCTACCCTGAGGTCATAAATGACCCCAGCGCTTTTATATTTCTCAGAAAAAGACAACGATTTTTTTTATATTGGCGCCGAATAAATTTCAATCATTCTTCTAAGTAGTATGCTTTTAAAACAATGAGCGATGAGAATTTTCAATATTTTTTTAGAGAAAAACATAAATTATTTATTTTTGGGGTCATTTCGACCCCGGTTACTAATAAAGGGTGAAGAAAGTTGAAAGAGAAAAATAATCGAAAATCGAAAGTAGAGTGTAGCAGGAAGGAAGCAGAAACAATAAGTACATACGTACTATATATCTACAATTTTAGGAACATTCATTATACAGAGAAATACCTTTTTTTTTGTTTCGAGGGAAGGGAACGAAAGATCCCAAGTATAAAGCATGCTTCGAATTTCACATACGATTTAGTAGCGATTTGGGCATCGTATCAAGCAAGACCACCATTGAGTTAAGTAGCACTGTCATTCTCACATTTAATTTTGATACCCATCGGATTCGATTCCAAAACCAAAGCCCTCATTGGAGGAAACTAGATAAGAGGAAAAATCGCAAAATCGTGTCAACGTGGAATTCGAACCCACAATCCCTGAGATGGTAGTCACCAGAGTGACAAAAAAAAAAAAAAAAAAAAAAAAAAACTTTCCATAATAAACAGAAAATAATACAAAAAATAAAAATGCAATCAAATGACAATTTCTTTTTATGCTAACTAACAATCAAGAACCATAAACTCACACATAATTTATTTTTCTTCTCACCATTTACGAATTTTAACATTTTACGCAGTTAGAATACGTCATCAAATCCTAATAAATATTTCTAGTCAGAATTTGAACAACTTTAACGCGCAAATCACATCAATTTAATAAAACATAAGCAAACTCATCTTTTCAGAATTTTTAAACTAAGTATACGGGAGTACAGCAAAACGTGGTTAACATACAAATCTCAAGAAAATATGTAGCTTCCTACAAAAAAAAAAAAAAAATAATACTTTTCAGTAGATAATAACTGAGTCGTCCGTCGCCATCACCGATCGTAATATTGTATATAGCGTAAAAGTACAGTGAACTATAAAATCGCAACTATACAACTGTCTGGTGTGAGATATTTTCTACACATATTATCTTGGTCAGGTGAAAATATCACTTGACTTGGGACTTGAAGGAAAAACCACCTATCCTAATCCCAACAGAACATGAATAAACAAATACTGCGCTACTACTAGTACTGCTGGTCTGGTTATTATAGTGTGCAACTCTGGGAAACCTCAGACTCTTGAAATTTAATCTGCATATCCAGAGTACGCTCGCTATACTATTGAAATGAATTTCTTTAGGTTGGTCTTTAGTTCCTCTAGACACAAGATAGGCAGATAGATAGCTACCGGGTAGGATAAGAGAAGTTAAATAAAAAAAAAAAAACAAATGCTTCCAGAAAATGTATCTATATCATGATGGGATATTTGCCTATATAGCTAGCAATTGTATATGATGCATTACATCCAGAAATCCTCCAAGCCACATAGTATTTCCACATTTCAGTTTGGAGTCAGACCAAGTTAATACCTTAAATGGTAAAATAGGAACGTGCTCTTTTTGGGTTTTCTGCATGAATCTCCTCTTATACGCCCATTAGCGTTCATTTCTGCTAGCTAGATACTCTGTGAACTAGATCCAGATTCGACTGTTCTGACAAAACCCCCAAAGGCAAGTGTATACGGTATTAATTATGCTATCGATGCAGTGCTTTTCTGTTTTTGTCTCTCTATATCTCTCTCTCTCTTTCTCTCCCTGCTTTATTGGGTAGGTATTATTGTTTTTGCAAGAGCGTTTTATCTTTTTCATGTAAATTAGCTAAATTTTATGCCAAAATGAAAACAATTTAGAAAGCAGTTAACTAAGCCCACTGTTGACTATAAAATTTATGGAAATAGGTTTGCTGCTGTGTGACAATTATTTTTACATTTATTCGAGGAAATAGAGCACGTCAGAGGTCTCTGAATTCTCTCTACGAGTTACATAAATTAATTAAAATTCAGTTCGAGTTTATATATATATAAAAAAAACAAACAGTTAATTTTGTGCATTATGACGTGTTTGGATGTGTTTTAGTTTAGTAGAAAAAAGATGGGTAAAAAAAAAATCTATACAAAATGTGCATAAGGTAAATCACCTCACGTTCTATGACTCATTCAGATCACCATTTGTATGCATATAAAGTAAACGATAACAAGTCATAAAAATTGACTTCATAAATTCCCAGCTGAAAACAAAATTCCTTATTCCACATAATTCTTAATGTTTTCTCGTATCTACTCGTATTCGTGTCTACTTTTACTTACCTTCTTCCGGAGCACATGGAAACTTCCAAAAGATGTTGCATCTTAGGGGATCAATGTATGCATATTGCACATTCATATACATACATACGTATATTGGAAATTTATGCTTTAATAAGGAATGCACTTTCGTGAAGCATTATGGAAGTTATGAGGTTATGAAGTGAGGAATATATCATCATGGAATAAGTACCTTCTGCTTGAATAATCTTCAGGTGATGAAAGTTGAATTTTCTTCCTCTGTATTTTGCCATCAGCATTAGCAGCAGCAGCATCTGCTCTGGTTAGGTTATGGGAAGTAAAAAGATATCGGGGAAATTAAAGTGGATCGTTTCTCCTTCTTGTCAAAAGTAATCTGTTATTTTTACTATTTTCTTTATTCGTATTAGCATTAGTTGTAGAAATATTCTTAGGATAAGAATGAATATAGTGTGTCCTGTAAGTAGTGTGAAAACTGAAGGCAATGAATACATATATGTACGTCATACTTAGACCGAGCAAAAAAAAATTATGGTAGGAAAGAGGGAATCCTAACGGTTTCCAAGATGATAGGATTGAAAGATATTTGGGTATGCTTTTATAGATCACACTGTAACTTCTGAACGTTACATCCTGTAATGCTGGTGAAAACTTGGATAGATAATCGTTGGACAATTCGAATGATCTATAAATTTTTCATCTCCGTTTTGAAGTTATGGCTCGACAAAGTAAAAATTTCGGAATTTTAGTTCATTTTTTTTTTATTTATCTACTAATTTTATCAAAAAACACCTCATCAAGATTAATTTTTCTTTTGAGTTTAAGAAGTCCAAAAGCTTCCCTTTAAATTGACCTATTACACTCTGTACCCAAAATGTAAACCTTTCTGCGTTTTTCCTAAACATATCCAACGAAAAAGTGCAATAAATGCCAAAAAGTAGGCAATTTTTTTTTTCTAACGAAATTTTCAACCCTTTTTATTGGATATGCTCAAGAAAAAGTGCAAAACTTGCAGAAAGGTTTACATTTTGGGTATAGAGTGTAATAGGTCATTTTAAAGGGAAGCTTTTGGTCGTTTTAAGTTCAAAATGAAAAACTTGTCTTAATGAAGTGTTTTTTGATAAAAAAAGTAGTTAAATAAAAAATAAAAACGAATTAATATTCTGAAATTTTGTTTTTAGTGGGCTATATAACTTCCACATGGAGAAGAGGACCATAGAAAAGGTCCAACGATTATCAACCTAACAAATATTAAATCTTAATATGATGTAATATTAAGAAGTTACATGGTGATCTATAAAAACATACCCAAAGAATCTTTAGGTCCCGTTATCGCGGAAACCGTTAGGATCCCCCCTAACCACCCTCACAATTTTTTGCTCGGCTAAGAATGATCTATCCATAGCCTTCGGATTGCACACCACTTATGGGACAGCCTGTATAAAGACGTTGAGTGTGTTTGAAGATGAAACAAATTTAATTGTCATAATATTTCTATACTGGTAAGGTACTGCTTAAAGCAAGTAAAATACTGCATATGTGGAATCGAGGTTTCTCTATCAATAAAAAAAGAAAAGTTAAGTGGAGAATCAGACAACTCTTGTATGGCATCGAAATTCAAAGTTTTGAGGTTCGAATCTGGCGAAACACTATATATCAGCCATTCCATACGAAAGCGATCACCTTGGAACCCGAACATCTCAGATTTGAATGAACCTTTGTATGGATAATCAAAATAGCTCACCCATATTGTTTTTTTTTTGTTTCCATCTACCATGCCTCACCCCCCGCTAGAGGGCTTAGAAATTTCATGATTTTATTATGAAACGTTATTTCAAAAAAATCAGATCTGCAGTAATAGTCCAGTAATTTGGTAGTTCTCCCTGAAAAGTTTTCCGGGAGTTTTGAAAATTGGTATTTTTATAGATTTTGGCGTGTTCTTTCCGAAATTTCAGTTTTCCATCTTGTATCTTTGCCGCTCGCGCCGCCATTTTGAAAAATGGAGCTCAAAAACAGTTTTTTTGGCAATGTCTCTTTTCCGACTCATTCTTCGATGAAAATAATTATGTAATAAATTAAACAAGAGAAAATTTCCTATAAATTATGTCTGAACTGCAAAGTCTAGTCCAACACGTGTTTTTCGTATGTTACGAAAACTATTTTACCACGCGTTGAAAAGCCGGCCCACGCTGAAACCATTCATTTTACAAAAACAAAAAAAAAGGTTATTACATAAATTATATGAAATTTTCTCTAGTTTAATTTATTATCTAAAAATATTTTCATCGGAAAATGAGTCGGAAAGGAGATAATTGCTAACAAACTGTTTTTGAGCACCATTTTTCAAAATGGCGGCGCTGCGGCAAAGATACGAGGTGACAAAGTAAAAATTCAGAAAGAGCACGCCGAAAACTATAAAAAAAATATAGCAACACAGAATTTAAAAAAAATTGTGTTAATAAAAGTTTTTTTTTTTTTCAAAAGAATAGTATCATTTACTATTGAGGACATTTTTTTTTTTGTCTTTTTATTTTGAAGGTAGAAGCCTTATTTGGCTATGTACAAAACATTGCGATGGCCTTCGATTATGTTTTCTACTGCTCACAGAAAGGGGCCATGCGACGCTACAGGAGGTATTCTAAAAAGAAACGCCACATTAACCAACCTTAAACGACCACTAGACCATTATATTACCAACGCAGAGGGATTATAGGATTCGGAAGGCAGTCAACACTCAATCCAAAATGAATTTTACCCTTTGTAAACAGGAAGATCAAGAAGCAATGGATCTAAAACTGAAGAATAGATATAATAATGTGAAGCAAATACGAGGAACATAAAACATTATTCATTTTCTAATGAAACTGTAGTTTTTAATATCAAAAAGGTAAAAATTCGTTTAAAAAAATTTTAAATTCTTTATAATACGTTTCTTTAGTAGATTTTCCCACCGCGGTTTTTAAGATCTTCGCAGAGTCACTCATTTTGGTAACTTCAGAGGGAGCAGAGTGAAGCTAAGAGCAGTTTCACTAAATTTAATATTCCCATGATATTACTCTGAGTAAGTTTGTATATGGTGACTTTAAAAATTCATATCTCAAAACCGAAACCGAACACCATTGCAATTTTTTGTGCATAGACAGATAAGGCTTCTAGCTACAAAATACAAATACAAAAAAAAACAGAGACAGAAGTCCTTATATTTTTTTTTTTTTTTTTGTTTTTAAATATAAGGCATTAAGCTTCATTTAGCATTTGAATAAAAAAAAACTTGGTTGTTCCGATCTTGAGATATGATTTTTCGAAAATGACGTTTCATCGTAAAAACCCCGAGGGGGGGGGGGGGTAGTAGGCGAAACAACAAAATATGGGGAGCCATTTTAGTATTCCATACAAACTCTGAAAGTGTCATCCAAATCGGAAATGGTAGCGTCCATAACAAGCTTGTTTTGATCGTTTTCGTGTAGAATGGCTCATTTATTTTATTTCTCCGATTTCTACATTCTGGTAAGGGGCGGAGACGACACGCTTGTGCATATTGACGAGAACCATAAGCACATCATAAATCGAACACAAATTTGATAACCGTGAAGAAGAAAAAAACATGCATCAGTAATTTTGATAAATTTGACCACTACGAAATATTTTAAGGCCTCAGTAGTGGGAAAGAAAAAAAAATTGAATTTTCGTTGTTTAAAATTACTAGGTTATGTTTGAAGAATCGAATTCTTTTATGAAATCACAAATAGTGAACAATAGTCAATAAATCATTTTCAAAGTTGACGTGATTGTACTGTAGAACCTAATCTACGTAGTCAATTAAGGACTTAAAACCATCCGATAGAGAAAACCTCCTTACCTCACTAACAAAAATGGCGACCAATTCAATAATTCCCTATCACGGCAGAACTATATTTTTAGTAATCAGATACAGCTTAATCAAGTCTCAGAAATAGGAACAACATGTACAATTCACTTCGAATAATAATTTAATGAACTTTGACAATCTCTGTAAACTCGTGACTTGAAATAATCAATATTAAGTTCGTTTAGAAAAATTGGCTGCGTAAGCTTATTTCGACAATTTGCAAACCTTCTTACATAGCGGGACCTAAAAATGAGTCTTTGGCACATATATCAGCCATTATAAATAAAATGACGGAGTTAAGTATATAGCCGGTTTCACAATCCAGGCTTAAGCCATAGATATGGCTTATATATATGTACTGTTTCATAGTCAAGACTTAACTTACATATCTGGGTTAAGCCAAGCTTAACTTAAGCCCTGCATCTTGGGGGCTTAAGCTTCAATTATCTAGTTACCGGTTGATGACATTACACAAATGTTAATTGTTGCCATATTTCAGGTACAAAAAGTTCGTTTTTAACTCCAAGATTTTAGGAAGAAAGTGACATAAAAGGAAACATTTATCTGATGCAGAAGATATGAAATAAGAGAAACGGCACAATTTATGTCCCAAAGTGTGAGACGAAAAGAAAATATAAGAAAGCGGTCTTTTTTTGCTTAATTTTTCATCTACAATGTTTCGAATTACCGCAGTGCTGACAACTTAAAATTTCTCGTCTTACTGTGAAATGGAATAGGCTTAAGCTCCGGGCTTAAGGCACAATCGTGGTTAGCTGAGCTCTGACTTAAGCCTGAACTGTGAAACCGGCTATGGCTATCAGACATTTAAAATGGTAGCGATTCCCGATAAAATCCCCATTTTTTCTTTCAGAAGGGAGAAGGTAAGATCGAGTCGGAATGATATAACATAATTATATCTTTTTTCTTCTTGTAAGTATATCATATAAAAAAAAACCTTTGAAAAAAAGCCAATATCCTTAGATAGAACGAAGTAGTGAAATTTTCTGAATTTTGGTAGCGGGCAAAGTATTAGTGCAGTGCAATTATAAACCCGAATTAAATGACGTAAATAGCTTAGTATAGTATCGAATTAAACAGGAATGCTAGATAAATTACTTTCATTACTTTAAAAAATTGAAGAAATACTGTTTTCCTTCAGATTTTGCGGTAATTTATCTGTTTCATATCAAAACCATTAGAATTTGAGCATATTTATCATATCTGGGGGGGGGGGGGGCTTCTAACTCATAGGCGGTATGATAATAGTTACTGTAGTACCACCTCGGAGTAGTGACGTCATCTGTCTTTGAAGAAATATTAAATATGTATTCTTTAGTTGAGAATTGCGCTATAAAATAAATTCATACCGAGTTTAGTCAATATGCAAATCCGTATCTCGGGAATTGAATGGAAAAAATTCTTCTACAATCGAAAAATCTTTTATAAAAAGAAATTTCGCTATGAACTTATTCCATAGCAAAACTCTCTATGAAATTCCTGTCCCTCATAGGGCTAATCTTGCTAGGTATTCGCCTCGTATATAATTCGCTTGGCTGTGCACTTTGGCGTATACGGCAGGCAGAAATAAAGCCGTACCTACTGATGAGTATACGGTTCTTGCTGATACGAAACGCCTGATTTTGCACAAAAAGATTTTTCGATTGTAGAAGAATTTTTTCCACAATATTCCCTAGTTGCCTGTAAACAGTACCTGTCCTGAAATACTCATATTGCGAACCAAATCAATTTCGGTTATTATATACATACTAATAATGCGGATGTTGTTGTTTTTCTCATGCTACTAAACGGAGTGTACATCAGCACCTAATTTACTCCACTTTTAATTCCTAATCTCATAATTTGTATCTTAATTTTCCTTGTCAAAACTGTACTTACTTGAAGCATCATCACCTTGATAATACTGTAAGGAAAAAATAGTATTAATATCACAAGGAGAAACTCATGTTAGCATATTTGCTCAGCATTTTTGGAATGACAACAAAATTAAAAATCCTTTCGCACTTTTTACAAAACAAGGAAAGATGGAGTATGCTACCTTCTATCTGCTTTAGAGTGCTCCCCTCCCTGATCTAGACTCTAAGACTACTGAAAGTTGCACCTATCATTTAAGATTTGATAAAGAGCATTACAAATGTTAATAGATTTTACTCCCCTTTTTCCTGTTTCGAAATTATGGCTGAAAATCTCAAAATTTTGGAATTTTAACTACCTACTATTTTTCCCAAAAACATCTTCATCAGTTCTTCATATCAGATCCCAGATCCTTCACTTTTCAATTACTTATCACACTGTAAATCCAAAACCCAAGTTTATGGGAGTTTTATGCGCTTGTTCTTAGCAAGTCCATCGAAAAATTGCATCGAATGCTTATTATAAAGGCTAGACAATTTTTTTCTAGTGAATTAGTGATGGATAAAATCGCTCATTTGATGACTCAGATGATACGAGTCTTTTCGTATAAGTGATTCAGATAAAAAAAAATCCTGTTATTTGGGTCATTTGAGTCAGTTGGGAATAATCATCTAATAGTTATCCTAAAATTACATACCTCACCGAATCGTTCATGTCAGAGCAACGCTCAAAGCTAAAAGTACGCTTAGTTTATTAATTTTACAGCCGTTCACGACTGATATATCACTGCGTGTTAAACAATCACAATCCCACTTGTGCCTTTGTAACTGCTTAACTGCTGAAATGTGGCATGGCAAGGTAATCCGGTTGGCCTCAAAGTAAGCATTTAGCAAATGAAAAATTTCTGCATTTTCTAAATGATGAAATCAGCTTTCAGTGCTGCAGAAATTTGTATTTGTTTCAATTTATTTCATTCTTTAGTCATAGAAATAAATTTTCCTTAAGAAAAACTCTTCTAAGGAAATGAAAATTACAAACCTATAATACAAATCCAAATTAAAAATTAAAATTTATAGAGCGAGTTTTGCTATGAAATAAATTCATAGCGAATTTAGTCAATATGAAATTGACCGAGTTGCTGCCAAGTCCACAGCTCAAGAATTGAGTGAAATCTTAGTCCCGCATAGGGCTAATTTTGCTAGGCAATTCAAGTATTACATACTTCGTATTTCGCCTCGAATATAATTTAGACATAAAAATTATTTTAAGTGCATATATGAGGTCAACTTTGGCTGTTCATTTTAGCGGATACGGCAGGCGGCAGGACCAAGCCGTACTGATGAATATACCGTTCTTGCTGATACGAAACGTCTGCTTTTGCATAAAAATGTCTTTTTTTAAAGATTTTTCATTTGTAAAAGCATTTTTTTTTTTTTTGCATTCAAGAAAATATTTAATAATATTGTAAGCTATAAAGATTATCCATAATTCTTAAATACTTGCATTGGCTTGGCACCACTTTGCACCCTTGTGCATGTGCAGAAGGGAGGTAAATATCAAAACTACGATTTGGCGAAAGAGTTGTCAGTTGAGAGACTAGTATCAATATACTCGTAAATTAATTCAGAAAGGGTACCTTTCTGAATGCCTAGTAGCAACTGTTTTTTGTTTCTTACGGTGCTGAAACAAAGTTGTAGGTGGAATATATACAATGTGAGCTACATGTAAAAGTTTTATTTCAATGTGAAAAAATATTAGCTAAAGATCTAGGTGCATGTATAGCCCTGTAAATAAAAATTTTCAGATCGGTTAAAAAAATGTCTTTAACAAATAAGTCTAGAAAAGCAATTTCTTCTCTCCTTAAGTCTAAATGACCGATATGATTTTGAAAGGTCTTTTGAGTCACTGTGCTGACGCGGTCAAAATGACCGAATCGTTCGCTACTGTGAGTTACTTTTTTATGATTAAAAAAAAAAGTCCAAAAAATAAAAAAAGGACTGTTTTTGTAATGCAGAGTGTGATTGGTGAATTTAATCTGAAAACTATGTGTCATGTGTCTCTTTTCTAATACATTCAAAGTGAAAAACTGAATTCGATGGCATGTTGTGTGTTAAAAATAAATAAAAATAGCAATAGTAGTAGTAATAAGAAAAACTACTTTTTTTTTTAAATATAACATCGAAACTGTGAGAAGGATGACAAATAGTTATAAATCCTTCAAATCCATGTATCTTTCAGGGAGCTTAGCCCTGCTTACCTCCTAAATAAACACATTATTATTAAAAATACTTTTTCTTTGATATTTTTTATATATATATAAAAATTTCATCTGCAATAGTGTGTCTATTCACAATTAAATTGGTAAATATTTACTTCACAGTTGTTTCGAATTAAATTTCAATTGGTAACAAATTTTAGTAATGCAATGCCATCAATTATTTTTAGTTAATTACATAAAAGCCACTCCCAACGGGAAATGGAAGCATACAAAAAGGAATGAAACAGCAATTTTTTGAAGCTCGGAAGCACTTTACATCCGGATCCCTATCCATTTTTAACCATTTCATTTCAATAGAAAGAAGCAACTTTTTCTGATTTATTCCTGCGTGCTTCTTTCGAATATTAGTGGCAGATTTGTTGTCGTCACATGTTTCGAAAGCAGTCTCATAGAAGCATCTCCGATTAGAGTTCGTCTTATTTGATATAGTATATAAAAAGCTTCCTGAAAACTTCCAAAGGCAATTTCTACGAAACTGGACCCTGGACTTCAACCAGAATAAAATTTAAACAGAAAAAAAAACATAAGAAGCAATTTTTTAACGAGCTCATAACCAACGACCTTAACGAAATTTCGCGTAAAAAATTCATGAAGTCTAATAAGCACGATAAAATATTCATCGAAAAAGTAAAAAAGTATTGTGGTCGCTTTTTCCGGAAAAACCGAAAAAAAAAAACAAATTTCAAAGAAAAATAGCTCCTGGATTCGAAGAGACGAATTCATGTTGGGTAAGGAAAAAAAAACATATCAGTGGGGATAGACTATGCTAAATCCATCATACATAAATTAAGAATCTAATTTTTCACTTTATGACTTCAAGGAATAAAAGTTATGCTGTACTATGTACCACCTAGATATGTACAATTATAATAGCTACACTACAGAAACAGCGTAGTATAGTAGAATTCGCCTTATTCTAGGGGAACTAATATAGAGATCAAGGGTACAACCAACCCTCGAATAACATTTTTTTTTCTACATTCATTCAACATTTCCATCAAGTCCAGGATACTTGTACAACTCCGCAAAAACACAATTCTAAAAGCAAAAAAAAAAAAATCATTAAAGGACACTTGTACTTCAAGGACAATTGAGTCGAACAACTGAAGACAAGGTGAAAACGTGACAAACTCACGACAAGTCAGAATAACTTTCATCTAAAGTTTTGCAATTAATTTAAAGTCGTCCTTTCATGAGGATGCAGGAACTCGGGCGAAATAGGCATCATATAGCTAGGTCACATCATAACACAAGTCACAAAAATTTCACATTTTCCATGGCAGGAATATAGAGAGATGAGGACAGAAACAAATGTGGTATGCATGTACTATGTGCATATTGCATACATATAGCAGCGCATAAAGTGTACCAACTACTCTCAGGGTAAGTAAATGAGAAAAGTTCTCTTGAAGACTAGAAAGCGCCGCCAGGTATTAGTATCACAAGGACCAAGAAGTATAGGCGGCTGGAAGGACTATAGGAAACATTTTCATGTCGGTTTGGCAATACTGTCATCGGCATAGTTCTGAAAGTTTCATTTCTCAAGAACAAAGTTTTCTGAAGAAGTTTAATTACAAAAAGAAAAAAAGATGGCAGCCCTAAAAGTACAGTAACTGCTGTCATTTTGGCTTCTAATCAATTAAAAAGAAGAAATACTTTTGACTAACGCAAAAGGGATACGAAATGTAGGAGAAATTTGTTATAATGAAAAATTGCACAAAACTTACCTCGAAATGTGTTTGAAGTTGTCTCCAATATTCCTCGTAAGCTTGTCGTATGATGCCTCAAAAGCTGCTCAAAGTTGGACGTTGACTTCTGTTTAAGATTCTCCTCGGTCCTATTTGTACAGCAATGACCTCCACATATGGCTCCTGAAATGATACCAGAAAGAAAGAAAAAAATGCATAAGAAAACGGATGTCAAATTTAATTGCGGCGAAATACTTGTGTTTTTTTTTTTTTGTCAAATGAATTATTTTTTATTGATTGTGTGTTTTGTGGTGGCGGGATTCGCACGGAATGATAATTTTCTGCATGACTAATGTCATGTTTTATTTTTATACTCATATAAAAAACCATAAAAATTATTATAATTTTATTTTTGTCCAACACTGAACAAGTTAACAAGAGATTACTCCTTGAATCCATAATTCCGTCTAGATCGAATTACAATAATAATAATTTTCTCGACTACTGTGTATCGTTTGCATAAAGTTTCCAAATGATTTTTTTAACGAGTCGAATGACCTCATGATTTATTTAATCGATGAAGAATTTTATGTGGCGACGTATTTTATTACTTTTGATAACATTTAAAACAGCATTAACATTGATAATTGCTGGAAAATTCAGATTTCTCAGGTATCATTATGGCGTGATTAATAAAATATTTTACAACTTTGATTAAATTTAATTATGTTAATTTGTGACTATGTAACGACGTAATTTGAGGAGATTTGATTTTTATTATTCTCGGTCATACGGTGAATTTGAAAGATTTCAAATTAATTATTTATGGCTTGAAAAAAACTGAACTCATTTAATATTAGAGAGGCTATCAAACGGAAGATAAACTTAATTAATTTAAATAATATATACCCCACAAATACTTTTACATGTGATATAAAGGAAACCAAGGTTCTGATTTAACTTGTATTGCATAGATACCTTGGATGGATGGATTGAAGAGGCCCCCCATTGTTCATCCTCCAGACTTACCTATAGGCAATTGCTTATAGGTCCCAACCGGATGTTCCTACAAAGTTCAATACCCCTTTACCGCCTTCATGCAGTTCTTCCAAGAGGTGTGAGCCAAGGATTATGTAACGCTTTCCTGAAAGAGCCGGACAGTAACAAAGAAACAGAGTCGCCGTTTAGGATTCCTCTACGCATCAAAAAGTCCCATCCTATGTAGGTGACCTCTGAGAAAATAGTACCCAGTGAGAATTGACACTAAAGTTCTCAGGGTTGGATTGTTTAGTTCCAATCGATTTTTCGTTCAGTTTGGGTTAGATTTACCCCACAATTCTGTTGTAGTTCTAGCCGAAGGGTCATCTACCCAAAGACGACTGTGTTGGTAGTCGGTCCAAGCCGGTGTTTTGGTGAGACCACGATTGTGGAAGAACGAATACCATATTTCTTGGAGTAATAAGGGATTTCAGGGTGTTTTACACTCCAAAATCAGTTTTGAGGTTGTAAAGGGGCGTGACAGCTGCTTGGCTGTCCAAACAAATGGCAATCTCCTTGTTCTTAGTGTATGAGTTTAGCAGATAGCTTCCCGCTTCAAGGATTACCTTGACCTCGCACTGGAAAACTGTGATATGGCTTTCAAGATGTACTATATAGTAATTTTCATATTACGCTCCTCGCATAAAACGCTTGCTCGGGTGATTTCTTTAGATTTGAAGCCGTCTGCGTATATAATAGGATTTTTTGATGGCTGAAGCATAGAGTGTGATTCCCATTCTGCTCTAGATGGAATTTTTATTTAATGTTGTTCTTCAGCATAGAGTCTCGAGACAGTGGTCGCTGTCAGGTGCTATAGACTGGACGAATTCAAAGATGGATTCGTGTGGGGCTTTTGTTTCAGTGTGAATCCGGCTCTGCTCTGAGTGATATGCAGTCTCAGTGCTGCAATTCCCCCCCACCCTCCTTGAAGTGTATTTGCAAGGGGTGAATGTTGAAGATAAATCTTAAGAGACCGAGTACTATGTAGTTGACTTGAGAGCACCACTTACGCTAAGGAGGCACAGGAATCAAAATCAATTGCTTCCCACCATGCCAGAGAGCCGTAGGTTAACATGGGTCGAATAACGCTAATGTATCCGCAGTTTGAGTTCGCACTTTTTCCTATAATTATGCGGAACATAGCGAAATCTGTTAGAGTTTTGTTCAGTATGCTCTTAAGGTGTGGATGGTTTCCAGTTTAGTTTTTATCTAGTATGATGCCTAGGTAGTTTATCCAGTCCTTTAGCTCCAAACGTGTATAGCCAATAGAGGGAAGGTTCAATCTGGGACTGTTCCTTTTCTTGGTAAAAAGCCAAAGATCGGTTTTCAATGGCTTAATGCACATGCCGAAATCTGTACCTCTGTCTATGATTAGCTGGATCGCATTTTGCACCAGTCTGCAGATTTTGGACTCAGAACTACCGGTGTCTAAGATCACCAGGTCATCTGCGCAACATTCCATTCAGCTTTGTTCCCATATGGGTTAGTATTAACAAGAGATCATCCATAATGAGTATCGATAATAAAGATCGAAAGGAAGTGATAGAAGTGGATTCTAGTATTCCCTGCCTGTACTATGTGGTGTTCCTCAGGGCTCAGTATTGGGCCCTTTGTTATTTACTTTATTTATAAATGATCTCCCTGAAACCGTTCGGGACGTCAGTGTGCACATGTATGCTGACGATGTGCAGATCTATTTAAGCAGACCTTTTTGTTTGTTTGAAGACTGTATTGCTCGTATTAATGATGATTTGGAGAGAATCAATATCTGCTATAAAGCTAACGGCCTAAAGCTAAACACAGACAAGTCTCAATGTAATTTATTCCATAATGGAACCTTTGATCCGCATGATTCACCTCTTGTGGTCTTGGATGGTATAATTTTAGATTTTGTGCCCAAAGTTAAGAATCTAGGCATCATTTTGAATCAACATATGAAATGCTGCAACAATACAAAGTAAGGTTCTCTGCCGACTCGTTATCTTTCGAAATCCGCTCAAAACTAGTTAAAACCCTAATTCTACCTTACTTTATTTTCAGCAGTTTGATATACCCTGAGCTCGACAGCGTTTGTCTTCGAAAGGCGGAAGTTGCCTTTAATGATTTTATCCGCTTCATTAATGGACTACGTAGGTTCGACCATGTTTCACCTAAATTGATCAATACGAGATTATCTAAAGCAAAGAGGACTGATTCACTTTTATAACTTATTACGTACAAGCAATCCGTATTATCTGCTTAAATTTTCCCGCACACAGCTTCGGAACGTAATCAGAATTTGGTAATACCCCGTTTTCATAAATCAGTAATGGAAGTCTCTTATCCTGTTCAGATAGTCCGTCTGTCTCTGGAATAGGCTTTCCCTCAGTTATCAGGACGCGACTTTTCACTTTATTTTCTTTGGGAATCAAAAAAATAAAATAAATCTTTATTTAATTTCAGGAACTTTATTTTATTTCGACTAATTCGATTAAAACACGATTAAGAACTAACTACCTTAAAAAATATCTTTCCTAATTTTTATTTTAGAAATATTTTATTTACGCTAATTCAGCTAAACGTGCCGACGTTGAGTTTGTAACTCGAGATATTTGTTTTTCACGATTTCGCGAATGAAATCGTGGGAAGCTTATTTTTAATGAGAACGGAAATAATTACATAATGCATATTATGTGAATATGCTTAGAAAAATGCTGAGTTCGCCGGGAATATAACTCCCCCCTCGTTAAGCTTGATGTCCTCCTGGACTCTATCCTTTACCGATCTCGTTACCAACTCAACGTTAACATGATTGGATTTTGTTTTTACAATATATAGTACTACAATTGCTATTAATATTACAATAAATGTGGTACTTACATAAAAGGTGATTTTATTATTCCTTGTTACATTTTTTATTTCTTTTATCTCATTGATATTTTTAATTTGTTTTAAATGCAATTGTTTCATATTTACCGCTTCGCTGATATTTCCTATTTCTAAGTAATTGGGTAGTATTATATGTTGGTTAAATTCCTTCTCTAGGTTCTGAAATTTCATGTTATCTATTTCTATACTGCAATTATGAAAGTTTATTATATAATTTTCATTTAATTTATATTCTAAGTCATTACAGGTATTTTGCATTTTTACATTATTTGCATTTATGATCAAAATTAAATTTTGCTTTAGTTCTCTTACCTCAAATTGAACGTTTTTTATCTTTTTGCATTTTTCTAATTTGTTATTCACTAAATTCTGGGTACATTCGTTTGCTAATTTTAAATTTTTTAAATAATATTGACCATCGTCCAGATAAGCTTTATTTTTAAAAAGAAGTATATCTGTGTTTTCAATGACCAGCTCCTCTTGATCGCCATTTGGAATAGGAAGGAGTTTGTATTTTTTCGCCTTTTCTTTATAGAACTTTGGGATAGCAATTACAAATATTAGTTTATTTTCTATTTGCAGTAAAGAACTTTTAATTTCTTGCATTTTAAAAATATCTATTTCATAAAAATCTATTTCTTCTGGGGTGAGAATTGGTCGGCTCATTATGTTATGCTTTGCAAAAATTATGTTTTCTTGGATTCTGTCTATTTCTTCATTTAATAGATTTATATTAGTAAGAACTTGAATGAAATGTAATTGCTTTATGTTTTCCTTATTAGTTTTAATTGCGTTATTTAATAGGCTAAATGTCAATTTCTGATTTTCGTTAAGTCTGTCGGTAAGTATTTGTAAGTTTTCTTGTAGATCATTGTTAACTTTAATCTGTTTGTTTAATGTGTCTATGGAATTGTGATTATTTATGTCGGTTGATTTCAAATGTTCTTCTATCTCCTGTTTATCGTCGTCGTCTAGTGTACCAAAAACCCATTTGAGAATTTTGCCCCCAAGATTTATCAGGCCCCTCTTTTGTCTGTGTGGTATTATTGTCTCTATGTTATGACTGGTTTTCCTAATTTGTAAGTTTAATTGGTTAAGAATGGTTTCATCCTCCCGTATATCAAATACACTATCTATGTCGGTCTTGATTTGTTCTAAAGTCTGTCTTAGCATATCTACATCGATTATATGTAAAGCTTTGTCGTACCCTTCGATTATTTGTATGTCGTTCTGTTGTAGTAGTGTGAATCCTCCTTTTGTTTCTAACTTTTCCATGTTAATCAGCGCATTAGTTGGGTTGATTAACAGCATTAACGTCAGTATTATTACCTGAAAAATATTTAAATTTTCGCTTAATTCTGCAAGGATGTATATTACGATTTTTAAGATCCGTTAATTTGCCATTAGAGAATTTCGTTTTTATCTTAATGTATCGAGGCTCCGTTTTGTGCCTTTCTATTTTGGGATTCTTTACCCAGATTTCTTTTTCATCACCTAAAACTAAGCTTTTTCTATCTTTATTTAACTTAGATATATTTTCTACTTTCTTTTTGTGAATTCTATCCCTAACCCTGTCCATATCACTAATCTTATTGTTGAGAAAATCGGATGGTTTCGTTAAGGTCGTTGAATGGATGGTGTTATTGTAATTTTCAATAGCTTTTAGAATCTTTTCTTCCGGAGTGAGTTTAGCTTTTTCTACTTCGAAGATTCTTAGGTGTTCGTTTAGAGTCCCATGAGCTCTTTCTATATCCGAATTTCCAGTATGTGAACGTGGAGATGTGAAGTGAATTTCAATATTTTCTATTCTTCCGAACTCTCTCATATTAAGGCTATCGAATTCATTATCTACTACTAATTTATTTGGTTTCCCAAAGAGTGAGAATCTCTGTCTTAAAGTCTGAACAATGGTAATGCTATTTCTATCGTTTAGTTTAGATGCCATTAAATGCTTGGTGAATTTGTCGATTGTGGTAAGAAACATTTGATGGAGACAGAAAAATAGGTCTGCATGAATAATTTCGGTTGGCGAGTTTGGTGTTTCCGATAAATTAAATTTGTGTACAATGGGATGTCTATCGTATTTGGCAAGATTACATGTTTCACAATTGTTGATATATTTGTATATAAGTTCTTTCAGTTTTGGGAAGAAATGCTTCTTTTTTAGTTCTTCATAGTTTTCGGTTATGCCTCTATGATTTGTCTCTTTATGAATGCTTTCGATTATTTTGATGGCTTCATTCTCGTTCTCTAAGTCTTCGGCTCTAATCGTACATTTGATAAACCTGATTTGTTTATTATTGCTGAAAAGTTCTAACAATTTTTTCTGTAACAAGTTGTATTTTGTATCTTCTAGCTCAGAATAGATACCTGTAACTCCTTTTTTTACTAATCTTCTTAGCATATCGTTCAAATAGTTATTATTACTTAGTTCTTCCTCTGATATATATATTTTCCTGTACCTCCGATATTTTGTTATTATTTCTTCGGCTTTGTTTTTAACTAAATGTATCTGGGTCAAGTATTTGTTTATTAATACTTCTGCAATTGGGATATGATCATTTAAATCTTCAACGCCACTGTGAATCGTGGCTCGATCACTTTCTTGGTTGTCTTCAATTTCGTTTATTTCGCGAGCTTCAGTGTTTAATCTACTAAGGAAATCAGCAACCTTATTATCTTTACCCTTTAAATATTCAATTTCATAGTCGAATTCGTTCAATCGAATTCGCCATCTTTGTAATTTGGAGTTGGGCTCTTTTAAAGAGCTTAACCAGACAAGTGGTTGATGATCAGTCCTAATTGTGAATTTTTGCCCGAAAAGGTATGGTCTAAAATATTTTGTTGCCCAAATTATGGCTAACAATTCTTTTTCAACCGTGGAATACCTTATTTCATGAGCATTTAGGGTTCGGCTTGCAAAGCAGATAGGGTGATTGTCTTGGGACAACACTGCACCAATTGCGAACTGACTAGCGTCAGTCGTAAGAACAAATTTTTTCTTAAAGTCAGGGTACTTTAAAACAGGATCTTTTGTTATAAGCTCCTTAAGTTTTTCGAAAGCTTCAATGAAACGTGAATCGTGTTCATTGATTCTGTTGTCCTTTTTAAGGCAGTGTGTCATAGGTTGAGCTACTTTAGCGTAGTCTCGAATAAATTTCCGGTAATATCCGGTAATGCCTAGGAAACTTTTTATTGCTTTGCGAGTTTTGGGTATTTTGAGGTTTTTGATAATTTCCACTTTTCTTGGGTTAGGTTTGATTCCTTCATTCGTGAGAATATGCCCCAAGTATTCAGTCTCTCTGGCAAAAAAGTTACACTTATCCATTTGGATTTTTAAATTGAACTCTCGTAATTTTTGAAAAATCTTATTGATTGAATCGACATGTTCTTGAATGGAGGTACTAAATATTAAAATATCGTCTAAGTAGACTACACATAACTTATTAATGTATTCCCTTAGCACGAAGTTCATCATTCGCTGAAAAGTTGCCGGAGCGTTCTTCAGTCCAAATGGCATTCTTACATATTCGTAGTGACCTTGTGGGGTTGAAAAGGCCGTTTTTGCCCTATCTTTCTCATCTACAAGGATTTGGTGAAATCCTTTAGCGAGGTCTAGAGTCGTAAAATATTGGGCTCTACCTAATTTGTCAAATATAGAGTCTATATTTGGTATAGGGAACTTATCATCTACCGTTATATCGTTCAATTTTCTATAATCTACGACAATTCGCCATTTTTGTTTTCCCGAATTGTCCATCTTTTTCGGTACCACCCAAATTGGGGAATTATAAGCTGAACTGCTGGGTTTTATTATTCCTCCTGCCAGCATTTCTTGAACTTGTCTCTCTACTTCTTCCTCATGAATTTTTGGGAATCTATAGGTTTTAGCATAAATTGGTTGGCTATGCTTCGTTATTATCTGATGTTTAACTTCAGCTACACTAGTTAATTTATTACCCTCTTGGAAGAACAGATCCCTATTATATTTAATGATTTGCTTTAAATGACATAGCTCCTCTGAATTTAGATGAGCAGTTTTTAATTGTTTAAGTAAATCTACATTATTTAGCTCAAGTGTTTCTAACTGATAAATTTTCTCATATGGGCAAGTATCTATAAATTTAGTCAGTTTGTTTTTAATTTCGATTGTTCCCTGCTCTAGATCTATCTTGGCACCTATTGATTTTAAAATGTTTTGTCCCATTATAGCATCAAAGCTTTTATTTTTTAAATCTAGCAATTTCCAACTCATAGTTGCGTTGTGATTAAATTCAGCTGGAACTTCTGTAATTAATTCCTGTGTTATCTCTTGCTTACCCGACAATGTTATCAAATCTATTGGTTTAGCTAATTGTACTCGTTTGAAACTGGGGAAAAGATCTTTATGTATGATTGATGTAGCAGCTCCAGTATCGATAAGACAATTTATTTTTTGTTCGTTTATTGTAAAAGTAGCTATTGGTAATGGGTATCCCGAGGCTGTACATGAAAATTTTCGTGGTCTACTTCCATTGCTTCTGGTTGATTATTTGCGATATGTTGCCTGTTATGAGAATATTGACCAGAAAATTATTTCTGCGATAGTTTTCGAGATTTCTAAATCTATTACTGCTATTAAAATTTCCGAAATCATTTGAACGGTATTGGTCGTAATGTCTGTCGCGGTTAGAGTAAAAATTATTGTGACTTCTGTTAGTATTTCTGTTACTACTGTTTGCGTAATTAGTATGAAAATTTCTGTTATTGTTGTTTGCGTAATTAGTGTGAAAATTTCTGTTATTATTGTTTGCGTAATTAGTAGGACAATTTCTGTTATTCTGTTGATTTGAAAAACGGTTTTTTTGCACTGGAATTCTTGTTCTGTGTTCATAATTTAAATCTATTCCTGTTTGAAGCAATTCATGATAGGCTTGTTCTAAACTTTTCACTTCTTTTATTCTAAGGTACATATTATCTGAACGAGGCAATTTGTTTAAAAACCTTTCTAATATACTATGTTCATTATTCTCGGGTTTAAATTCTACAGGTTTTTCCGTATCTATACTATATTTGAAATTTAACTTATCTAAAATTTTTATTAAATCTTCATAATATTGACTTACACTGGTAAACTTTATTGAATCTGCTTGCTCCTTAAGCTTCAGGTAGGTTTCCTGTACTCCAAATGATTTTATGAGTTGCTTCTTTATAACATCCCATGTTGTGCCTTGGTCTAGCACTCTTCTCACTGACATGGCTGCCTTGCCCTGAATCTTTGTGGTCAGAATCCGGAAGATGTATTGTTTGGCTGCATTATCCGTCACCATACTCAAGAGAGTTTCAACTTCGTAGATAAAATGTGTCAGTTCATATGTTCCATCGCCTCTGAAGATTGGCACTGCTCTAGCTTCATTCATCACATCTTTGACGGTCACAGATGCTAATGCCATATTGTAGTTTTCCTGTATGTTACTTAATTCCTTAACACTGATTGGTTTATATGCTTTGTCTGAGTTCATTAATCCACGATAATTGATCGAGCACTTTTTATTAGGTTCGACTTATCGTTATCAAGATCCTGATTAAAGGTTTGCCGACTTTTTTCTTTAAAAAGAAAAAGTATCCACAAAAGTATTCACAACTTCTCGTAAATCAAGAAAAGAATTAGTTGTTATTCACCACTTCTCGTATTTCAAGAAAATGATTAGTTATTTATCACTATTTCTTGTAAATCAAGATAATAATTAATTAGTAATCACCACTTCTTGTAAATCAAGAAAATAAGAAAATAATTAATTGAACACTTATTGAATACCGTCAGCAATCCTACCGACTGCGCCACTTTTCACTTTATTTTCTTTGGGAATCAAAAATATAAAATAAATCTTTATTTAATTTCAGGAACTTTATTTTATTTCGACTAATTCGATTAAAACACGATTAAGAACTAACTACCTTAAAAAATATCTTTCCTAATTTTTATTTTAGAAATATTTTATTTACGCTAATTCAGCTAAACGTGCCGACGTTGAGTTTGTAACTCGAGATATTTGTTTTTCACGATTTCGCGAATGAAATCGTGGGAAGCTTATTTTTAATGAGAACGGAAATAATTACATAATGCATATTATGTGAATATGCTTAGAAAAATGCTGAGTTCGCCGGGAATATAACTCGCGCGATCTGTCGGTGCTTTTAAGGATCTCATGAGGATCCACGATTTTAATTAATCTTTCCTATTTTCATGTTAACTATTCTCTGTGGTCTCACTGCGTAGCTCACTTTCATAATTATACCCAAATGAAATCTATAGGGTATACTAAGTTTGTCATTCCGTTAACACCTCGAACTAATGATGGTACAGCAAAATGGATTCGACATCCACGCATAATATTAAAACTTATTTTGATTTTAGCATGTCAGTCTGTCTGTCCGTTTGTGCGCAGGATAAATCGAGAACGCGTATATCTAGATATCTAGAGAGCTGAAAGTTTGTACACGGACTTAGAAAAAAAAAAAATAAGTTTGAAAGTGAGACAAATCGGGCAATTCCTTCGTTTTCCACTATATATTTGGACACTGTCTGAGAACTCGTCGACATAGAGAGCTGAGAGCTGGTACACGGTGTTGTCATTGTACTAGCAAATAAAATTTCAAAAATTGGCTAAATTGGGCAACTTCTTCTTGGTGTTGTCATATAAAAATTTAGGTTTTTTACGTATACTTTGAAAACGATCAGTCCAAAATACGAAATCTTATAAAATTTGTTATAATCATTTTTTCTGTCCGATAAGCAAACTGTTCTAGAAATATATGCGAAAGGCCCACTTCAAAATTCAAACTTGCACGGACTGATGACAATACGAAATTTCATAAGGGCATTCATCCATGGTCTTAGACCAATTCTAGTGTTTTTCATTGTTTTCATAATATTTATCATTTTTATAATTTTATAATATTCAATTCTCAATTATGTTTAATATTGTTTTATTTCGTTTGTTTTAGCTATAATTTCTTAATTTTCTTTTTAATTTTTTTAATATTCTTTTTATTGAATTTTTAATTTTTTCTACCTTTGTTTCTTAGCAATATACTTTTTCTATTATTTTTATATTTATTTCCAATTTTTGCACAATTTCAGTAGGTTTTTATTTTTAATTTTAATTTAATTTTGTATATTTTCAATATTTTCATTTATTTTATAACATGCACCTAAATGTAGTTCCGATACTTTTTGTACTAAAAAGATTATGAAATCTTGTGTACTTTGCCCCAGAATAATAATATAAAATAATTTGAATAAATGTAGAACTAAACAAAGTTGTGTTAGAAAATTTTATGAAATGTAAAGAAAATTACTATTCCATCCTGTATTCCTGTTGCTATTTAGGAATTTTTCATTTTAATTCTTTTTAAATATAATTTTCAAACATTGTTGCTAATTTCAAAGCAAATTTTATTATAATTTCAGCATTAACCTCTCTCATTTATTATTACTTAAATTTTTCATATTTCAAAACAAAAATACTAAAAAGACATTTCAAGATCAAACAAACAAACGCGAATTATATCATTAAATAACAATCACAAAAATACAATTTCATTATTATTAAAACGTTTTTCACGTAGTATACTAGTATCACGAACACATGTACATAAACATATGTATGTGTATTTGTTAAAATCGACCTACCAGCCGTGATCGCGAGATATTCGGGACGTGCTTTTATTTCACAGTGAAATATTAAAACATTTGAATTTATGATAAATTGTAATCAACTAAAAATATTTAAATTAAATCAAATAAACGAAAATTTCCACTAAATCTATTTCCATTTCATAATTCATTTTAAGTATCCGCAACCTTTCATCTGTCGTTAAATATATTTCGACTTAAGCCTATTTGTTAAATAAAGCATCAAAAGTGCTACACCCACACAATTTTAATAAATCCTGCCTTGGGTGGTCAGGTGTCAACATACTAAATATACACTTGAAAAATTTTCCCCCGCGCTTCCTGTACTACCATGAATAAAAACAATAATAGATTTGCTTTTGTCATGCATTACCAGTCAGTTTAAGCTATTTACCTTAATTCGGCGCCTTTTCTTTCGTTATCCGGCAAATTAAGACATATACGCTTTGCTCGTACCTACCTACCTACCTACCTACCTACCTACCTGTGTGATACCCGAACAGACTAATCCAAATTTTAATCAACAATCGACTTACGAACAATATTCAAGAGATTTTCTAAGAAATATCGTGGGTGGAATTTCCGAGTTCTAAGCCATTTGACAAATTTATTTAAGTTGAATACGTGAGATTTAAGAAGGCGTAAATAGTTAAGTGCCAGCATCAAATTCTTATAGCTAAATACTAATACCTACGTAAAGTTGATTTATCGCGAATCCTCTATAAGATGAGATCTACATTAGCCAAATAACGGATGCGTGCTTAATCACGTTCAAGAAATTACCAAAATCCTGTGTCACCTGAGAGAAGAAATTTTAATCTGTGTGAGATTATTTACACTTCAATTGGTTAAATTGTAATTAGGATTCCTCGGCTGCGTGTCATCATACAGACTCTGAACTCTCTGGTAAATCCCAACTTGCGCCCCATGTCTTTGGTGGTCCCAAATGAAAGGGTTTTCAGGCATTTCACGGCTATGACAAGATTTCATGAATAATTACGAAACATTTAAATTATGCATATGCGCTCTAATCCCTTGAAATTGAGCTTAATTATACGAGAGGAGAGTAGTTAAGTGTTTGAAGTGGATTTTAATAGAGATAGGTAAAGGTTTCCCACAAATTTGGAATACATACATACTTCTAGTGTGTAAGGGGGTTTTTAATGAATCTTTTAAATAGATGAAATTTAGTGGAAAATTAGAATATTATATGGCTGCTAAAAAAAGACATCCTCGTGTTGCTGATTTAGCTAGCGGTACCTAATTCAAATATCATCATCTGAAATATACTCCGTTAGTGTTGCAATCTACAATCAAAAGATCTTTATCGATTCGGAGTTCTAGACAAATTTAATAGGGTCTCGTTATGTATGCGTGATTTGAAAATTAAAATGATGTCAAGCAGCCTGGATACAATTTGCATTTTAAAAAGTTTTCACAAAAAAAAACAAAAAAAATCGAAAAAAGAGCAGAAACTGTTAGTTCAAGGACCTTACACGCAATACTGTTTTAACGGAAGTTGTTTTTCTCCTCATCTATCTTTTTCTTTTTCCCTCTACGGAAGCTGGTTCTTCTTGTACACAAACTGCAGCATATGCACTCGATTATAAAAAAAATGCGATGTAACTACGTGGAAAAATTATGGAAATGAGTGAGTCGACTTAATCAACTAACAGCTTAAGGTAATTGTAATTTATTCTCATCCGTAAGTAAAGACGTTCCGGATATCCTTGATTTTCAGTTCGCATGGATTATTTTCTCCATTTAAAGGTCAAAAACTGATAATATAGTAAAGGAAATAAGGAACTAGAAAAAAGTTGTATTGGTATTGAACAAATTTTTTGATGATACCCTAAATGGCCGAAAATATGTATAACCAGACATCTGTTTTGAAAATGTCTATTCTAGAAATACTACAAACCATTTCTTTTTAGAACTATTCCTTGGACAATTAAAATATCACAGCCAATTTCATAGGTTTTTATATTCCGAAAAACTTTTTGAAAAGGTCTGATGAGAAAGTGTCGAGCTTGGACTGCCAACAAAGTAAGGTGAAAAGTCGCTATACTTTCTACTTACTCTTTCCCAATAAAACGTAGCAATGGATTTGTGCAAATGTGATTTTGAGAGATTTATACTAACTTATGCTCTTAGATTAGATTAGAGTTGCAGCCATGGTGGAAAAAATATACGATCAGCTACACTGGTCCGTTGTGATGTAACCTTATTGGGACCCTACTTGCAAAAGATTCCTCAGACTTAGGGGCACGTTATAATCAGTCACAAGAGTTAATGATCCTTAGGTTAGGTTAGATGAGAGGGATGCCGCTATAAGTACTTAGCCTGCTTCACTTTTTCCACCAGTGGGTCTATTGTGCTCCTTATCCTAATGATATAACCTTTAAAGTCGCCCTAAATCCATCCTGCTTCCCTTAGGGAACTCAGAATGCATCTAAACTCTTTGTTTTGCAACTCCCTCAGTTTTGAAAAGAAGTAGCTACCCAATAGCCTGCCTCTTTTGTTCATCAGAGTGGGCACTCGCAGCGTACGTGCTGGAGTCGTTACAGCTCCTTCAGAAATCGTTTGCTGCTATATCCGGCCTTTTAGCATGGTCTCCTATTACCCGTAATGACCCCTACTAGATTCCTGGTATATGTTCCGCTGCCATTAAGCAGTTCTCTTGTCCTCTTTCTGCCATATGTAGGCCATAATTACCTCGCGATACGGCAGGTTTCTCTGTTAATCCACCGTAGACTTGCCTTTGATAGGCGTCCTTGATGATCTCCTCTTTTGAAGCTATGATCGGCATCCTCACATAAGCTATAGCTGCGTAACTATCCATTTAAGAGCCCTATTGGCCAACTTATCAGCTACCTCTTGGCCTGGGATATCCCTCTGGTCAGGTACTCAGCATAAGCTTACCTTGTGCCGTGTAGTCAATTCCTCAAGGCTAGTCTTGCATAACTGCACCAATTTTGATTTAATTAGCACAGCAACCTGCGCCTTAATGGCTGCCTGGCTGTCCGTGTATATGCATATATGTCGTGCCGACTCTCATAGATGCCAATATTACTGCCTGGTAAATCGAACTCTGCCTGACAAGCACTACATTTTTTCGGCAGTCTATAAGACTCGTGCCACTGGCATGAACTTACCAGGTCCCTCAACTGCTTCTCTGCTAATTCTCCCAATTCGCAGAAAAAGGACCTATCAAACGTGTTGTTCCTACGCTTAGCAAAGTTAGGGCATTCACACAGAAGGTGATGAACTGTCGCAACCTCTTCCTCGTCCATACGGCTTCTGCTGAAGTTTGTCAAAATTGCAATCACGTGATAACTGCAATATAATAATAATTTCGCACCTCTTACTAGTTCTATCTTAGCAGAGATTCAGCCTTCCCAGGACATATCTTGGGTCACAGCTGTCTCTTGACATCGCGAATGCGGTTAGTACTCGACATTTGCGATTTACCAGCTTACAGGCCTGCAAATCTAAATCTGGATTCCTCTGCTAGGCATTAGCATCGGAACCCTTTCTGGCCAGAGCATCACCTGCCTCGTTTTCTGGTATGTCACTGTAACCAGGCACCCATCCTATGTTGTTAGCACCCAATTTCCTGAGCTCAAAGCGACACCGTTGAACTGGGCGCGATCTAAAGGCTCTCGAGTCCAGAGCTTTGATTACAGCTTGGTTGTCAATATAAATCCTGACAACTCGATCGCTAAGTACATAATAAATTTTTCCAACAGCCTTGCTTCGTTGCTAATAGCCAATAGTTCAGTAAGGGGGTACGATTATTTTATTTGGGGGAATGCTGAGTACACTCCGGCACCCACTACCACATCCATTTTCGACCCACATGTAAAGACACATATATCAGCGTTATACCAATGCTCTCTACTAAGAAAGCTAGTTGACAAAGCATTCTCAACGTCTATTCTAGGGACAATGTAACTTTCTTTCATACACTTGAACTATCCGGAAAGCATTAAGCCCACCGATCTGCAGTCATCGCAGAAACAAGGTTTCCCAAAAGGTACATTTTATCCTTTATGAATAAAAGGAAATCACTGACAAGGTGCCTAGTCTGAAGTGTACGACAAATGAGCAATCAATTCTTTTCATAACGAGGCGGCATTGCCGTGATAGAAAAAAAATTGTGAGGATACTTTCGTTGCAGACGACCTAGCACTTATCGAGAAAACCATTTTAGGTCTGCAGCTAGTCAAGCACGGACTTCAGCTTTAAACCAGCCCAGTCCCAGTGTTGTTGTTGAAAAAGATTTAAGGTCTGGAGTCTTTCAGACAGTCATGGATCCCTGCTTTAATCCAGCCCAGTCGGAATCTGGTCGCTGGAAAATATTTAAGTTTGAAGTTTATCAGCCCTTTAAGCCGACACAGACTCCTGCTGTAAGACCGCTCAGTTTCCTGCTTTAACCAAACCGGTTATATACACAGATCAACTACCTACGTCAGAGGACGCAGCAATTGTAGGCGCCTTTGCGAAACACTAATTGGCAATATTACCCCCCAAAAATTCACCATCTTGGTCGTATTTCACACACTTTTGAACCATTCATCATTGGCTGTAGGACGATATTTCAAAAGAATTGTGGCAAAATGACCCATATACGACCAAAGAATGGGGGAAATTATTTTCACTTTGGTTGGTTAATCGACGCCATCTGGGAAAATTCGCTTTCAGCAGTGAATCCAAAGTTTCATCACTTGTCATAATGCCGAGCACCCTTTTCTCTCGGCTATACTTGAACTTTCTGAAAATGTTTTTTTTTTTTTTGTTCAAGTCAAGTCGCGCTATTTTTTTTGCCTCGGTCAATTTCGTGCGATATCCACCCAGTACACATCCTCCTGACGGTCAGATATGGTCATGTAGGATTTTTCTTACTCGGATTATGGATATTCCTGTAGGTGCATTCACTGATTGTCTTCAAACAGAATATTTCGTTCAGTTTTAATAAGTTTTGGATTTCTACTCACGTTGGAACGTATTGAATCACCAATATTTATTCACCAAGGTTTGTGCTTATTAAATGCAGAAATATGTTTCCCAGTTAATCGTAAAAATATATGACTCAAAAATTTGAATGAAATGTCTTTTTCTCATCGCGTGGACGAAAGCAGAGACAACCATTTTTTTTTTTATCTATAAAAGTTGCCAAAAATATAAAAAATTACAAATAATCAGGAAACACCATATCCAAGAGCGACAACTCTCATAAAATTGCCGACCTATAAAATTTAAGTACCTACCTATAGAAAAACCCGTTAATTAGCAGGCAATTAGTGACAATGAGATTATTTATTTATTTATAATTTGTTGGGGGATACGTGCAGAGCGCTCCCGCTTATCATCTAGTCACCGGGACGTATAAGATCTTTTGTAACATTACCCCTAAATGCTTTAGGGCACCTATTCGAACTTAAGGTATGTTAAAAATCCTATAATATTCATGGGGATCTTACCAAAGTCTGACCTGAGCTGAGAGGAGACTTTATGGGTGTCCAAAGATGGACTCAGATCCAATAAACAGATATCTGGTTCCTTCCTTAATGCCTTCTATGGCGTGTATTTCTGCCTGAAAAATGGTTGGTAAGGCCCCAGTGCCTTTTCGAGATGGCATTTAAGAGATCTTTTTTCAAAGGATAGGTGCCCAGTGTGCCACTGTTTACGATTCGCTAAGATCACCTTAAATGGTGTTCCAAAGCTATGGCGTTTCGTTATAACGTCTGAAATTGGGTTGGCCACCGGATCCTTTAGGAATTCTTGCCGGATTTTCAGAAATTTTCCTTCTGCAGTCTAATGGCACTGAGGATGGCCTCCTTCCTAAGATGCAAATATAAAGGGAGTGTAGGCCCAACATAGTCTCTAAGACTGCAGTTGGGCAGGTACGCATGCCACCATCGCACATGGATTGGATTGTATTGAAAGTAGTTTTTTTCAAACTAGCTAGAACTGTCTTTGATCTTGTTTTTGGCAACCAAACGAGTGAAGCGTATGTGACCATGGGTCTTATAATAGACGTCTGCGGCATGTTCATGTTGCCACTATTGCCTTCTATTCTTTTTAAGTAGGAGTTCCAGGTTAGTCTGCTATCTAGGCTTGACTTGACATTCTTCGAAAATTCCACTACTGTTCCCTCAAGATATGGTGCTTATAAATAAAGCTTCATTTCTCTCGTGAAAGGAACAATTATTGTTTTACAAGGGGCCGGATTCACTAACTCGGAGAGTTGTGGAGTTGTGAAGATGAGAGCTCTTTTGCCATTTAACTCTCCACTCGAAATTCTGTAACTCGTGGAATTTGTACTGAGATTTACCAAACTCTCTATTGCAATCGGCAAAACTCTTGCCTGTGTTAGTTGTGGAGAAGTAAGAATAATATTTCTCAACTGACAGTATTGTCTGCTTTTATTGTCCTTTGTGAAGGTACCAATGTACCTAGGATTTTTAAATTGAATTATAGATTCGCTAAATATCCTGGCTATGTTTACAAAAACAAATTATGGACATCCTTGCAATACTTACAGAGAAATAAGGATTTTGGTGTCTCAAGGTACCCGCTAAAAATTGTGATTCACGCGAAAATTTTCAATTTGGTCCTCTTCCAGTACAGAAAAGAGATCATATAAAAATTTTAAATATGCACGTTAAAGCTTGTATGTAGGATGAAATCGCATCTACATTTTGTCCTCTAATTAGATATGTATTTAGTTTTAGAGTCCGGTAAATAGTTTTTGAGATAACTGCAAAAGAAGTGAATCAGTCCATCTTAAGATGAAAAAATGACCGTTGTTTTTTTTACAAAAATGGACATATTTTCAACTCATCATTATCAAGAACTGGTAATTCGTAGAAATTCACTTTCGAAGAGAAAAATGTTCTCAACAGAGTACTAATAGATCTGAAACAAAAAACGGAAGAAATATATGCAAAATATAGGAACTGGGGTGTATATGACCCAAGTGACAAAATCCGTCTTTCGGCGGTAAGAAGTCAATTATGAAGTTAAAATGATAAAAAAAAAACTACACCACTCGATTACCGACTTCTCCACTTTAATTTGATAACAAACATGACGTATTTTGGACTACCCCAATCGGAGGGTGGTACGACCCCATCCCCAAAAGACTCTCCCCCAGAAATTGTTCACCTATACTTTTGTACTCTAAATCCATAGAAAAAAACTCCAATGCGCTACGACCCTCCTACACGTTTTCTTTAACTCCCCAAGTATGTTAGAGAATCTCGAATGGAGAGTTAGGCAGTTTTAACCGGGGAAAACGAAAATTCTCATCTCCCAAACTCCCAAACTCTCCGAATTACAGAATCTGGCCCCAGGGTTAGCTCGAAGTTCCATTTTTTGGCACCAGTCGCGAACTGCACTTTTGCAAAATAAAAAAAAAAAAAAATCTGATTTAAGGACTGACATAATATAGGACCTCATACAAAGGTATTGCTCAAACTGAATTTAATTGTCCATGAAAAATATCCCAACTATTCTCTCTCCACTCTGAATCGTTCTTTAGCCATTTCATGAAAGAACTAATCAAAATTTTTTCATATCACAAATCTCATCGAGCGTAGACAGTTTTTCAATAGAACACAGAATTTTCATTTCGCGAACAACATCATTCATTCATTGAGGCATATTTCCATCATCCACGATCCTTATATCCGAGGATACGATGCCATCATCATTCAGGTTTTCTCTAAAAGATGAGAAAATCTTGTCACGGACTTTTGTTTATTGCAATGCGCTATTGCTGTTCAACAACTATATGTACAACGGGAGAGGGAAAATTAAAAATCAAGAACAACTATATACAATGCTAGAGAAGGGAAGGGGTAGAACTAGCATGATGAGGAGTAAAATGAAAAGTGTACAAAGCGAAAGCATGGACCCTACCTACCCTACGGGTTATTGAAGGACTACTTTCGTCATAGGTACAGCATCTCTTTCTATCTATGTAGATATTATTGTATGATTATGTGTAGTAGGTACTATAGTATATCGAAGAAACACAGCTACTAGTTACTGCCCTGCAGTGCTGCATAGGAAAACATTAATTTTGCAGAGTTATTGGAAGGCTGATGAACTCTGGCTTTGTCATGGTCGTAAACAAAATTTTAGCAAAATTATTACATCCTCCCGCACTACATATGAAATTTTCTGTTGTTTTATTGCTTGGAGTCATCACTTCTGGTACCTACCCCCCCCCCACCCCCTCCCCCCCCCGCAGGCAGTAGTACAATATAAATTTACATGCAAGTTTGTAACATGATGAGCTCAAAAATTCTATACTAACTTACACACTGCATTCTATAAAAACAACAAATTTAAATTTTTTTATTGAAACTCAGATTTTTAGCCATTATCACACCGCATATAGCCATAGAGCATGTTTGGTGGTGCTTTTGCCATTCATATTTCGTTTTTTATGGCTAGCATAGAGGCGTTAATCGTACATATGTAGAGAGAGAGAGAGAGAGAGAGAGAGACACAGACCATACCAGCAATTATAAAAAGTTAAGCGGGTGCTGGAAAAGTTTTGTTTGTAATCCCATCACAGGGACTGTGTTTACATAAGCGCCTACGGAGATAGTAATTGTATCATAAATAGCGGCGACACTACTGGCACCACCAGCAGCCAGCAGCCAGAGACATGAGGTGCACCACACAATTCATGTTTACAGTTCGTACTATTACTTTCCAGGGAATATTCCATAAATAACCGCATGCTACACTGCCTGACTCCAGAGAGCCGCCCGCTATGCTATGTACAGAACAATTCAAGCCAACATTTACCTACTGCCTATACTACACGGTGGGATTTTGCATTTCAAAAAGGTGTCTAGAGTTACATTCGCGGTAATCAGGTTTATATATATGCGGTGCGGTGAAAAAAAAAAAATGAAATTTCTACACCGGGGAAAGTGTCACGATTACTTTTATTTGCATAATGAGTATTAAAAAAAAAGTACTCTTCATGTAATCATAAATGGCTGAAGCCCTGTTCACTATTCAAATAGTCATCATCAGTGTGACAATTCAGGAAAATCTTTTAACTGAGTTCAATAAACTTTTTGTACCGTTTAAGACTTGCGGATTATCTTCTATGCGTGAAATTTTGATTAAATCACCACTTCATTCCCAGCAGTTTGTTATCAAGCTGGCAAGTCTACTGAGACTACCCTTCACACATTAGTCAAAGACATCGAAAAGCTCTTGAAGCAAGAGAGTTGGCCTTATGTGCACTTGCAGTCATAGAATGAGCTTTCGATAACACCCCCTTCGATACAATTAAAGTAGGTGCTGCGGATAAGGCCCTTGAGCCCTCCACGAATAATTGGATAGATTCCATGCCTAGAAGCAATAGGATAATCGCAACTCTAAGTAACTTTTCAATCCTCAACAGGGGGCTGAAGTAACTGGTCAACCCCATTCAGAGGAGATCATGGGAAATGAAATGGCTGACCTTTTAAGCTAGGTCTGATTCTAATTTTTCGTTCGTCAGACCGGAACCCGCCATAGGCGTTGCCACCTCGAGTATCGGGTCTCTCATCAAAGCGGATGTACATAGGAAGCATCAGCAGAGATTGGAGAGCCTGAGTACTTGCAGGTGCACAAAACTGTTTTTTTGATGGGTCCAATAGAAATATCTCTGATTATCTCATGGAGCTCGGAAGGAAACAATGTAGAAGTGTGGTTGGTATCATCACCGGCCACAGATCGGTACACACTCATCTAACAAGGATGGGAGTTGTTGACAGCCCTGAGCCCTGAGCTTGACTCTTTGGAGTAGATGAGCTTATGAAGAGATGCCAGAAGCCTACGTAAAAGATATAGATTTAAGGAGCAACCAAATAGATGATTACGATGTTACGAAATATTATCGAATCTCCTTAAGCATAAAACGAATCGTGTGTAGTCGTTGAAAGCCACATTTAGCTTAGTGGAAGAGGATGCCCACAAGTGAGGGAAAAGAAGACTGCCATAGGAAAAGTACGGCAGAATTAAAGATTTGATTAGCATCGAACGTGTGTTTGTAGATAAATTATTGAAAATGGCAGAACTGTGTTATTTAAAAATACAGGTGGAAGATCAGATACCTCAACTGCTCAACGATAGAAGGCAATGCATTGTGACTTTCCACCATTAAGCAATAAAAGATTGTTATCAGCCCAGTGTGAAATACTGCCCAAATCGGAATTTAGCCTATCAATGCAATCCTCTACCAGTCCTATTGGTCGATTGAGATACACTTGCACATCATTGGCATACAAGTCAATTTTACAGTCTACAACAACATTGGGGTAGTCACTTATATACAGGCTGAAAAGTTAAGGGCCTAGAACAGAGCCTTGAGGGACACCACAATTTAGAGACAAAACACCGGATACACAATCATTTGCCTTAACTCACTGCAATCTTTTGGAGAGAAAGCTGCGGATTAAGGACACAGGCGAGGTATGTAAAAGGAAGTTTGAGGTCAACTTTTCAAGCAGAGAGAAATCAAGCAGCGCAAGAACACACAGATGGTCTATGTCAAGCGAGTTACGTATATCATTCGTAACATTAAGAAATGCTGTCTCGCAACTACGAGACTTACGAAAATACTTAATAAGTTAAAGTATTCCAAATGATCAATTTTTTACTGTACCATCAATTAGTTACACATGATTGACCAGGAATAAATCCATGCTGTTCAAATGAAATAATTTCCTTAATTAAAAATGCAACTTTAGAGTTAATCAATGAGTCAAGAATTTTAGGAATCCTATTCATAACAGAGACACCTCTGTAATTTTTTATATCATCCTTTTGCCCATATTTAAATATCGGTGTAATGAAGGAGACTTTTTAAGTGTCTAAAAAAAAAACAATCCGTGTTTGTTAAGATAAATGGAAAATTAAAGTTAATGGAAGAGAAGTGCATAAAAAATCAGTGTCAGACTTGGAACTAGAATTTAAGCTCATTAGGTACTGCAGTATGACGCTGGTAGACAAAGTGACTACACCAATATGAAGTGCAGACGAAGGCGTAAAATAAATAACACTAAGTTAAGCAAAGTCATCAATGTACACGGTTTTGAAATATTCAGCAAACAGGTCATAGCTAGATTCTAAATTAAAGTCCTTCTTTTTTTGTCATATTGCAACATTTTCGGAAGACCTGTAGAATTACGTTTTGTATTTATAATTGACCAAAATTCCTTGTTACTGGATTTAATACTGCACTCCATACACTAAGCTTATTGATTGTACATAAATCTAAGTAAAAACTTATATTATCACCTAAGCTCGCAGTTTCTTATTCTATCGGAAAGATCATCAGATTTTTTTAAATCTTTATGCGACTTAGTTTTTTCATTTTTTATAAGACTTTTGTTAAACCATTTTGGATGTTTATTGGATGCGATTCTCTTAATAGGAACATAGTTTTTTAGCCCTTCATAAGTATCGTCTAGGAACCTGCTATACATTTTATGTAAATCATCAGAGTATATCGAGTTCCACTCATAATTTGAAAGGAAGTTATTAAGCTTATGGTAATCTGCCTTATCAAAATTATATTCAAAAATATGTCCTTCAGTACAGTGAGAACAAAATACATAAATAGAAATGGAAAGATCAACAGCTTTATGATGAAAATCAATAGGCGTTAAAACAGAGCTGGGCAATACTTTAGTAAAAAAGGACTTAAGTACTACTTAAAATACATTTTCGTTACTTAAGACTTGTTACTCAATACTTTTGAAATGCCCCTACTTAGTACTTGAACAAGTACTTGCTTCTATTTACTTGTACTTAAGACTTAGTTTTGTACTTAAGTACCAAGATTTTTACTTAGGTATTTCTGAGTCTATTAAGTATCTACAAATATCTAACTCTTAGTAGAAAAGCAAACACAATCTCTAGCGCAACTCCTTTTTTGTTGAATTTTAAAGCACGCAAAGAACTGTCAAAGAATGTGCCGCACTCACGCGTCAAGGCAGAACCTTAGACAAACTAATAACATACAAACAAGACTGGGCAAGTAGAAAAAAAAACCAGTAACGTCTCGCTCGTATATAAAATCGACGATGCCTCGATTTGATGACATAACCACGGACATGTCCATATTATAGACTGAGGACGTTCATAGATATAAAGGGTTTTCCAATAAGAGGTGTTATTTTGATATTCAAAGAAAAATGCCATTTTTTGAGATAAATGATCGGATCTTTTATTTCATTATAAAGAGGAAGGTATGCCGTTAATAATAGAAAATAACAGCAGCCAAATGACCACCACGACCACGCCTACAGGACCATAACCTTTTCATGAAATTTTCCATAACCAAATCGCAAAGTGGCTGCCCTATGTCCTCGATAGCCTCACGAATTCCATCTTTGAGGTCTTGAATCGACGCTGGGCTGTTGGCGTAGACCTTCCCTTTCACGTGGCCCCAAAGGAAGAAGTCGCAAGGTGTTAGGTCACAAGATCTCGGTGGCCAATTGTGATCACCTCTTCGAGAGATAACACGGTCCGGAAACTTTTCCCGTAAAATATCAATGGTTTCGTTGCTTGTATGGCACGTAGCGCCGTTTTGTTGAAAGTAAACGTTGTCCAGATCAATACCATCCAATTCCGACCATAAAAAATCATTAATCATCTGTCGATAGCGCAATCCATTCACCGTAACTGTTGCTCCAGTCTCATTTTCGAAAAAGTAAGGTCCAATGACCCCGCGGGACCATAAACCGCACCAAACAGTCACACGTTGAGGATAGAGAGGCTTTTCAACAATAACTCTTGGGTTTTCCGAGCCCCAGCCTCATCACTCAAGATGAGTTTTCAATGGAATTCCGGATCATTTTCATGCATTTCAAGGACCCAAACAGCAAAGACTCGACGTTGTTGATGATCGGCCGGCTTGAGTTCTTGTGTTAACTGAACTTTGTAAGCCTTAAGACCCAAATCTTTATGCAAAATACGGTGTAATGACGTTTGTGGAATGCCTAATTCCAAAGAACGACGAGGAATGGACAAACCTGGGTTTGCTTCAACACTTTCGGCTACAGCAGCAATATTCTCGGCTGTCCTTGAGCGACGTGCATGGGTCTTATTCTTCACATCACTAACTTGTCCCGACAGCTCGAATTTTTCTACCAATTTCTGTATTGCGGTCCGACAAGGTGCTTCACGACGACCCAAAAATGTTCGAGTTTTACGAACCGTCTCTGCCACATTTTCACCATTTTTATAGTGAATTTTAATAATTTCAATGCGTTGTTGAATCGTGTATCGTTCCATTTTTATTAATGGCGTAGATCCTACTTGTCAAATGTCAAAAAATGACAGCTCCAAAAGTGACATCTACCGAAATAGCGGGCTAATTAAAATAAAATAAATAAATAAATATTGGAAAACCCTTTACAATGCAGAAAGTGGACTCACTTCCATATTGCTGACTCATTCGGTATAAGCACCAAGTATTAACTGAGAGAGAACTGAAAACAACAAATAAATAAGTGGGTCTGTCGAAATAAATGTTTTAAAATTAATTATTTACGGTTATAACTGATAAAAACTGTTTTACTAAAGACAATATATTCATTAGATACTCAGAAAAAATTCTAAATGTTTTATTAAAATCACTTTCCGAGCTTAGTGCTCACTTTTTCATCTTCCCACCAATGATTTGTTCCATGTTTTCACCGACGTAAGAACACTTTTTGACAAGAGCAATTGTGCTCACGTGAAATAGAAAAGTAAGCAGTCCATATTACATACGTCAGTGAACATAACTAAGGGTAAGCAAGCAATGCCTCGCTCTAATTTAAAATCAACGATGCCTCGACCTGACGTAGGGAAGGCCTCAATTTTTTAAATTTACTGGAAATCTTTCCTTAGAATTGTTATGCATTATTGGAGGCGATAATGGGTGCTTGGACGGACCTCTAATAGTTATTGTGAGTGTAGCGAGGAGAGGTGAAAGTTTTACTCTACGTGCAGCAATGAAAAACTATAAATAGTAGCCACTAGTTACTATAAATAATATAGATTTCAAAAGGTATTTATTTATTATTATCTATTAACTGAACTCGACAAACTTCATTATATTACTGTCAACGTACAATGATTCTAAAAATGTACTTTAAAAAGTACTTCAAAAAGTACTCAGTACCTTTTACAGACTTAGAACTTAGTTACAAGTACTTTTCATACATGCGGTACTTGTACTTACGCTGAAGTACTCAGGCTTTCGGTACTTGTACTTAGTACTTTTTCTTTGGTACTTTCCCAGCTCTGGCATTAAAGGAGTACTAATTTCATAAATTTTAAACTTTAAATCATTACTATAAATATTAGATCTCACAATTTACTAAACATATTTATTATCGAATTCGATTGAATTAAATCTATCCCTACCAAATTATCTCCAATGTAATATTCTACTTCAAATGTAACATTCTTTGGTATTAACGCAGATACCTCTAAATTCTATTGCTAATCAATTTTTATTTGATTACATTATTTACTTATTTAAAAGACAAAGATTTAAGCATTTGACTGACATAACTTTTAATTAGGTATGTATTAAGTTATTCCTCATACTTAACCTGAATTTCGTTAAGATCATAAACAAAATTGAGTGATGAATTTCAATTGATTGATTGATGTTCTCCAGAAGTTATTGAAAACAAAAAGAAAACCTTTCTGACTATCCTATCTACACAAAATTTCATTTAATAATAAAACAAACAAAAAAAAAACTTCAAGACGTTTGCATCTCCTTCATCAACGCTTGAATAATTGAAAAGTTTGTTGAAGAGAATTTCATAGCTTTGGGAAAATATAAAATGAATAATAAAACAACAAAGTTGGACGAGCAAAAAAAAATTTCCAACAGATTGAAGAAAATGGATCTAATAAATTATAAGAATTGCGCATAAGTGCAGAAACCATAGAATAATAAATGTAGGTAGGTAAACCTACTTTTATTAATATGGATGGGGATGGATATCGAAAATGTATGCCGAGAAAATAGAAACGTCTCGTCGGTATAAAAGCTTTTAACGATGGATAAAATTATGGAAGTAAACCACCATTAAAAAAAACGAGAGCACCAGCCAACTTCAAACCAGTAATTTTCACTTCTCGCCATCATCTATGAAGTCAATTTGTTTTCTTTTCTCTCTTATAAAATCGAAAGGAGAGGAATGAGGTTAAGGGGGAGCTTGTAGGCCGATTCTTCATTAAAATATTTTCTAGAATTTTAAGTAAAATAATTACGCAATACCCGTTAACTCATTTTAAAATGACTGAGAATCTATCTAGGATTAAGGGCAAGCGGCCATCTTTATATTATTAGTATTGTTGTTAATGACGTCAGAAGTAGATAACCTCAAAACCAGGTGTAATAGCGTAATTTTTACATTGAATTTTATGATTGACTATACTTTTTTTTTTTTAACGTAGGGGGATTGTAGTTCCCATCCCAAGCATGGAGGCTAGAGCCCTTTCACCAAATCCTTCGTGTCCTCTTAATGAAGTGCATCAGGTCTTGGTGAAAACGGGTTTTCAGCTCATCTACAGATAGAAGGTCAAACCCTGGAGTATCCAGCCTGCTCCGGGCGAAAGCCGGACAAGCACACAAGTGTTAGGTTGTCTTAGGCTCTCTTCCAGGTAGGACAGACACTCAGGGCTGTCAACAACTCCCATCCTTGTTAGATGAGCGTTAAACGAGCTGTGGCCGGTGATGATGCCAACCACACTTCTACATTGTTTCCTTTCGAGCTTCATGAGATAATCAGAGATATTTCAAAAAACAGTTTTATGCACCTGTAAGTACTCAGGTTCTCCCATCTCTGCTGATGCTTCTTATTGTACATCCGCTTTGATGAGGGACCCGATACTCGAGGTGGCAACGCCTATGGCGGGTTCCGGTTCGAAAAACAGAAAATCAGAGCCAGCGCTAACTAAATGGTCAGCCCTTTCATTCCTCATGATGCTCATGTGATCAGGAACCCACTGAAGGGACATCTTGTTGTGGATGTGGAATTAACTTAAGAAATAGATAAGTTAATGATGCAGTTTCCTATGACAGGTATTGAACGTAATAAAGTATTTATTTGAAATTTGAAAAGGTTACCTTCGTTTTTATATACTTTTTTAATATTACTATATAACAGTTATACGAAGAAGACAAAAATTTATTAAGTGGTAGTAAGGCTTCATGATGCTTTTCTTGTAACAATCGAAGGTTTAGATTTTCATTATATTTATTGGGGATTATTGGAAAATCTAATACCCATCTTTTTATAACAGTAAAGGCTCGTCCACACATAACAAACATTTGTCAAACATTTGTCAAACATTTCTGGAATGTTTGATGAGAGTGGACGCAAATTTTCCAGTTTTGGATTCTTAAAGGTTACATTCTAGACAAAATTGGTTATCAAAATGTTTTACCTTTTTAAAGCAAAATAGAACACATCAACTACAAAGCAAAAAAATTCCGGTGTGAGAATACACCGCAACACGGATATTGCAATATTTTTATCCACTTGGAGTAAAAAATCCCAAAAAATACCCCATAGTACCGGTGCTTAATTAAAGTCATATACTTTAGGTGTTAATAGACACACTTCGGTAAATAAAACTCAAAATAAAAAACACATCAGAAAAGGGTGTAAATAAAATTCGTTTTGTATTACGATGAAAACAAGATTGAACCTATCTCTAAAATTATTCATTTAGTGAAATAATTAAGAACCTTTTGGTGTTAGTAAGAGACATATTTATACTTGTCAGGTTAAGGTTATCCGTTCGGTGTTGTTTTAATATGCTATCGGGCAGTGTTGGGCAAAATGCAATCTGATTGATGATTAATGATTACGATTACAATCTGTAATCTGTAATCATGATTACAGATTGATAATACTAATCAGAAAAGTAATCATTTATGGCGATTAATGATTGATCAATCGTAACCGTAATCATGATTACATGATTACATTTTTTTATTACAAATTTGCAAAAGGTTTAAAATTGTAGTTAGTTAAAAGAAAACAAACATTGTTGTATTTCTATCCCGAAGTCGATAGTGAATAACTCGCATTGCCTTATTCTACAACAGCTGTATTCTGCCCTTGAATTCATTCGAACTAGCATATAACAATGTGGAGCAATATGAAAAGTGTAGCAAAATCAAAGCGTTAAAGGCATTATTGCATTTGTCCATGCTCAACGACTTTCTTATACGCCCCAGAAATCTAATCTCTTTCGCTATCTTTTTTCACATATAATCAAGATCCTCGAATTTAAGCTGATGATCAGATATGTGTGAGTCTCTATCAATAGAAGCACATACATTCTTTACACTGACTTCAATCAATACATAATTCAACAGTGTCTTGGAGTTTTCTACAATAAAAATTCCTACGATAACAGATTATTTGTTTTCTTAGAACTAAATTTTAAAATCTCTTGAAAATTTCATTTGTAATCAAAAAAAAAAAAAAAATGTAATCATGATTACGGTTACATTTGCCTAAGATTACTCGATGTAATCATGATTAATGATTGATGGGTAATCATGATTGATGTAATCATGATTGATTTAATCATGATTATTAATCTGATTACAAATGTAGTTGATTACGCCCAACACTGCTATCGGGAAATTTACAATGCAGATCAATGTAGTTTGTAGCAAGTCTCCATAACGTGCAAATGCGTTCAATGAATCAAAATGAGAAAAGTGTTTATGGTGCAGCACATTTTAATGCAGAAGCTCGTAGTGGTCGAAAGTAGATAAAGAAGCCTTTGATTTTTATGTAGAACAATCGCCAGCTTTCGTGGGATGAAACAACAACCGTCTTTCTTTTTTTACTTAAGATGTTTCGAAACGGTTATAAAAAATAAGTTTTCAAAAGGTAAATCCACATTTACCTCACAAATTAATATATTTCATTATTGATTCTATTATGCAGATCGGCAACATACTAACAGTGTCTATTGGAAGTCCTCCATACATAATAGCTTACGGAATAAATAAATGCGTTATTTCAAAATATTACATTGTCGTTGATGGGCACGAACTACCAATCACACAAAATAAATAATCAATTATCGCCTGGGACATCTAGAAAAGTTTATTTCTGAAGATAATCTGAATTTCAATAATTTCTAATATAACAGATAAAGTGATACGACACGAATGAATTTTACTGTTTTTTCTTTCCGATCATAATCAGGATGTCAAATAAAGTATTTATTTAAACAAATAAAAAATGCCTGTTTTATTTTTCCGGACAAGAATAGTTTTCTGAACTGTGTTTCCTAAGTGATCGTAGGCATTGGATGTTTTAAAACGTTCGGATATTAAATTTAACTATCCGAAATTATATAATATTATCTTTTTGAATAAAAGGATATTGTTTCGTAAAGTGACAGTTCCTGGATAGAACTACCAAAAAATGTTGACTTATTTGTATATAAGTTTGATTCCTGGATAGAATCACCAAAGTGATGGTTTACGCAAAGGGTATAGTCCTTGGATGGCTATTAATGTGTTTACGTACTGAATGTGATGCAAAATTGAATCACAATACTGTAATGTAAATGTAAATTCTTGATTGAATTAAACCTTGTGCGTAATGACATAAATATTACACCATATGCTTGCATACTAACCTGATGTAAATTTCCTTGATATTGTTGATGCTATATCTTGCTGCACGTGTGTAACGGAGTAGTTTGACAAAGCCGTTATATACCAATTACTGTTCTTGGTGGGAATGTTAGTGTAGCGGTATGTTAAAATCAGAATAATGCAAATAGATTCACATTCGATTTAATTTTAACTCTATTCGAAGTTACTTAATCACTCTACTGTACATAGTTAAGCATTTAAATATTATTATTCTAGAAATTTCGTATTTATAGAACTAAACTACTAGTGATATTCTACACTTCTTCAACACTGAAATATTGATACAATTATGAGATATGCAAACAAAGAACAATGTGTATTCCAGCTTAACTCAAAAATGAGCAGTGTAGGAACAACTATCTTGAATTTGTTCTGTACAAGATAGATTAAATTTGCTATTAAAATTATTATCACTAAATTGTAGTTAATTCTAACAAAAAAAATTCAAATTATTTAATTTCGCACTAAATTTCACAACGAAAATTCAATTAAAAACTATCACAACCCTTGTATGTTAAATACAGATAAATTATAAATTATTCACAATTTCTCCATCAAAATTGCATGTGAGCTTACTCTTACCATTAGTAGTTTGTAAGCCAATTTGAACAATTTGTTACACTTTAAAAATATCACTTGCTATTGCTACGATCTTCACTTGTTGAACTCGAATAACATACTCGTAAGAGAGAGATTCATATAAATGCTCGGCCTTATATAGAGTCGGAATCGCCATTTTGGTGTGTGGAACCCGCAACCATAATGAAGATTACTCAAGATGTTTAATTTCTCATCAGTTGAAATTAATGCCATTCGATGCGGAATATTAACCTCTACATTTTTCCATTTAAAAACTCCCATCATTTATTAAATTCTTTGTGTGAAAAGTAAAAATAGAAATTGTGCCATAACATGGCGTAATGCACTTCCTGTCATCCATAATGAGAGAATTTTAATGTGGAACGCAAATTTTGTCTATCTCTCTTCCACTTGCTATCTCTTTTCTTCTCATTGCTTATATGAGAAATCTTAAAATATCAAATATCTTTTAACGAAGATATTTTTGTACTTTTTTAACGCCGCCATCGTATTCCTCGTTAAAAATTAGTCTAAATTGATGTGCCATATGTTGGCAATATGTAAAGTTGACAGTTCTCGCGATGTTTACAAGTGGCGTTTGACAGTTTCGCGATCGCGAGTTTTTCCGTGCGTTTTTCCGCTGTATTGTGCTTCTACACCAAAGGTAAGTTGTGAACATTGTGTTCTGTTTATTGTGTAGTGTTTGTGTGTGATTAATTTGTAAGAAAATCCATTTATGTAAAAATTTTCGATCTTAACCTGTTTTCAGGTAAGATTTTTTTTTTGTATTTTCTTCGCGGAAAACCATCGCGGGAAGTTGATTTTTCGTAAGAAATTAATTTAGTGATGTGCAAATGTTGTATTTATGTCATAAATACACTGCGAAATGTTTTTAAAATTTGTTATTTGAGTAATTCATTTTCCCTTTGGACAACTGTCAAAAGGTGAAAATTTGTTAGTTTTTCCCTTAAATTGTTCGCGGGAAAGTGATTTTTTACAGTGAATGTGTGTTCTGTGACATCATTTCTATAATTGGTTTTAAATTTCAGTTGAGAGACATTGAAATTAAACTAATTATAACAAAATTCAAATTTTCCATAGTTTTGTTGTTGTTTTTATATGTACTTGTTTACATTTAATTTGCATGGGGAAATTGGTTTTTTTTTTTTGTTGTGAGTTCATTTGTGTTTCTTATTCTAAGTGATGTAACATATAATTCATTAATTAATTCATTATTTCTTTTATTTTCAGATATTGCCGTAGGTACGTATGTATATATACTGTTCTTCGTGGGAGGATGGGAAAAATGTGTGCCAGTCGACTTCTCTGGCTACTTATTAAGTTAAGTATTGGAAATTAGATCGATTTTTATTAATTCTTTTTCTTTCTTTCTTTCTTTTCAGTTCTCTTCGTCGCTGAACAGATATTATAAAGGGTTTCCCAATAAGCGGTGTTATTTTAATTAGCCCGCTATTTCGGTAGATGTCACTTTTAGAGCTGTCATTTTTTGACATTTGACAAGTAGAAACTACGCCATTAATAAAAATGGAACGATACACGATTCAACAACGCATTGAAATTATTAAAATTCACTATAAAAATGTTGAAAATGTGGCAGAGACGGTTCGTAAAACTCAAACATTTGTGGGTCGTCGTGAAGCACCTTGTCGGACCGCAATACAGAAATTGGTAGAAAAATTCGAGCTGTCGGGACAAGTTAGTGATGTGAAAAATAAAACCCATGCATGTCGCTCAAGAACAGCCGAGAATATTGCTGCTGTAGCCGAAAGTGTTGAAGAAAACCCAGGTTTGTCCATTCCTCGTCGTTCTTTGGAATTAGGCATTCCACAAACGTCATTACACCGTATTTTGCATAAAGATTTGGGTCTTAAGGCTTATAGAGTTCAGTTAACACAAGAACTCAAGCCGGCCGATCATCAACAACGTCGAGTCTTTGCTCATTGGGTCCTTGAAATGCATGAAAATGATCCGGAATTCCATCGAAAACTCATCTTGAGTGATGAGGCCCATTTCCACCTCGTCCACTTCGTCAACAAGCAAAATTGTCACATCTGGGGCTCGGAGAACCCAAGAGTTATTGTTGAAAAGCCTCTCTATACTCAACGTGTGACTGTTTGGTACGGTTTATGGTCCCGCGGGGTCATTGGACCTTACTTTTTCGAAAATGAGACTGGAGCAACAGTTACGGTGAATGGATTGCGCTATCCACAGATGATTAATGATTTTTTATGGCCGGAATTGGATGGTATTGATCTGGACAACGTTTACTTTCAACAAGACGGCGCTACGTGCCATACAAGCAACGAAACCATTGATCTTTTACGGGGAAAGTTTCCGGACCGTGTTATCTCTCGAAGAGGTGATCACAATTGGCCACCGAGATCTTGTGACTTAACACCTTGCGACTTCTTCCTTTGGGGCCACGTGAAAGAGAAGGTCTACGCCAACAGCCCAGCGTCGATTCAAGACCTCAAAGATGGAATTCGTGAGGCTATCGAGGACATAGGGCAGCCACTTTGCGATTTGGTTATGGAAAATTTCATGAAAAGGATATGGTCCTGTAGGCGTGGTCGTGGTGGTCAATTGGCTGATGTTATTTTCCATTATTAACGGCATACCTTCCTCTTTATAATGAAATAAAGATCCGATCATTTATCTCAAAAAATGGCATTTTTCTTTGAATATCAAAATAACACCTCTTATTGGAAAACCCTTTACTCATTATATGCTTGTTTTATTTGTTTGGAAAAGAATAGTTATCTGTAGGGTGCTTTCTAAGTATTCGTTGGGAATCAATGTTTTACAACTTTAGGAAGTTAATTTTAATTATCCGAACGATTCATACAATATACACCTAGGTATATGCTGGTGTAAAATAAACTCAGATTTTCGGATTTAATTTAACACCAACTTTTTACTGTGTATATGTAAACGTATACGATTTCTTCAAATAAACAACAACCATGATTTACCAAAATAATTGAATTTCCAATGAACACCACAAATTTGTAGGTATATACAAAATGATTTAAAAAATAAAATAAAATTTGTTTACCTTTTCACATACCTCCGGAATACCTGTACACATCTCTGTTTAAATTTATAGCAAGAGCATAAATGCAAATCAGGTAATTTCACACTAAAACCCTAAATAGAAATCCCTTTTGGAAAAACAAAAATCCAACGAGCGAACATATAGAAGGGTTCCTACCGCTACCTGTTGTGAGTAGTAGCTATAGCTAGTAGCAGATTAGACCGCATAAATTTAATTTAACACAAGATGTCTCAACAACAAACATCGATCACTCATGTGCTCTAAACTCGGGGCCAAATATTTGACTTGAATAAGTAATTTAGCAGCAACCGAAGTAGCAAGAGTCATCCAAGAAGGTGGTCTGGAGGAGTACACATATCTCAAGTCTTTAGTATTATATGTAGGTGTCTACTATGCTCTATCTATACCTTAACTGCCAGACCAGCTTCTTGGAATCTTTAAATAAGCACACAGCAGTAGCAGCAATTTGAGTTTCCTATGTGGTTGTCTGATACATTTTATACAATGACTATACGACGAACATTGTGCGGAGATGCATTGTTTATTAATTATTCACATAGAATAGAGAATATCTCTTCTAAGATGCCAACCAAACTGCCCCAAACCTAATTCTCTTCCAGGGCTGGATTCTATGTAGAACCGACAGCAGTGTGGAAATTAACATTACCGAGTTAATCAAAAATTCTAACAAGCAACGCGAACAGTGTTCTGTTTCCATTACGTATGTTTTGTATGTATATATTCCTAAAACATAGATACGACCATGGTGGTGAGGTAAAATCGTGTTAAGGTTTTTAAAGGAACACGGGCAGCACCTTGACTTGTTTATAGTTTTATAAAAGTATTGTCGGGTACAGGTTGACCTATAAGTCAAGTGTATTAACCCAACTCCTCGTAAAGCAAATTTATCTTCTTCAAGTTAACAACACTTTGTCATCTGTTCGTTTATATAGCACCCACCCCCCCCTTGCCCTTACCCTATCATTCAAGTCTATAGCGGGGTAAAAGGTTAAAAATTCTTTCGTATACGTACATACATATAAAGCTTTGTATAACCTGTCTTAACTTTTCTACACCGAAACAAATGAGGAAATTTGTTGGGGAATAATTTAGTGCAGAAAAGGATGGACGACGGGTTTGTATTCGCAGTCGATTTAACAGTGAGAAAAGTTTTAACTTGAACCCTTGAACCCCAAAAGCATTAGGGGTATCTAGGGAAAATATAGAGAAAAATATTGTTGCATAATCAAAAGCAGAGTAAAACTGTTGAAATTAAACTATCGGGGTTTATACGGTTTGCTTGAGGGAATGAACCTACTGAATGGAGCTTAATGATCTTTTTATTGATGACTTCGGATTTATCTTAGTCACTATTGAGTTTAAGTTCGAGTTCATAGATTTTATATAGCTTTTTTCTAAATAAATTCTTAATGTTTTTTATTACAGAAACGATAGCTTTCCTTGAACAGTGTTTTGTGCCATATATAGGCTCCAGTAAAAACTCTGAAGTATTTCGATGATCCAGAAGTGCCAGCTGCCGTCTGTTTAGAATTAATTTTGACAAGAAATTGTAATGAGAATCTGAATAATAAGAGATCTTGGGTGAATAAAATTGATAGCTAGTAAAGAGTGTAAGTACTGGGAAACAATAAATAACTTAATAAAAGAATTACGTATTGGAGATGAAATTTTTTATAAAAATTTCTTGCGCTTATCACCTGACTGGTTTTGAGGAAATTATAAGGCAAGTGATTCGTGGTGTTATAAAGAGAAAAGAATCCCATATGTGGAAAGTAATATCTCTCACTGAACGGTTAGCCATAATTTTAGCAACATGTAAATTTTGTAAGTAAATATTTATGGAGTTATTTACATAAGTCTTATTTTAAAAATAAAATGATACTAAAAAAAATAAACTATGAATTTTGAAGTATTTGAAATTAAAATTTCGATACTTATACCTTACAAATTTAACTAAACTCTTAAAAAATTGCATGCACAACCTTAGAAACAGTTTCAATAATGAAACTAATTTTTTTGTACTGCGCATACAATCTTATCTTAGTTGTTTACACATTGCAACTTCCGAGACTGCGACAGCAAGATAAAGTTGCAAGCAATCGAGCTGCAGCCGCAACTTTTTGAGTTTCAGAAGTGTTCACACATTGCAACACTCGAGTAGCGCAGCTTTTTGTGCTGCGTTGCAGCAAAAAGTTGTGTTCTTTTGTGTACCTTGTTCCAAAACTCACATATACTGAAGAGAACAAATTGTTCTGTCGAACTATTTGTACTGCTTGCTTCATTTATAAAGGGTTTTCCAATAAGAGGTGTTATTTTGATATTCAAAGAAAAATGCCATTTTTTGAGATAAATGATCGGATCTTTATTTCATTATAAAGAGGAAGGTATGCCATTAATAATGGAAAATAACATCAGCCAAATGACCACCACGACCACGCCTACAGGACCATATCCTTTTCATGAAATTTTCCATGACCAAATCGCAAAGTGGCTGCCCTATGTCCTCGATAGCCTCATGAATTCCATCTTTGAGGTCTTGAATCGACGCTGGGCTGTTGGCGTAGACCTTCTCTTTCACGTGGCCCCAAAGGAAGAAGTCGCAAGGTGTTAAGTCACAAGATCTCGGTGGCCAATTGTGATCACCTCTTCGAGAGATAACACGGTCCGGAAACTTTTCCCGTAAAAGATCAATGGTTTCGTTGCTTGTATGGCACGTAGCGCCGTCTTGTTGAAAGTAAACGTTGTCCAGATCAATACCATCCAATTCCGGCCATAAAAAATCATTAATCATCTCTCGATAGCGCAATCCATTCACCGTAACTGTTGCTCCAGCCGAAAAAGTAAGGTCCAATGACCCCGCGGGACCATAAACCGCACCAAACAGTCACACGTTGAGGATAGAGAGGCTTTTCAACAATAACTCTTGGGTTTTCCGAGCCCCAGATGTGACAATTTTGCTTGTTGACGAAGCCATCGAGGTGGAAATGGGCCTCATCACTCAAGATGAGTTTTCGATGGAATTCCGGATCATTTTCATGCATTTCAAGGGCCCAATCAGCAAAGACTCGACGTTGTTGATCGGCCGGCTTGAGTTCTTGTGTTAACTGAACTTTATAAGCCTTAAGACCCAAATCTTTATGCAAAATACGGTGTAATGACGTTTGTGGAATGCCTAATTCCAAAGAACGACGAGGAATGGACAAACCTGGGTTTTCTTCAACACTTTCGGCTACAGCAGCAATATTCTCGGCTGTTCTTGAGCGACGTGCACGGGTTTTATTCTTCACATCACTAACTTGTCCCGACAGCGCGAATTTTTCAACCAATTTCTGTATTGCGGTCCGACAAGGTGTTTCACGACGACCCAAAAATGTTCGAGTTTTACGAACCGTCTCTGCCACATTTTCACCATTTTTATAGTGAATTTTAATAATTTCAATGCGTTGTTGAATCGTGTATCGTTCCATTTTTATTAATGGCGTAGTTTCTACTTGTCAAATGTCAAAAAATGACAGCTCCAAAAGTGACATCTACCGAAATAGTGAGCTAATTAAAATAACACCTCTTATTGGAAAACCCGGTACATCTTCTATGAAAATGTATGAGGCGTTCTTTTGTGTATCTTTTGTCCTGCTCTGTTCTGCGGACATAAAAGAACACAACTAAAGTTGAAATGTGTAATCATACCTTTAGCTGGGCTTTGGACTGCTAAACACTCACATGTTTATACTTTTACTATATCTTCGTGCTGTTATTTATATCATTATTACTATTATTATACTTTTAATATTTCAGACAAAATGCCTATTTTAGGGGTCAAAATTTGATCTAGTACATTTTGGGCACAATTTAGTACAGAATCGAAAACCTTAGGTCCTGAGAAGAAGTTTGAGTACGCACACTCCTATACTCGGAGGCTTAAAGAACTATTTATAGCCATCTCCATACTCACTTTTTTAGTATTTCCCTCTTTTTTATTCGAACTGAGGAACTAGATTTTTCCTACCTTAGATCGGCTCTAACTCGGTAGGGATTTATCCGATCGGAGAACGGCTTTCACCGTTCAGCTCAGCTCATAACCAGCTACAATTCGTGGTAGAAAATTTTTCTCTACATACTTTTCGGGCTGGGGTAGGTGCCTCCATCGGGGGGGGGGGGTGTTGTTTCCATACCGCTTGTTACATATTAAATTGAAGATCTCGCCGAGTACTATCGGGTGATGTACTCTTTTCCTAATTCGTCCACTTAGGTCACATACATCGCAATTACTATCTTTCACAAATATTTTTGCAGTTCTTTCTTCTATGGCCATGCGTGGTCTATTTTCAAAGTTTTTCTTACATTAAATCTCACCTAATCCGGAGAATGATCGAAATTTCGAATCCTGATGTTAATGCTAACTGCGAGTTGCCCTTATCACTATATTTAATAAAAATAGAGATTACTCTTTAGGATTTTTTACCGGGGTAAACTTGTATATTTGTTCAAGAAGGAATTTATTTGGATTCTCCGGTATATAGCAAAAGCAAAAAAATGTTTTTAATTTGTTATTTCATCACACAACTCATTATATTTTTGTTGACTAGTTTCAAGTCTTGGTTTTGACTCATCAACAGGTTCCAAATATCGAAAACGAGTGACTTGGAAAACAAATGAAAAAATAGAACAAAGAAAAGAAATGAAAAAATAAAAAAAATTGAGAAAAATAGAAAAAAAAATGTTTATTAAAAAAATTTTAAAAAATTTTAAAAACCAGATTCATTGAAAACAAATCGAACCTGCATACGCCCGCAGTGTGCTGAAAAAAGAAAAAAGAGAAAGGAAGAAGAAAAAGCGTTTCGTGTTAGCAGAAAACCTTACACTCATCGGTACAGCTTGGTTTTCTGCCTGCTGTAGACGCTTGAAACAGATCGAAATCATCTCCTCTCATATAAACTCAGAATAAATTCTGGGTGTGAATTATATGAGGCAAAAACTCCCTTATTACACCAAGGAGGAAGAAATAACAGTAGAGATTACTCTTTAGGAAACTTGTCACCAAAAATATAATGGGTTGTGTGATGAAATAACAAATTAAAAACATTTTTTAGCTTTCGCTATACACCGGAGAATCCAAATAAATTCCTTCTTGAACAAATACTATATTTAATGGAAAGCATATCGCATAAGGTGTAGGCTTCGCCCCCCACCCCCCCGAACCCACCGGTGGTTTGATAAAAGAGTTATTATAATTAAGGAATCATATGGCAGCATCATTACCTACTGAACGTCCCAACGAAGTTTTCTGGATCGTATTGGAACCTCGCACCCTTAATTACCCTCGTAAAAAGGGCTCCTCTTTCATGAATTTTAGGTAAACAGTGAAATCGGTTTCCCGATCGAACTTAACTCTGGCGATTTGTGTGTGAAAGATCATGCCCACCCCCCCCCCCCCCCCCCCCCCACCCATAGGAATGGTTAACTGCAGCGCAAAACGGTATACACCACTGGATGTACCAAAGTCTCCTACCCCAAATAATCGTTTGAATTATTCAAATTGATTGCGAAATTATCGAAATATTAAGGAAAACGTCCTGCTACTCTTCGAAGGAAATTCTAACATATAAAATATATTACAGGCTATCGAAATGCTCGAAATTCCGAATCCTTGTTTTTTTAATGCCACCTTCCGAGTTGCAATGATCACTATATTTAATGGAAAGCTTTTAGCGTAATCAGACCTAATCAGATGTTTGTTTCTGCTTCAAATAACTTAAATGGCCGCAGCTATACTCTCAGTGATTATTCTAGTGATTTAAATACACTTGATCCTTTTGATGGGTTTGCTTTTAGTCAAGTATGCGAGGCAGACGTTTATTTTGCTATTATGTCTGTGAAATCTAACGCTGTAGCACTGGATGACCTTCATCCCACCTACTTTTTCAACAACATTATTTTAAGATCTACGATCCCTTATATTTGGAAGTATTCTAAAATCGTTCCCATTCCCAATAAGTCTCGTAGTTCAACGGAGTATCGTCCTATTACCATATTGCCTTTTCTCTCTAAAGCCTTTGAAAAAATCCTGCACACCTAAATCACCAGTTATTTAGATGAGGAGAACCTCCTATCTAATCTTCAATCGGGTTTTAGATCCAAGCGTAGCTGCACTTCCGCGCTGCTAAATATAACAGATGATATTAAGAAATCATTTGATAGTGATAAATTTACGGCACTCGTCCTCCTTGACTTTTCCAAAGCCTTTGATACAGTTAATCACACATTGTTATTACGTAAGCTGGCTCTTAATTTCAATTTTTCTAATTCTGCATACAAGTTGGTTTGGTCTTACGTTTGTGGGCGTCATCAGAGTGTGGTCTGTTCTAATTCTGCTTCTGGCTTCCTACCTTTTGCGGAGTGGAGTCCCTCAAGGCTCCATTCTGGGTCCCTTATTATTTACCATCTTTATTAATGATCTTCCAATGGTTCTGAGAAATTGTGATTACCACATGTATGCTGATGATATACAGCTTTACATTTCTAGGCCGTTGGGATTGCTGGAAGGTGCCATCTGCCGTATGAACGAAGACCTCGCTGATGTGCTTGATTGGGCTGTTAATAACAGTTGGAGCTTAAATGCCTCTAAATCCAATGCTATCGTGATCTATAAAAGTGAATTAGACACTTCCTGCTTTCCGAATGTTATCCTAAACAATGCAATTATTCCTTACAGTAGTACTGTAAACAATCTTGGAATAATTTTGGATCGTACGTTAAATTGGTCAAATCGCATTAACGCGCTTGTCTGCAAAGCTTATGAAACGCTGCGTAAACTTTCTGTCAGTGCTGTCTTTACTCCTGTTGACACGCCGATTATGTTAGTTAAATCATTAATTGTTCCCCTCATGACTTATGGATGTGAAGTTTTTCATGGTTCCGATTCAATTTCATTGCGTAAGCTCAATGTGGCTTTTAACTCTACCGTGCGGTATGTGTTTGGCTTGACGCGATACGACCATATCTCGGAATATTTAAATTCAATCTTGGGATGCACGTTGGAAACTTATTTTAAATATCGTGCGATATTATTCCTTCGTAAATTGATGATTACCGAACAACCTGACTACCTATATACTAGACTGGATTTTTCTCACTCAGTAAGAACTTTTTCTCTAAACACTCCTCGGTTCACCTGTCTTTAAAGTGGTCGTCAGTTTTTATTCAGTCCATAAGACTCTGGAACTCTTTTCCTCTGCACCTTAGAAGGAGCAGGAACAATCATAGTTTTCGAAAGAATTTAATTGAGTATTTAAAATCTGCATAACGGTATATTTGATCTGTTTTCATAGTAGTAAGTAAACTGTATTTATCATTATTAATATAGATATTAGATATTTTATTTTGTAAGTTTAGTTCAGTAATGTTTATGTTTATGTTTTTCCCATTATCTTACCTACACATAACTATAAGATTTGTCTTACTTGTGTAGCGTTGAAATAAACTTTATTTGAATTATTTGAATAATCAGTGTACATAATTGAATGGATATAATAAATTCCTACAAGAGGAGGACCTGTACCTTTACTGTCATTATATGCCATCAAGCCTGAATAGGTAAAGCTCAATAATAAGGATTGTAGAATTTCAAGAACATTAAGGACAAAATAGTTGTAAATGAACATATGAACCCTGAACTTGACTTGACCTATCTTAACTGATACTGTTGGCAAATGTTACAACACCACCACCAACATCACCAACAATAATAACATTTTACCAAAATTATTTACATCTAAAAATCATCATAAACACTATATCCAAAGTGATTTTGGTATGTACATAGGTATTTCATTTTCTCATTAAAATTAAACAAACATTCATTTTTGGCAGGTTATTCCCACCCCCTATGAGAAATTCAAAGTTAATTCAAAACAAAACCAATTTCAGCTTAGAATCTAAAATATCCTTTGTGACCTTTTCAAGGAAAACAACAAATCATCTGAGACAGTGACAAATTAGGTGTAATAAATCGTAAACAACATGAACCGAAAAAGTTAATAGAGTACCAGTAAAGGGCAACTTGATTTGTTCATATCCTGAAAGGCTAACCTTTTCCATCTCTTGCTCGCCTTTTGCAATCTATTTTCAGTCAAGTCGTCAATAACAACTTGAAGAAAGCTGCTGGCGGCAAAAAGTCTACCATTTGTCGCGGTTTTGTATACATACTATAATAATATAGAAAGCTTTGTAAGGGGCAGAGGGTATACGGGACCGACACGACAACGGATATAATGCAATAAAATTATGCATGAATGCAAATTTTCAATGCATTAATGAAATCATGCAAGTTTTTCATTGATTGTGCTTTAAAAAAAAAAAAAAAAAACTTTTATGTAACACCTTCAGTCACAATTTATCACTTTTCGAGAAGGTGTTGAAAATTAATTTCTTATGTAGATATTTTCCCGGTTATTAAAGATGAAATGCATCTAAAAATTCATTGCATGGCGAGACTAAGGAAAACACCCACCTAAAGTGCTTTAATGAATAAAAAGAAGTGCAATTCAAAGTTGCATGCAAGGTGAAAAAAAAAAATTCTTTATTACATCACGATTTGAAGATGATGTTCTTGGGAATGCTTTCTTCATTCAAAAATTTCTCGGATTTTAAATTAAGCATTAGCGCGAGACGACTTCGACTTAAATTGGCCAGTAGCTCTGTCGTCTATCACAAGTCTGACTATGCGACGGAAAGTTATTTATAACATTTTTTAGTGAATTTTATTACCGCGAACGACGAATGTTGTAAATTAAAAGCGCGTTTTAGCATTTATTACACACATTTCATTCCTCGGATGAGAATAATCTTTAGTCGAATTGGTCGTCGAATACGATTGCAGTTGATTAATTTATTTGCAATTTTTCTGTGATTGTATTAAAGGCGGTGCAATACCTACATACACATATGTATGTATGTATGTGTCTATATGAAGAAGATGCTTTCTAATTTTCAAAGTTATGGGATCCCTAATTAACCAAATGCAATTAGCAATTAGTTGGAATCAATCGACGAACTATAAATTAATTTTGAATACGACATAGTACGTGTGTGTGTGTGTGTGTGTAGCTATATATATATAATATGTATGTAATATTGAGTCTAGTTGTAATGCAGATATGGGAGTTGATTGAATATTGATTGAATATTATCAAACTCAGATTGAATGATGCACAGCAGGATAACCAAGTCATAGGAATGGTATACATAGGCGAAATTCTCATTAAAGAACTTGTCACCAGCTTCGCTTGCGTATTAGTTTGTAAAGCATTACAACAATAATATAATTGAACTGAGCATATTATAAGAAGTGAGGACGACACTAAGCATAAGCTCGCGGTTGAAAAGGTGTTTCATCTTATTCCTATAGGTGCTCAAATCGGCTCCCATAACATTGACCTTGAAAAGTTTTATCGAAAAATAAGTCATGAACTCAAAGCAGCAATGGTCATGGCTATCTTTAAGTAAAATCCTGTAGATGGCACGTGCTTTATTTATAGCAAACGAAAATTTTTCATCATGTAAAAAGAGTTTAGTTAATAGATGCCAAGGAATTGAAAATTTTTATTATCTGCAGATTGTGTGGAATATGACGGCTGACCGAAATTTAAATAAATTTATAATTATTAAAAACATTTAAGATCATACCTGGGATATAGAAGAATATGAGTAGGTACAATTGCAGCATAGTATCAAAGAATTGATATTGACGTAATATAAACGTAGATTAGCTATACATATGCTCTCGGGATTGACAGGAATGAGGTCTGACAATGAATAGACCTCAGTAAATCCATTAAATTAGCATTTTCTCTATCTGCGATCTATATTGCGACACCAAGATGTTCGAAATGAATATTCAATGAATTTCACAGCAAAGAAAAGCTGGCATTCGGTCATATTAAGAACAGTGAATTTATGTAAGCTTAAATAAAATGTGACAATTGCAGCAAACAGTGGCAATACAAGATCAAATAATCAGAATACATTACTATGTGAGTGTAGAATGCTCTTGCGTAAATCTGTGGCGACGCTTTTGTTCTAGACTGTACAACCAATAGTACTCAAAAACCGCTGTAAACAAATAGGTAAAAAAATAAACTTTGAAATATCTTACTGATGACAAAAGGAGAATTAGCTAGATTGGCTTTCGAATTTGTAGAAATGGGAAGAAAAACAAAAACATCATCTTTCCGATGTTATAACCCATGTTAAATCGGAATTAGTCAAGACAAAAGAGAATGTAAAAAAAAAGGTAATAAGTTCCATAACCAGCTAAACAAAATTAAGAGTAATTGCAGAGGGAATCCTACAACTGCTAAAATAAACTTTTAATGACCACTATATAAGCTTGATTTCCGAGTCAGCATATTCTGTTCTATCACGAATTAATCGGTTATCTATTGCGAAAATCGTGGAGCTCTCCCGAAGTACTAGAAACGCAGCGGTTGTTTCAATGGCCTCGGATATCAAGTCGACATACGGTCGACTTAAAGCAGTATTCCAGACTCACTCAATTCACAGCCAGCAAGACAACATAAGGTCGGCTTGTTCTAGACTGTGGAAGTGAGCTCTACAGACGTTGTCGGTCCACATGTAGCAGCCGTCAAGCTGACATAGGGATGGCTTGACCTCAGTACCAGCGCCTTCTAAGTGGAACGGATGATAGTTCGGGCCGTTATATGGATAGTCTGGACCGAAGGAGTTGAACCCCCTCAGTCGCGTCGTCACTACAACTTCCCTTCGTGAGTTTCAGGTTCCCCTAAAAGTGACACGATTTTCTTATTAGATAAAAAAAATATTTCAGGGCACGAAGTTAACGTACGTCCAGCAAGTGGCTCATAGAATGAGGGGTTGACCGGTAACCAGGTCAAGCCGTCGCCACCAATGCTTGCGTTAATCAACCCCCAAGACAGAACAGTTCCTGGCTCTAAAGGCATTTCAACCGTCGCAACTCCAAGCTTAGAACAAACCTAAGGAAGCCTTAAGACAACAGGGTGCCCTGCTGCTAACAGGCAGCCAAGTCGCCTCAGTGTCCCATCAAGACTTTTCGTAATGTTCAAAAACTTTCACAAGAGACCTGGACAATTGCGAACGCCTATCCCCTCAAGATTTCTAAAGCCTTGAGGATGAGACAGATTATATCCTGTCCCTATGAGTACCAGTTATCCCATCGCATACTTGAGTACAACTTCCTGGTCGAAGCCAGACCTATCTATAAGATCTGCCGATCTGTGGGTCACGGCTCCGGCTGATTAAGAGGAACTCCACGTCGAGAGCCAAATATTTGAGCATGCAAGCGCAAGCGACCATAACATCAAATCCTAAGTTTCCGTTCGCATTTTTTACAAGAGACATACTTCTCCCATTATCTATAATATGTACAGTTATGCAAGCTAGACTTTGACTCTCTCTCTCCCTCTCTCTCCCTCTCTCTCTCTCTCTCTCTCTCTCTCTCTCTCTCTCTCTCTCTCTCTCTCTCTCTCTATGCCCGCATATTGGCTGGCTACCACAACCACCGCGATTCTCCCATCAAGAGGCCTTCCCTATGTTGAGGTGTAAATGAAGCTTTACTGTGCTCTTCAATCCCGCTGTACAAAGTTAGCAATTTTAGCTACCCAGTTGGTATGGCTGCGTAATACATGACCTTACATTATAAGGCTCTGCTTACTCCCCAGTGGATTCTTCATGCAGAATCTTTATAACAATACTGATGACTCCGTAAGAGGTTTCATCTTATTAGCACACACGGTGACGGCAGTGGACCACTAGAAAGCTAAGACCCGCCTTTCAGGTTAGGAGAGATTAAAGATTACAGCCCGTAATCTTATAGCTACCAAGGTACTAATACATGACAAGATCACTAGGTTGTATATGTACTGCAGGCTTCTTCTGGACACGCACAATCATCAGAATTCAATCAGCACATATAGCGTACATCCTTTCCACTGACTGTATTTTCTCTTGGTGGTATTGCACTTCACTAACTCCTTTTGCAAGCTGCTTATTTTTAGAGCAATATGTTTTTCCCATATACTTTCCGGATTTTTATTAATTATAAAAGGCCCTTCACCTTGGCAAACAGAAATCACATATGGAAAGCACTACATCGTGGCGCCATTTCTAGAAAGATAATACAATTGATGAAGGCAAATCGTCAAGCTCTTCACTCTTTGTAAAGGTATACTATCCGACACGTACGATATAAATTCCGGAATTCATCATTTCCGCTCTCATTACAAGTACACTCGACAACACTGCGGTCTGCAATTAATACTGACTAAATCATTATTTCAACAATTTGAAGTACACGAAATAACTACTTTGTTGACCTATCGACACCAGCTGTCTTTGGACTAAATTTAGCAAAAGGAAAAAAAAATGCTGATAAACAACATAAGCCACCTCCATTAGCCCAGCCCCAGCTTATTTTCTATAATTACAGAATCTGGCGATATAATATTCCCGAAAAGAAAAGCGTGGATTTTTTCGTCAATCCTGGACATGGAACTCTAGCGAACTTTTGACTTTGTAACTCTATAATCTTGGTATGTAGCTGAGCGATGTGGAAGGTAACCTAATTCAGAACATACCAATTGCACAGTTTTGTTAATATATGTTTGCATTAGATTCTTAAATTTTCTGAAGTGATCTTGTCTCCCAAACGAAAAATTTTAATGGTGAATAGGTCAAGCAATTACCTATTGATGTAAAAATAAATTGAAGAAAGTATGTTTGCACAAACTTTGACGCTAAAGGAAGACATTTTAACTGGGTCATACAAAGAACAGATCTTTCAGAGAGATTGTAAGCCACTACGAGGAGAATCAATTTAACTGAACCCACATCAACAGGGAAATTATAAGGCAAACTGCACAGTAACGTATGAGAGAAGATCTTATTGGAGATCTATCGTTTACAGCTTAGGTCCATTGCTTTTTATTTTATTATAAATCCAAACTCAGGGAATACCCTACGATGCGAAACATAGCATAGCAAAAGGAGATAGGAAAAGGATTAGGGGACTTTTACATATTTTAAGCCGGAAGAAAAACAGATGATGGTAGACTGTTCCATATTCGCACAGTTCGAAATAAAAGGGTATCACGAAATATATGGTGGAAAGTATTTTGAAACTATTTCACCCGAAAGGATGAGCGCGGCTTGCAGTGCGAATACTGCGTCCAGGAATGAATCTAAAAGCGTTTAGGTCAGGCAAAATATGTCATCAGAACATTACCCATGCATGTAGCGACAAAAGCATCCAACATTTCGGCGGTGTTCGAGTGAGTCGCTACGACAATGAGCTTAAAGGTTCTCTTTTGGACTATATCCAATGAAGCTAAGGCTGTGCGACCAGCTCCAGCCCATATATATGAATTGTATTCGATTCTATATCTAATGTAGGACTTGTAGAGGAGCGCTAGATTTTCAGAAATCTAAGGCATTTCGATGCTTCTTTGGCAACAGAGAAGATGTGATCTGTCCAGCTTAACTCACTGGAAATATTAATGCCAAAATGTTTACTATCGGTGTATTGGAAATCAGTACTCCATAAAAAAAAATGGGAGATTAATGGGCCGGTCTATAAGTAAACATATTGCTGGGTAAATATATTTACCAGGCATAAATATTTCATCATTTACACATTATCACACAAAGTAGTGTAATTACACAAATAAATATGCAGTTTGCTTAGTGGCATAGTGTTAATTGATGCAGTTAAGTATTACACTCCCTATTAACCTGTCTTTATGCTTCGTACAGTTTGTAATATAAGTAGGTATGTAATTGAAAGGCGTTGATGATTTTAAAAGTAGGTAGTGTCATGGATAACACATTGTATAATGATTATATACGTTTGGGTTCGAATCCCTATGGAGCTAATCAATGGCCGTGGTATTCTGATGACAATAGTACATTCTACAAAACCAACCATTAGGTCCAACTATACATGATTTCCAATAAGACAGAAATTTCTTACAATTACTTGACATTCATTTTTTGGATTCAAATTCGTTGTGAGTTTGATGAGTTTGATTTCACGGATTCTTTTATTTTGTGATTTTTGAAAAAGGAATTCACTACTATCGGGTGAGATGACGCTAGTGTATATCCATAGGAGTAGAGTCAATAGAGGGCAGACTCAATCTGGAAATGTTGCTTTTCTTAGTAAAAAGACATAGATTAGTGGATTGATATAAAGTCCGAAGTCCGCAGCCCAGTCTATGACTAGTCGAATTGCGTTTTGAGCCAATGCGCAGAGTTCGGACAAATAACTGCCAGTGATTAAGATTACCCAGGACGTCTGCGTAATATACAGTGTTATGCCTCATCCGGGGTGAGTGTTAGCAAAAGATTAATGGGTATCCATAATGAGTACCCATAATAAAGGTGATAACACACCGCCTTGAGGGGTGTGCATATGGACTATTTTCACCGTGACTAATCCAGATAATTCACTGTAGATTAAAAATAAGATTGGATTGTAACTAAAAGAGGAATGCGCAGTTTTCATACAACTTTAGGCCCGACGAGAATAGACATGAGAGATGTCTGAAAGGATGCATTAGGATACTTTGAACATATTTTTGTAACAACGTTTATTTCAATTAAGCGGGGCAAAGCTTTGGCGATCGGAAGTATAGCTTGAGCGATTTTCTTGGGTGAAAAAGTGAACTTTTCTAATTCTCATGATTGCAAGGAATTGGAGTGGCGGAAAATTACTTCGTATGAAAACAAATGTTCATAACAGAGCACTAATGGCTATGAAAGAAAGAATTGCAAAAATGTATGCGGAATGCAATAGTTGGGGTATATGTGACCCAAGCGCATGACAAAAACGTCCCGAAAAAGTTTCCTGAATCGGTAGAAAAGTACACCACCCTATAGTACACGGCGAGACTTTTAATTTGATATGCAACATGCGGTATTGGAACCACCTGCCCCTCCCGCGGGGGATTCCTACCCCCTCCCTAAAAGTATGCAGAGAAAATGTTCTTCTCTGAATTGTAGCGGATACTGAGCTGAGGTGAACGGTGAAACCCGTTCCCCGATTAGATATATATCACTACCAAGTTAGAGGCGATCAATGATGCGAAAAATCTAGTACCTCTGTTCGAATATAAAAGAGGGAAATACTAAAACAGAGTCTATTGGGATGGTTAGAAATACCAATTTAAGCCTCCGAGTATAGGGGTGTGCGGACTCAAACTTCTTCGTAGGCCCAGCGGAACTCGTTTCTGTACTAGATTTACTAAAATGTACTAGATCAAACTTACACCCCTAGCTTTCCCCCGCTTAAATGAAATAAACATTGCTAATAAAATATGTTCAGAGTATCATAATGCAGCGTTTAAGACATCTCTTAAGAATGTTCATGTGGGGCCTAAAATCGGCATTCCCCTTTGAGTAGACTGCATAGTCTACATGAACTGTGTCAGATTTAAGTCATGCTTAATACAACTGCATCCTTGTATTTTGTGAGCTATTCCATTTAAAAAGCTTAGACCAACTTTCCTTATACTAGGTATTCGTCTATAAGTCTATAAATGCAGTTGACATCTCCATAGACATGTTTGAAAACTTTTTAACTTCAAACATGATCTCTCAACACGTTTCAAACTAGTGATGTGAAAATACAAGACCAAGACCAAGACTATAATGGTCTTGGTGTTGGTCTTGGTCTTGCAAACTTAGTCTTGGTTTTGCTCTTGGTAAGATTGGTATAATATTGGTCTTGGTCTTGGTCTTGGTCTTGCGTAGTCAAGTCTTGGTGTTGGTCTTGGTCTTGATCTAGCTCTTGGTCTTGCATTTTCCGATGACATTAATGTTTTAAATGGTAAAATTGATAAGCTGTTGAAGCTTGTGGATGTATTGAGCATGAACTCAGACACACTCCTTGAAAAGGCTCATAACCTATCTTTAAAGGTTCAAAATTTGTCTGACTCACTGGTTGATGTTCATGCAGTATTTGCCAATGACTCACCATCTGCGTCTCAAAATTCCAACAGCACGTTACTTATCCCAGTAATCGACGACGTTCGGCGTAGTTTAAGGCGTGTTGAAGGCGATATTGGGTCTTGGGTATCTGCAGTTTCCGAAAACTCGAGACTTATCAGCTCCTTGGCGACTGATGTCAAGAAATTATCTCCAGTGGATAAGGAATTGTCTGACTCTCAACCATCACCTCTCGTGTAGCAAGGAGTAGACTCTAACCGTCCGGTACCTAATACACATCGTAGTAAACCAGCCAAAAGGCAGAGGAACCACCGAAGTCGCCAACATAGCCCCAATGAGGCGATTCTTTCAAATCAGGACACTGTTCAATCTACAGCAAGCGGTGTGCTGGCTCTCGTTACATCTGCTTCTGTAGCTGAAGTGAGGGAGCGTTCCACAGTATCGAATGATACTTCATCTTTGTCCTCTCTAGGAAATGGTAGTGGTGCCTCTTTGAGAACGGTACCTAAACCTTCGAGTGTTTTTGTCACCCGTTTCTCTCCAGAAACGATGTGCGAGGACATATTGAAGTATTTGAAGTCCAAGAATATTGCAACAGATGGTATTTCTTGTCGAAAAATTAGTAAATCCTCTAAACCTGTTGCATCTTTTGTTCTAACTGTGTCCGCGGATGAGCAGGATAAGTTATTGGATCCCACTTTTTGGCCCTCTGGCGCTTTTACTAAATTGTTCGTACCTTCTGGGCACCAAAATAGAAGTACAGCTAAAAAAAGCAGCGATATCTCAAAAAACTCAAGTCGCTCTCCCTTTATTATCAAAATGTAAGGGGGATTCGGACAAAAACTGCAGAAATCTTTAAATCCTCTGTTGCAAATTGTTTTGATATAGTTGCTTTCAGTGAAACTTGGCTGCATCATGGTTTTCGCGATGCTGAAATCTTTGACAATTCTTATCAAATTTTTAGAAGAGATCGGTACACTGATTCTGAAGCTCGTGGCGGTGGAGTACTCCTCGCCTGCAAAAACCACTTAAATTGCAGCCTAGTTGAGCTCCCCAGTTTCTCCAACACTCTCGACATTGAACTTATAGTTCTTAAGGTGTCTCTCTTAAAATATGACTTATACATACTTTGTGGCTATATTCCACCAGACTCCATAAATATCGTCGACGACAAAGGTCAGAATATTTATGACCTACTCATTTTAACATCTAATTTTATCCATGGTAAGATGGAACCTCTTGACGAATTACTACTTATTGGTGATTTTAACCTACCCAATATACAATGGGTACTTAATGATGATGACGATGACTATCTTCCACTTAATAACTTGACAACAAGGGAATCACTTTTCCTTGACACTATTTCATCTCTTGGTCTCAGCCAAATCAGTAATGTTAAGAATGACATGGGTAGGCAGTTAGACCTGGTATTTTCTACTGACGCGGGTAACTTATTAGTTGAACCTAGCCCAGTTATAATGTCTATTCTTGACAAATACCACCCCTCCTCTTCTAATTACACATTGCTATGTAACCGAAAACCTCACATATTGTGACGAAGCGGAATACCTTTTCAATTTTAGAAAGGCTGACTTTTCAGAACTTTCCAGTAGACTTGCCTCTATTGATTTCAGCACACTGCTGTCTTGCAATAGTATTGATGAAGATGTTTCTAAGTTTTACGCAATTCTTTTCGATTTATTTTCTTCTTGTATTCCCCCCGAGCGTCAGCGGTTGAATAAAACATCACCGCCATGGTTCAATAAAGAACTGAAACGTCTTAAAAATAGGAAGAATAAACTGTGGAAAAGTTATATGAGGGACAAGGACACTATAACTCACAACAATTTCCTCACATCATATAATGAGTTCAGAGAACTTTCTTCTACACTTTATGATGAGTATGTTCAAATGATGTGTACGAAATTATTTAGTGACCCACGCATCTTTTTTAAATTTATTAATATGAAGAAAAAAACTGACAACTACCCCAATACCATGAGGTACAAGGATTCTGCTAGTGATGATTCGTCTGTAATTTGCGATATGTTTGCTTCATTTTTTGACAATGCCTTTGCCTCGTCAAATTTTCATCCTCAAAATAGCGACTTTAGTCATATGAACGATTCCCATAACGTTTCATTCACTATCCCTTCAATTTCAGAAGAGGATATACTCATTCATATTAATGGGCTTCCAAATGACTTCACAACTGGTCCTGATGGGATCCCTCCAGCCTTTTTTAAGTCATGCTGCCTCGCCCTGGTAGCTCCGCTGAGAATTATCTTCCAAAAATCGCTCTATAGTGGTTGCTTCCCGCAGCTATGGAAAAACTCCTTTATCATACCTATCCACAAAAAAGGTAGTAAAAATGAGATTTCTAACTATAGACCTATTGCAAAATTATCTTGCATGCCCAAATTATTCGAATCTATTATTTACTCTCAACTATCATCTTCCTGTAAGAATTTGCTCTCTTCAAACCAACATGGGTTTATTTCAGGCAGGTCTACAACAACTAATTTGTTGGAATTTGTCTCGGATACCATTTGCGGGTTCGCAAAAGGCTACCAGACAGATTGTATTTATACAGACTTTAGTAAGGCGTTCGACAAGTTATCTCACTCCGTGATACTCTTTAAAATGGAAAAGTATGGGTTTCCCCCAACATTTCTAAAATGGACGGAGTCTTATTTAGATAACAGAACATATCAAATCTTATTCCGCCATTCCATCTCTAGAGTCTTGAAGGCTTCGTCTGGCGTGCCTCAAGGTAGTCACTTGGGCCCATTGTTCTTTGTTCTATCTATTGACGACATTGTCTCTGTTGTGAGGCACTGTAAAGTCTTGATATATGCTGACGACATTAAGCTTTTCGCTCAGATTAAATCTGTTAGCGATTGTGAACAGGTACAGGCTGACCTTCACAAATTTTACGACTGGTGCAAAAGTAATAATTTGGTACTAAATATAGACAAATGTGAGGTTATGACTTTCCACAGAAATCAGAAACCAATCCCTTATGATTACGAGTTCTCGCATTCCTCGATTCGCCGTGTTAGCTCTGTCTGTGACTTGGGTGTCAAATGTGACCACAGATTGAATTTTATCTCCCATATAAACTACACAGTATCAAAGAGTAGTTCTATGCTGGGTTTTATAAAACGTTGGTCCCGAGAGTTTTCAAATCCTACCATAACATTGCGTTTGTACACTTGCTTTGTAAGACCACTTCTTGAATACGCTAGCCAGGTCTGGTCTCCATTTTACGGTATACACATCGATCGTATCGAGTCTGTTCAGCGGAACTTCTTACGATTTGCTCTCAGGCACCTACCCTGGAATAATTCATTAATTCTTCCACCCTATGAGGATCGCTTGAAGCTTTTAAATATGCACTCGCTTGAGAAACGTCGTATGGTTGCCGATATAACGTTTGTGCATCAACTCTTAAACGAGAATATTGGATCTCCATTTTTACTTAACAAAATCTCTTTCCGTGACAGTAGGCACAATTTAAGAAGGCTACCTTTGTTGCATGTTAACTCCTCAAGGTCTAACTTTAGCATGTATGAACCTGTTAATCGCATGTGTATTACTGTTAATAATATGGCTGAGCATTTTGTTCTCGACGTTTCTAAGCATGTTTTAAAAAAACGTCTATATAATATTTAATCTATTTTGTTTAATATTTTCTGCATGTAATTTCATCTGGTGTTTGGTTTATGTTTAGTGTAACATACTAGTACTAACACCGACTAAATGATGAAACGCATGTATTGTTGACCGTTTATTTATTAAACGTGTCCATGCAGCGAGCTTGTGTTAAGCTGGTTCTGATAGTCAAATTCAGCCTTGGTATTGTCTGTGATCTTGCAGTAGGTTTTAGCTTTGGGCTGCACAGTCAACTTTTGGTTTTAGTTTTAATCTAGGATTTCGTTTTTTTGCGCAATTCTATAATTGATGTATCATGCCATAAATTTATAAATAATTAAAAACTACCTTATTCCCGTTTAAATAAATCTTGTCTGTACACGGGAAGTGTTATTTGTGTCCTTTTAATCTTCATATAAATAAAATACAATAGTGCTATGACTTGAAAATGAAAGAGAAAGGAAGCAACAGAAACGACATTTTGTGAATCCAATATATTTATTACATTTCTTTTGCCCAGTTTTTCTCTCAAATTCCGGTAAAGTTCGTACCGATCATAACTATGCTTCGCTATTGCACAAATTACCAGATTTTTATCTTGCATAATGTGGTCTTGCATAATGAGTCTTGGTCTTGCATAATGTGGTCTTGGGCTTGGTCTTGTTAACGTACACATGGTCTTGGTGTTGGTCTTGTGAGGATGTTTACAATCTTGGTCTTGGTATCGGTCTTGCATATTTTGCAAGACCAAGACTGCAAGACCAAGACCAATTTTGCTCATCACTTTTTCAAACTGAGGGTCATCTTATCGTCTTCATAAAAAACTCGGGAAGATAGTCAAGAATGTTGGTAAATGGTTTAAGGCAGCGGGACGGGAAAACTTCTACATGATACAGAACGCGATCAACGAACTCAAAAATGTCTGGAAGAATTTCTTTTGGGACAAAATATTGTTGGATTTTCATTATGGTAATGACAACCAAAACTTCAGATACTATCGAACAAAAATGAATAACGATGGAAGCAAAATACATAGAACAAAGGTGTTTTTTTCACAGCTTCGAGAAGAAAAAAAGAAAACAGCTAAAGCACCTTCCAATTGCGCCCCCATCAATAACTCGTTCATTTACACCCAAAATGAAGTGAAATGTGTTTTCTATGGACTTATCGGTTACCAACTTATCTTCATTACATTACACCCACTCACCATATATCATGATGGTCGGCTTTATCCCATAAAAAAAAAACAAAAAAACAGCAAACGTTTCGAAGGCAATATAACCGCACAGGTCTGTCTGGGAAAAGTTAAAAGCGATCTGCTATTGTTCGATCACGCATTCCTGCCAACGAACGCTATTCCATACTAGGCTCCCTATCGAATACGGGATTTCCATTCAGGCTATAAAGCTATGAGTCCTCATACAAGATTAGGTATCGTGTGCCGGTGCTTCCCCGTATATTTATATTTTCATATAGGATCCTAATGCAATGCCTCACTGAGCAAAATAAATTAAGGGTGCAGTCGGAAATTTGTCGGTTCAAATGTGTCCGTATACATATAGTGCATACTTACCAACAGCGATGACGTAGAGCACCTGCGGTTCCGTTCTATGCGAATTTGTCCAACTTATAGCGAGAAAATATCAAATTTGCAATTTATGGCGGAAAAGTAGAAACTTCAACCGAATAGCAGGCACGCAACATGATTTTCATTATTGGAAGCTCTGCACCCAACCCAGCACATAGTGGAGCATTAAAATATTCCAGGGCTAAGCTATACATAGGGTTGCTGATATTGTTGGGAAGGTAGTGGGTAGTGTGTGTGTTTGTGTGTATTTATAACGCAACAGTACAATATGGATATCCCCCTAGGTGAAGAAGGGTAGCAGCTGCTATATGTGGCTCATATAATTGTTTTGTCTGAAACATAGATGGTGTGGGGTACCGATTTAACTGGAACCATACAAAACTAATTTTTGCTATATTGAGTGAATGGGATGGGCCCATGATGGCTGATTCATAAAATTTCCCCATATCTAAGCATTGAACGATGCAGAATCAGGAGTTGGTTATGCGAAAACAATATGCCTTTAATTACAGGCCTAAATTTAGAATCACGATACAAAGGAACTGTTGTGATGGAGAGAGTGCATTATTGGTCACCGTTTACTACATATAATATGTGAAGCAACCGGAAGGGCACGTACATACCTCTCTCTATTCTACAGAAAGGATTCTATTTAAGAGAATTATGCAATTCTGAATCGTTTAAGTATTCATCCTTTCTCTAGATATTGCCATCAACTCTTAACATAATAAATTTGATCCTATCCACATATTTGAAGCGAATTCCTTGTCAATGATGTTGGCGGTTATATTAATTTCTCTATAGAGAAATTTTCAAATCTACATCATACATGGATAAGGATTTTATGAAAAGGGTCTGAAAATAAAACGATATTATACGGATACTATGAGAGTTTTAAAATTTAATTAAGTTTTAATTATTTTTCAAATTAAATTTTAGTAATTTCCATCCTCTCTACATATATACAAAGTATTTATTTGTGCAAGCAAAATGTCGACAATTTTAATGAGTTCATCTATACATTGAGAAAACAAGCAAGTTTTAGCAGAGGGGGATATAATGAGAGTAATTTACACAGTGGATAAAGTGAATAGAACGGCTTAGCGGAAATTGTTTCCTGAAAGCCATTGCTTTAATGATGATTTTCATACCACAAATTATTTCTAAGTCAATCAAAAATAATCTACAATTTACGTAGAAGGACTGGAGAATGTTAGTGAACCTATATTAAATTTTGGACGTATGAGACGGTTATGTTCATGATATAATTATTAATTCAGTAAATAACGATGATGTTGGTGATGTCTCCAGTAATAAGTCCGTAGATCTCCATTGTTTATACTATTTAAGTTATCGGAAAAGTATTTATTAAAATTTTCATCTAGTCTATCAGGAACACCTATACAAGTAGGGGAGTGTCGTCAGGGTTGGATACTCTTTTGACTATAGCTCATAACTTCCGTTTAAGGAAGAATTTGGTCAATCAAAGCACATCTTTGGAAAGGTCTGGGAAAAAAAGAACACTTTTGCTGAACATTGTAGATTGATTGGGTGAAAAATAAAAAAAAAATAGAGGCATTTAAAAAGAAAAAATTGAAATGCTGTCAAGGTCGGTCAGTGCTGTCTAGGTTGGCTAGTCGACGAAAAATGTGCTGAAATGATTGAAAAAGACCTTGAAAAATTAATTGAATGAAATAAAAAGCCAAATTTGTTGCATTTTTTTTTTTTTTTTTTTTTTGCATTTCCGGCAAATGCCATTATATTGGCGTAATTCAAATGAATTTCTCTTTTGTTTTATCCGAACAGGATTTTTTCTACTCGTTTTTGGGCGGTCATCTTCCTTTAGCTGATGTTTTATGGCAGACTTTATTGGGATTAGTGCTGGACGTTTTTAGAGCATCTTCCAAGCACAAAATAATAAAATAATAATAATAATTCTTTATTAATTTACACAATTGAGATACAAATCTCTTTACAATGTGCATTCTCTAAATTCTTCATTAATTCACAAGATAAAATTATAATTGTTAAAGAAAAAAGAAATTTCAAGTAAGGTGACAGTAGTTAGCAAAATAGTATCAAAAAATATATCAGAGTTTGTTACTTTATCATAATCTACCTTACCTATTATCAAAACCAAGAAGAACAAGAATTCAATAAGAAACAATAAGAGACATTATTAATTAAGGATAGAGGAGGTTATGCATGCAGTGGAACATGGAATCTATAAAAGTTTAAAATAGGTGCTCTAAAGCTTTTATCTTGAAACCCTTGTGACTCTGTATTACACTAATGGTGAATTCTTTTCACCAAAACCGAGCAGGCACTGAACTGAACCAGAACCTGTCAGATCTACACCGAACTTAGCCCTGCCCTGAGCGGGGACAAGGTGAAAAGAATGCAAGAAAGTAAAATACCTGAACCAGCCCGGTTTTGTGGCGAAAAGAACTCATTTGATGATGCATTTACGAGTAATGCCTTTTTAAAATGTTCGTCGTTTATAATTTTAATAAAAAAATAAATCACTTTGACAAAATAATTTCACTTCCAAATGTTTGCACATCCACACTGATAACAAATAATTTTGATTTGACGTTTAGTTCGGAACCGTAACCACAAATTTTCATGGAACAAGAAAGTTCAAAACCGGAGCAGAAACCGAACATGAACCGCTGTGAAAAGAACATACGTTCTGAACCAGTTCTGTGTCAGTGCGGTGAACAAAACACTTTGGGTGTAGGAACCGAACGAGTTATGGTTCAGTTCAGGTGAAAAGAATTCACCATAAGTTTTAAAGGAAGACTATTCCAAACTCTGACATCATGAACGAAAAAGGAACGAAAGCTAAACAAGAACCTAAATCGAGGAAGTAAAAGTAACCGAGTTCGCTGCGAAGAAAGGAATTCTATATGAGCAAAAAGATATGGAGCACTGAGCTTATTTATAATTTTATGTATAATGACACACAGTATGTAGCGAAAATAGTCATCAAATTGGCATCCAAAGATTCTCCTAGAGACGACTGATCATATCTCCTAAGGCCAAAAATGTATCTAGCGCAAGCATTAAAAGCAACGTTAAGCTTTCTCTGACTTGAACTATCTATATTACAGTAGACGCAGTCTCCATAAGTGATAATGGGCACCAGTAATGCCTTGACCAGACGTTCACGTAGTGGGGTATACTCAGCATGTCGTCATAAACTCTTTAAGCCACGATAGATCCTCGAGACAGTTAAATCAATATGACTTCTCCATGACAAGACATTATCAATGATCATTACTAGATTTTTTCGTTCAGACTTATTATCGATATTGATGTTATTTATACATAGAGAAGGAAACAAGGAAACATCAATTTCATTGTTAAAAACAATTATGCTTTGAGTTTTGCTAGGGTTTAAAAAAAGTCTGTTTCTTTCTGACCAATCAACTATGCAAGCTAGATCACTATTAAATTTACTAATATTATTGGCAGCTTGGCTAACGATGGTGGGAAGAACCAATTGAATGTCATCAGCATACAGTAAAATTGAGCAGTATTTAGGAATCATGACGATATCATTAACAAACATCGTGAATAGGTGTGGACCTAATATTGATCCTTGTGGAACACCCGAAGAAAGTGAGAGAAGTTTTGAAGAACAATTTTTTACTACAGTGTCCTGTTTACGGTCGGTTAAATATGATAATATGAGATTAGCTGCCGATCGACTAAAATAGAACTGTGTTAATAACTTCTCGTAAAGAATAGAGAAGTAAACTGAATCAAATGCCTTAGAAAAATCTAACAAGCACAAAATCGTGGCCTGCCTTAGCTCTGTATTACCGTCTAACAGATTCAATAAGGTGCAACAGTGAGAAAACGGTACTATGTTTGGGTCTAAAGCCTGATTACTCTTTTGCGATTAAATTGTGAGCATCTGTAAAAGCCTGAATTGGCTCAAAGAGCAATCGTTCTGTGACCTTGCATAATACTGGAAGGATACTTATAGGTCTAAAATCATGTGTTCCGGAGGGCTTGGATATGTGTGGGAAGAATGAAATCGTGATAGGAGTATTGATAATATGTATAATAGCTCTAATAATAAGCGGTAATATTAATTTAAGAAATCGAATATCAATACCATCCGAGCATTGGTGGCGCTAGTAGTCAAAACTACACCTAGACGACAAGACAACGCTGACGATATTCCCCTACCCACTTACGAACATCACAATTGATACTTGGACAAATTTACAGCGGGACATGTAGACGTAGAGATTAAGTTTGCAGAACTTTGGAACACAAAAATTACTCTGTGGTCATTGCTATCGGTCTTAAGGCAAAATGTAGATAACACTAGTTAGTCTAAGAGTAATTAATGTCATGCATGCCTAAAAAAATCGCATTCTTAGAAGATTTATTGGACCTCCTTCCGCTATATACTTGAATGTACAGAAGAAACCCAGTTTCCAAACTCCAAAATATAAATCTGAATCTATTGGATCGAAGCCCTTTTGTGGTTACCCAAAAATCACATTTTGGTACAAGTTAATTAACTGGAGAGTCTTGGAAAGATAAGAATGTGCACTGGGAATCATCATTTCAGGATTGACAACATACAAAGGAATTTATAGAAAGCGGTAATGAGTGTTTTACTTTTTCGAGAACCGTACAATATACGGGTCTACAGGCAATTTTCAACCTACTGTAAATGAGCAGAGTAAATTAAAGGACAAGTACCGAGGTACTGTCAGTTTCTGGCCTAAAGCCGAAGATAAAAAAAAAATTCCATGAAGAAATTTTTTTCTAGATAAAATCCATGAAGACAGATCCCGAACACAAATACTTTTTGAAAAATTGGGTATGGAATCCCAGAATACAAAATTCCAAATACAAAATTCAGGATTACAAAATCATGGATTTGAAGGTCCCGGAACATATATAACCTCAAAAATGCAATGTCTTGAATTTATAACAACTTTTATGTATGTAGGTTTGGTCACGAAATTTAAAACAAATTCGGTGAGATCAAGATTATGTAAATGACAGAAAAAAAAGTGTATGAGAATAAGTTTCCACCCTTTTCAGATAGGTGTCGCTGGTGATACCATTTTGGTGTTCGCTGAAGTACTATACTTGTGATCTTAAAGTGTATGTGTGAGTATCGAACGCAATAGTTGCCATCGTTTCAATCATAAACTCCATTTTTTTTACGTCGAAAATATCAACGTTCGTCCCGGAAAAGCAGCATTTGGAGAGGGACATCGAAAGACGTTTGGTGACGTGCGAAATGCTTCTTGAACGACAGAAAAGAAAAAGATTTTTGCATCGCATTGTCACTGGCGATGATGAAAAATGGGTATACTACGATAACACTAAGGGACGAAAAAGTTGGGTGATGCCAAGTGAACCAGGTCCATCGACCTCGAAACGGAATATTCATGCTTCAAATGTTATGCTGTACATCTGGTGGGATCAGAACGGTGTTAATTATCATGAGTTCCTCAAATCGTTCGAAACCATCACTCGGGATAGTTACCGACTACAGCTAATACGTTTGAATTGAGCTTTGAAGAAAAAATGCCTAGAATGAGGCAGTAGATATGATAAACCCATTTTGCTACATGACAACGCTATGCCACACGTTACTCAACCGGTCAAAAAATATTTGGAAGGAGTGAATTGGCAAAATTTTCCCCACCCGTCCTATTCGCCAGACATTTCTTCAAATCTATGCAATCAGCTCTTACTGAAGAGCGGTTTGTTTCCTACGAAAGTATCGAAAAATGGCTTGATAAATGAATCGAGTCGAAAGAACCAGATTTTTTACTTCGAGGAATCCGTTTCCTATACCTGAAATAAGGGAAAATGTTGTCGCTTCCGATGGTGCAAATTCACATATAATAATTATGTATTTCATTGTTTAAATAAACGACAAACTTTGTCTAAACAAATTGAAAATGCTTGAATTGGTCTTAGACCAAATCTTATGATACCCTGGATGAATACCCGTATGTAATTTCGTATGGTCACCCATCTGTGCGAGTTTGATTTTTGAAGTGGTTTTTTGCATATATTTCTAGAACAGTTCGTCGGACAGTAAAAATGATTATAACCAATTTTATAGAATTTCATATTCTGAAGAACTTTTCAGTACAATAAAAACGTCTAGGACTGATAATTTTTAGAGTATACATAAAAAACCCAAACTTTTATATGGCAACACCAAGAATGGGTTGCCCGATTTAATCCATTTCTGAATCTGTATTTACTATTACTATGAAAACACTGTGTACAAAATTACAGCTCCCTACGTCCGCAGTGTTCAAATATATAGTGAAAAACGCAATTTTTGTATGGCAACCATACGAGGGAGTTACCCCATTTGTCCCATTTTCAAATTTAAATTTACTTTTTTTTTTACAGCATCTCTGCAAAAGTGCAGCTCGCTAAGTGAACGCGTACTCGAGTTATCGTGAGGACGAACAGACGGACGGATGGACATGCGAAAATTAGAATAACTTTTAATTTTATGCATGGGTATCCAATCTCTTTTGCTCTACCATCATTATTTCTGTGTGCGTTATAAACGGAATGACAAACTTAGTATACCTATTAGAATTCATCTAGGGTATAAAAAGGGCATAAAATTATTCCCATACCTAGGATCTTAACATTTTATTTTTTGGGAAGTTAAAATTCTAATAATTTTCATCATCTCCGGAATTTTTTATTCCGGGATTTTAGATTATAGGACTTTATAACTCAAGGCTTCTGGAATTTTAAGATTCGGGATTTAATTATCATCTCTTTTTAACTCAAAGCTTTATTTCGGGATTCCAGTATTTTCCGAGATTTCATTATTCAGGATCTTGATGGGTTGACTATGGAATCCCAGTGTTGAAAATTACAAATAAAAAATTCCATACATGGAAATGCAACATTTTCAATTTACGCATGTATTTATTAAGCCTATAAAAAACGTTCTAAAAAACATAATACTAAAATGAAAATCCCGAAATAACAGTATTCAAAAATTTTCAAAGTCTAACTATCCCGATTTTGACACAGGACATTCATACTGAATTTCAACATCATTAATTCGCATTACAGTAAAATCCAACAACTGCAGATCGTAATCTCGGCGGTCTGTGCGTGCTGAAAATAAAACATTTCCAGGCCTTTGGATTGAGAGCGAAATTTATTACTCTACAGCAAACAGAATTATTACATCCCAGCACACCTTGGAAATCATATCAAAGCCAAAAGTCGGTCAGCTTTACCCCAGATGATAAGGCCATAACTATTCCATTTGTCCTTGGAAACTTAAAAATGGTCCTAGGGAATGTGTCACGTAATTTCCTGTCTTCATATAGTCAATCGAATCAGTCAGGTGGCAATAATCCATAATATATGGATTATCCTATCTGCTTCGTGAAGGAACCAACAGGTTTTATCGACACTCCCAGTTATCTGATTTCAGGATTGTAAACTCTTGACAGTCTTAACTGCTTTCGAGCTCTTTTTATTTCTGTAAATACTTTATGTATATACTGACCTATCTGGACTTAAAAACCTTGTACAAGAAGCATGTTTCCGGTATTTATTTTGGGACTGGTGGTCATAACTAACGACATAAACATTTTTATCATAACTTGAATCTGGGTTCAAATCTAAAAACATTTACTGAACAGTAATCCGGTATAATAGTGCAAATACATCAAAGGTTAATCTGTGGGTCATTGACTACATAAAAACATTATGGGACAAGACTGGTACGTGTTGATTGTTGGCCATATTACATAACTCATACTCCTTCCCTTAGTGCAGAGCATGAGCATAACTGACAGTTAACAACGAACTATGCTCCGAAGTTGTATGTACTTTTCGAAAGTATAGCTTTCGTTTTACCATACCGAAAAATCCTTTTTCTGAATCGCTGACTTATTCTCGATCCAATAATTAAATTGTATTTTCTGTCTAAGATTTTTGGAATAAGTCTGACATCAGAATTGCTATTAAAAATGGCTCTTTCAGTGCCATGGTAATCTAAATTTTATTCTACATTATGCAGGGTGCTTTAGCCATGGTGGTCCATAGAGCCAGGAGGTGATAGTACTCATTTATAAAAACAAAAGATTGTATGACAAGGAGGAGGGGGGGGGGGGGGGGGTTGCATTTTAACAGCTTCGGAATTACAGTGTGATTAACAAATATGATAAATTACAGGGTATACGGTCACCGTTAAGAACTCGTATGAAGAACCTTATATTTCCATGCCAAACAATTTTTGTTTGTCTAGGCGAGTACTATCACTTCCGGCCCTATAGACCACCATAGCGGAAACACCCTGTAGATCACAGCATTATCATATACAAACTATACATAGATAATCCTTTTATTTAATTCAATTTTCAACAGACAGGTAAAAAAAAACACACTTTGTTTAGTAAGTAATGTGACTCTTGTAGAGCTGACAGTATCCGGATAGTATGCTATCCAGCCTATTCGGAATAATTCTTATCCTTGCTATGCGGATCTGGATGGAAATATCTGAATCCAGACTATACATACAATTTTGAAGATTTCCTCCAGATTGTTTTGTTTCATTTGGAAAATAATATGGAAAATTTTCAACCTTGTTTGTATTGTCTGGATCCGTATAGTTTTATATCCGGATACTATGATCCAGATTATCTAAATACCCGGATTTCAATCGGATAGTTGGCAGATCCATGTATTCGAAAATCCAGATATTAGCAAATCCCGATTCAATTTTTTTTTTCAACTCTAAGCTCTTGTACATGGGGTGCCTCAAGGATCTGTGTCAGGGCCACTGCTGTTTATTCTGTTTATAAAGAATCTGTCCCAAATAATTTATAATGTTAAAATTAATTTGTACGGAAATGAAAGACATTCAGATATATCTTAGTCGATCTATTGGGCTTCATGAATATTATGTTAATGTTCGGTACAGAAAAGAGACTCTGGCCGGGCGCCCACTGGAGTGGTGTGTGAGCAATGTGGCAGTGGCGTGGCGATTAAATGGTAAGTGAAAAAATTTAGTCCCGTAAAAACAAATAGAATAGCGCACATTGAAATGGAGTGGCGATGGCGTGGCATTTGACAAGTGGCGTGGCACCACTTGATTGCCACTAGTCTCCGACAAGTTTAATTTTCGAGTGGATGCCACTTCTCCTTAGTTATTACTGTTGATGTTGAATTACTTAATCGATACGCTGCTTGCCATTTTGATGCGCGCTTAATAATATTAATACCAATCCGCCACCATTCTACTGCCACACCACTTTGTTGCCACATCGGTGTCATGAGCATCCTGACAGCAGCGGCAAGATTAAGTCTCAGCTAGGATCATTTTGATTAGGTGATACCTCAAAAAGCAATGGCCTGAGAAGAGATTTTTAATCAATTTTAGCTCTGTTCTGCCAAGGAGTAGAAGTTCTTTTAGTTTTCCACAAAAGGTGTCGATAAGTTTTTTTTTCCCGACGAAGTCCTTGTAGACTTTTCCAATAAAGGGATTTTTGTTTGATCTCTCAGCTATTTAGGGTAGCTCTGAGGTAACACTTTTAAGTGCCAGAAAATGGCTCTGGTCCAGTAAAGGGAGTTTCCGCTTCTCTTTTGTCTTGTCAGCAATTTCATTGTTTTTATGACCCTCATGTCCATGTATCCACATGAAGATAGTTTTGTTTCTCTTTAATAAATTTTTAAGAATTCGCAGACACTCCCAGACTATCCTTGAATTGATAGTGTAGGACTTTATAACCTTTAGAGCGGCTTGACAGTCCGAGAGTATATTAATGGTTGAGTCATAGTTGGCTCTTTCAATGCAGAAATTGGCGCATTTTTCTGTGGCTAATACGTCAGCCTAAAATACGGTATTGATACAGACCAGAACCTTTGATATATAGCATCTAGGGCCATATAAAAGTAGTGATATTCGCTGTATTATTTTACTTTTTCCAAAGATAATATTTTTAAAGGAGCGATATTCCACCGGCAATATTAAGTAGCTTTGGTATAAATTTGCCCAACAAAGCTACTAATTTCGTAACAGTATTTAAGTCCCAGCATTACGTAGTCGGATAATTTACAGGTTGTGTAGTATACATCTTAAACTGACCTATATAAGCTTTTCTTTGCCCTAACCAGCTATATAATAAACTACCTCTATTCGTGGCCTGTGCTTGATAGGACAGTAATGATTAATAAAAAAAAAACCTGTAAACCTTAAAGAACTGTTTTTGTTTTTTATCTTAACCCGCATTTCTCCAATTTAGACGCTTCAAGAAACCCCTCATTATTTTTATATCATAATTTCCAGTGATCTAATTCTTGTAAATTAAGGTTAAAAAAAAAATTTTTTTTTGTCCAATTTATATTCTCACGATATGAAAGTAATAGCTTAACCAAACTTTGATATTCTTCCGGGGATCATGATAAAAATAGGCTTGTATATGTTCTTCATAGGATATTAACTTATTTGATAAAATCTCAAAGGAACTGAAAAATGGACGTTGAAGAGATAAATGAAAGGAGACCCAAAAAATCCTCTTTCAGAAAAAGTTTCCCATCTAAACCCACACACACGCAAATTAGAAGATTTAAAACTCACTTTTCCCTCTCGTTTTCTACTACATTTCTCTCTTTAATTTTTTTTGTGTGAAATTGAAGGACTGGAAGAACATAAATGAAATGGGATATGAGCTACTTTTATCTTTTACCGTTTTTTTAGAAAATAAAAGGAAACATCTTCTAATAGTACTTTTGCTAGCTCTATTCCAATGTCTTCATGTATAGGATTTTACCTTTGATAGAATTCAACATCTGGTTAAGGCTATGAATTATTAATAGCAGTAATATCCCTCATCTCCTCTTGGCACCGTAACACAAGACACAAAATTGCAATAAATTCTTTCTTAACCCGTGTAAAAGAGTTTACAACGCTTCATTGTTGTCGTAATCATACAGTTAGCATAGAAATGAAATGAAAGAAAAATTTCAATTTTTATTATCGTTGGACCATTTGCTGAAGTATCCTGTCATCATAGTCACCCAGAATGGATCGTTTTTGTCGTCATTCAAGAAGAAGTTATCTTTTTTTTTTTTTTCAAATTACCCGAGAAAAAGTAGAAATTTACTTTTAATGTAAGTCTTCATGGAAGCTGCCACCAACTCTGTATTGCTTAAAAGTTTACTTAAAATCCTTCTCAACATGCAAGTGCCATTGACATTAAACCAAAACTTGTTCAAGTTTTCTTTGGGTATAGCTTAAACTTTAGGTCAGGGAAAGTGAGGAACTTTTAATGTCATCACCACAACAGTAGTTTCCCATTAGGGATATAAACGGATCGTTGGTATTGTGTTTAAATGACTCTTCTGTTGCTCAGAAAAAGATTCAACGACTGGGGAATGGAAAAGTATTTTAGTATATCACTTTAGATAATAATAAAAAAATAACAGTGAGGAGTAAAAGAGAAAAGATTATGGTCAATTTATTATTGTTGAATATAGGAACAGCTGTGCAGTGTAAATGAGCAGATTATAAAGAATTTAGAACACTATTTGACCTGTGTGAACGTTTTGGGTAACTTTGTGTTAAAATACGTAAAGAAATATGAACGAATTCAGTAATTGTTTCGCCACAATAACTACCTTTTCGGTTCAATAAATTTTTTTTAGTGAAAAGGGAAGGTTACCGTCAAGCGACATGAAAAATGCATGAATTTTTGGAATTTTTTTTTTTTTTTACATAAAATAAATATTTTTGGAAATGCGCTTTCACGTATTTTATTCTTCTATCAATGGAGAGTAAATTTAAATTTTATTTATAAAACAAAAATCCAAAATGGCGGCTGCACATCCCATCAAATAAAACAGTGCACGGCGTGTTTTGGCCAGCGTGAGGCGCTCCACAGCTCTGCCAGATCATCCGAAACTAGGTTGAAAACGATTGAACTAGATAAAATTTGGGGTCCGTTACCGGTTTTCGTTTTCAAAAAAAACTTCTGAATAACAAAATGGCAGTCTTTTGAAAAAAAAAAAAAACAAAAAACACATTTTTTGGCCCTTTTTTGTTTTTTTTTGTTTTTTTTTTTGTTCAACGGACGAAAAAACTATTTCTAAATCAATTTTTGACAAAAGTAGCCTCCTGATGGCCCCGCAAATTGAGTTTCCTTTTAATTCTGCAGAGATTTATGTGGATCGATTCATCCGTTGAAGCTGTAGAGCGTCGTCCCCACGCGCTGAAAAATGTTGTTCCCAGAAAAACGCATTTAAAACTTAACATTATAAAAAAATTTTGACAACTTACTTCAACTATTCGAGCACCATACAGAGCCCTTCTTCTTACTCCAACAACTAATTGTGCTAAATCTGAAAATTATGGTATCTCAGGGGCCGGATTCTGGAACATGGAGAGCTAGAGAGTTTGGGAGATAAGAATTTTCGTTTTCTCCTATTAAAACTCTCTAACTCTCCATTCGCGATTCTCTACCATACTTGGGGAGGTAGGGAAAACGTAGGAAGTGTCGCAATATTGAAGGACGGCTAACTCTGTGTGGCAGGGTCGAAAAGCATTAGAGCTTTTTTCCTACGGATTTAGGGCCTAGAGTACAAAAATACAGGTGAACATTTTCTGAGGGAGGGGCTTTTAGGGATTGGGGCTCGTTCCACCCGCCATTGGAGGTTGTTCAAAATACGACATATGTTTGGTATCAAATTAAAGAGGGGACCGGTTAATCGAATAATTTAGTTTGCTTTTGGTCATGTTAACGTCATAACTGATTTTTTATTGCCGAAAGACGGATTTGTTGCACTTGGGTCATATACACCCCAGTTCCTATATTTTACATATATTTCTTCAGTACTTTATTTCACATCCATTGGGACCTGTTCTGAACATTTTTCTCATGGAAATTTCCACGACTTACGAGTTCTTCATAATTATGATTTGAAAATATGTCAATTTTTGTACCAAAAAACGGCCAATTTGTCATCTTCAGAAGAACTTCTTTTGCACTTATCTCCAGAACCATTTATTGGACTCAAAAACTAATTACATATCTTATTAGGGGACAAAATACAGATGCGATTTCATCTACATAAAAACTTTAACGTGCATATTTAAAATTTTTATAGCATCTCTTCTGTACTGGAAGACGACCAAATTGACCATTTTCGTGTGATTTCAAATTTTTAACGAGTATCTTGAGATACCAAAATCCTTATTTCTCTGTAAGTATTACAAGGATGTCCATATTTTGTTTTTGTAAACATAGCCATGATATTCAGCGAATCCATAATTCAATTTGAAAATCTTAAGTACAGTAGTACCTTCACAAAAGACAATAACAGCAGACAATACTGTTAGTTGAGAAATATTCTTCGTACTTCTCCACAACTAACACAGCCGAGAGTTTTGCCGAGTGCAATAGAGAGTTTGGTAAAGCTCAATACAAATTCTACGAGTTACAGAATTCCAAGTGGAGAGTTAAGTGTCAAAAGAACTCTCATCTCCACAACTCCACAGCTCTCCGTGTTAGTGAATCCAGCCACAGGTAGCGAGAACAGGTATTCCCTGCAAGTTCTCTCCGAGCGCCTCAGGTACCCGTTTTCCAGAAATTTAATTTATCGTCGACATGAACCGTAACCTTCCCTTAAATGAGTAATGCGATTGCCAATTTTATCAACTATATTATTGCAGTGTAGGTCAATTATGCTAGTTTTTCACAATCACTCCGTAACTTTCTTCTTTTACAACCAACGAGGGAATTTTTTAGCTCAGATGACCGCCTCATGTGGCTAATTATAGGGTGTCAAAATAAAAAAAAATTTATTTTAAAGATTTTCCCGCCAAAATGCCAGATAGCCGTTATATTTTCTTGCAAGATTTGGAAACGTCAAAATATTAATATTCCTTTGATCCGACACCTGCAACCGTTTTTGAGATAAGCCTGTTTTTATGATGGAGTTTTAATAAAATTGATTTTGCGTCGGATTGCCTAAAATTAGGCGCATCAGTATCAAGATCATAAAAGATAACGCTAAATCTCAACACACGAAATTGCCGTGAAGTGTAAAATTAGTCAAGCAATGGTTGTGAAAATTAAAAAGTTTTGCGGTAATAGTGCAATTGTTTCAAAAGGTGGTAAACGTTGAAAAATGTCACTACTGATCAAGTAGAAAAATGGCTCAATTGTTAAAAATCGACGAAATTAACAAGCCAAAGGAAGCGGATTTATCTGTTAGTCAGAACAAATGGACAGAACGACGGGGCCTTCTAAACATTGAAATTAAAGTTGTGGAAAGAAAAGAAAATCTTGCTCTTTCGATTACAAATATTTTAGTCCGAAAGGAGTTTGCTCGAAGACTTACTTACTTACTTTTTACTTAATTTTTGTTTAATTGATCAGATGAAACAAAAAAATTATAGATATGATTCGAATGGCCTTTCGTGTTATTCAACTCATATCCATCAGCCCCTAGAAACTTGGAGATGGAACCATTCTTCTTTGGGGAAACATTACCCAAAATCTCGACAATCAGATTTTTACAATAGAAGGGATAATGAGAAAGTAAAATTATATAAATATTTTGAAGGTCAATTTGCATCTAGCAATTGAAAAATGTTTAACGTCTTAGAATTGATGAAACGCATGAATTGAAATGCCCGTAATAAATTAGTAATAGCAATACACAATATTAAGTGCCAATACCATAAAAATAAATTAAATCCTTGCGCCAAGTAGGTGTATATGGGAAAGACAGACCTGAGCGTGGCTTACCCCCAGACGAACTAAATACATAAATTTACTTCGAATTCACTAACAATTCACCCAGTACAAGTCTAACAGTGGGGAAGCTCCCTAGGATTTCAACATCAGCAACATTTCTCGCAGCCGTGTATACTAATGATGCTTTCTCTTTCAGACCTGTTGGTCTTCTAAGCGAGCCTATGACTACTATCTTCTGTATTAAGTTGGATTAATGTTAATTTATGATATAAGAAATACTCTTAATTTTGAAGCTACGACACATCTAGAACTTTTCAGAAACTTCTATCATGTAAACCACAGTATTTTTGCAAGGTCGTCAATATTTTTACATTTAGTACATCATCTGTTATTCAGATAGAAAAACTTCTTACTATTCTGTTTCAAAGGATCAATGATAAAGAGTCACCCTCTAAAGCTATTACTCTCTTTCTATGGGGTACCGCAGGGATCACTTTTTGTACCATTACTATTCAGCCTGTTTATCAATAATCTTCCATAAATTATTGTAAATGTCAATGTTAAATCTGCATATGATCTATACGTAATCGGTTAGTGTTGAATCCAAGCAAGTCACAATATATCACGTCATATATATTTTCAGTATGTGTATTTGAAGGACGTAGGTTTTCGCATTGACGCTGAGATTTCCATTCATATTTCATCACAGGTGGACTTAAGCTCAATGTATGTGTCCGATGTAAGCTTAGCATTGGCCAATTCTAGGTATAGTCACTCTTGTAGTCCAGACAAAATTCCAGTCATATTTCTAAGTCAGTTCCGTGATCCTAAATCCTTACCTCTTTCATATATTTTTAATTTGTCGTTATTCTCGGGAGGGACTGTTCCTCAATGAGTGGAAAATTTCATTTGTTCGTCCTATATATAAAACTAGTGCTAAAAATTGTATTAGCACTTATCATCCTATTTGTAAAATATCTGCAATTCCGAAGCTATTTGAAAGCATTGTCTCTGATAAAATTCCTCTTCTAATTAAAAAGTACATTTCTATACACCAACATGGTTTCGTAAGAGGTCGCTCTAGCAACCATTTCAGTCTCTAATGTTAACTTTTACTTAAATGTCTTAGAAAAAGGTGGACAGGTTGTAATATTATATACTGATTTCGCTAAATCATTTTACAAGATTAATATTCGCTTGTTTTTATGTAAACTTAAAACGTTTGGATTCCATTCTACTCTACTTGCATTGTTCTCTTCCGACTGGACCAATCGGATGCAAATTATCAAAATCAATCAGGTGCACTCCCGCCCGATTTTGGTATATTCTGGTGTGCCTCAGGGGAGCCGTCTAGGACCTCATCTTTTTATTATATTTATCTTTGAATTTTTCTCTGTTCTAAGTTTTGCTGATGATCTAAAAATTTTTACGGAAATTGTTGATAGGTCTCAAGTCGATAAATTTTCGAATTGGTGTCATCTTAATCATTTATCGATAAATTCTTTTAAATATAAACACTTTATGGCTACTCAAAAGGTATCACCAATTAATTTTGAAGTGTTTATCGTTGAGATTATCATTCCTAAATATAGTATAGTTTCGGACCTTGGTGTTATTTTAGATAGTAAATTTATTTCTTCTCTAATCCATACACACTTAAGGCACTATTTTCAACATTCGTTAAGCCTATATTGCAAGACTAAATGGTTGTATGGGATCCGCACTATGTGACGGATTCTAATAGAATTGAAAATGTGCAAAGGAGATTTACTAGATTTACTACTCTTAGAAGACTAAACTGGTTTGTCAAACGCGGTACCAAATGCGTGAGCAGCCTTCTCGTAGCAACATCTTGCTGCAATATGGTACAGACACATTCTTTGTGTTCATGTTCATAGCCTCTGCTATTTCTCTAACTTTAATTCGACGGTTATCTAGCAGCATTTGGTGAACTTGAGTGATGTTGTCACAGTGGTTTCAGGTTTTTGAGCGTCCCGAGCGTTTATCGTCATCAAGCTGGTATAGTCACGATTAAATTCAGCTGCCAAAAATTTCATGGTGGTACATGATGGTGCAGAGTCGCCGTATATAGAGTTCAACTCGTCATTGATTTGCGTAGGTGTATTGCCTTTCAAAAACAAATATTTAATGATAGCTCGATACTCGACTTTTTCCAGTTTCACAAAAACACTCACACCGACTCACTCAAATGATTGTCAAACAACAGCTGCGGATCGAAAATGTCTGAAATTTCGGTGAGTACCTTTAAAAGCATTCGCAAACGAATTCCCCAACTTTTGTTGACAAGTGCTGCCATCTTCATGTTGATTCCGGAAACTTTTCCAATAACCCGCAATTGAATTTAACTTATTCTATAATTAATAAGAATTTGCTTGTGTTTCCTTTACCTTTTTACTTCTTATTTTAAGTAGTTACTTTTCTAGCACCACTTTATTAGTACAAGAAAAGATGTGAACTCTTGGATACAGTAACCATAAATAAATATATTTATATTATCCCTTTCGACTCCGTCATTATGTATACTTTTTAGCTTTAAAATACATTTAAAACAAATATATAGGTATGTCTGTATATCACTTTCTACTATATTTCACATTTTCCTCAATTTAATTTCCTTCTGGTTTTTCTTTCATTAAATGAAATTATTAATTAAGTTAATTATTATGTTTATGTGTAACAAAGTATACCCAGCATGCATATTCTACCCAAGCTTGACACGAATAAATAATAAGTAATAAAAACATGAATAAAGCGATAAGAAGAGATAGATTACCGGTAATTTGTGTTTCAAATTAATCAAGAGCTCTGTATTCCCCCCATCAGATTAATTAACATACAAAAAGGGTTTTTACTTTCCTAATCAAATGAACCCCATCCATCCATCTACTAAAAGTGTTTTTGTAAATTTTAATTTTATCTAGTTACATCACGAAAGACATCTCTAGATAAAAAAAAAACGGAACCAGTCATAAAAACCAGCAAGCCACCCCCTGAAAGAGAGTAGACTCACTTTTGCTGGTATTTAAGTTGGGCTGGGGTTGGGGCAGCATGCTTTTGCTTACGATTATGTTTTTCATACGGGGAATGTGGGGTACAAACTGCGGAGGATGAATGAGAACAAAATTCTGCTCGAAGGCATTTGAAATATGCGCCTCCATCATCATCACCATACTACCACCACCATCACCTTTAACTAACTTCTTGCAGGCTTACAGAAGGATATTGTAATAGCGGTTAAGGGTGGTAAATTATGAACACAAAAAAAAAATACTGAATGAAAAAAAAAAAGGAAAAAAACACAATTCCAGGAATGTGGTGTATTTCAATGAGATGAAGCGTAAAAAATCAACTGCTTATGCTGTCCCTATCCGTTTTTTTTTGCTTTATTTTTCCTTCTAAAACCACAATTGAAACGAAAATGGCTCTTCATTTTGCTTTTTAACACTTCTCTATGGTCCAACTTCAAAGCAATAATGCTTTAGGCAGGCATTTTACTGTAATTTAGGCGATGATGCTGGGCTTTTTTTTGTTTTTGGAAGTGCTTACAGAAGGAAACGTTAAGTGCTCTATTAGCTTTTAACAATGAGAGAAAGGTTGAAAATTTGGTGGGGGAATTAGGATTCTTAAAGGAGTAGAATATAGGAGTATGTAGATACAATAGATGTATGTACTTCACAATCTGCGACAAATTTAATCAAATTCAACATTTGGAATTTAAAAAAAAAAAATACCTTCGTTTTTGTTAACACAATAAATTGTCCAGAACTATGCGATTGAATTTACCTGAAAAGAAAAATTAAAAAAAAATTAGTTAAAACTGTGACATATAGGAAGATTTGTATAATTGATTCGTACATTCATAAATAATATTGTCGCAAAGTTTTACAACGATTTTTTTTTTTAATTTGGGAAGTACCTTCTAGTTTCAAAACTATCCATATTTATTTTTGAAAAATATTGGAATATTTATTGTCATCTGTTTTGTTGGCATAATCGATTTTATTAGTCCCAAAATTAACCTTTGACCTTTTGAAAATATTGATTGAAAATCGAAAAGTTATCAAAAATTAGCATGGCATGACTATACTTCTTCGCAAGCTTCTCTTTCTCCAACAACATGCAATTACAGAAGTTTTTGTGATTTTACGTAAGCACCTGCCAAGTATGGCTTAATCTCACAGAATTCTTCCGGATTTATATCGACAATCAACGTCTTCATGTGAGTAACAACGAGTACCCGTAAGCCAATAGAGCATATCATGACATCAACTTACTGGTCGAAGCGAGACCTATCTAATCTCTGCCTATCTAGGGTCAGGGCACCCGTCACCACAGCCACCACGATGCTCCCATAAAGGGGCCATCCCAAGTTGAGGTCGGCTACACCCATTTCGTATGGCTTTTGTAAAACATGATCAATAGACCATGAATACTCCCAGTGGCTATCACCATGCAAAATATCCTTTTTGTATAGGGACTGCTTACTTCTTTCGGGCCTAGATCTTATTTGCAACTACTAAAGGAGTTGTACTTGGCCCATACAGGTAATACAACCCTTACAGGCGCTGTCAGGGGGGACAACGTGAAGGTTAAGATATGCCCGTATTCAAGTCTGGATAGGCTTCGAGATCTTATAGCTGACCATGCATACTAACCATATGATCACCCAACATACATACTTGATTTCCGTTATTCATCAACTTATTCATCAACTAAAACATCCTTTCGCTCCCTGTCCAAGAGATTATCTCTGAGATATTATTATTCTGACTATCATGAGTACTTAAATTCTCTGCATAGTGATCATGTCATTAAAGCCCTACTACTGTATCCAAAAATCTCAATTTTTATTTCGCTAAGGTATCGTTATCTCGCCTTGAGAAGTACGAATTCGTGCATTTGGTTATCTTTCACCCATACTACCCTACTCTACGTACGATCTTCAGTACAACAAAAACAACAAACCAAAAATTTTTTTTCCACAAGTATGCATGCCTTCCTCTTATACAGCTTTCACTTTGTTCAGCATTGCGCTTCACAGACTTCTCCCCCCGCCAACATACAATTACAGTGAAAGACCGTCACATTTCCGCACAAGGGAGATTTTCGAAGTGAGCTATTGGATCTGATTGTATTTCGCCCCTGATACGATACTAAGTGCTGCACCTTTTCTAACCTGTACGGAAACTATTTCGCCTATTCTCCTATTCGACAGGACTATTTCCTTCGGCATGGAAGCTTGCACATGTTCAGCCAAGACCTAAAAAATGGAGAGGCAAGCGATCCCTCAAATTATAGACCAATTGACTTTACTTCAATTCTTTCGAAGGTTTTCGAAACACCCATCAACTTCCAATGATGGTTTGACATAAGTTGGAAAGCGTAGATGGTGTACTATCATCTGAGAGCTCAAACAGAAAGGGTGTTCCAAAATTAATGCAAGATTGGAATTAAGAAAAAAACACTGTTTTTAGTATTTAGATTGCTCTTTTTTTATTAAATCATAAAGTCGAAATTTACCATGACCATTCTGCATAAATGTAGCTGTAATGCTCAGGTAGTTGTGGGCTTGTTGACATAGACCTTTGACTTCAAATAACACCATAAAAAGAAATCTAATGGTGTTAAATCACACGATCTATGGGGCCAATTCTAATCACCGAAACGAGAAAGTACACGACCAAAGAAGTATGGTCCAATGATGCCTCCAGCCCAAAATCCGCACCTCATCACTGAAGATGATTTGACTCGAAAAATCAGCATCCACTTGTTGATGTTCAATAATCCATTCAACCAACTCTCTTCGGTGTTCATGGTCATTAGGCTTCAGTTGGTGTGTTAATTGAATTTTGTATGCATGGAGACACAGATCTTTTGTGAGTATAAGCTGTAGAGAGTTTCTTGAAATTTGCAATTCTTATCCACAACGCCGAATTGATATTCCGGCTGGACTTTCACCAACACTTTCAAACACTGCATCAAAATTGACATTTAAACGGCTTGTTTTTGGACGACCAGAGTGTTTAGCGTCTCCAACTGATTTAATCTCCCTGAATTTTTCAATTGATCTCTTCACAGTTGACGAAGTTAAAACACTATTCCTATCATATCTTGTATGAAATTTTCGAACTGCGTTCGCCAAACTTTCATTATTTTTGAGATATTGTTCAATAATGAAAGCGCGTTGTTGTATCGTGTAACGCTCCATTTTTACTAACCCTAAACTCTCAGCTGTCAAATTGTGTTTTTTTAATAGTTGGCAGCAATTTACTACACAAATGGCGGCAAATTCAAATCTTGTGTTAATTTTGGGATACCTTTTATAACACGGAAGTTACGAGGTATTTTGTGAAAAACTTGCTTATTTTTTTAATCGCCCTGCAACTCGAAAACGGTTAAGATTGCACGCCCCCCCTCCCCCCCCAATCCCAACCAATTTGTTTGTTCCTAATACTTCTTATCTTCCGTTTCATTTGAGACAGACTACCAATTCAAAATAATACTACACAGCTTTTATAAAAGCAGCATTTGAATGTGATTTGAATCAAGTTCACTTTAAAAATGACTTACTGCCCAAAATCACACTGAACATAATCACTGCAACCGAAAGCAAAGGTCCTAGTTAAAGCAGAATGCCAGGCATATATTGATATTTTTCATAATGTGTAAAAGTCTAAAACTAAAGCTGTCCGGGTCTATTCACATCTCTAAAGATTAATTTTGAAACCTTTTGAATTTGAAACTAGAAGTTTGAAAAATACGGAAAAAATATTGACAAGTAGTAAGGTAACGGCATTTTAAAATTTTCAACCTACGTTTAGTTAAAAAAAAAAGTTTGAAATAAATATCAAGACAAATTGCTACATTAAAATCAAAACTTTTTTGATATAAAGAGAAGTGAAGACGAAAAAACGTTTTAAAAAAAAAAACTAAAAAGTTTTAACGTTGCATTTTAAACCTTTTTCTTGTTTTAAAATTATTCTGATTTTACTTAAACTTCTTAAAAAAAACTTTTCTTTCTGAATCGTAAATAGTGTCAAAAACCGTAAAAGTTTTTTTTAGTTGATGAAAATAGTCCCAGAATTTTTATCACATATAGCGCGTTTCCATCATGGAGGTCTATAGTGCAGGATGTGATAGTACTCACTTAGGTAAACAAAAAATTGGTTAGTAGGGAGTGGGAGGGGAAGGAGGGGAGGCATCTCAACCCTTTCAAAGTTACAGGTAAATTAATAAAAAATGTTACGTTTTTCACAAAACATCCAATATCCTAAAAAGTGCAGAGTGTACGGTCACTGATAAGAGCTCATTATATGAACAACCTGACCTTTCTAACGACTCTGTTCTTCTTTTTTTTTTAAGGTAATTAACATAACTTTTTTTTATCGAAACTGTAAACTGTCGACTCCTCTATTTAATTTAACCTAACACCTATCAGGTCATAACGAAATGAGACAATATTTGTTGAAAATTACTAGTTTTTAGTTACTAAGGGAACAAATTATTTGTGACCTGAATAGGTTAAGAGCTAATAATTCTTTAACGGTTATAATTAGCACCTAAGTGTACTTGGTCAAGTTAAAGGGGAAAGTCCACAGTTAACAGATTTGAAAAAAAAAAGTTACGTTAATTATCTTTAAAAAAAGCTTCGTGCCGAAAGAACACAGCTACTCTGAACGCTAATGAATGTGCATGTTCGTAGTGAAGCCTGCACGTATACGACGTAGTATTAGTACTTTGGTAATCTATAAGACTACTAGCTGTAGTCTCGAGCCTTTCCTAAGTTGAAGGACAGATAATAATCTTTTCGTGGTCCACTGCCGTCACTTATGTGCTAATATGATTAAGCCCGAACGGAGTAACCAGTCTCATATAAGGATCAGCATGAAGATCCACTGGGAGTACCCATGGCTTTATGGTCATGGACTACGAAACCATACCAATTGGGTAGCCAACATTGCTGACTTGGTACCACGGGGTTGAAGAGCCCCGGATAATGCTACTATAGTAGTGCTATTTGCCTCAACATGGAGAAGGCCCCTTGTGGTGGTTGTAGTGGCCCATATGCGGGCAGAGAGAGATTGTTTGACTATGCATAACTTACAGGGATATTCTTCTTTGAACAAAAGTGTATATCCTTTTGTATAATTGCATACCGCGTCCGAGGATTTGTAATGTATGCTTAGAGGATTAGCTTTCGGCGTGGAGTTGCGCTAAATCGACCGGGTGTTGTAACCCATAGATCGGCAGAGATTTTAGATGGGTCTCGCTTCGACCAGTAAATCCAATGTCAAGCATGGGCTGACATAAACTGGTACTCATCCAGACGGAATATAATATACTGTGCCTCATGAGGGTGCTGATTGTCGCCTAAATAACTAATCCGTGCATTAAAACTGTCGTGATATTAAGGCTAAATAGATAGGTTCTCACGTTAAACCCCGACAGACTTCTGTCTTTATAAAAACAAAGTAACAAAAATCCGAAATTTATATATCAGACCACCATAACTCGTGAAGAAAAGGAGTACGGGGCTGGTTGAGCAATCGTGGGCAATGCCATAAGGTTATTAATACAATGAGCTCTTATCAATGACCGTACACCCTGCACTTTAAGGTACACTTAGATAAACTGACATATATTCTTAATCACCCTCTAACTCCGAAACGGTTAAAACGGTTTTTGTTGTTTTGTTTATCTAGGTGAGTGGATACTATCACCTTCTGCCCTATGGGTGTCCGTGACGGAAACGTCCTGACTATAGTTATGTAGTAAATAGCTTCTTGTAATATGTAAATATTTTAGGAGTTATCTCATTATCATCTTTAATTCCTATTTTTGAATATTAAACTTATTTTATTTATTTTTTCCCGGACGGGAATCGAACCTACACTTGTTAGAATCAGTCAATGATGGATAAAGAAGAATTTTATGAACTTTTATTTTTTAACGATTCTAAATGACATTAATAAATACAAGTGAAATTAATAAATACAAGTATTTATTAATTTGATATTTTTGCATTAGTCTGTTGGATTATTATGCATTACTACATAATTGAATAATATCAAGTAAAAAAGCTAGAATTGGTCTAAGTCCAATTCTTACTATACCCAGACTAGATGAAAGCCCGTATTTAATTTCCTATGGTCACCCATCTGTGCAATTGGTTGTTAAAATGGTTTTTCGCATTAATTTCTAGAACGATTCGTCGAACAATAAAAATGATTATGACCAATTTTATAGGATTTCATATTCTGAAGAACTTTCTAGTACAATAAAAACGAGTACGAGAGCTCATTTTCACAGTATACGTAAAAACCAAAATTTTTATATGGCAATACCAAGAAGGGGTTGCCCGATTAAGCCAATTTTTATACATCAGATGAAATCTTAATTTGACATTTCGTTTGTAACACCTCGAAATAATGATGGTAGAGGAAAATGGATTGGACACCCATGCATAATATTAAAAGTTATTTTGATTTTTGCATGTCCGTCTGTTCGTCCGTCTGTCCGTCCGTCCGTCCATCCGTCCATCTGTGCGCAAGATAACTTGAGAACGCATTCACTGAGAGAGCTGAAATAAAATTTAAAAAATCGAGCAACCCCTTCCTGGTATTGCCATATAAAAAGTTAATTTTTTTACGAATACCGTGAGAGTGAGCACTCGACACGTTTTTATTGTACTGAAAAGTACTTCAGAATATGAAATCTTACGAAATTGATTATTTGAGATCATTTGTACTGTCTGACGAACAGTTCTAGAAATATAAGCGAAAACCACTTCTAAAATCAAACTTGCACAGAGGGGTGACCATACGAAATTACATACTTCATCTAGGGTATCATAAGAATTGGTCTTAGAACAATTCTAGCTTTTTTACTTGTTGAAATTGTATTTATTATTTCTATGAGAACACCATGTACAATATTTCAACTCTGTACGTTAACGCTGTATCCAAATTTATAGTGAAAAACGAAATTTTTGTATGGCAACCCTACAAAAGAGTTGCCCGATTTGTCTCATTTTCGAATTTATAATTTTACTTTTTTTTTTTTTGTAAACCCGTGTGCAAAATGTTGGCTCTCTAAGTAAATGCTTTCGCGAGTTATAGTACACATAGACGGACGGACGGATAGGCAGCCAAACAAAAATCAAAATAGCTTTTAATGTTTTGCGTGGGTGTTCAATCCATTTCTATGCGTTAGAATGACAAACTTAGTATATATTCCACTTAGGGTATATTAATCTTGCTAGACTGACCTACCCTACAATCCAAAGCAAAACATATAATTTCCCAAACAGATTCAATATAGCATCGAAGAATTTTCTAAAATCACTACTTCACCCAATCTGTCCATAATTTATCTTCTTTTTTTTTCATACACCTTTGCACACAATTATTGAGCGCTGCCATACTGTATCCAATTTATGATAAAAAAATATCCAACAATTTGCGAAAAAGATTTTCTTTTATTTCTTGTACATGACACCTGAAAATGTGAAACCGTTCTGAAAATAAAAAAATAATAATAATCCGCGGCGCTTTCATTTTTTCCATTCCCTACATTCCCGTAAACTGCAAATAGAGGTATGTGTGTACATAATATATCCGCCGATATAAAATATCCCGTCGAGCCGGCTATATCTCATATCCCACCAGTCATACCATGGATAAGATACAATATTATTCGATAAAATGCCAAGCACGTAAATCTACCAGAATTGGGTGCAATTGCGCACAATAAAAACATACACGAAAAAAAAACGGCGAATTTCTGGAAAATATGAAACCTTAACCATTGCGGGTTTCTGTGATGGACATGCGGTGCTGGGAAGTGGGAATATATTATCAACTATTGTAGGTATAGAAATGTATATTTAGCTGAAACGAAAAAGTATGTAGTATATATGTGACCCCTGTGGTAAATCAGGCCATCTACATACATTATGTACATCGGGCAATTTTAGGGATGAGATGAGCAACCTGAATGTGTATGATAAATATTCATTTTGTCTTGTTCTTTGTTGTATTGTGTACAAATGTGCGTATCCAGTATTCCCAGAGCCATCACAGGACGTTTATATAGTAGAATCTATCTATATACTATATATATGCATAGTTCAGAGGAGATGCTTTATCAATCACACGTGCAGGTAAGTACTCACGCATTCTGATGCTTATATGGGTAAACTCATCCCATAAGATGTACGCCTGCTGCCTATCTACTATAATAGAACCTCATCATCCCATTCTATATGTGCGTTCATGGACAGATTTATCGTTTCCTTATCAGCGAAATTTATTGCAATCGTAAATCACAACAAATGGCTTCACTTATGTGTTTACCTTTGAAAGTGAAAGTAATTTTCGTAGTCGGCATCGAAAAGAATTTATCGCAATTTCGTTTATTTTTCTTCTTCGATACCTGTCTTCTCACCATAACTATGGAATCTGAATCTTCATTTGAAATAGACACCAGACGGTCGTACATTTTTACAGCTCCAGTCACCAAGGGTATTTCGATTTTGAACTTGAAAATATTGCCGAAGGTCAGAGCTTAAATTGAAATTTGAATAATTAAATGAGTGTGGGATACCGAAATGATAATTTCGCCCAATTCTTATGATAAATTTTCATCTCAAAATTGGATCTACTACTTAAAAGTTGATTGATTTTTGATATTTTACTTCCGTTCGACGACCAATGTTATTGGACCAATAACTATTTAGTTGGTAATTGTGGAATTTTAACGATCGATGAGATCTCCTTACAGAGAATTCAAAAGTTAAAGCAACTTTCAACAAAGCAAATTGGACAATTTCGAATCATATGATGACTCAACTGTATAATAGCAGTGGTGGTCTTGGATTACAAATTATTGCTTGCAATAAAATAAAAAAAAAAAAAAACAATAGCGGCAGTAGCAGCTTTTCAACATCTTCTCGAAAATGGCTTATTCGTGTGTCGTGACTTTTTGTGTATATTGGCTGAGAAACCCAAACAATATCTGAATCGTTTGGATTTTGGTTTCATAACTGTTGAATTGATTGCAAATATATATATGAAAATTGTTTTACCAATTATTTATTTTTCGTTTTCTTTTCTGCAACATAAACTTATGTTTGAGAATACTGAAAGCTGCATATCAAATTTTGCATTGCCGCCTTCGGGTGAATTATTTATTATCAATGGTCAGGATCATGGTAAAAACTGTTTTGCATAGTTGCCATAATTTAATGGCAAAAAAATTTTAAAGCTATTCAGAAGGTAAACAAAAATGCATTAAAGTGTCAAAATTATTTTTGATATACTTTGGAATTTTAATTGATTAGTATACGAGGGTTGCTAGTTAAGATTTGTAGTTAGGCTATTTTCTACAAGGTGTCGCTTTTGGAATGATTCCCAATAAGCAAAAATCGCAGATGGTGAGATTTTCGTATAGGATTTCTGTTGAAAGAAGTGACTGCATTCCAACACTACTTTGTGCTTTTACACACGTACAAGCAGCACTGGTGAGTTTTCAGGTCATATATGGCGCATCACTGTTCTAACTTCAAGCTACTATGATATCTTGTGATGTGATGTGATTTGATGTGATGTGATGTGATGTGATGTGGTGTGATGTGACGTGATGTGATGTGATGTGATATGATGTGATGTGATGTGATGTGATGAAATGTGTCTTGAAATTCGCTCCACTTTATTGAGGTAATTAAAAAAATTGGAAAGAGAAGACTTGGATATCCTTAGAAATCCCATATAAAAATTGCTTGGAATAGACCGGGGAGTCTGTTAGATTTCCCAATTAAAATAACACGAAAAGAGTATTGTACAGTTTCACAACAGTGTGTTGAAAATGCAAAAAATAATGAAAGTGAGATTTTATGGTTTCGAGATGTAAAAGACTCAAAAACGGCGAAGGTATCGCTTCTCTAGAAATCTCAGAAGATCGGTTACTACTGGCATTCACCTTAGATTTAGAAGGCTTTCTTAAAACAGGCGAAGACTTTCTCAGCTTCCTCATTGCTATATATACAATTATTGGACTTCATTCGTCTGTTTTGTAGCTTAAAAGCTTCAGAGTTTCCAAACATTCTCGAATAGCATTATCACATATTCTTGGAAAATGTATTCTACATTCTTGGCATGAATGATAGTAATCACATAAGTAGTGATGATCTTTCTGTTATTGTTGTATTTGGTCTCAATCAAATGCAAAGCATTTTCATATTCAATTTCAAATGACTGATAATCCTTCATGCGTCTCCTTTTAAGTGATACAGCTTTGGGTAGTTATTGGCTCTGAATAGGTCTAGGTTTTGGAAGGCAGTTGTTGGTTGTTGGGGAAGATTTCAAGGGTTGGTAGAATATGAATTTGTGGATTTTATCCAAGTTTCTGTAGTGGAGCTGTAAGTGTATATAAGTACTTTCTAGATTGCCCACTGATGGTGCTTCTGAAGCTGGCAAGACTGCTGTTGAGGTTATTGCTGGAAAAACTACAGCAGTTGACTGATTAAGTTGTTGTTGCCACTGCGTTTTCCAAAGTTCTTATACTGGTGGTTAGTTCTTCTGTGAAACCTGGTAGTTGACCATCAACCTGGTAGATGACCAGCTCGTTAAAGGCTGCCCAGATTTTTTCCAAATTCTTGAGTTTTTTTTCCTTTCAGGTACGTCTTTTTAAAAGTTTATTAGAAGACGCTCCATTTCCTCTGCCAAATTCTTTTGAGTTTTGAAAGGCATCGCAAATTGAAGTGCAGGAAAAACAATTATTGGCGGCAGATGCTGTGAAAGTCGGCTTTTGTTAGCAATACTGTGCTGGAGCAGCAAAAGAAGATTTTTAACAGTGTGTTAAGACCCTTCACAATATTTGGTGTAGATTGTAGTGCTGTAGGCTTTGATTAAAGGAACTCTGGTCACTTTCTGTAGTGGAGTCTCAAAGGATCATGTAATGTAGCACACGAGCAGTATTGTCGCTGTTCCAGTGAAGGCACCCAGGACCATGAACAGTTTAATAACAGTGTTTTGAAAACTGAAAAAAAGGCTGAAGGTGATATTTTATGCTTTCAAGATGTAGAAGACTCGACAGTGTGTCAATTCAAGCTAATCTTGAAGTCGCGCGATCACGTAGTTGTAGGACATTCAACAGGGTTTTGAATCTGCGTACAACTACAATGTAAAGTTGTGAATTTTTTTACCTCCCTTGTAACGTTGTAAAGAATCTACTAGATTCGACAAAGTGCCGAAACTTGATTGACAATGGGTAATAAAGAAGAGAAAAACAAAGGCTTGGAATCTTGGCACAGTTTTCTTCAGCCAGATGCACGGAATTCCATACGAAAGTCTTACGGATATCCAGGTAAACTCATCAAAAATAACATGAAAAACGCACGGAGTTCCATGCGAAATGCACAATGGGTTTCTAATTTTCTAATTATTTGACGTTTACGTTTTGACAGATTTGACAGATCAAAAAAAAATGGTCGTCTTTGTTTTAATTTACGCGGTCAAAATAAAAAAAAACCAAACACATTCATTTTCAATCCATGATCTTTTATAATTTTTAATACGGATGACTAGGAAACAGTTCCTGAGCTTAGAGCGATGGTAGAGAAATTTGAAGGAAAGACAATCAAAGGGGGTAAAACATTTAGAATCACAGATTAACACGAAACGCATTGTTTCAATATATTCTTTCCACAATCGCCTACTGAATCACATATGCATTTACATATGCAGTGGCAAGTACTCGTAAGAATGCTCTCTAGATATATCCATAATCTGAAAGGAGAGATTAGGAGATTTTCATATCTAGTAAAAAAAAAAATCTATGCAGGAAATTCAGCATCACAAATAATTTTCATTAAAACTGCCTCCTAATAACTCTAAGGATAAAACAACAACAACTGAGGATGAAACCCAATCCAAGATCCCAATGAGGAAAAATTTACAAGTCAAATGCTGGAAAACAATTGTTTCTCCATCCTCACTTGGCATTCATGGAAATCACTGAATTCATCCTCTGCAGGGAAGAGTTACCCTTTTTTGTACAACACTATTCGTTAAGAAATATAGGTTTCTTAGTTCGCACCTCCCAAACAGACCCTATAAAGCACACGGGGAAGGTTAGGTTGGAATTAATTTCTTTAGAGCATCGAACTGATATTTATAAGTGACGTCATATACATCATGAGGATGAACAAAGGTCCCACCCAATAGTGGCCTAAGTTTATACATTCATCCAAACCGCCACTTTGTATAGTCATTAGTTAGATTCTGCATTCTTGAAAAATTAAGTTTGTCAGTTAAGGGGAAATAAATATGCAATGTCACAGCTTTTTACACATACTACGGTCTTGCAATACAAATATACTACAGAGTGATCTTGATCAATTCTATGTGGGGGAAAACAATTTGTAGGAGAGGAAAGGAGGACTTTGCTAAGCTGTAGATTTGAAATGAGAACATAAACCATTGGAAAACCCCAAAATTTATGTATTTGCAGACGTGTTATTTTCAGAAGTTATAGGGTGATTTATAAAATATTAAGGAAATATTTTTAAGCTCTAATTTTACCTCTTTATCATATGTTAATTTTGTTCTTCTTGACATCCCCTATCACCCCCGGCATTAGTGAAGAACTGATTCAGATCACCCTGTCTTCACACTCCGCCTAATGTAGGTCTTCGATCATTTCTTTCCTTATTGTCTGTCTACAGCTTTTCTTTTAAGTTTATTATATACATATTTACTTGAACTTAGAAATTTAGAATTCTTACTATAATCTACGAAAAATCATTCTATAAATCAGCTTGAACTTTCTTCTAATTTTAACCATTACCCAGCAAACCAAATCCCCATAGTTTCTACATATAATTGAATTTTTTTATCATCACAGATGGTTTTCAATAACATTTCCCAGAGTGCCATAAGTAAAATACCGTGAAGGTCCGATTGAACTTACAACTTATGAAAGATTGCTAGCTGAAAAGTCTTTTGACTTATAAGGCATTTCAAGATGATATCATCATTCCATTAACGAAATATCACTTCCAAGTCTACTAACAACATCTCTAAGCTTTTTGATCGTTTACTACACAGCTGCCATTTTAAATTTTAATATTTCCGATCGATCTGATCGATTAAATTTCAAAATAGCCCCCAGCATCTGGTTAAATTCTATCATAAAAGGAAAGAAGATCTATAAATTTACTAGCACAGAGTTTTTTCAATCTTCTCACTATTTAGTGTCGTCTATGAGAAGACTTCTGTACAGCATCTCGCCACCTCCATACAAGGCGATAACATGGCATGTCCGCCGAACACGCAAACCACTTGGCACATTTATAACTCCACATCAAAGGTAATGTGCGTGCGTGCGCAGCTTTTCAGTCTTAATTTTCTGTAAATTGTGTCCCACAGGCCGCCGCGCAACGCTCAAAACAGACTTTCTGCAAAGGGACACACTCTTAGCAATATTTATGGCTGTTGATCGTGAATTATTTTCACGAAAGTCGTAAACTCGAGATTGCGCACTCAGCGGTGAGCATTGCATCAATTACAAAGTAAATACCAACCAGAGGCTACATGTAGGCTATATTCGTTTGTTCGCGCTATACTTGCTGGCGAAAATCAAATTGCGGTGGCACAATCATAGCCAAGCGGAGCGATGTTGCCTCATTTAGGAAGATTTCTTGGGTCACAAATTCATGTCGATGACAGGTACGTGCAACTGTATCTGAGCATAATTTGCCGCGCAATGCAAAGGAGCACCACATCATGAACACCTTGTAAAATGTTTAGTTCAGTTTTGGTTTTATTTTGATTTGCTTTGCGTTTACGTGGGGTTCTGCGATAGCCGACCGAAGGCGATAAATTTTATTTTGGAATTTACGAGGTGCGATTTACAAAAAGATTCAAAAAGATTAGCTAAGTGTAGTTCATTTCCGCTTCCTTGAAGTATTCTGAAGCTGAGGGTAGATAAATTTTAAAGTATAATTGGAAATCAAAGGGTAAATCGCAAAATTTATCAAACACATCTGGAATTTAGAGTTGTGAGGGTTTATAGTTTATTTCATCACGATATGATTTTACTACTCAAAAGATTTGAACATAAGTTTTGTATACACATGCAAGGATCTATGAAGAGGGCTATGGAGTCTATATCATAGCCCTACAATCATTCTTCAAAGAAATCCTAAAAAATATTGAAAAATTGTGTACTGAGTGAAATTTGGCAACAACATAACACCAAAACAATGCTTTAGGTTGTATAATCACCCTTTGCCTATTGTATAAAAGCTTTATTTGAGTAACCATATTATTTTTGAAATGTCTGATTTATTAGGTAAATATTACAAGGTAAGTAATGTAAAATATAACAGTTTGGGCTGGCAATTTCGAACTAAATAAAATCAAATGTGCCAAATTTTGTCCAAATCCCTTGTTTCACGTTTTTTACTTTATTAGAATTACTTATTAGGAAAACGTAAGTATGTAAAACACAAGAAAACTATTTTGACAGTTCAAATAAATTGGTTGCGCTTATATAGTTCCGTGCATTGTAATTCGGCCTTTGTAGATGCATAATTTGTACCTCCATGTATTTATATCAAGAATTTAAAAAAAAGAAGGACTGCCTCTGTAGAATCAGAGAAAAGTTATGCCAATAACGGAATGAATACTACATATAATGTTAAAATGAAATAAATTCTCGTAACAGTTATATAAATCTTAGATCATATAACGAAAAGGATAGGCTATGTTGTGTAAAATTCATGTACGCGTGATAAACATTTTTTTTGCGTCACGGATGGAAAATGACTAGAGGGGTATCGCCTTGTTATTCGTCAGTTTGACAATTCTGATTTATTTCTGGCATTTAAAATTTTATGACAAGAAGTTTGGATTTGATTTAGCGATTTTGTAGTAAATAACTAATTAAAAATGATTTTTACTTAATAGTAGTGTGGTACAATAGTAAAATATTATATTGTGAACGGGATTTTATATAATCAAGACTTCGGAGTCTTGAAATATCGCGATGATGTGCGCTGTGTTGTGCTGCAGAAACAACCGGAGATATTGTATTAGGAAATCATTTTGCAGGCAAGCTTAATTCTTTCAAAAATAAATTATAGTGTTTTAAATAAAATAAGAGTGAAATATTTATAAAAATAAACACAAAAATTTAACATTTTCCAATGCCGGTTTATTTGTTTAAAATTGAATTGTCATTGTCGCCTTAAGTTACAAAAGCTATACAAAGGCAATGCCAAAATATATTGTCAGAAAATAAACGAGGTACTAGAAAAATTCTTAAAAATTTAAAAAGTTATGAAAATATTATAAAATTATAAACATAAAAACTAATTTAAAAATTTTGCGATATAATGGGATTTCTTCTATTGAATTTCTTCAATACCTACTTAATAAAGTTTCAACCACTAAATTATTCGCCCGGTGTGAAAATATCGTAGTTTACTACTTCCATGACTAAAACGAATACATCGATGCGGTTCTACCACATGAAAAAAAATGCTTAAGTTTTTCTTCCTCATAGCCTATCATAGCTAAAACTGTGACAACCGCGGTATCTATCTGAACATAATGTAAAAATGTCAGGGACTGAACCAGTTATTGCTTTTTACGAAAAAAATTCTACTTTACTTGTTATTCCTGATCGATAATAGTTTGAAGCTAAAAAAAACTAAGCTGGAAAGGCTTTTTATTTTATCTGCCAAAAATTAAGAGCCAGCTTGGCTAGAAAATAAAGAGCCGGGCTTACTTTTTATATATTTACAGAAAAAAAGTATTTCTAGCCAGGTTCAGGTTGTTATTCCTGGCTAGAAAAGCTTGATACTTTTAAATTAAGCTTTTTTCGTAAAAATTCATATCTGGTTCGGTCCCTGCAAATAAGAAGCCAGTTTGGCTTTTTATATACTTCCGGCTGCAAAACCTGTTACTTCCAGCTCGAAAAAATAACAAATCAAGCTGGCTTTTTATTTTTGCCAGAAAAAATAATAAGCCTTTCCAGGTCAGTTTTTGTTTGTTTTTTACTTATGTTTTCAAAAGCTTTACAGGAATCGAAATGGGTTTCACGAGAGATCTTTTGGTATATTCCAGTAAATTCCACGATTATAATTTATCCCGGATTTTTTTGTTTAAATTTTCAAAATACTAGTTATTTTCAATCCCTGAAAAATTTCATTCCAACAGGTGTTGTTATATAATTTTCTAAACACAATCCTTTTTATATATTCCAGAATTCCAAATCGTTCGCAACTCCAAGATTTTAGCTTTGGATTCATCGATGTTTGTTACATGATTTTCAGTGTGACTTTGCTTTGATGAGAATAAATTTACGGGTTTAATTTTATCTCCAAGGCCTTCGATACTGTTGATCACTCACTGTTTTGAAAGAAACTTATAGATGATTTGCAATTTTCCTTTCAGGCTACGAAATTTGTCTATTCTTAACCTTCTAGCTATGTACAAATTGTGTTTTCAACACATTCCAAATTCTGTTGTATCTGGGGTTTCTCAGGGATCAATCCTTAGTCCACTACTCTTTTCGATGTTCATCAACGATATTTCCACTTGTCCCAAGCGCAGCTCTTTGCAGATGATGTGCAGGCGTATATCTGTAGGCCTAATGGTTTAATTTAGGATGGCGTTAGTTGCTGCAATGGAGATCTCGAGAGAATTCATCAATGAACCATCCCAAAATAATCTCGTCGTCAATTCAGTGATATCAAAGTCTTTGATTATTTACATGACTTCTATTTCCCTCCGATCACAAATATAAGGAAAGCCCCCACACTCTGTTTGTAATACGCCCAAATGCACATGGCTGTATTTTTAATAACAAAAAAAATATATATATATAAACCTAAGAAAGAGTCCCGTTCTAGCATGGACCACTTTAACTAGTTCTTAATAATAACTCAATTTCATTCGTTGAATCGGTTCGAAATCTTGGGGTAATTTTGAATAGGTCCTTGACGTGGAACCATCACATTGAGTTTATCATGCGTAGAATCTACGGCGGCCTTTACAACTATCGAGACCAAGTTAGATTTAGTGCGCACACAATTGGTTCCCTTAATAACATAAGCTTAATTCTGTTTGCTGGAGAATGCTTATGAGTGCATTTTATTCCATGATTAGGTATATATATATCATGTCTCACAGTCACAGCATGCTTCTTCCGATGTACTCTAAAATCTCACTTGCAGCTTCGACTGATTGCATATGTGGCTAAAATTTTCAAACTTGCACAACCTAAATACTTGTTCGATTTACTAACGGTTGCTCGGTCCCCCGGGACAACAAAGCTGTAAAATTCAAGTACCATTGCCATTATCATTACCAATACCAAATATTTAAGAATTGATAATTTCCAGTACTAATATTCCGGTATTGCAATTAAAATTTCACAGTCTTATTTCCGGAATTGCAAATAATACTTTGAAATACCGGAAAGTAATTGAATTTGCGTTTCCACTACAAAAATACTTAGAAATATCCAAAAGTATTTGGAAATTACTATATAATTCCTTTCAATTCTTTTCAAATACTTTCAATTACTTTTAATTATTTCTAAAACTTCAGTACTAAACATGATATTGTACTTAATTATGAAATGAACTACATCAATTGTCTTTTTAATTTTATTGTAAAAAACACTTTTTCCTGTTTTCGAGGTGCAATAAAATTAAGTAGGCTAGACAAGTACATTTGCTTTGAAAAAAAATCGAAGGCGAAGAGGTTAAAAATACACAACCAAACTCTAGGAAAATATTCATTATTTGCTATGTTTTTATATTTCAATTTGCAATTTCATAAAAAAAAAAATAGTTAAACTTAGTTAAATTCATTTTATTTTAATAGAAATGACACACCAAATAGTAATATATCATGTTTAGTACTAAAAATTTCGAAGTAATTAAAAGCAATTGAAAGTATGTGAAAAGAATTGAAGGGAATTATATAGTGAGCCCAAATACTTTTTAAGTACTTTTGGATATTTCCAAGCATTTTTGTGGATTCGCAATTTCAATTACTTTCCGGTATTTTAAAGTATTATTTGCAATTCCAATACAGGAGTATTAGTACTGGGAATTATCAAATTCTTAAATACTTGGAATTGTTACCTAACAGGTATTAAATTCATTAAATACTGAGCATTTTACAGCTCTGCCGGACAATATCAAGTTACGGAATTCATTGTCAACTTCAGTACGAAGATTGCTTATGTCAAGTACATTGACCACCTTCAATCGGAATGATTTTATTCACTACTCTTCCTAGAGTAATTCTACATTTTAATATATTTTTTCTCTTTCTTTCTTAGCTTTGTAATTTTGTATGTGTAGATATAAGTTTGAGTAACTAGTAAAAGATTTTTATTCTTTTTTACATTTTGTACTCTTTTAACTTGTACGTCACAAAGGAATTGATAATTTTTACAATGCCAATTGTTCGAATAAATTGAAAAATGAATTTGAAATGCTAAAATTGAAAAACAAAAAAAAGTAGGTACTAAAAATTAATAATCTAAAGCGAACGACCAAGGAACTACACAGATAGGTTGTACAACGTTTTTAAGAGATATGACATTAATAAAATACTTAAATGCAATAACAATGCAATGTCAATTATCTATGCTTCAAATATGAACCAAGAGAAAAACCAAGTAAGGTCGGTCAATAGGGAGAAACATGATTAAATCAACTTAAACCAAACGAGTGCAATCACTGAAGCCCACCTCCAACTTTTGAGTACATATCTTACTTAAATTTAGGAAAACTGCAAATCCAAATATGAAATACGGCATGATTGATTGATGCACCAACTTCAATCTGATACCTACTAGTGCTCAAAACACCCGCCTAGAGCGATAACTTTCTTAACCCACATAAATCTTACCAATAATCAAATTTATATTAGCACCGCTTCATATTATCATCCATTGAATCTTACTTCCGTGTATTGTAGTAAAATGATATGCACTGCAATTTAACAGGATTAATAATCATTAAGCCATTAAGTCTAGTCCATTTGAGATCACAATTAAGACGAGCAATACAATCCCCAATGCGAGACGAATAGGCCTACTTAAGTAAATCTTCACATCGTCAGAATACATATTGATCTTGGAATCTACAACAGTTAAGCGAACATAATTTGAATAGTAGTGGACCAAGCACAGAACTTTGCGGTACACGACAGAAAAAAGGCATCGCATTCAAGAAATAACCCTCGGTCTTAACTCGTTAATGGCGATCTGAAATAAATGTCTTTCTCAGATAAATTGCTGACATATAAAATTTTCATATGATTGCGAGCTTAGGGAGGAGAAGAATATGATCCAAATAAACTAAAAAGAGTCAGAAAAATCGAGTAGAATTAGAGTACAAAAATTATAATTATTCATGACGGTTATTATATCACTGAAAACCGTTAATACCACAAAACAATCACTGTCAGGAAGTGAACAGACCCAGTCTAGGATCTCTTTATAGATGACACCTTCGACAAAAATAAGAAAATACTTACAAGCCAGAAATTAATTGGTGATTTAGGTGATTGAGTTTAAGGAGCAGTATAACACTAATAAGACGGGGTGAATCACGTTTAATAGCATCAAACTTTACAGAAAAAAATTGCATAAATCAATTCCTCAAAACTTATTCCACGAAAATACAAGGAGTAAATAGAGTTAATTTGAAAAGTGTATAATTATCATGTAAGGTGGAATACCTATTAGTAGATGATATACTCAAGAAAAAAACTGAGATCATCTGCATCCAAGGTATAGGATTATCTCACAGTTCTAATAACTACCGTCATCGCTTATATACTTAGTTAGAAAATTTTTCTAAACACACTAAAATTCTTAATAATTGTAAGCTTAACCTATGCCATGAAATGCACTTACATCACAACAATATGTTCAACTCATAGCTTCAGATATTGTAAAATTAGTGTGCAAATCTTTCATGGTTGTGATCTAAATCAAAGTTACCTCTTTACCCAGTTTTATTGGACGTTCCATAACTATGATAAACGTTGTGCAATTGCTCCACAAATCAAATGAATTCCGCTCTAAATATAGCCACACTATAGCACAAGGAAATGCCAGAGACAGCATTTTAATTGAAGAGATTAATGAAGAGAGCACATTCATTGGCAGCTGCATGCTAGCAAAAAGATAGATAACTTTGCTCGCAAATCACCTCTATCATCATCATATGGAGTAGATATACCCTACACTATATGCTATTCCTCTATGTATATACTCGTAGATGGAGGTCCACTAATCATTTCATCAGCAAAACTAATTCTAATAACTCTGGTCGTGTCATCGATGACGTAGTCACGTGCTAACAGATAAAAATAGCTTTCAAGTGATTTCCGTCGTTCACACGTATACAGAAGAGAGAGAAGTGGCAAAAAGTCATGACTTATGTTCACAACATGTAAAAGTGTCAGGGGGAACAACCACGACCGACAACGTGTTATATGTATTTATGTAAAAAAGAATTCTTTGCACAACCATAAAGGAACATCCTTCCTATATTACCTGAGTCTACCTGAACTCTGAAAGTTCGTTCCAGTTTTTCAGTGGTGAAACTATTACGTATACGTTGGTGAAAGGTGAGACCTCCTGGCACAAAGAATCATATCAGTTGGAGGTCAATGGGAAGCATCAAACATTATACATACCTACATAAGTGTATATGCTGACGCCATTCAGCTCAGAATCGTATTATGAATGAATGAATGTGAGAAGAATCTTTCACGTTGCGTTGATGTACCAAAATGTCAATCGATTTCTTTATTATGGGCCTCAAAGCTTTTCAGTAAGCATTTAATGCCCCTTTTCACCTAAAGTCTGATTGTGATTTGTGTGAGAGTCCTAAAAGAACTGCGAACAATAAACCTAACAAAAAGGCATTTTGTCGGCAAATGTTGATTAATTTCACGGTCACTCGTTTTTCTAGTCCATTGCAGCCACAGTGGGTCATTTCGCTTCGAAAATTCGGGTTTAGTTCTTTTGTTGTCACCATGGGAAGGAATTAACTTTCTGGTGAAAGAAAAAAAAAACCGTCTTTCATTGATTTGGAAAGATGTGATCCTCTTTTATATAAAAAGAAGACTTCAAGATAATTTATTGATTGGGGGGACAAAGGTGGAATTAAGAAGTTTGTGTAACGTTATAAAAGAGAGATTCATTCGTGTCAGTAAACACCATCGAACTCTTAAGAGACTTGAGAACATAAGAAGCTAATTTAATGCAGAGCGAAAGAAAGGTGTGTGTGTGTGGTTTTTTTTTTTTTTTTTTTTTTTGTGTAGTGATAATCGTAAAATAATTGAGTACTAAACTGAAATTTAAAACCCAAATTTTGAACTTATTTGATTTTGTTTGTTTGTTTTGAATTAGCTGAAAATTGGTTGGTTGATTTAGGAGTGGTAAACTGAGACTAGCGAGCTAAGGATGGAATTAGCATTTTAGAAGTGTTGTTTTGATGTCCCACCTTTATATGACCCATAATACTTACAGAATTGTATTTCGCTACCCGAGTTGTTATGTGCCCAATACGCCGAGATAATATTTTTGAATTTGTTCAATATTCCTGAAAGGAGAATGCCCACTTTTCATACAACTTTAGGCCCGACACCTCCAGACATGAGAGATATCTTAAACGATGCATTATGAAACTGAAATAATGTTTATTTCTATCGAGCGGGGGAAAGCTGCTTGAGCGACTTTCTTAGGTGAAAAAGTGGACTTTTCTACTTCTCGTGATTGTGCGGAACTAGTGAGTCATGGAAAATGATTTCCTATGATAAAAATATTCACTACAGAGTACTAATGGCCATGGAACAGAAAACTGCAAAATTATATGCAAAATGTATTAGTGTATGTGACCCAAGTGCATGAAAATGGATCTTCCGCCGGCAAAAACGTCCCGAGATAGTTTTCTTAAATGGAAAAAAGTACACCACCCCCGATAGTGCTCGGCGAGAACTTTAATTTTATATGCCATATGGGGGCTCCTATCCGCACCCTAAAAGTATGCAGAGAAAAGTTTTCTTCTATGAATGATAGCTGGTAATGAGATGAGGCGAACAATCGAAACCGTTTTCCGATCGGACATAACCCTACCGAGTTAGAGCCGATCTAAGATGCGAAAAATCTAGTACCTCAGTTCGAATAAAAAAGAGGGAAATACTAAAAATTAAGTACGGGGATGACTATACCATAAATAGCTATTTAAGCGTCCGAGTATAGGAGTGTGGGTACTCAAACTTCTTGTCGGAACCTAAGGAATTCGATTTTATACTAGATTTTCCAAAATGTACTAGATCAAATGTATCAGTTCACAGAAATATCTTGAAAAATTGAAAGTTGGAAGGATTCACACAACTTCGACTATGAGCGATAGCTCTGCCCTTCGTAATTGGAAATGTATATATAACATTGTGGCTTGGTTTGATTGCCAGCATAAGTCCCACTTGCCTAATGACCAGAGCAATAACTCAACTGAACAAGGTAATAGCTTGGTGCTCACTATTACTGAACACTCCTTTCGCAAATCAAATATGTATAAAAATATCTTGGAACTGTACAAGGCAAGCAAAAATAGTTGGAAGCCCATTCTTAAATTGATAATACTTTAACTGCGACCACTTCTCATCCCTCCTACTTAAAATACGCCAGTCTCATTGTGCAGGTTTAGGAATCCACGGAGCAGTCTATTCACTAACTCACTATAGGGTCCTGCGCTGTAGTTTACCAAAGGTTTCCATTCTGCCTTTAGTTATCACCAAATATTCACAGAAAACATGTAAGGCAGTCTTATCTTTCTCCAGATACAGTCTGCTAGTAGGATCATACTCCAAGCCTATAGTGACAAGGTGCTTCCTCAGTGTACAATGGCCTTTAATCAGACCAGTTAAGAGTTTAACATAGACGGAGTCCACATGAAAGGCTTAGCATGGTTCTGTTCCACTATACACCTACAATACACATTGTGGCCGTCTGAATACGCGTTTGCGAATAGACTCCTTTGCCGTACACAAGGGCAATCCACATATCGGGTCTGAACCGATCAGGGGTGTAGCTGAACCTTGTCCAGCAAGTTCATCACCCTCTTCGCTAGCTCAATTAAATATACTCAGTTTGACTGACTGATTCTCAAACGACAAACTTTGAATCCTCTAGAAATTAGATTTACCACATGCTTCGATGTAATGACTTCAACACTGCAACGTAGACCTTAGACTAGAATCAAAAAATTTTATCGATACTTCTGGCGGAAAAAAAACTAATGAACTCCTACTCTTCTTTAGGAAAACAGAGCTGAAAATGTTTACACGAGGTCTTCTCAACCCATTGCCCCTTGAAGTATCATCTAAACAAGATATGTTTGGCTCAGACTTCATCCTGCCGCTATTGTCAGAATGCTCATGAAACGTTGGAGCATCTCATCTACAATTGCGGTGCATTGGCCAGGCGGAGATTACTCCACTTTGAACATGCTTCTCCTCCACCAAACTGCGTGTGAAACCTCAATCACACAATGGTTTTAGATTTTATTAACAATGTAAACCTAAACAGGCAGTGCCGGATCTAGAAAACTTTTGAAGGGGGGCAAAGACGTTAGTTACCGCCCCCTCTAACAACGATCTTTATTTGGGACAAATTTTATTACAGTTCCAGGGTATACTAGGCATTATATGTATATGATAGATGACCTATTTATAGATACTGCATACCCTCGATCTATGTAGAATCAGAATTGTTAAAAACAATTTGAATTTGAAATAAATGATTGTTAAATAAAAAGAATTTGAAATTCAAACGAAAAGTAAGATCCATTATAGATGTTAAATGTCGTTTGAATGTCAAACTGTTTTAAAATAAAAAGAAAGTAAAAAATCGTATCATTACAAATACAGTTTATTTTATACCAGAGACAGACTTGCAATTTTCATATTTATATATAATGCAATTATGTGAATTGCAATATAAAATTTCAGACACACACTTGCATTATACGATACTAAGACTTGCAATTTTCATATTTATATATAATGCAATTATGTGAATTGCAATATAAAATTTCAGAGACACACTTGCATTTTACGATACTAAGAATTTAATTAGAGAGCTTACATTTGATTTATCACTAAATATGTCATTTGACTTAAGAAAGTTCCGCGCATGTACAAAACGCGAGCAAATCGTCTATTTGAAAAATAAAAACGAAATAGACACTTCAATTTTATAAGTGTCAAATATTAAATGTCAGAAAAAGCTGTATAAGTATTAAATTCGGTTCTAAAAGGTTCGTGTATTAAATGATTATGGTTTATAACTAGGGTCATATTGCAATAAACTCGTATACCGCGTACTTTTTTTGCAATTTCAATATTGAGGTCCAATGTACTAACTACTGAATGTACACCGAGCTGCTTCTCAGTATATAGAGACAGACTTGCGGTTGAGCGCAAAATACAATATTGAAATTGCAAGTCTGTCTCCGCTATTATTAACATAAGGATAACAAATTAAAAATTTAAATTATGTTAGATATTAGTTTTTTATTTTTGCCGCTTTTCAATATGAATTTTCTCGGCTAAAACTACTAAAATTTGAGACAGTTTCAAAAAAAATCTGGGTAGGAATTCTGGCAAACTGCCGTTCAGGTTGAATGGATTTATCCGTTTTTTTACTCAAATTCAAAGGCTTTAACTTCGGCTGGCATAATAATAATTTTCTGGTAACTTTCTTCTTGTGCCTACTGTCTTATAATCTGTCTACATTCGAGGTAGGATTGATGGATGATGGGGAACAAAGGGTTGCCAACCACATTTGTACAATTTTTGAATTAATTTCATATGAGACAAAGGTACAATTTGAGAATTTAGCGGGATTTTTAGTAGGCTTACACACTTGATTTTAATAGACAGTAAGCTGCTTGACTGTATAAGCATAAACACAATTGAAAGTATGATATCAGCAAAGCAGCTTTTAGATTCCGGAAAGAAGACTGAAGTGTTAAGTATGGTCTGAAAAATTTTTCCAATTCTTGTAATTAGATTTTTTCTCGTTTATCTATGGGTTCAGAAGTCCGTCGTATTGCCGCCCCCTTAATTTTAGCGCCCGGGGCAAGTGCACCCGAGTACCCCCCCATAGATCCGGCAATGTAAACAGGGAGTACATAAATTGAACGGAGACTCACCCCCCTTCACAAATGTAAAATCTAGACTAGAACCAATTAGTATCGCTTAATACAGAGAAACCCAGAAACTCTTATAGCCGAGACCATTTTAATTGAAATCAAATAAACTTGCAGTGAACAAAAGAGTGTGAAATGAAACAGGATCCAATGGAGTGCTATCATTCCCGCCCTATTTTCGAAGGATTAAAGGGGGCATTACATCAATAATTTCTTGTTTTCAACGAACATGAAAGCTGGACTAGTTGCTGGTATGATGAACATGTATGTGTCGCAACCTCCAAGGATACCAAGTCAATACGTTTACACAAAATTTCATCTGGAATTTTCTGGAAGGAGCAATAATTACGTCTCGTTTGATATTGCTTTGTGGAGATAACCCTAGCTTTGATAAAATCAAAAGTTTCTCATAATAATTACCGTCAGTTTCATTCCTAGTACAGGTATCATTCCCATTATGGCGCTTTTGTGTACCTATAAGCACAATATTAAAAACGACACGTATCTAACTAAACCTAAATTCCTTCTAATAAATCATAAAAAAAAAGTAACAAAAAAATGTTTCAACATAATCCAAAACGAGCAATTAAAATCGTTTTTATTTCTCTACTGCTACCCAGTTAAGTAGACAATATAAATAAAAGATGACATTACTGTCCCATGTTAAAAGAGCTACGGCTGCGGAGGACCGCTCTTAAATTAATTAACAATCTAATTACATTCCACTTTTCGTCTGAAATTCCATTTATAATTAAAAACACCAATTACAGTTAATTGGAATTACAGCTGATTAATAATGTTTTTGCAGAGATGCTGCCAACTGTGTATTAGCCATAGATAGATAACATTACCGCGACGTGTTGCTCTCATTTTTGGTACAAGCTTTAATAACACTTTTATCTGGATGATGATCATCATCACATCATAAATTTAATAATAAAATTATGAAACCCTTTCATTTACAAAACACACAGTACAAACAGAAGGAGAGTTGAGGAACATCTGCGTCAAATTAAGTGATCATACTTAGCATGGACCGGGCACTGATGGGCATACATACATATATATGTAAGAAGCGCACGCATGCGTAATCAGATAAATTAATGCGCACACTTAGTCTATAGTGCGCTTAGTAATTATAATTAAGTTTATTATTTGATATACGATGCACGAATAATGTGAGGCGACGATTTTCTTTTCAGTTTATATTATAAAAGGAGAGACTTGGGGGTGCATTTTTATGTGCGATAAGTATTTGATGTGTTTACAAAAAGGCGGACGGAATTTTTTATTTTTATTTTATTATTCTCCGGATACGGTACACATACATACATACATACATGAGCATCAATCGAAACAATAAACATTATGAAAACATTGAAGACAGAGCAGTTTTGAGATAGACGCATAAGCTTAAGAATGCAATTCACTGATGGCAGGAGTTATCTGATTGTTTTTTATGATTTTGGTTTACACGTGCAGTTTTTTTAGTGTATGACTAATTTAGTTTGCTGTGATGACATAAATACTATATACAGCTCGGATATAAACAGTGCAATTTATCGGTAATTCTTGACACAGGTATAGGTAATATGTTCTACAATGTATGAATGTTTACGTATTTCGAAATAATTACAGTGTTCATAAATCTGTCATCTGACTTTGTTATCTCGTGTATAAATCATTACAATGTTTTATGTTATCTATAGAGTGAAGCAAAGAAGTCATCATTGAGAATAGCAGAATACCTAAGCAGTTGTGTTTGGAATTATTATGGAAAGCATTTGGATTCTAGGTTATGGGCAAATGTAGAATATGTCTTCGCCAGAAGGTAGCATAACTATCATTGAGCTAAGAATTGCCGATATGTATACATAAAATTTCTGAAATTATTATTATTATTATCGAAACTTCGATATATCTAGAGAGGGGGAAAAAATATTGTCGAGTAAATTTTACGGGAAATGGAAACATACAAACTTGAAAAATGTCGAAAGCCAGATATGTAGACTAAGATTTTTTGTTTGTTCTTTTTTCACATTAAAATTTTGATCTTACAATATAAAACTGGGTGTTCTGCACACCATCAATCTTAATATTTTACAAATCACCTTATAAAACGATACACCCTGTGATTTGATTTGAAATTGTTTGATTATCGGCTTTGGGTTTTTATCTTTTTTGAAATTATGTCTCAGCAAATTCAAAATTTCAAAATTTTAATTCAGTTTGTTTCATTTAAATATTATTTCTTTCAAAAAATAGGTTTTCATATCGAATTTCAGGAGATTAAAGTAAAAAGCGGGATATGTAGAAAGAGATGAGAGGTTGCCATTTAGGGTACTTTCCATCACCATTCAGTAACTACCTTCTTATTATAATATAATTCCTAAAAAACAAATAGTTATAAACAAGCTGACTCATTACACTCTGGTAGCCAAAGACTTCCGTAGGAAGAGGAATTCAAAATTATTACTGATATTTCGGGGTTAAAGGTTTTACTTTTTTTTTTTTTTGTAGGGTACTACAACCCTGTATGAAATTTTGATATCTTAATCGGAAGAAAGAAAGAATATTATGGATGTACCAAAATAGATGTGAAATGTAATAAGTGGGGTGTCTCAAGTGCTTGAAAATGGGCTTTTCGGCAGGAAAAACTTCCCGAGACCTTTCATTTGATATGCAACATACGGTATTGGAGCCCCCCCCCCACGCCGGTGGTTCCTAACCCCACCCTAAAAGTATATAGAGAAAAGTTTTCTTCTACGAATGGTAGCTGGTAATGAGCTGAGGCGAACAGTAAAAACCGTTTTCCGATCGGACATAACCCTACCGAGTTAGAGCCGATCTAAGGTGCGAAAAATCTAGTACCTCAGTACGAATAAATAACCGGCCAAGTGCGAGTCGGACTCGCGCACGAAGGGTTCCATACCATCGTACTAAATTTAACACTATGTACTTTTTATACTTTTTCAAATGACAGTAGGCGTCATGTGAAAAAAAATGCCTACTTATGATAATAATAATGAATGAGAATAAAACGAGGAAAAAATCATGTTTCTGGTATGTGGGCCCCCTTTAATTTTTAATTTTATTTTCTTTTTATTATTTGTTGTTATAGCGGCAATAGAAATACACAGTCTGTGAAAATTTCAACTGTCTACCTATTACGGTTCATGGGATACAACCTGGTGACGGACGGACGGACAGCGAAGCTTAGTAATAGCGTTTCCGTTGTTACCCTTTGGGTACGTAACCCTAAAAAGAGGGAATTACTAAAAAAGTTAGTATGAGGATGGTTATTTGAGCTTGTAGATTTTCCATAATGTACTAGATTAAACTTTGACCCCCCCCCTCCCGCCCCCGCTTAATTGCTTAATTGGAATAAACCATAATATTAATAAAATATGTTCAGAGTATCATAATGCATCTCTTAAGACAGCTCTCATGTCTGTTGATGTCGGACCTAAAGTGGGCATTCCGCTTTTTACCTGTTTTGTCTTTTTTTTTTATTTGAGGTTAAAGTCTTAGGGACAGCTATCGCGATCTATTAACTCTTTTGCTGATTCAGAAATTTCCTAGCAAAGAATAAGTTTAAGAGAGGCACCTAGTATCCAACGATTGTGACGGTAGCGTTGAACTAAGCGCGATCCTATGATACTCAAATTCAATGCTTTCATTTAGGCTGCTCAGCTGTCATGTGAAACATTTTTATGAGTTCCAATTAGTAACCTTGCTGTATTATTTATATCTAGAGCGTCAGGTGGACAGACTGTCCAGAAGTGTAGTAAATGTACGATTCTTGTACACTATAAAAAATATTAGGACTATTCCCTTTGGGGGGCAAAAATTTCCTACATTTGAGGGAGAAAAACCTACCTACATTTTAGGGATAAAAAGCTAATCTTATTTTTCCAAGGTGGAGCTTTCCCTAATCTTATCGACAAATGCCCAACTTGTGTGGCACAAATTGTTGCCACTCACTTTAGGTAATTATTTTTTACTGTATATGTTAAGCGATGATGTGTATAGCCGGGCTCCAACCGTAAGGTTTTGTGCCAGTGGTATTGGGAGTTTATTGATAATCACACTGATGTACCATCCCAGGATTCGTAGCTTCGACCGCCAACCTATAGACGTCAATCCATAAAAATCTGCGAAAACAAGCAAACGATTCTCCAACATGGTGCGCTTTTCCAACTATAGCTCCATCATTATGATCGATATTGCGAGCCTAGGAAAGGAACATTATTAACATGGCTGCTAACTTCCACACTCAGGATGATTTGCGCTAGGTGGATTCTATATCCATAATTTGTTTTTGTTTAATTTTCCCCTTGTTTCCCCGTGTACTGTAGTTACCATGTTCATTTCCATCTTTTTACACATTTCTTTAATATTGTCATGATTTTTTTAGAAAATTTCACTTGAAATTGAAATTGAGTGTTTGCTATAACTCAATCTATCAGACCATTCCGGCAACATTGGAATGATATGTGGAATGCGAATTCTCCATTTTTAAATTCCCCAACGTTGTTTGTTCTGCTTCCTCTTCTGCCTCCTTCCTGCTCCCGAGCGTTAAGGGCCGTATGCCAAAGCCAAGAAATTCCTGTTCCTATACAAAAACTATGTAAAACAAAAAGGACGTAGAATACTCAGGGATTTTTTTTTCTTTGCCGATTTCTTAAAGCAGCACTTATGCTACAGAGAAAATTTTAACAGAAAAATTCTAGTTCTAGATTGACAAAAAGATGTCGTTCATTTTCGATATGACAATATTCCTTGGAGAAATAAGTGCCAATACACGTATTTGCTTGCAACATATAATTAAAGGAAGCGCAATAAGTCTGAAAAATTGCGGCATTTCCCAATATGCGGTAGAATTCTTTTTATGTATTCGTTATGTTCATGGAAGTAGTAAATCTGAATAATCTTGAAGGGGGGAGGCTTGGCATAATTATTTAAAATAAAACAAATCTGTGAAGTGTTACTAACACATTGAACAACAACAACAAAAGTTGGGGACAGAAAAACGTAATCAAAGAAATATTTTGGCCACTAATCTTCATATTTTTCTTTCTCTTCCCTTTTTCACTTCTTTTTCACATATTTGCGGAAAAAATACTTTCTAGATGAATTTCCGGACTTCAACCTGCCTGAAAAACGTTGTTCCGGGATTATTTCGGCAATTATTCAAACAGCACCTCACAGCACAATTTATTATTGAAATTTTCACACGTTTATGAAATTAACTCCAGAACTTAATTACTAAATTTTCAATACAAATATTTTTATTTAAAATTAACACAATTAACGGAACAATTTATTGTTTTTTAATTAAATAACACACAAAATACAAAACCCGGCATAAAATCACGAATCTGACGTTTAATTCGAATTGACATTAGCAAGTTAAGCTAAATTAAATTTCTTTTGACTTTCCACCCCTTTGGCCAAGAATTGTAATTCTTTCACACCGATAGGGTTTTTACACGATATTTTGCTTCCTTTTGTTATATATGTTCTACTAAGGGTAAATCACAATTCGATTCGAGTGCGTGACAGGTGCTATTTACCTGTACTTTTTGTGTGTTTGTGTGTTTAGGGAGTCCGACAATTGCAGAATTCATCGTGGGAGCACCTTTAACAACTTTTTATTAGCCTGGATTATGGATGTCAGGCGTAATTTTCATGGAAAATGCACTGCAAGTGGTGAGTACCAATTACCTGTCATTACAAGAATCTGCTTGTTTTTATTTTTCTATTTATAAGAAAATTATTTAATTAAAGAACGATCTACATATCAGTTTTTTTTTTGCATTAATTTTGCTACTAGTATTTTTGTTGTATTTTATACAGTTCGGTGTGTTGCATGCTTCATGTTGCTGATGTAAACTGGTTTTTCATATAAAAATAATTTGTTTTGTATATTAACTGTTTCTTTAATTGATTTGAATGAATTTTATTAAATTAACTCCTGTTTTCCGTCTACTGGCCCGTCTACTGGCTGACCTATGGAGCAGGCATGTACATATGAGTTGCTGGATGGTAGTCAAAGCAACTTCCCAAGGTAAGAAATAATGTTTTGTCACTGGTATTAATATATTTTCTTTTCTTTTATTAATGCTTGTCTTTTTTCCTTTTGTTAGGACTGCTGAATTGCGGGATATAGAAGGTGCCTTTAGTGCCTAAGTTCACTGAAGAAACGGCAGCAAAACATGGAGTGAACCAGTCCCTAAAACACTGAATCACACACATGTTGAACAATAGAACTGTCTTTGCCGAATAGTGAAAAGACTTCAGAGAGGCATCCCTAAAGGCGGTATTTTATCACCTTTGTTGTGGGTGCTCATTATGGATCATCTCTTCCTAACACTAACCCAGATGGGGTACAAAGCAGTGCGCTACTCCGACGACCTGGTGATCTTGGACACCGATAGCTATGAGTCTGAACTCTACACCAGTTCGCAGAACGCGATCCGACTTAGATACTGATTAGGACATTGCATTAATCCACTGAAAACAGATTTATGCCTCTTTACTAAGAAAAGGAACACTCTCAGATTGAGCCTGCCCCTATTGGCCCCACACGTTTGGAACTGAAGGACAAGGTAAAATACCTAGGTATCATATTAGATTATTAAACTGGAAACCACACCATGAGGATAGAATAAATAACGTACTTTGAGCGTTCGCGATGTGCCGCAGACCAATAGGGAAAAAGTGGGGACTTAGAGGACGGATGATCCTATGGATCTACACTAGCGTCATCTGACCCATACTAATGTACAGTTCTGTGGTGTAGTAGAAGGCAATATTTGGTCAATCATCGCAAGATATTGCAGAGGATTCAAAAATTGTGTCTCCTTAGTGTAAGCGGCGCTCTGGAGTTAACCAGCTCGAGCGCTCTTGAGGTTACCCTCAACATACACCCCATGCATATACATGTGAAGAAGGGCGCATAAATCGCAGTACTGAGGCTGCATCTGAATCGGAGCTGAATTCACACATGGATTTATCTTTGGATTCGTGCAGTCCATCATACCTAACATAGACAGAGACAGCGATCATCTCCTCGAGACTGTGCTGACGAGCAACTTTAAATCGAGTATTCCAGAAAGGGCAGAATGGAAATCACATTCCGTGATTCAACCATTAACAAACCCTATCATATATACAGACGGCTCCAAATCGGAGGAGAACACCGGAGCAGGTGTCCTTTGCGAGGAGCCTCATATGGAAATTGCAATACACCTTGAAATCTATATAACGGTTTTCCAGGCGGAAGTCAAGTACATCCGTGAAGCGTTGAACTCAGATACTGAAAACAAGGAGATTACAATCTGCTTGGACAGCCAAGCAGCTGTCAAGGCTTTGTCAAAACCTTTTACAACCTCCAAACTTGTATTGGAATGAAAAACCATCCTGAATTCATTTTATCGGAAAAATTTGGTACTGGTGCTTTGGATGCCAGGTCACAGAGATATTAGCAGGAATTAAAAGGAGGACGAACTTGCTCGTCTTGGTGCAACCTCGGAGGCAACCTCCTCCAAAATTGGCATCGCACCAAAACACCTTGCCTCTACTGTTAGGCTTGGGTCGACTACCAACACTGGCGCCTTTGGTTGGATGACCCTTCAGGTAGAGCCACAAAGGAGCTGTGGGGCTTACCTAACCCAAATGAAATGAAAAAAAACTACTTGAACTAAGCAAGCCCACCCTGTGAACTCTAGTGTCAATTCACACTGGGCACTCTCTGCTCAGGAGTCACCTGCATAAGATGGGGCTTGTGAGGTGAGAAATCCGAAACGGTGACTCATTTTCTTTGTCACTGTCCGGCTCTCTCAGGAAAACGTTACAGATTCCTTGGCTCACACCTCTTGGAAGAATTGCATGAAGCCGGAAAAGAGTGTTGGGGCCAAATTGGAATTTTGTTGTAGCATCCGATTGGGACTTATAAGCAATTGCACATAAGTCTAGAGGGTGAACAATGGACCTTATTATGGTCTACGTTCCTGGGACCCATTTCTAATCCCAATATCGTTGCAATCCATCCAATAATCCATTGTTGAAATGCAGTATATTTCGAGGGAGGAACTGGCTGCCGCAACATTTTTAAACTAAGTATCACTACCAGATAAAAAAAAACCATGTAGCAACACCAAAATACGGAGCGAGTGATACAATCTCCAACTGAAAATTATTGCAGCACATGATCTGTTCCTCTGCAACAAAAAGCAATAACCGAAAATGAGGTCTTTCTTTCATAAAAAGTAATAAAAGTAATAACCATATCCGGTACTTGTGGTTTCATCAACTTCAGCAAGAAGTTCGAAATGGGGAAAACAATTAAAACTAATTTCTACTACATGATAGCAAATAGGTTTCTTATACACATTAGTGTCATCATTAATATTTTCCACCTATACAATAGACAATTAATACAAACATAGTGTGTATGCGTGTGGGCTTTTCTTTTTCAGTTACTTAATTAATGTTCACCTTAAATAGCCCTTTTCCACCGTGTGGACGCAATTAGAAAAAAAAAAAACACTGAGAAAATTCTCAGCACATCATAAGATTCTTGCGTTTCTATCGAATTTATGTGACTTCTTATATAACATTTCTCGTTCACTGTATAGATTAGATAGCATTACGCTTCCGAGTGAACCTCTTTTATTTTTTTTTTTGTTCTTCTCTCTGAAAACAATTATTTTACGGACGATAAAGCTGATAGCAATCATCAAATTTCCCTAATTATACTCAGGTTCCGGTAACTGACCAGAGCTATTGGCCCTTCTTATTGTAAAATTACTCGACCATAGTCAAATGCCTTTTGTCTATCGTTTTAACTCTGTCTATCAAGTCTTGAGAGAATAGATTCAACACAACTTGAATACATGCAATAGGAGCAAGAACCACAACAAAAAATAATAAAAAAACAAAAAAAAAACTTAATAGAGTTGTAAAATTGTGGTGGCAGGTTAAAAGCATCATTTTCAGGTGATAGGGAAGTGCACAAAAACCAGTTCCTCGTCAAAAACTAAATGCCAAGAAATTAGGACTCTTATCATTTCGCCATTAACATCAATTTTTTTTTTTATTTTTATTTTTAGTTAATGGAAGGAACTCTACATAAAACTGAAACGAGAACTCTTGGCATTTGGCAGTTTTATTACTGTTTTTCTCTCCTAGATATGCCAATAAAATCTACCCACATCTCCCACCGCACCACATCATTTATGTATGTAGATCAGGTTATCTCGCGACGTGCATACTCGTCATGTTATGAGTTTTACGATCGTTGCCAATCCTAATAAAAAAAAAGTGAAAATTACCTTTATAGACGACGCGAAGCATCGACACAATCCGGTGTTATTAGTGTAGTTTTATAGCTCTAATGATTGTCATCTGAAGTATATAAATATGCGCAGAAGATCTGTGTCTGTGCAACTTTACTTTTAGAGTTTCACTCTAAGCTCTCTGCTGTTGCCCCTACTGCTCGATCGACTTAATTTTGGAATTTGTCAAGTGTTAAAATGCCCGCTGTGTTGGCTATGTTTTGTTATCATTTGCATAATTTTTGATTATAGGATTTCTTCGAACCGCGCTTCTGTTCGTTGCTTGCTGGTAAAAAAATAAAAAAACTGGCTCAATTTGGTTGATCTCAATATTTTAGAACCACCCAAGATTGGTGGATTCATTTTTTTGTTTTCTCAGTTCATTGGCCAACAATTTTATTCAATTTTTAATTTAGTTTTTCTCATTTTGTTTTATTTTGTTTTATTTTATATTAAAAGTTTTAAAAATAAATTAATGCAGAATGTATGTATGTTTGGGGTTATTGTCCTGTTGGAATTCGAACTGTAGTAATTCAATTTAATTTTTTTTATACTGTAGATGAAATCATGGGGTATACTAATTTCGTCATTCCGTTTGTAACACAGAGAATTAATACTATTAAAAGTTATTTTGATTAGAGTGCTGAAGCTTTAAAAAAAACAACAACAAAAAGTATATATGTATAAACTCGAAAATCGGACAAATCTGGCAACTCCTTCATGGGGTTGCCATACAAAAATATCGCTTTTCACTATATATTTGGACAGTTCCTAATAACGCACCAACATAGAGAGCTGAAAGTTAATACGCGACTTTTTTATAAAAATAGTAAATATAGTTTCAAAAATGGGGAACCCGTTCTTGGTGTTGCCATATACAAATTTAAGGTTTTTACGTATACATACTGTGAACACACGTCTTTGTTGTACTAAAAGCTTCTTCCGAATACGAAATTCTATGAAATTGGTTATAATGATTTTTACTGTCCGATGAATCGTTCTAGATTCGAAAAATCAAACAGATGGGTGACCACCTGTACGAAATTACATACGGGGCAATCATGTAGGGTATTACTTATAATTGGTCTTTGACCAATTCTAGCTTTTTATACCCTAGATGAAATCTATAGAGTGTTTGTCATTCCTTTTGTAACACCTCGAAATAATGATGGTAGAGCAACATGGATTGGACACTCACGCCTAATATTAAAAGTTATTTTGATTTTTGCATGTCCGTCCGTCTGTCCGTCTGTCTGCCTGTGGGCACGATAACTCGAGAGCGCGTATACCTAGAGAGCTGAAATTTTGTACACGTACTTTTAAAAAAAAAGGACAATTAAGTTCGAAAATGAAACAAATCGGGCAACTCCTTCGTGGGGTTGCCATACAAAACTTTCGTTTTCCTCTGTATAATTGGACACTGCCTGAGAACGCATCGATACAGATAGCTGAAATTTGGTATATGGTGTTTTCATTGTACTAGCAAATAAAATTTCAAAAATGGACTAAATCGGGCAACTCCTTCTTGGTGTTGCCACATAAAAATTTAGGTTTTTGACGTATACTGTGAAAACGATCAGTCCAAAACATTTTTATTGTACTTCAGAATACGAAATCCTATAAAATTGGTTATAATCATTTTTTTCTGTCCAACAAACCGTTCTAGAAATATATACGAAAAATCACTTCAAAAATCAAACTTGCACAGATGGGTGACCGCCTGTACGAAATTACATACAGGGTCTTGGTCTTTGACCAATTCTAGTAAGGTTTAACTAGCTTCAGTAAAATTTTAAAGCAAAGGTCATCCATACGAACATTATTCTTCAAATCATCTGTGTTACTGCTTTTTATCTTTTTCACGAGCCTCATATGCGAATATTTCTCGCATTCTAAAAGCCAGTTTTTCACCCAAAATATTTCCATAATTTTTGTCAGTTTTTTTGTTGTAATAAAAATAATATAATAAACAAAAATCACAACTTGTTTTCCCTTGCAACATCCATTTTATCACTTTGAAAATGAAGTTGGACTGTCAGGCGAGCTGATGATGTGTGGCGAAATTGCAGCTTGCCTTCAGGCCATGGCCTAACAGACATGGCGTGCAGTTTTGAACTCTGTCGATTAAACTGAATGATGTGTGGCCTACATCAATTCTCATCTGAAATCCAGATCTAATAATACACGGACTGCAGGCGGACTGTAAGTGAATGGGTACCATAAGTTGCAACTCACAACACTATCAAAATTTTTGTGGATCGAAAGTGTACTTAGTTGGGGTTTGCGCTTGGAAAACTTTGCTGTCTTTGATATTACAAAAAAAAACAAACAAAAAAACAAATATTTAGAAGTTTTTTTATAATTAACGCATAATTTAATTCTTGTCTTTTTTTTACTTTTCACCTCTTTTTTTTTGTTTTTTGCAAAAAACTCTTTAACACAACTTTTTTTTTTTATAAAAACTGTAGACTCTTCTCTTTTATTTGACCTATTACACCCTATATGTGTTAACTGTAGCCGTTAAACAGTTATTAACTAATAACCTATTCAGGTCATACCGAAATTAGAAGATATTTTTTTTAAAAGAAGTGTTTTCAGTCACTAAGGGAACCAATTATCTTTGAGAATAGGTTTGAGAATACCTTGGAAAATAGGTTTAGAGGTAATAACTCCTTAACGGGTGCAAATAGTACATGGACGTAATAGGTCAAATTAAAGAGAAGAGTCTAGAATTTACAGTTTTCATAAAACAAAATTATGTTAATGGCCTTTTTGCAAAAATAATAGAGGTCAAAGTAAAAAAAAAAAGGTAAGAGAACGAAATTTTTAGTTTAGACCAGAATAACTCCTGACGGGAGAGGAGTACGCCGCTAATTGAGAAGTCGTTAGAAGAACCACGAAGTTCTGGATAAAATGAACTCTTAATAGTATTAGTACTCCTGTACTTTTTTAAATATAGGGCGTTTTGTGAAAGACTAGCATAATTTCTTAATCAGCCCTTATCTCCCAAATGGTTGATGTGGACCCCCCCCCCCCACTCACCGGCATACAACTTTTTGTTTGCCTATGTGAGTACTAGGTCACCCCGAATATATTAAAAGCTGGTTTTCAATTCTTTCGTTAAACTTTGCTGTTTAGATCAACTTATGTTCGCCTTGCGCTCATATCGACTACAGTACAAAATCTTGTCATTGTCATCCTCTTGTGGTGAACATCTTTCAGTAATTTGTTGATCCATCTACCTTGAAGACATCCTTTTGTATTGGAGATTGACTTTTGATTTCCGAAAACTATATGCAGAAAATGTTATGTCTTTTATCTATATTTTCAGTGCCACACCGAATACTCCTATTTATTCGTTGTGTTGCGTTCTCTGTGCGTTTAGCGCTCCCGATAATTTATAGGAAGTTTGCGGTCACATCTATGACATCCATTATTGGAAAACAATTAAAAATCCGTTTCGCTTTAAACGTATACGCTAAAATCTTTAGATTCACCTGATTTGAATGGCGAATATTTTTTACGTTGATGACCGCTTTTCTGTTGGTGATACTCATCGTTCTAAGCAACATGTGCTTTAAAAACATTTCAAGGATTTTTTTTTATATTTTCATAACGACGCTTGATAAGGAACCAAGATTGTGTCATTATAAAACATTCTGAACTGTATCGGAGGTAATTTTCTGAACATACTTATCATGCTTATCAGTATATAGGTAATGCTCACTCTACCATCAATATATGCATGTATGTACATATTTCCTTATTTTGTGAGCCTAAAGATCTTTGGAGCGTCAAGCTTCAAGCCAAAATGTCCTAAATTGACGTGATATATTTTAAATAGTCGCCATGTTGCGATTGTAGTCAAAAATCTTCGTAGTTTCAATATACTCGTATACATTTATAATTTCGATTAAATTTAGATATTTTAACTGCATTCTGAGTTGCAGTATGTAAGTATCTCATTACGGTGCATATTCCTCATGACGACCTCATCTCACTCAAAATTCAATTGTTTTCGATCAAATGCTTTGTGAATTCCGCTCGAAACTTAGGACTTATATTCAATAGAACGCTATCGTGGAATGATCATGTTGACAGTACATTACGAAAGTTATATGGTGGTCTTCGTGCACTATGGGCATCTAGTGCCTCTATACCACTACCCACACGTTTAATGCTTGCCCGATCAATGCTTATTCCAGTAATTACATACGCATGTGAAGTGTTTAGCGAACTTGATTCGCAATCGTCATATAAGCTTAATATTGCTTTCAATTCAATTGTAAGATATGTCTACAGCCTCCGCAGATATGACCACATCTCACAGTTTGTTTCGTCCATCTTTGGTTGTAATTTCGCGCTATATTTAAAATTTCGTTGTATTTTGTTCTTGGCTAAAATTATTAAATACCGTGAACCTAAATATTTGCATGACTGCTTGCAATATTGCAGATCCAATAGAACAATTGCACTTATTATACCGCGATCCACCTCACTAACTACCAAGCGCCAATTCTTCGTCTTCACCATTAGACTTTGGAATAGTCTTCCAATTGCTCTAAGAAATTCTTTGGGAGCTCGCACACTCAACAGTTTTAAACACTTACTTTTCCTTTATCTTAACTCATGAAATGCTTATGTACTTATACAGCTAATATTACTATTTCTTTTTTTCTTTTTTCTTTACTTTCCTTATCTTATTAGTTTTCACTTATATCTTATTTTATTTTTTACTTTTTTGGATTATTTCATATTTGCTGCTTAGTTTTAGTTTTTTGTTCTTGTTGTAGTTTTTTAGTTTTTTTAGTTTCTTAAATTTTGGATTATTTAATGTTGAATTTATAATTAGAAGCTTGTACAAACTTAAAGACCTAGCATCTTACTTGTACAATTGCCAATAATAAATAAATGAATGAATGAATGAATGAATGAATGAAAAATTTGGATAATAACAGCATAGCAGTTGACAAAATCTGGATATACTGCTTTGAGCCAGAGAGTAATACACACTAAGCATTGGACACGTAGAACAAACATATGCAATGCTTTTCTCGAATATAAAATCGACGATGACTTGACTTGCACTTGATGACGTAACTAAAGGGTAAGCCAGCATAGCCTCGCTCAAATATAAAATAAACGTTGCCTAATGGCACACATTGTATCTACAAATAACTTCAGTCGGACACCAGATTTCCAAAACATTGAATGCTTATTGCTCATATGTGAGTCTACACTATCATAAAAATTGTTAGTTTCTGAAGCACCCGTTGTCGTCATCCAATAATGCATAAAAATTCGAAGGAAAAAATTTCCAGTAAATTTTCAAGGAAAAATTGTGGTCTGCCCATTATCGGGTCGAGGCAACGTTTATTTTATATTGGAGCGAGACATTGCTGGCTCACCCTTTGGTTACGATATCATCAAGTGCAGGTCGAGGTATCGCCGAGGAACCGTAGTTTTTATATTCGAGAAAAGCGTTGCATATTTTTGTTCTATGTGTCCAGTCTTTCTATGTTATTAGTTTGTCTATAGTAATAGTCAGTTGGGGCTCAATCTTAGATTATATAGCAAAAAGAATAGGCTATGCTGTATAAAATTCGTGTACGTGTGGTAAGCATTTTTTTGTTGACGTGGGGGGAAAATGACAAGAGGCATTTGACTTATTATATATCAGTTCGACATTTCTGAGCTTTTCAGATTCTCCAAAAATAAGTTCAATGTACTTTATGTACTCATTAAACATACTTTTCTGAAATTTTCTGAGATCTGTCACCAAAAAAACACAATTGATTTAATTATTCTACTAAAATTCATTTTTTCTACAAAAAAACAAAAACGCAATTATTTGAATTGTATCAGAACTGTCAATACAATTTACAGTTGCCTGCTCTAAGTTACTTTTTCGAAAAAGCTAGAGCAGAAAATCTTGCTCTAGGTTACTCCAGTTCACTTTAGAGCAGACTCATTGAACACAGTTCAGTTCACTTTAGAGAGTACTTTAGAGCAGTGTCCTGATCTGAATGCATTAAACACGATTTTCTGTTGTTTTGTGCTCTAGAGTAACCTAGAGCAGCTCATTAAACAGACCTATTAAAAGTGATTTATACTTAGTAATAGTGAAAAACTATAGTGACATGCTCGTGCTGTGCTGTAGGAACAGTTGGAAATCATTTTTCAGGCAAGTTTAATTTTACCAATAATAAATTATAATGTTTTAAATAAAATAAGAGTGAAATAGTTAAAAAAAAATAAATGTGCCACGGCTACATTTTTGAATGCCGGTTTGTTTGTACACAATTGAATTATCATTGTTTTTTTACTTCATTTAAATTATGTCAGCCATAAAAAGGAAACGCCGATTTGGCACCGTACGATTCCTTTTTCCAATAATCAAGGTTGTTTGTATTTTGATAGCGCCGACACACACAGCTGTTACATCCAACGAACAGGACATTTCTATGATGCCTTTAGATCAGTAGCAGTGAAAAACAAAACAAAATTTATTGATTTTATTAGGTACGACTACATTTTCCGAATAGTGTTAGAGCAGCCTTCGCATAAAATTTTGACTCAATCCTCCTGAATTTAGTATTCTTTGAAAATTTCCCAATACGTTAGTTTTCGTCGCTGTAAAAACAAAAAATTAATTGTGAGGAGGCAGGTGAACGATTATGATCACACCGAATAAAACACAATTTCCAATAACCAGTAATCATTAGTTATGAGGTCATCGTTATGCTCTGAATGTATCCTAAACTCTTCAACAAATTCATTCCTTGCGAGCGAAATAGTTAGTTATCACTAAATGCTAGTGGCAGGTGAAGCTGTCATACTTTTTAGATCCTAGTTCCTTTCTTACTTCTTTTTTAGTTATTTATGAGTTACGGGTCAGCAGAGAAAACGAAAATATTTTACAGAAGTTTAGCTATAAAATAAACTATGTCTGCTAGAAATGTTCATATACCCTGACATAAATAAGCCTAACAATTGTTATAAAATGCTTAAACATACAATCGACTGGCGAAAGGGTGAATTTAATACCTGCGAACGTGCACATATGTAGGTATGTACACAAATTCAAAAAAAAAACACACATTCAACCGATGGAAATGTGATTTTTCTTTACACATTTTTTTCCTCCAGGTTTTATGGCACTTAATAAATCATAAGAAGTTCAACATCGGGATGATTGTAATGGTCGAACAGCTTTGAAAGTTTATTCGGACTCCCCTCTAGTTTGTGCCACAGTAATCCTTTAAGTGCTCTTTTTTCTTTTTCTTTTTTTTTTTTTTATGAAGGAGATTTTCCCCTTTGTCAGCGCTACGACAGCAATTTATATTCGTCTGGGTACCCCGAAGAAAATCCTTCTAAACCTCCTGTCAATCAGTTTGTTGAAGTTTGTGCTAAAATTTTTTGACAGACAGGCAAGAGCTTTGTATATGTCAGATTTAGTGGATGAGGAAGGCTGCTACTACTCCTGCGTTCCATTTTTTATCTTTTCACAGTAAAAATTTGTTCCTTCACCACGGATCTTTTGTCTATGTAAATCGATGTAAAAAAAAAAAAAAATTATTCAGAGATTTTCGCTAATCCTTAACCGGTTCATTTGCTCCTATTTACATTTTTTTATACCTTTTTTATACATTTTTTATGTATAATTAGTGCGGAAATGATATTGTCGATACATGCCATAAAAGTGATTATTCTTTCCTCAAATTCCCACATGGGTGGTACTTAACTCGATTAATTGCGGGTCTAAGGGAGAAAATTTACTTGCTGCACCATCATACAAACACCACAATGTATATAGTATGCCCAGAAGAAGACGATAGCGTGGCAGCTTTTGTTGTTGTGAATCATCATATTTCATGCTATTTTCCCTCAAGTTAGATACTGTTTCCAACGTTGCTGGAGGAGGCATCATTGGACGATACTTTCATCTCGTACATTAGTATAGGTACATTTATAAGCAGCTGTGCTATTCTATGCTGTGTTGGTCATTTTGATTACCGGCTGAGAGATGTTTAACGAAAATGAGAAATTAATGGGCGTTTCGCATAATAAGAAGTCATTTCTGGCTAACATTCAAGAATCTCTCGTATACTCCTTCCTATGTTAGATTTAAACTAGAAGATTATTAAATTTCCAAACCCCGCTTGTCTCCATTTACGTCTGCATAGCATAAACTTTAATGCTTTGGTTCTATGGAAATTAACTTGTAATCGTTAGATTTCATGTAGCCGTTCATGCAACATTGAACAGATTGAATGCCTATGGGTCTGGTCTCTGATCTTGGTCATTGCATTGGTTGATGCGATTGGCTGACTTCACAATACGCATTTTATATAGTAGGTATAATGAGGGAATTCTTGGTAGAATAATGTTTGCGGATTTATTTTGTTGGAAAATTGTAATTGGCGAAGTAGTTAAGTCAACTGGAAAAATTTAACTGGAGGAAGTCAATTGTATAACTAAGTGACGATAATTTCAGAATGATTATTGGAAATATGTACATAAATAGGTCATTAGTGAACCTAAATTAAGTCAGCAAGAAAGATGAAAGAAGATTTGTTTTTTTTTTTTAAATAACTGACAATTTGTTGAAAGGAGCCGGTTTTTATAAATACATAACCAACAAAATCTCTTATGAAATAAGACACACGTCTTTATATATTGATATGTCAAGCTTGCCCTTGTGTCCATATTTGACAGATCAAATAGCAAAAGGGGAAGGAAATAAGGTTGAGTAGGGGATTACGTGTTATCAGGAGATTAACGAAGGTGATCCCATGTACCAGGGTGGTCTAAATTAAAAATTTCTGATTTTCGTACCTCTCTTTTTAATTTGACCTTTATTTTTATTTTATTTTTTTTTTTTTTTTGCAAAAATGTGGTTGCCATAACTTTTCTTTTTTAATAAAATCTGTAAACTGTAGATTGTCCTCTTTAATTTGACCTATTACACCCCATGTGCTATCTGTAACCGTTAAAGAGTTATTAGCTATTTTTAAGATACACGGTATTTTGTGAAAAACTTGATTTTATTCTTAATCACCCTGTAACTCCGAACCGGTTGATATCGACCTCCTCCCATACAATTTTTTGTTTGTCTAGGTGAGTACTATCATAGATGGCACAAGAACTAGATGTCGCATGCTATACTAGAGCAGAGTATACGGATTGTGAAATTGGTAGTGCATTCTGGAATGGACCATAACATGTTTTAGAGCGTGCCGAAAGCAAATTTTGAATACATTTGATCGACTTGCTTCACGCGACGTACAGATCATTTCAAATGTTGTGGTCCATTCCGGAATGGACCACCCAGCCATATAAATTTTGAATGCTTTTTTTGTACTGCATGCGACATCTAGTTCTTGTGCCATTTATGGTACTATCGTCTCTCCTGCATATGTAAAAGACAAGAGCTAATGAAATATTGCACAAAAAAAAAATTAATTAACACCCTCTGAATCGAAGAGTTCGTTGGGTAGAGATGCACTGAACTACCAAGATTGCACGATAGGGGAACTGAGTAAGTAAAAAGTATAACTTGAAGGTAAAACAGTTTTGATTCAAAGTCAATATCAATAACTGATTGTGCTGTACCGTTAATGAATTTTTTTAACTTTGTTTTGCTCTTCATAAGTGTGGTGAAATCTACCTCAAGTTTTTGCGATTAAACTTATCCGTAACTTTTCCGGATATTTGTGCCCTCATATTAAGAGAACTGCCCTACTGAAGCAAAAAGTGACAAATGTCCCCTAGTAGAATAACCAGCTTACTAAATTCAGAGGGGAAAGGTACACAGGTACACATCAGACTGGGAAGAATACTAACAAGCCCTAATCAAGTATAACCGGGAAATCAGGAGATCCAAAATATGATCATGGAGGAAATTCATAGAAGCTATCAATGAAACACTTGCATGTGCTAGAATCCACAAGATTTTGTCGAAATAATCCCCTAATACACTCGGATTATTCGAAAAAGATAATCATAGCTATACTAGAACAGGGAAGGAAGAAGCTCCAGAGTTTGCACAGAAACATTTCCAGGATCTGTAGTAAGTGCGGCTGAAGCGAAGTACAATGGTTCTTCCCTGGCAGACGATTATCATCCCAGAAGAGAGGACTGACGGTGCTGCCAAGTTTTTCACACCGCGCTATCACTTAAATGTACCATAAATTCATTAAACCAATATATGTCCCCGGGTAAAGACGAAATCTTCTCTGCTCTCCTACAAAAATTTTTGGATGAACTTTTACCAATCCTAATTAAAATTTTTAGAGCAAGTTTTGCAGCGGGATAAATCCCCAAAGCATGCAGGAAGGTAAAGGTCAGTCATATATATGTATACTTAAAGCAGGAGGCAAATCTGAAGCAAATCATTAGTCTGCCTTCTTTTGTTCTTAAAAGAATAGAGAAAATAGTTAAAAGACATAGTAGAGTTGGAGCGATCAAAAGGAGCATCAACTAAGTCTGAATAAATTTGTCTAACATAAAGAAAATACAACAGAATTAGCTTTACTAAACCTGTTAGAAAAAGCTATTGACGACAAAGAAATAGCCCTATATTCTGTTTTGGACCTTGAAGGCGTGAGAACCCCTCTGTTAAATCAATAATGCCTTCATTGGTCCGACATGGAGTGAATCCAACAACAGATAGATTCAAACAATACTTTCCAACAGAATAATTAAGCCGCAGCTGCTTTGTGAGATACTGAAGGTTCACACTACCAGAGGTTGTCGTCAAGGGGGAGTACTGTCTCCACTGCTGTGGTCCATGGTAGTTGAAGACCTGTTCATTCAACTAAGCACAACCAATCACCTAACGTCAAAACGCAGTTAATCTAGGAATATATTCAACTATTAACAAATATGGCACAAAGAACAGCCTAACACTTCAATGGGTGAAAGACTTAAATCTGAGAACTCGTTGTGTTTGGGTACAATCAGTTTTCTCTGGTTTTCACTTTTTGATTCCGTTGTTGTCACTAGAGTGCCAAATGACTGACTGACAAATATATTTAAAGTAACAAGTGTGGAGAAGAGAATGAAACAAGAATGAACGCGATCGATTAGTTTTTTTTACATTTTGGCAAACAGAAATGTATGACCGCTTTTTAATTCGGACATCTCTTAGGTGAAAAGAAAAAAATCAGGACCATGCCGAGATGGGATTCGAACCCACAACCCATAGTATGGTAGTCAGCACGCTTACCAACTGAGCTATCGATGAGACTGAAATGCTTGGCCATATTGTATAGCCCTAAATGAACCTTGGCGTTACTTTACTTTAAAAAAAAAAATTACTATTTCATTCCACCATACTCGGCAAAAACGAGAGGAAGCTTCTATTTTGAAGATGAAGGCTATCGCCTAAGACAGATTATGATGAACAGTTAGATGGATTGGTGATTATAATGATAGTCTGCGTGCTTTCTATATATATGTATATTTTTTCACTGTCCAACCCCCCCCCCCCCCCCCTACCCCCCATGCACCGAAACAGTTGAATCGAGTCCAAATTGTATAAACCGGTAGATAGGCCAGCACCTCCTACCCCAAATAAACCTTTGAATCATTAAAATCGGTTGAGATTTGACCGAGATATTGGAGAAGACGTCTTGTTACTTTTCGAGGGAAATTCTAACATGAAATATCTCACAGGCTATAGAACGGCAAAAGAGTGAAGTCATGTCTGCGTGTGGAAATGCAATGGAAATCCTGTTGTTGGACGGAGGAAGGTTACACCCCCCCCCCCCCCTCCTCCGCCAAGGTGAGATGCAAAAATTCCGGATTCTTGTTTCAATGCTAAGTTCGAGTCGCACTTAGCACTGTATGCAAAGATTAGGCGCCCGCGCCCAGGGCTTGATGCCCGCAGTACGTCCCGTGGGGGTGGGAGTGAAGATGAAGGCTATCACCTAAGACAGAGAATAATGTACAGTGAGATGGATTAGTGATTATAATGATAGTTGACTCGTTCACTCTTTATCATTTATAGCATTTGTTGACTACGCGTTCTTTGTAAATTTTCCTAATTACTAAGTAAGGTTTTGGATATTTTTTAAGGAAACTCCGATCTTTTTATTATGCTTTTTTATTGTTCACTCGACGTTTCGGGTCTTGATTAGTACCCTTCTTCAGGAGTTAGCTACATTAGAATATAAGATAGTATTGTGTACAATTAAAATATTTGATGTTCTCACCTTTATTCTTGATATGATGAAAAATTTTTTAAAAATATTATTGAAACATATTTCACAAAAAAAATATACAATACAATATAAAAACGTTAACTGAACATATAAATAAATAAATAATTTAAACAAAAATAAATAAATAAATAAAATAGTTTAAACAAATAAATAGGTAAAAATTTAAATGACTGTTATGTTTAAGGGATCACAGATGAATGGCGTGCGGATTTCTTTGTCATGTTGTGATGTCAAGTTTCAGTTTTCTAAGTATGTGTTGGTAATCTTTATTTATTAGATCTGTGTCTTGTCTTAAATTAGTTAGATTATTTTTTTCCATGTAGATGTGGCATGCTTCTTTGAATTCGCGTTTTGCTTTGTTTTTCTCTGTGTTTATAATTGTTGCATTATCAAATGCGAATATGTGTCCGGTTTTTATTGCATGGGATGCCAATGCTGATCGTGGTGTTTTCTTGGTTATATATGTTTGTGTTGTGATTGTCAGCTAACTCCTGAAGAAGGGTACTAATCAAGACCCGAAACGTCGAGTGAACAATAAAAAAGCATAATAAAAAGATCGGAGTTTCCTTAAAAAATATCCCAAACCCTACATCATCGACCCGATCAAAAACATAACCAGCTGAAAAACTCCAATCAGCTGTAAACCATCATCTAATTACTAAGGAGCCGAGTTTCGGCCAGCCCGGTTGTAGTACAACGTGATGGTGTTCCTCCCCTTTAATGATATATGTAAATTTAGGTATACTTCGTATGTGGTGTTACACTCGAAGGCTACGGCTAGGTAATGCTAAGATAGGCAAACAAAATTTTAGTGGGGGTCCTAATTTTCGACATAAAGGGACTTAAAGATATTAGGGTATGTTTTTATTGATGACCCTGTAACTTCTGAACGTTGATTGTTAAACACTGGATACACTTAAGAAAAAGTGCAAAAAACGCAGAAAGGGCTACAGTTTGGGTACAGAGTGTAATAGGTCATTTTAAGCGAAGCTTTTGAGCGTCTTAAATCCAATCTGAAAAATTTATGTTGTGTTTTTTTTGAAAAAATTAGTAGTCAAAAAATTGAGTTGCAATTCCAAAATTTTAAATTTTTTTGAGCTATAATTTCAAAATAGAGAAGAGGAGAGGAAAAATGTATAGACCAACGATTATCTATATACCAGACTTAAAATGGCCATCATAACGTTCAGAAGTTACAGTGTAATCTATAAAAACTTACCCAAATATCTTCTGGTCCCTTTTATCACGGAAACTGTTAGGATCCAGAAACCACCACCCCCCGCCCCCCCCCCCCCCCCCCAACCAACCGGCTAATAGGTTTTTTCCTGTCTAAGCATAATGACCTAGTATACATAGCCTTCGAGTGTAACACCACAGACGGGACACCCTGTAATACTCATTTTGCCTGAAGATATATTGCAAAATGAATATTTTTTGAAAACCATTTACCAAAAAAGACGTTTCACAAAAAAAAATGTTTTGCAGAAAATGAAGTTTTGCAAATGGTTCTTTGGCAAAGCGAGATGTTTCACAAAAACACATTTAGCAAGGGAATATTTGGTAAAGCGACATTTTGCAATGGAACACTTACTGGTTTTGCGAGCATAGTTTCTTGGAACGGCACGCGTCAAATTCGCAAAAATCACATTATATGCACTTTAATACCCTAGACCAGTGGTTCTTAACCTGGGTTCGATCGAACTCCAGGGGTTCGGTGAGTCGGTCTTCCGGGTTCGGTGGAGATCAAAACCAAGAATTAAGTAACTTTAAGATAGGACACAGAAGAGTTTTCCGATTGTTTTACATTTGAAATGTACACAGCTAGAAAAGGAAAGAAAGAAGAACAAAAAATAACAAAAAATTCAAACTCTCTTTAAAACGTTTACGAATAAAGACCATGCTGGGAAAAAAGTCTGGTTTTGGTGCACTAGTGAAAGCTGATGCACCACACATCATTGTTACGCATTGTATTTTGCACAGGCATGCGTTAGCAACAAAAACGTTGCCTCCAAAACTGGCAGAAGTATTAAAAATTATAGTGGAATACGTGAAATTTGTGCGCAATAGTGCTCTGAGGCACCGCATCTTCAGGAAGCTGTGTAAGGAAATGGGATCTGAATTCGAGGTACTTTTGTACCATTCTAACGTTCGGTGGTTATCCCGGGGTGAGGTGCTGAATCGTGTTTTTCCCATGCGTGTGGGATTAGCCCTGTTCTTGCAAGAGCACCGACATTGTCATGCAGATTGCTTCAAAAATTCTGAGTTCACTGTCATTTTAGCGTACATAGCTGATATCTTCGCAGCTCTCAATCATCTCAATAAACAGATGCAGGGCGGTGAAACAGAAGAAAACCTGAAGGCTTTTCAAAAAAAGCTACCGTTATGGAAACGACGAACAGAGAACGATAATTTCGCAAACTTTTCCATGCTAGACGACTGTGTAAGTAAGATCGAAGATGTATCTGAAATCGGAGACATTTCTGTACCCGCGGAACTGAAGCAAGCAATTGCCACGCATTTAGATAAGTTTGCAAAATCTCTCGACGGATACTTCCCCACAAGAGAGTCATATCCAGCATGGGTGAGACAGCCGTTCACGTTTACTGTTGAGACAACAGATGTCAATGACGAAAACCCAGGTTCAACAGCAACTCTTCAGAACAACAACGCTCTCAACGTTTTGATGTCAACAAATGGTAACGTACCCTGTTATTGCTAAGAAAGCTCTGGAGATTTTCATACCGTTTGTTACCATAAATCTTTGCGAGCAATCCTTTTCAAGGATGTTGGACATAAAAACGCAGAAAAGGAACAGACTTTGTTGCGCAAATGACATGAGAGTGGCACTTGCCAAGATAAAGCCGAGCATTTCTGCACTAGTCTCTAGGCAAGAGCAGAAGCCACACTGATTGGTATTAAATATTCATTATTATTATTATTATTATGCTATTATGTTTTTGTTTTTATACTAAAAGATTTTTATAATGGTGTTGTTCATTGTTCTTAATGGTTTTGTTCATTTTGTCCACCTATGTATAAATACCTATGTTTTGAATTTGAAAAAATTATATTTTTCCTATTAAGAAGGGTTCGGTGAACCCGCATATGACACTGGTGGGGGTCAGTACCTCCAACAAGATTAAGAACCACTGCCCTAGACAGACTATGTCCATAATGACTTAATTTCAAATTTGGTCATTTGAAGAAAATGAAGAGGTGACAGACTATGGACGAAAATTATTTCATTTGAAGTGTCATTGACAGTTCCTCAATGTGAGTGAAAATGACAGAGTTTAACAATTTAATTAAATGCTATCAAAAAAATTTGCAAGTATTTACTGTAGTTTCAAAGCATTTAGTAGAAGACAATTTTTGTTGTTGAAAGAGACCAAAAAGAGAAGAAAGCAACAAAGAAATTTCTTTCATAATCAGCTGATGTCTGTCACTGCTAACTTTATTGGAAAAATTTTCCACTTTTCAATAAACTCAGTTCATTATAATGAAGGTAGATGGCACTTTTACTGTAATTTCACAAAATGGAGTAAAATTTGGTTCATTTGAAAATAAAGCGAAATGTTACAAATGGGGCCTTGATGGACTTAATTTGTGTGACACACAGCACATTTGACCCCATTTAATTAAAAATTTAGTCATAATGGAGACAGTCTGTCGAGCGTTTAAGATATCACATCACAGTAACACAATTGATTGATTTCAAGCTAATGATCAAAGTAAAGAGATATAGTTTCTGTTATCTCACTGTTATTTGTTCAGAAGACAAAAGTTTTGAAAGAAGGAACTTTTTGTGAAATTCTGCATTTCACATTTTTGTGAAATTTCTTTTTAGTTAGTTTTATTAAGTTTCTTTTTATTAAAAAGTGTTTGCGTCTAGCTCCCCTCCCCTGTATATGTACGCACAGTTATATATTCGCAAAAGAACGAATAATCCAGTTCACATGAAAAATTTTAATAATAAGTTTAATGCAAATTCGCGATCACTCCATCAAAATGCATTACAAAATCGTGACCAGTTTAACCTTTTCAATTTATTTTGAATGGCACAGCGGGCATCAGTGGTAACAATTTTCTATGTGAAACACCCTCTAGGTGACACTGTTGTACCTAATCCATTTAAAATTGTGTAGAGCATGAAAACTGACACTTTATCTATACATCTACTACATAAATAGATGTTAATAAATTTAAAGTAACTAGCTTGTCTCAGTATGTATACCTGCCCTGCTGCCCAGCCTTGCCTTAAAGTTGCAAAATCAAAAGAATGTTCGTGCACTTAACCTTATGCCTTAAGGTAGCTCTGATTTCACATCACAAAGTCTGTGAGAACTTAAGCATGATAATGACTTTTTCCTTAGTTTATGTATCATAGGAAAGGAACATAAAAATTTTTACTCAACCGGATGCTTGGTCAGATACTACACGCCTTTAATTTTAATAATTATCCAGAAACAATACACGTTTTCAAAAATAGGCAAAGAAATTTTTCTGCTAACAGCTTTGCTGCTATTTCTTAAGACAATAATTGCTTATTGCCGGAGCTTTTTTTCTTCCCAGAATTTAAATTATTTTTAGCGTTCATTTTTTTGCTGCCATCAACAATCACACTAAAGTAATCATTCATGACCCAGGCTGGCTGATTCATTGGTGAATTTTCTCGATATTCATCTCTATTTTTTTTTTTTTATTATATAATTACCACAAAATTAAATAGGTTACATTTCGAACATTAAACTCTTGCTCATGTCTCAAATTTAACCCAACGAGTTAATGAAGCAAAACCGTTTCGCTAATTAATTGGTGGTGGCGGTCATATTTTCGGTTTAAATGGCTAGCCATTAGTGGGACTATTGTCTTCAATTCAATTGGCAGTAGGCGTTTAAATTAAAAAAGAAAAAAGAGTAATTTTTGTTGAGATGGTGATTGACAAAATAGTGAAAACCGGATAAATTAGTCTGCATGAATTGAATAGCTTTATTTGAAATGAGCTCATTTGTAATATGTTTTTTTTTCCTCTCTCTTAATAAGAGACATAGCTGTAATTTACAGAAATAATTTTAGAGAGTTATTCCGGTGGAATAATTTTAAAGTGTGTCCAGACATAATGAATAAATACAAACATGAAATCAAAATTTACACTACCACATACGTACCTGCATACACAAAGTATTGACAGAGATAAACTGATAGCTAAGTTATCGAGTAATATTCTAATAATAGTTCTTACTTAATTAACAACAGAAGACAATCAAATTGGTGAAAAGCAACACTATTAGGGATTTGTCCAACATCATTCTTTTGGAGATTAGAATGGAATAAACTAAAACAGAAGTGACATTAGATAAATGATTTGACGACTATGAAGAGAAAGAAGATAACTTTTTTGGAACAATGCTGGGCAGAAACCACGAATATACCAAGACTACATCTACATATCTATACTTTAATAGCCATTAACAGATTAACTAGATTTTGAAGAATTTTAAATGCAATTACAATTTGTGCATACAACGTTCATGCATGGTAAAAAGTTCGGTCTTAAGACAGGAGCATGACAGGCCAAAGTTATAACAATGCTATAGTGATAAAGGTCAAGCACACTGGAATACTCGAAAAATAGAGGTGTTGCCTGCATGGTTGTCAGAAAATATAATTTTAAATTGGCAATTGCGTGTTAAAAAATCGTCAAATGGGAGTAAAAATTGTCATACATATTACATGAAATGCATAATTTGTCTTATGCACTTTATTAAGGGAACGAAACAAATAAAAATAACAAAAGAATAACAACAAAATATATAATGAAAAACTAAACATAACAGTTGCTTTACTAATATTTTTAGGAATACTAAAAAGAATTTCACCAAATATAATAACAATAGAAGTTTTTTATGTAGAGTTAAATTTGTTAAGTAAATCGTTATCCAAAATTTAAATAATGGCAATTGCAATCATCACATTTCATATAATCTCGCGTAAATAAAATTCCCTGTAAAGAATATGTATCAAGTCGATTGCGAGTTTTACTTTTATTATTTTATTAATAATTGAAAATATACGCGCGTCATTTACTGACGAGTTTGTAAGAGTTAAAAGTCCAAACACAAATTTTACAAGTTTTGGAAATAATTAACAGCCATCATTCCATTTTAAATTTTAAATAGATATCCAAAAATGTTCGACTGATTTGTTAACACTTTCATAAAAAGTAAATATGGTAAATATGGTCTAGATACCTTAGCACTCTGTACTCATTATCTATGTCCTTCATAAAATATAAACTTTGAAAACTCACGATTGCGTAAGTTATGTGGAAATTTGTAATCCATTAAGCTATTTTTTTTTTTTTTTTTTTTCATTTTTAAACATTCTTGTTTCATAAAGCAGTCTAAAACTTTAACTAAAATCTTTCTACTTCAGAATACATATTTTAAAATTTGCGGGCTTTCACTTTGGATAATTCTGTTTAATTTGTTTATTTCCAGTAGCATATATTTAAAAAAAAAAATATGTAAATAAAATTCATAAATATGAGTATTTAAATAAGCTTAAATGTGTCGTATACTATCAATATTATCGACATTAACTGCGAAGGCAAAGAAAATTTTTAATGGTTCATATAACTCCACAACTCTCCAACGATCTTGTTTGAGATTGTGTGTGTCCAATCTTTTTGGTGACTTCTTTAAAACTGTCTTCTGTGATAACCACTGTGATATTAGTTATAACGATTTTATCAATTTGACGAACCTTCCGACGACTTCTCTTCAACCTAAGGACCTGTTGTTCGATGAAGCGTCTGTCTTCAAGTACATTTCAAGCATAGCTGATAGTTTTTCTAGTGGTCCGGATGGCGTTCCTTCCACGTTCATAAAAAATTGTGCTACGTCCATAGTTTCTATTTTGTGTTATTTATTTAATTTATCTTTAACCTGTGGTGTTTTTCCTAAACAGTGGAAGCTTTCTTTGATTATTCCTTTTCACAAGAAGGGTAATAAGTGTGACATTTCTAACAACTGTATTGGTAAGATATTTGAAGCCATGGTTTGCGATGTTTTGTCATTCCACTGCAAGCCTTTCCTGCGCTCTTTTCAGCATGGTTTTATGAAGGGTAAATCTACTACGACTAATTAGTTAGAGTTTACTAATTTCTGCATTTCTGCAATTGAAAGCGGAAAGCAAGTTGATTGCATATTCATAGATTTTAGTAAAGCTTTTGACCGAATCAATCATAAAATCTTGATTCATAAGCTGACTCTTCTTGGTTTTCCTTCTGTTTTTGTCAATTGGCTTCATTCTTATTTATCGGATCGTACGCAGCGAGTTATATTTCGCGAAGCTCTTTCTGACGTAATAGATAATATCGGGTCCGCCAAATAACGTTTTTTTTTTTTGAAAATGCTATAAAAAAAACTACTGAATATTTTCTCAAATTTCTTTTTTTATTTGAAAGTACAATCCTTCCGGTTAATAATGGAAAATAGTTTCATTCAAATGGCGTCATACCAAGATCTTTATGCAAAATTCGTCTCAATGATGTCTCCGAAATGTTCAATTGTTGAGAACGACGGTGAATTGATGTTGATGGCGCTTCACGCACACTTTCTGCCACACAATCAATATTCTCGGGTGTACGCACTGTTTTTGGCTTTTCACGCTTTGGTTTATCGATGAGGATGCCAGTTTCTTTCACTTTTTTCACAAGATAACGAACATACGGAGCTGACGGTGCTTCTCTTCTTCCAAAATCAGTACGCAATTTTCGCACACATTCTGCAACATTACCATGATTTTCAAAGTAATGTCGCAATATTTCCCAGCGTTGTTCAAGCGTATACACAACCATATTCGTTCAGCGGAAGAATAAAACTAATATCTGTCAAATCAGACATGAGCTAAGTGTTACCATTCACGAAATAAGCACTAGTTGAAAAAAAAAAACGTTAGATGGCGGACCCAAAAAAAAACGTTAGATGGCGGACCCTATACTTCTGGTGTTCCTCAAGGCAGCCATCTCGGACCACTCCTTTTTATTATTTTCATTAATGACGTATCTCTGATTTTGACTAATTCAAGAATACTTTGCTATGCTGACGATGCCAAAATCTTCCGCATTGTTTCTAATGAAAACGAGTGTGGAATTCTAAATTTGGACTTAGACACCTTTCATAATTGGTGTGCTATTAACTGGCTTCCTCTCAACATCAACAAATGTACTGCTATGTCCTTTTCTCGTAAAAGGAGTCCATTGAACTTCAGTTATACTTTAGATGGATGCTTATTATCTAGACTTGACAAAACCAAGGACTTGGGTGTCTTCCTTAATACACGCCTTTCCTTCGAGGATCATTTTAATACAATCGTTGCCAGTACTAATGCTACTCTGGGGTTTGTAAAGAGATGGTCAAAGGAGTTTAATGATCCATTCATAACGAAGGTCCTTTACTGCACATTCGTTAGACCTATTTTGGAGTATGCCAGTCCGGTCTGGTCTCCGTTTTATGCTGTATACATAAATCGTATTGAGGCTGTGCAGCGGAGATTCGTTCGTTTCGCTCTGCGTGGACTTCATTGGCATAACCCTATTATTTTACCTCCATATGTTGATAGGCTTAAACTCTTTCCATTGGATTCTCTCGAAAATAGGCGAAAAGCTTCCAGAGTTATTTTTGCGTTTCAGTGTATACAGGGAGCGATAAATTCTCCTGAGCTCTTAAATACTTTCAATATATCTATTCCTGCGTGCTCCTTGAGGAACCACGACTTCCTCGTCGTTCCTCTTCATAGTACGAACTATGGTTTTCACGAGCCGATTTCATCAATGTCTCGTCTCTTTAACAACCAGTTTGATTGCATTGACTTTCATCTTTCAAAAAGTGAATTAAGAGATCAGCTTAGTTAAGGTTACTTTTCATTTTATTAATATTGTTTGTACACTGTTGGTCAATATCATTGTTTACATATGTACAATAATTTTTAATTTATTTTTTTTTTTAATTTTTCTTTTGTAAACTTAGTAATCAGATTTTTGATGAAGTTCTAAATAAATAAATAAATAAATAATAAGATGAATATATCCTTGATTTGTTGATTTCTTTTTTTGGGCTGTTTGGAATACTCAGACACGCATAGCATTAGCACAAAGCTGCGGAGTGGCAGATGCATTTTAGTATTAATAAATCGGGACAGTCATTTTTTAATTTCGCAGCAACAGAATTATTTTTGCCGGTTATATTCTCTATCAAATTGGTTTTGTAATTTATATCTAATTTGACAAATAATCTATCACAGCGCAGTAAAGTGAATGTGCAGCTGCGGAGCGAACTTCAATTAGTCTGAAAAAATAATCCCTCACATTAAAATTGACACATACTCTAACCACTAAGCTTAAATTTTTGCTATTGCTTCCCCGCAAACAAAACACATCGAAAACAATTCGAAAATAACTTGCCCAAGCATACCCTTGAAATCGATATTGCCAAATGCTCGCTTCTAATTTATGCAGCAGACTAAATGGACATAAGAAAGTAAGTTAAAAAATGTAATTTATAAGTAATTCGCCTTTTCATTACCAAAAGCAAGTAAAGGCTTTTCCAATAAGAGGTGTTATTTTAATTAGCCCGCTATTTCGGTAGATGTCACTCTTTGAGCTGTCATTTTTTGACATTTGACAAGTAGAAACTACGCCATTAATAAAAATGGAACGATACACGATTTAACAACGCATTGAAATTATTAAAATTCACTATAAAAATTGTGAAAATGTGGCAGAGACGGCTCGTAAAACTGGAACATTTTTGGGTCGTCGTGAAGCACCTTGTCGGACCGCAATACAGAAATTGGTAGAAAAATTCGAGCTGGTGGGGACAAGTTAGTGATGTGAAGAATAAAACCCGTGCACGTCGCTCAAGAACAGCCGAGAATATTGCTGCTGTAGCCGAAAGTGTTGAAGAAAACCCAGGTTTGTCCATTCCTCGTCGTTCTTTGGAATTAGGCATTCCACAAACGTCATTACACCGTACTTTGCATAAAGATTTGGGTCTTAAGGCTTATAAAGTTCAGTTAACACAAGAGCTCAAGCCGGCCGATCATCAACAACGTCGAGTCTTTGCTGATTGGGTTCTTGAAATGCATGAAAATGATCTGGAATTCCATCGAACACTCAAATTGAGTCATGAGGCCCATTTCCACCTCGATGGCTTCGTCAACAAGCAAAATTGTCCCATCTGGGGCTCGGAAAACCCAAGAGTTATTGTTGAAAAGCCTCTCTATCCTCAACGTGTGACTGTTTGGTGCGATTTATGGTCCCGCGGGGTCATTAGACCTTACTTTTTCGAAAATGAGGCTGAAGCAACAGTTACGGTGAATGGATTGCGCTATCGACAGATGATTAATGATTTTTTATGGCCGGAATTGGATGGTATTGCTCTGGACAACGTTTACTTTCAACAAGACGGTGCTACGTGCCATACAAGCAACGAAACCATTGATCTCTTACGGGAAAAGTTTCCGGACCGTGTTATCTCTCGAAGAGGTGATCACAATTGGCCACCGAGATCTTGTGACTTAACACCTTGCGATTTCTTCCTTTGGGGCCACGTGAAAGAGAAGGTCTACGCCAACAGCCCAGCGTCGATTCAAGACCTCAAAGATGGAATTCGTGAGGCTATCGTGGATATAGGGCAGCCACTTTGCGATTTGGTTATGGAAAATTTCATGAAAAGGATATGGTCCTGTAGGCGTGGTCGTGGTGGTCATTTGGCTGATGTTATTTTCCATTATTAACGGCATACCTTCCTCTTTATAATGAAATAAAGATCCGATCATTTATCTCAATAAATGGCATTTTTCTTTGAATATCAAAATAATACCTCTTATTGGATAACCCTTTATATATATTTTATATACTTGCCAACTGCGAGGGTTGTTTAAATTACTTTTAATTTACCAATTTCAATTTGTTTTTAATGTTTCTGGATTGATATTTTGTAATTCTTATATATTTCCACAATATGTTATTATAATTTTTCTTCTTTTAATTACGATTGTGTTTTTGAATTGGACTTTCACAGCTGTAAAATAAACAATCAGAAACAAAAACTTGCATAAAGCTTATGTTTCACTTGTTTTTTTTTCCATTTCTTGAATTGATTTTTCACGAGGCTTGCTAAAATCGAGAAATAAGCTATAATTGAAAGAGAGGCAATCATATACACACTTTATTGCCATAATGCTGTCCCTGTTTCACAATTATTTCTCATTCCTTACTTTTGGCAAAACCTCACCAAATTGTTTGCTGGGTTATGGCCGTGAACTCATCAATACATAAAGAAAACATATTTTCTTTCATAATTAGACATAAGTTTTCTAACTGCTGCTTTCCTAAGATATTTTTAATAATGGAAATACTTTCTGTTTTTGCTTTTTTGGCACAATTTCAAATGATGGTCAGCAGTATTTTTTGTTGAATCGTAGATTGAAAACTAATTGCTTGTGCTTTCATTTTGTGTTTTTCAGTATTCTTTATGTGCTAACAAGACAGAATTACTTTATGAAGCCTTCAATTCCACATTACAAATCCTGCAAACAACCAATGGCATTTCTGATTGTGAGTCTAGCAAAACCATTTCGTCGAGTAATTTTTGTTACCCATCATTTCAAATCAGGATCATCTTCCCAAAATTGAGAAAAACACCGGCATTTTCTTGTAATCTAGAGTTATTATGTTTTTAGTGGTATGATAAAAATATTTCACTAAATTACATCTTCTTTAAATAAATTTGAGTATTCCATCTCTAAATTGCAAATCCAGTTACAGTTAGGTGGAATTTTTTTTTTTTTATTTCGGAATGTATTTCTAGGTCAAAAATTTTACAATTTGACATTTTTTGTTTCGGTATATACTTCAAGGTCAAAAATTTGTTCTTTACAAAAATGACCAAAGTTTACAATTGTCATAAAATCGACATTTTGAGAAGCATAATCGGCATTAAAAATTTTCGATCAGAAATCGTCAAAATGACGATAAACACCGTCAATCTGGCAATACTGGTTGCTTGTACAAACCATTCAATCAACCTCGTTGGTCTTCAAGCGGCGAAAGCTGAAGTAGACTCCATCAGTTTCTTCGGAATATTTAATTGACTTTTCGCTTCCTTTTCATCTTCAGTCAAAATTGGATAGTTTTGATGAACACAACTGATTCCAGCTTGAAGCGCCTCATTGAAACGTGATGAAGCGCCAGAGGAGATGCAATAAAAATATGGTCAAAATGAACTTCTCAAAAATTATGGACGTTTTGAAACAGCTTTCAAAAAGAAACGAGAGCTCAAATAAGAGGACTGATGCCGCTTGCCGTTTTGGTGGTCAAATTATCTTTCTCTTTCCTCAGTTTTCTTAGATCTTGGGCACAAGATCTGGTCGAAGTGAATAGCATTCAAACCTACTTGCAAATGCGAGTCAACAATTTGCAGAATTGTGCTCAAAGACTAAAAGCTCTGCAAAATTATATGACAGAGAGTCGAGAAAATATTTCGTAAAACAGTATAAATTTTGCTAAAGATAAGTGTAACGAGTTTAGCATTACAATCCAAACTCAGCATTGCATAGAAGAAAGAAGAAAATGTCCGGCGAAAACTGCGAAGAAGGGTTTTCTCTTAAATATAAGCTACGTCACGAAATACTCCCTTCCCCTAATCGCATCAACCAGGAAGTAAAAACAAGATACCAACAGCTACATAAACTCGCAAACAGTTTAGAGTTTCTGACTCCAAGCATTCTTTTGGACTTCAGAATCAGCATTGATTCAAGCAAGTTGGTTGCTGATGAAATCGACAAGAATGAGTTTCTGCTGGAACGCACAAGGTTGATTAAATTCAAAACCTGAACATCGTGAATCCCTGAAGATGGAAGGGCCCCTACAGCTTTCGCACTTTAGCCTGGCTGGTTTAGTCCCAAATATCGTCATTATGCTAGAAATCTTTCTTACTGTGACCATCAGTATCGCGAATTGTGGGAGTATTTTCTTGAACTTATAAAGAATTATTTACCGTCAATGATAGAATAATCTGGCGATTTTGTCCATTGAACGAGATCTGACTGACTCAAACGACTTTGAGAGTGTGATCAATGACGTTGCTATTCGAAACTTTATCCTTTTACAGTTTTTGGTTAATTAAAAATTTTCATGCTAGTTCCTGCGTTAAAATTTTTTATGGCACCGTAAAAATTGGGGCCCTTTTTCACGGTTCGCCTTAGCCCGAAAAGTCCTTGCTACGCCACTGCCCGAAAAAATGTGCTAATGTGCGCTTATTTCCAGTCTTAACAAACACAATCCAAAAGTTGAAAGATAGGGTTCCGAGTCGCCCTCAATACTTTTGTAATACACAACTTATTCGGAATTCCGCCAGTATTTTTTTTTTCTTTTTCTTTTTTTCATTGATTATAATGTTTACGCACAGAGAGCATCATTGGCTAGAACTAAAACTGAAAAAAAATTTGATTATAAACTTCAGCAAACAAAACTAGTCTGAGGCAGCCATATTCAAATAAAAATCAAGAAACCAAAATCAGATCATCTGGGCGAGGAGAAGAAGTATTCATAGTTCTTAAGAAACACCCTGTAATTTGAATTTGAATTGGGACATGATTCTTATTAGTAACCATACGCCATTGAATTCAGTACGCTGTCATTTTTCAACCCCCTGAATAATGGACTTAACTCATATTTAAGTGATGATCAGTTTTGCGGTCTATCAAACTATCCTCATATGAAATTTACGGAATTATTAAATAGTTATTATACGGGTTATTAAAAAAAAATATTAATTAATAAAATATGCACTTACGTTAGTATAATTTATGCGCACGCATATTTTTTTCATTCATTCAATTCAAATAATCCATGTTTTCCCAAAATTATACCTGCAAGAGAAAGAAATTTGAGAATTAGTTATATAAATAAGAAAAATGTTGTTATCAAAAGTGTTAAATTTACAAAACTAAACTAGAAGAAGAAAATATTTGAAGAGATTATCGCAATGGTGTTAAAAAAAAAAAAAACAGGTATGTACTATTCGGCATTAAAATTAGGAAAACTAGCACTCTTCTCTAACCAATCATCGCTATCCCGAGACCTTCAACTTTTGATATACGGAATAAAAAGACCTCCTGGTTTTTTTTTTATTTAAAGGTTTTCCTTAAAGTCACGTATGGAAAATATTTGCATCATATTCGTAAAACTGTTGAGCTGTCATCGACTGTGATTGTGATCGCCCTAAGTTCCAACCATTTTACATATGTATTTATGAGAGACAATATAGTCGTATAGTCGTTTTATTTGCGCATTCGGATTTCCTTATACCGTCTTCTTTGGCTTTTAAGATGATTCAACAGGAAGACAAGACAGGTTGGCTTGCTAGGGCATTGTGGCAAAGATAATCTAATAAGAAGATAGGAATCACCCAGAATTCAAAATTTAATGCAAGCTACTGACATGTATACAGGGTGTCCTGTACTAATACCAGATCTGGGCAAGTACCCAAGGAAAAGTACTTAAGTACAAGTAACGAAGGCCTGAGTAGTTCGGCGTAAGTACAAGTACCGCATGTATAAGAAGTACTTGTAACTAAGTACTAAGTCTATAAAAAGTACTGCGTACTTTTTGAAGTACTTTTTAAAGAACTTTTTATTGAATGTTTGTACATTGGCAGTAATATAATGAAGTTTATAGAGTTCAGTTAATAAAGGGTTTTCCAATAAGAGGTGTTATTTTGATATTCAAAGAAAAATGCCATTTTTTGAGGTAAATGATCGGATCTTTATTTCATTATAAAGAGGAAGGTATGCCGTTAATAATGGAAAATAACATCAGCCAAATGACCACCACGACCACGCCTACAGGACCATATCCTTTTCATGAAATTTTCCATAACCAAATCGCAAAGTGGCTGCCCTATGTCCTCGATAGCCTCACGAATTACATCTTTGAGGTCTTGAATCCACGCTGGACTGTTGGCGTAGACCTTCTCTTTCACGTGGCCCCAAAGGAAGAAGTCGCAAGGTGTTAAGTCACAAGATCTTGGTGGCCAATTGTGATCACCTCTTCGAGAGATAACACGGTCCGGAAACTTTTCCCGTAAAAGATCAATGGTTTCGTTGCTTGTATAGCACGTGGCGCCGTCTTGTTGAAAGTAAACGTTGTCCAGATCAATACCATCCAATTCCGGCCATAAAAAATCATTAATCATCTGTCGATAGCGCAATCCATTCACCGTAACTGTTGCTCCAGCCTCATTTTCGAAAAAGTAAGGTCCAATGACCCCGTGGGACCATAAACCGCACCAAACAGTCACACGTTGAGGATAGAGAGGCTTTTCAACAATAACTCTTGGGTTTTCCGAGCCCCAGATGCAACAATTTTGCTTGTTGACGAAGCCATCGAGGTGGAAATGGGCCTCATCACTCAAGATGAGTTTTCGATTGAATTCCGGATCATTTTCATGCATTTCAAGGACCCAATCAGCAAAGACTCGACGTTGTTGATGATCGGCCGGCTTGAGTTCTTGTGTTAACTGAACTTTATAAGCCTTAAGACCCAAATCTTTATGCAAAATACGGTGTAATGACGTTTGTGGAATGCCTAATTCCAAAGAACGACGAGGAATGGACAAACCTGGGTTTTCTTCAACACTTTCGGCTACAGCAGCAATATTCTCGGCTGTTCTTGAGCGACGTGCACGGGTTTTATTCTTCACATCACTAACTTGTCCCGACGGATCGAATTTTTCTACTAATTTCTGTATTGCGGTCCGACAAGGTGCTTCACGACGACCCAAAAATGTTCGAGTTTTACGAACCGTGCCCGCCACATTTTCACCATTTTTATAGTGAATTTTAATAATTTCAATGCGTTTGTGAATCGTGTATCGTTCCATTTTTATTAATGGCGTAGCTTCTACTTGTCAAATGTCAAAAAATGACAGCTCCAAAAGTGACATCTATGTCGCTAGCGGGCTAATTAAAATAACACCTCTTATTGGAAAACCCTTTAGATATTAATAAATAAATACCTTTTGAAAACTATAATATGTATAGTAACCAGCGGTTACTATTTCTATAGTTTTTTACAGTTTTCGGCGCTGAACGTTGAGTAAAACTTTCACCTCTCATTGCTACACTCATAAAAACTATTAGAGGTCCACCCTAGCATCCATTGTCACCTCCAATAATACATAAAAATTCTAAGGAAAAAATTTCCAGTAAATTTCTAAGAAAAAATTGAGGCCTTCCCTACATCAGGTCGATGCATCGTTGATTTTATATTAGACCGAGGCCTTGCTTGCTTATCCTTGGTTATGTCATTAAGTCAAGGCATCGTCGATTTTATATTCGAGCAAGACGTTACTGGTTTTTGTCTCAATTTCCCAGCCTTATTTGTATGTTATTAGTTTGGTTAAGGCTCTGTATTGACACGTGAGTGCGGCACATGCTATGACAGTTTTTTGCGTGCTTTAAAATGCAACAAAAACGGAGTTGCGTTAGAGATTGTATTTGCTTTTCTACGCAGAGTTGGATATTTGTAGGTACTTAATAGATTCAGAAATACTTAAGTAAAAATCTTGGTACTTAAGTATAAAATTAAGTCTTAAGTACAAGTAAATAGAAGCAAGTACTTATGTTCAAGTACTAAGTAAGGGCATTTCAAAAGTATTGAGTAATAAATCTTAAGTAACGAAAATGTACTTTAAGTAGTACTTAAATCTTTTTTTGCTTAAGTATTGCCCAGCTCTGAAGAAGATTGCATTGGTTGCATGATTTATCCAATTATAAATCAAGATGTTTGCTTTTGGGGTTACAATTTGCTAGAAAAACATTTTGTACACTTTGCTACAAAATTTGTTCACTAGATTTGCTAATCTTATTCAATATTTATTTTCTTCAAGAAAGAATTTTTTTGGGGTATCTCCGGTATATAGCAAAAGCTAAAAAATGTTCTAATTTGTTATTTCATCACACAACCCATTAATGTTTGGTGACAAGTTTCAAGTCTTGGTTTGACTCATCAACAGGTCCCAAATAGCGAAATTGGGTGATTAGAAAAACAAATGAAAAAATGAAAAAAGAAGAAAGAAATGAAAAGTTTAAGAAAAATAGAAAAAAACAATTTTTTTATTTATTAAAAAAATTTAAAAAATTTTAAAGAAACAGATTCATTCGAAGCGAATCGAACCTGTATACGCCACGCAGTGGGCTGAAAAATGAAGAAGAAAAAGGAAGAAGAAGAAGCGTTTCGTGTCAGCAGAAAACCTTCCACTCATCGGTGCAGCTTGGTTTAATTGTTTTTTTTTCTATTTTTCTTAAACTTTTCATTTCTTTCTTCTTTTTTCATTTTTTCATTTGTTTTTCTAATCACCCAATTTCGCTATTTGGGACCTGTTGATGAGTCAAACCTAGACTTGAAACTTGTCACCAAAAATTAATGGGTTGTGTGATGAAATAACAAATTAGAACATTTTTTAGCTTTTGCTATATACCGGAGATACCCCAAAAAATTCTTTCTTGAAGAAAATTAAGTTTAACCCGGTAAAAAGTCCAAAAGAGTAATCTCTTTTTATCAATATTTATGTGCCTGGTTTTGCGCTTAGAACAAGATGTTTGTTACGTGTCCCTTATCACCGAACCTCTTATGATCAGCATAAAACTATTTCCTATTACTCTCATCATTTTAATGAAATTTATGACAATGACGTGGATTTTAGCTCTTGAACGCACCAAATTTAAAGATATTGAAATTTGTAAGTGCTTGTAGTCTTGCTTATTTAATTTATTTTAGCAAATTCCTGTAATGTAGTGATAATAAGTAATACTCCTTCTTTAGTTGCATTTTATTTTTCAATTTGATTTTGATACTATTGTATTCAATTATGTAATATAAATTGGTAATTTATATTAATTACTTAAGATATATTAGCATAGTCTGTAGGAGATGATCTCTGAAGACTGAATTACATATATAAAAAAACGCAGCCTTTTTAGCCAAAATATATTTTAAAATTCAACGAACAGTGGAGATTTCTGATATGGCCAAGGGCTGGTATAGCGGGGGGCGATTGGGGCGATCGCTCCCCATTGAGCTCTAATAAATCAAAATTTATATTCTAATCCAATGAAATAGAAAATACAAAAAAAAAACTTTTTAAAAAAGACTTGTTTCTAAACCGGCATTAAAAAATAGCAAATAATTTCTCCTTTCACTTAATGAATGCATCACAACAGTTCTCTAGAGTTTCCCTTCATTTTGCAGTTAATTAATAAATTTTTAAATTATATTACATTTGTATATAAATTTTAAAATGTTCAAGGTATATACAGAGAAAACAAGATCTGGACAGCTCAAATTACACTACAGTGAATAACAATTTCCTGAAATTGAAATTTGGAACTCCTAATGTTTACAAAATACTTAATTAAATTACTTTGCTTTGAATATGCTTTATTTGTTTACCATGAAAATTTTAAAATTTATATACAAATGTAATTTGATTAAATGGAAAACTCTAGATAGTTATTTGTTATATTTATTAATTTTTCCTTTTTAATCATAAATTATTCTCAAAAAATTTAAAATTATATCACCAAAGAATTTTCAATACAAGCAAAATTTTTACACTTTTTGTGATCGAAAGCTCACAAAAGCCGGGTATTTTGTTGAAAAGTAGTATGTGTTGGGAATATTATCATAGCCGGTGTAATTAATCTCAGATTCAGTTGTCCTGCAAATATTTAATTCAAGGCAACTAGGATTATATATATATTAACCCTACCTAATTAGCATTCCTCGAAAATTTCTTCCACCATTTAAGTTGCAAGAAATTGCAGTCCAGCCCAGGAAATTATGGTGTTTGAACAAAATGCAAGCGACCTTTATATGAAAAACACCAGCAGTAAGACAAAAGCAAAAAGTGTATAATGTCTATTTTATGTGGGATTAAATTGTACTATGCTTACGGGTTCAAAAACTTATATTATATAGATAAAAGAACTCTGGCGATATCTGAATGCTAATGAAATTTTCATGCCAAAACGAAATGAGAAAGCTATACAGAGCGATCCACAACTGATGGCAAGTGCGGTTACAGGAGCGATGGGGGCAATCGCCCCCCCCCCCTAGAGAAAATTTCTGGATCCGCCATTGGATATGGCGCCTAAGAACTTACATAGATTACAGATTTTTTTTTTTTTTTTTTTTGAAAAAAATTTCTTCTTTTATCTCATCGAAAAATTCTAATTCAATTGTTGTTTTAACTACAAAAAAAATAACAAAACCCATAAGAAAATTCCTCTACCGCAACAAAAATATATCACTTCCTGACCCCAAAATGAACTGGGGTTAATGACCTACTATGTGCAATTCAATTTTAAATCAGTGGGCAAATTGCCCAATACAAAACTACATACACACATTTTTCAAATAAGTAATTGCAAAACGATTTTGAAAGATATTAAGAAAATATCACTTCCACAAATTTGCAAAACATTTTACATAAAACTCTTCAGATTTCTATATTACACTCCCCCGCGCGTACGATTTTCAAGATGCAAATTTTCTTCAAAAACATTTATTCAATGATATTGAAGAAAACATCTGAAAAAACCTGTGAGAAAAACAAAAGACTACAAAAAATCGTCAAGACAGCCATTATTGATGGAAATAATTGAAATATTTTCTAACAACACTATCCTAGCCGCCAGCATTACAAAAACATCTCACACCATATGGATGGAGGATGGGATGCTGTGCATGGACCATTGACTTAACTCTGTGCACCCAATGCAAATGCAAATATATTTCTCTTACTTAGCATAGTAAATGCAAATGTAAAACCCGAAAAGTGATGAACAGATCATTGACTCCTCTCTTGGCTGGGTGTACATAGTTAGTTAGACAAAAATGCATACCGCGACGAGTTGCCAAACTATGCAATGGCACATCTCGTCGTAATTATCCAGTTCTGTTACTTACCGCGCACCACCACCTCGTGAAACCCGGTCGTCTTGGTTTCGTGTGTCTTTTTTTAAATGCATTTGCAGTCAGTCTCATCAGAACCCGGTCTATTTCCATTTAAACTTTTCTTGGACACACGTCGTTCTTGGTGGTGATTTTCTTCATGTTCATTTCCTTTTTTTTTTTTTTTGTTTTTTTTTCACTCTGGATGAGTAACTTTAGACATGTTATCTCAGCAAAAATGCAGATATATTTTCTTTTGCCTTAAGTCATGTTCTCTTCTTCTTATGTATTGCTTTTTTTCTACAATTGATGGAACGTAGAGAAGGGATTATTTTTTTTTTGTATCTATCTGCATGCTTTTGTTTCAAAACCCCTACAGGCTTGAAGAAGAACGATTAAAGATTGAAATTCGCTGGTGGAGAGGAAACCAATGCAGAATTAGAATTTATTTTCAGAAAATATAGACAAACATCGAATCTATAGACTCAGCCCATCCCAATAAAAAAAAAAAAGACAACAACAACAAAAAGAAAATCTGCTTATGTGCAACTTGCTTCTTTTTTTTTATTTATTTTTATATTCATAGTATGTAGCAGAGTACCTACCTTTTGTTGTACCTTTTGTTTGCGCAAATATACAGCATTTTCCGATGATATCATTCGGGACAATCTAAGTCACGTTAACCTTGCGCGCGCATGTACTTTTGAAGTAGACACAATGTCTGAACACCGCTTCTTGTATCGTATCGTATCGGCGATGAATTCATTTATGCTTCGAATGCAAATTGACTTTTTTTTTTTTTGCATTTTATTGATTTGTTGTAAAATTGAAACTCACTCGTATCGTGAATATTTAATGAATACGCGATAAGAAATCACAATCCCCCTACCATGACCCGCCGCCGCTCACAACCCACACTTGTATGCGCAAGTTACTTTTGTACTTGCCTTGTCCATTGGCCTGACTTTCCTTGACTCGGTGCAATTGAAAAATAATTTTGCAAACAACTTATGATGACAAACGTAGGACATAGGTTCATTAACTATACTTCGAGCATTATCGTATGGTGTCATAGTGAGTTATCAGCTCGCTCTATTACAACCGATTTATCTGGTGTTGATGGTTGTTTTATGTCGCTGTTCGTGCATCGCAGAAAGATAATGACGAATGTAATTGAGGATAACTGAGTACACGATGTATGTACATATTATGGACATTTTCATACTTGTACATAAGTATAGGCGACACATTGTGCAATATCTGCATAAATTATAAGCAGCAGGCGCCGGTCTGAAATATTTATATACAATACAAGCGACTTATTGATGATACTTTATTTTTTTTTTCTATTGAGAGATACATAGAGATAAAGAGCGAGGGAGATATGAGAATGTGTTCATTTTTTATAGACATTTTATTACTTGATTGGAAGATTGCATATACTTATATGCATATATGCACCTAGGGGTCAACAGCGTTACTAGGTCTAAACGAAAACAATCACAAATTAAATAATTGGCAATTAATTTCGTACCAAACTTGCTATTAGATGGAAGAAATTCAAAAATATTACGTGCCTAAATCAACTTGCACGGCCAATTTTTTGAAAATATATCGAAAGACGAAGCTAATCAGTATTTTGTGGGGTCTACTTTCCATGATAATAAAATTGTCAAATTTGCACAGTTATAATGCTAACGAAAATTTTATATACAATTATTATAAATTTTAAGTTCTTATAATTAGTATAAACGTAAATATTTTTTTTTTTTAATATTGAAATATTAAAAGAAAAATCCGTATTCTAAATTTTCCTAAATTTCTATCTCCTTCGAAGTTTTTTAGTCGCCTATATTGTCTGATTCGTTTGACAATTAATATTGATGAAATCACATTAAAGGTTCATTTTTCGAAAATTTTCGAAAATATCCAGATACCAGAAGAATTCGTTATTTCAAATATTGACCAATCTCAACGCGTAGGATTAAGGTTTATTTGATTATCTATTGGTTGTGGAATAAGTTCGTAGCGTTTTTAAATTTTCTTTTGTTGTACAACGATTTTTTTGCTGTTTGAAAAAGTGTAATATTAATTCGATAGAGCTCTTTCTGCCCTACAAAACTATGTCGTCAATCGTCTTTTTGAGTAATTTAATTTTTTATTAGATTTTAGGCTTAGAAATGAAATATTCAGGAGGTAAAAATCAACATTTTCAACACTTGCTCTTCTTTGCTTTTCATTGAGGCCAAAATGCTGCTGAAGTAACCCCGGACATTTGCAACATATACGGAGAAGGTGTCATAGGCGAGTCTATAGCACAAAAATGCTTTGCAAAGTCAAAAAATGGCGTTTTTGACTTCGACGACACGCCCCGGAGCTCTACAAAGACTACTAGACTGAAAAGACCCCATCGACAAGGCAGAACCATACAAGCTAGACCCCATGTTGCACAAGTCGTTAAAGCTGCATTCCAAGAACTCGAATGGGAGGTCTTTCACATCCGTCGTATTCTCCGGACTTTGCCTCCATAGATTACCATCTTTTCCGCTCTCTGTCGAACCATATGAGGGGCGTTACCTTCGACAATGTAGAGGACCTTAAAAACTGGTTCAACAACTTCTTCGATACCAGACCGGGCCGTTTTTGGCGGAACGGCATCGACAAATTAGTCGAGAGATAGGAGGAGGTCGTAAACAGAAACGGCGAATACATAATTGATTAATTTATTGTTAAAACTCTTGATTTTTGTTTAAATAAAAGTCTTTGATAAAAACGCTACGAACTTATTCCCCAACCCATTATAAAGTTTTATAGCAAATGTGATCGTTTGTTTCTAAAATAACAGATAGAATTTGGCTCCGTGTATCAACACCCCCCCCCCCTGCCCGGGAAAACGAAATATAAAAAAAATTATGTGCTAATTATGTGCCAAACTGAAAAATTTTGTGGACGAAAATTTAACAGTTTTTATTTTTTATTCAAAATGCGAAATGCAGAATGACGCCAAGCTGCGTCTCGCCCTAGTATAATTCTGCAAAAATATTTTTTGATTCATTCATTGTTTATCAAATCTGAAAATACTGTATTTGAAAATTTAATATTTTACAAACCAAAATGGAGGGGGGAGGTGCAATACGACGACGTCCTCAACCCCGCCCTAGTTCCTAGTTAAAATACTATCAAAATTGTTTTTGTTTCACTTAGGATATATATGCTAATTATTTCATAATTAATAATACATTAAAATATACAAGGTGAAATCAAGTGAGGTACGATATCGTAGTTAGCTATGGAGCAGACATAACTCCAGACAAAATATATTGGAATGCGATACGATAAAAGCAACATTACATTTTCGAACAAAAAAATTCAATATTAAGTAAAGAATTAGTAAATAATTAGCACATAAATCCTAAATGAAACAACATTATTTTGAAAGCATTTAAACTAGGGAGGCGTGGAGAAAGACGTCTTGCTGCCCCCCCCCCCCCCCAATTTTAGTTTAAAAACAAAAATCTTAAATTTTCGAATATAAAATTTTTACATTTGATAAACAATTAGCACATAAATCCTGTGTGAATCAAAACTTTTTTGGCACCATTTTTACTAGGGCGACGTGCCAGATGAAGTCGTCCTACATCATCATTTTGGTTGATTCAAAACCCCATTAAATTTTCGAGTATAACAATTTTCAGTTAGGCAGAGAATTACACAAATCCTAGGTGAATCAAAACTTTGTTGGCAGAATTAATACTAGGGTGGGATGCAGTTGGCGTCACCCTGCACCCAACATTTTGAATATTTAAAAAGAAAATATTAAATTTTCGAACACAAAATTTTGCAGTTTGGCACATAATTAGCACATAATTTTCACATATTTGGTTTTCTTGAGTCGTGTTTAGAGGGGTGTGGCTAGACTGACCTATAGAACTCCGTATTCGATTTTCGAAAAACGTTGTTCGAAAAATTCGAAAACTAAAATTTTTATTGACTTGTTTTTCATTATGCATCACATGACATCGCAAGAAACTCTTTTACCTATTAACTATTAGCCCCGCTGCACATTCTATCCTATTTGAGATTGTGTTAAAATCTCGCATTATCATATAATTTTATCATAATGAAAACTCCCCTATATTTCATGCATTTCTTATCCAATCTCAAAGTGCCCCAAAGCCTTAAGTTTCTGAATAAACACCGGAGGCGCCACGAATAGTGAAATTATAAGTAAAAACTGATTTCGACTTTTACTGTACATCTCCTCTGTAACTGTAAATGGTAGAAGGAATGTAAATAGTCTTAATGGATTCGGGTATGCTGGCCACTGTGTATGCATAAATACGAACTCGAATTTCGAAAATGGTTACCCCCTTAAAAAAAACCTTTTTACTAAACTTGGTATTTAGGTAGACCTCGTTATTGCGCATCTTTTGGTGGTAGTACTTATGTAGGACTCTTTTTGTCAATTGTAATATATCTGACTTCTGCAGAGATTTTACTACTAATATATTCTACATACGGCTTGAAATGTTTATTTCTAGCTTCTTATGCTTATTCGAATATCTAACAGATTGGCAACAAAGCCATTTGTTTTATCTAGGTGTTCACTTACTTCGGTTATTGCTGCAGCCTTACTGATTACTGAGCTACTATCATTGCCTGTCGGGCTTCCTCTTAATATTAGTTGATCAACTATTAATCGCATTGTTAATTTATCATCGTTACAGTCATGTTTCAAGCCTAGGTAAGAACAGTTGCGGTTAGGCCTTGTTTTTTTTTATATATACTTATATAAAATAAAGTCGATTCACGGCGATGACCTCTAGGTATCACTGTTTTTGTTGATTGGTTTCCCTTTATACTAAAGTGACAGGCTTTAACTCTTGCAGGCACTGAATGCATATTCTTTAATAGCCTTTCCATATATACTTTCCTCCTGTAAGTCATGGAAATACTTATAAAAACAAAAAACAAAAGAGTAAAAAATGGAAATATTTCGATATAGACATGCATTCAAAAATTAATTTTCATTTCTGATAATTTTTACCTAAGAAAATTTTTTCAACCGTGATATACTTCATTATTAAAACTGATTTTTTTTTTATGGTGCCTTTGGAATTGGGAAGATATGCGGTATGGTCTTCTTTTGTGACATCATCCCAATTTCTCCTCGCGCAAATCATTCTCCACCGAATTTTGTATTTAGCAGTAGATTTTTTACTACTAACCATCATTTTTGCAAAAAGCAACAATTTCTGCAAGTAATGGTTGCATTTCCATCTCTTGTGTCTGTAGTACGGGATATTCCGTAAGACTCAATTCCTTGGTAATATAAATAACGTATCTGGCAATATAGATGAGGCTGTCAATTCCTAATTAAATTATACTCAGATGTCCCGGATATGGAACTCTTGTAGTTCTTAGTACATATAAAGAAAACTTGGGCTCCAATATGAAATCAGTGCTGGATCATATCCTAAGAATTGGTTGGCAAGACCTGCTACCAAAGGAAGAATTGTATAGACAAATAAATGAACTCTTCGAACGAGACGATTGACAATTCAGTATCGATTGAGAGATCCAGGGGAAAGCCACCACAAAACCATTATCAAAGAATTAGTGGAGATTGAGATTGATAACGTAAAGGAGTTTTTCGGAAGTCATTTAATTATAAAAAAAAAACTTAAAATTTATTCATTGTCTTGGACTTGGTATGGCGCCGTATCTTCCAAAAAATATTGTACAGTACAATATCAGTCCCACTTCCATTTAGGTATCGAAATAATATAAACAACATGAGACCGAAAAGATCTCAAAAAAATAAATACTGAGTTGAAAATGCTAGCTATACACACTGCAATTTCATGCGTGATTATTATAAAAAGTTCACTATTTCGCCTCATTTAAGGACCTAATTCATATATGAAATTCATTGAAATGACAATGAGACACACAATTTTCATTCTAATTTTTATTGGTTATTGTAATCTAAACTTTCTTCTGTGGAAACCGAACTCTCGCAATTGATTAATGCTCTTAATGCCACAACTTTTAGGCCTTGAATGGAATGGGAATTGACAGAAAACATTTTACCCACACTGAAACTGCCTACCGTAAGCCACCCCAAAATGAGAATCAGAATTCTCACAAAATGAATTTTTCAAGAGTTGCATATTGATTGATCAAATTTAGATGGTTCACATGAAGCCATGAGCCATGTACCAAGAAGACTTGTATGTATGTACTATATAGTGGAAGGTTATAGACCTTCTTTATGTCGCCATTGTTCCAAGTCATCCTAATATGGCAAAATCCAGTCAGAGAATGTATATGGCTATGGCGTCATACATGTACATGTATATGGTCTATGCAGGACAATTTATGAATTTTATGACAGATAATGGTTCGCAATTTAAATCTGTTGAATTTTAAAGATTTTCTGAATCAAATGAGACTACCAATTACCATCCTTTCCAAATGGATTTGCATGTTCAGACAATGAAATAAGGATTAAGAGCCATGGAAAAGAAGAAATAGATTTAAATTCCAAATTGTATAGACTATTAGTGTATCAATTCAAGTCAAGTGAATTGAGAGAAAAGGGGTATGATAATAATACAAAGAAAATATAAAATTACAACGATAGACAATGAGAGTACAATTAAAATTTTAGAATAGGTGTAATTGAAAATTTAAATAAATCTTATCTAAAAAAAAAACAAAGAAAAAGAAAATTTCCAGTTTTAGAAGTTTTAATAAGTATCTACGACAAAGTAACGAAATTAGTCTGCAATGCAGGAATCGTTACTTACTGTATTATTTCATGTTAACTAGCGTAACAAATTAATAACTGAAGATAGACATCGATTTATCAACCTATGTATGACAGAGAAATTTCAAAGCCTAACGAAGCAATCAGATCACACTGGGGCGATGAAATCCAATATGAAATTAATTGAATTGAAGAAAGATTCAACAAACCAATATTTTCAGTTTAGAGTTACTCAAAACGATCGTAAATGAGAATAACCAAAGGACCGCAATAAATGGTCAACCATCGTCATTCATCCCGAATTGCGAACAAATCCTGACCTGCCTATTACCATATTACGGAAGAGATTCCTGGAGCATATATCCACCTTACTTATTGCTAGTGGAAAGTTGCAAAGTCAATGGTGTACCCCGAGGCCTAGATTTGCATTGTTTCAAAGTTACCTTTTAAAATTTATAACTAATATTTCTATTTGCTATGCCAAATGTAACATTTGCATGAGTAGTTTTACTTTTTAATTTATAATTTACCATTTTTTTCGGCTATTCTCAATTTAAGTTCTAAAACCAAAGTATCGCATGTGCTCCGCTCCGGAGTGATTGTAATCGCTCCACTCCGACAACCTGACCTGGAGGACTTCAGAGCTGATTAAATCGTTGTCGCTCCGTTCGAACGTTCTGCTTAAGAATAATTTATTTTTTTTTAAATATTATTAAGCCTCAGGGGAATGTCACTCTTGCGCCTTCGCAGATTGTAAGCCCGATGGTTGACAAAAGATGGTAGATTGTTCCACACTCACACATTTCGGGATAAAAAAACAAGCATCCAAAATTGCGACAGTGCTCAAGCGAGTTGTTACTACAACGAATTATTTAATTGGACAGATTATCTAATGAAACTTGGGCTGTGCGACCAGCCCTAGCGCAGAGATGGAAATTTTATTCCTATTGTATAGCACTTCTAGAGGAGCGCTAATTAAGGTAAAATTAGATATTTCGAAAAGATAAAATGGACCACAAGCAATTCCAACAGCAAAAGGAAGCTAGAAAAATAGGAACTCGGACCTGCTCTTGTTTACTCATTAGGACAAGCTATAAGCTGACATATTCTCCAAGCATTGAAGATAGAACCCAAGATGGTTTTCATTCCACAAGCCGATAATCGTAACAGCACAAACTAAATCAAATTTTTACCATCCTGACATCGTTTCTCCACTAACAACTAACATCCATAGCAACAAACCACTTCACCGGGATGAAAAAATGAGGGGCTAAAAAATCAAACCCAAAAAAAACACATTTACAAAAAGATGAAATCTTAATCTGAAGGTACCTACCAACCTAGAATGGAACGACCATAAAACTTACTAAAGACGTCAAGTTGCTGGAGATCATCTCCGATCAGAAACTCATATCGAACTAGCACTGTATATATCTCTATATACAGGGTGTTTCAAAATTGATGCATGTAGCTCAAGGGTTTGATGATGATGGCGGGGGAATTCCTAATTTTTTCAAATTTTAACGATTTTCCCGCCAAAATGCATGATAACTATACAGTTTTACTACAAGATTTCGAGAACCCGGAATGATACCTTTAATTTGACTAGGCACATGTACCTACCTAAATGCAACCGTTTTAAGACATTCCCGTTTCTATTGCCGCGTTCCTTTTCACGTTCAGAATGAATTTTTTCAATCCATGTCGTTCTTTTTCTCGAGCTGAACAATTTAGTTTCAATCTGTTATCCTTTTTCGGACTCCGAATAGTTCTGAATGCATCTGAGTTTTTCCCGGATTCAAGCAGAAGTTTCAGTTGATTTTGTTGGAAAATGGGTCTATTTTTAAAAACAACAATTTTTACGAATTTATACTTGCTTTTATCAAATTGAAGAAATGTCAAAAATTTAAAATGGTTCTGTTCCGTTCCTTTTCTATGAGCATAAATTATGACATCGTTCTATCGATTTATACAGGTTCATTCAGAATGAGAAAAGGAACGCAGCATATGATTCGATGGGAATCGCGCCTACTATTATGCAATTCCACGCAAAATTAGCTAAATTAATGAAATTATGAATCATAGAAAGAGGAATATCTCAAAACCAGTTGAATTTAGGCAGCAACATGTGCATAGTGAAATTAAAGGTAATCTTGCGGGGTTTATAAATCTTGTAAAAAAATTTTGACAGCGAGTTTCTTTTGAATATCAAGAAAGTTACAGGGTGTAAAATGGAAAAACTACTAAAAATCTTAAACCCCCCTACCACCGAAACTACGCCCCCCCCCCCCCCAACTCTTCAACTTATAATTTTTTGCATATCCCATGTGGATGTGTACAAGAGCCAATACACATCCGTATGGAGATGTGTTCAAGGTTCTTAAGGAGATCAATGTCTCCAAAGCCAGAGGTCCTGATGGTTTCTGAGCCCTTGTAATTAAAAACTACGCCTCATCTTCGGCTAAGCCTGCCTTTGCGTAAACTATTCTACTTGTTTTATTCGATAGAAAATGCCCAACTGCTTGGAAACTAGCCTATTTTCAAGAAAGGGGGAGAGGGTAGCGATCCCTCAAAGTATGAGACCAATTGCAATCTATCATTAAATCCAAATTAATGAAGTCTCTAGAAAGCCATAAACTCATCAACAATCTCCAATACGACTTCCGGGCGGGACACTTTTCATTTCCCTAGAATTATTTCAAAAACCTTTAGTAGAGACTGGTATCCTGTCCTTGTACCTAAACTAGAACACTTGGTTCTCACCTACTGTTCGATTATGGATTGAAAGTTTTTTATCCGGTCACCTAATACGGATTGTACTAACTAGATGGCGTTTCATCAATACCTCAATCTATAAATGCATTGAATAAATAACTAATAAGGAAGCGGGGTACCGTGCGCATACAGTGTACGTGTTTAAGCAATTCAATGACAGTATGACCTAGGATCGGTGGGGGGGGGGGGGGGTGACAAGAGGGCCTACTGCCTATCGTGCGTCAGTTCAACATTTCTGATATTTCATATTTTATGAAATTGTAATTTCTGCCTGAATTATGTCAGTCATACATACAAAGGCAACGCCAAGAAATATTATCTGAAAATAAGGGGGCGCTAGAAATTTCTTTATTTTACATAGAAATTTGGATTATAAAAAATCTCCCCCTTCGAAATGTCACAATTTCAGTATTGCCGTGACGAAACATATACAAACACAGCACACTAATACATTTCGCTGAATGGCTTTGTTTTTATTCCGATTTGCCGTTTCCTTATTAGTTATTTATTCAATGTATAAATGCCGGTGTACCCCAGGGTTCGGTTATCTCTCCAATTCTCTTCTAAATTTTAATTATTGATCTTCTTTTTCCTTACTTTCAATCCGATGACAGTACCCTTGATTTCGCCTGCTCCATAAGCACTCTTGCGGACTACAAAAAGAATACCACATCTGTCAATAGAAATTGCATGATTAGATCATTAAATCAAGACTAATAATATCCTCGCTTGGGGCAAAGTAATTCATATCGAATTCAATGCATCTAAGTCTCAAAGATCTCTTCTCGTCTCTCTAAAACAAGATCATAATTTTTTCACTCCCGTTTGTTACTTTTGATGGAGCACTAATTTACGATACACCGTCTTTATGCATTCTTGGCATTAACATTTCCAATAAGTTAAGCTGGACAGATTACATTTTCACTTTTGCCAAAGATTGGATTTCTAAACAGATGTAAAAAATATTTCAACCCATCGAATCTAGTGCACCTCTACAAGTCCTTCATCAGAAATAGAATGGAATATAATTCCCATATATTGGCGCTGGGGTTGATAGCACAGCCTTGAATATTGTCCAAAAGAGAGTCTTCAAGCTCATTGGCGATTTGGGAATAGCTTGTCATATCGATTCATTGGAGCACCGCCACAATGTTGGATACCTTTCGCTCCTTTATCGCTACATGTATGGTCAATGTTCCAATAAAATATTTAGTCTGATCCCTTGTAGAATAATTCCTGCATGAAATACTTGCGGTGCAAACCACGGACATCCTCTAACCCTTCAAAATACTTTTTTCCGTATAGTAAAATTCCATGAAATCTTTTTATCTCAAACTGTGCGAATATGGAACAGTCTACCATCTTTCTGTCTTTCCTTCGGCATTCAATCTGCCCTATATCCTTTCTGCCATGCTATGCTTTCCATCATAGGTTATCCCCTGAGCTTGGTTCAATAATATATGGGTATATAAAAAAAAAAACAAATGCAATATTTCATGAAAATAAAACATTTGTACTGCTTTACACTAACATCAAAATCGAAAAAAATTCCATTAAACATTTCTCATACACTTCATATTACGTTTATTATCACCATAAAACTCAAATTAAAAATTTTAAATTGTTTCTGTCACTCTTAATAAAAATTATTTATTAATAAAGTTCGTTAAATATAGATCAAAATGATAAAAAAAAAGCTCGTATAAACAAAATAAATTTAAGTTGCAAAATAATTGATTTGCGGGAAAACATAAAAAGAGGAGATTCGCTCTACATTAAAAAAAAAAAAAAACACAAAAACAGCATGGAAAATTTCCATTTGGTACAACAAATCATTAAAATCTCATCATTTTCTTTTTGTTTATTAATTATTATCGATGAGCTCGTGGAATAACGTGACTACATTATTTATGTTTAAAGCATCATACGCACGCGTCCATCCGACATCCGAGTTGATTATTTTCGAAAAGCGATGTTCTAAAAATATAAGGCTAGTAGCTGCGCTTAGACGAAATTCTTTCCAAATCTTTGGTTTTTAAACAAACACTCAAATACACCACTGCGCTGTATTGGGTGGGGTTAGGAGGGTGGCCTTAAAAATATTCTCTTCAAAATGTAAATTAGCGCAGTTCCACATAATTTTACGCAGTAAATTTGTAAGTTGATTTTCTTCTTCGGTTGATTTTTGTAAACAAAAATATTATTTGAATTTCATTCAACTTTTTGAGAAATTTTCTTTTTTGTTTTTTTTTTAGTGATGCTGAGAAAAACGAAATTTCAATTCACCTTATCTATAGAAAATAGGTAAAAAGGGGGAAAAACTGCTACTATACAATGATTACTTTTTACATAGACGTTATGATGGAGAAAATCGATAAAATTTGTCTAAAAGTTTTCCACATGATTGTTATGTTTTCCACGTTTTTTTTTCGTCTTCCCCTTTAGATAAACATCTTTATCTTACCCTTCTTGTACAAATCGCTCCACCCACCAATGAATGTTACCCTTCTCAACGGTACGGTTATATACTTTATGTCGTCGTTGAAGTAGAACCCGACTGAAGGTTCACTACTTGCTTACTCCCATTCTTATATTGTTATCTCTTAAGTCGTCGTCAAATTGTCTACAGTTTCCCGCATCTCATCAAAAACTCGGGTGCACTTGAAACTGGACGGCCATTTACTTTATCCCCCTCTATCTTCCCTTCCCCCATCGGACATGGTTTTGCAATTTTTCCATCACCAATACTATATTGAGCTGGTGAAATTTTTTTCCACCAGAACAGCTTCTAAACTAGTTTTTCCAAGTTACTCTCAGGTTTTCCATAGAATGAAAATCGAACTGCTGCTGGTGCTGCTGCTGTATACCTCAGGCTCTTCTTTTGAATGAGCTGAGCCGTACCCCATAGCTCACGCTGATGTAGACAAACTGTATGTAGTATGCGCGCCTTCACATCACATGGATTCTGGAACTCTCATTTTCTTCAATAGTAGGAAAATAATGAATTCGAAAAGTGAAGGTGTGTACTTGTACCTGTACAGGTAAAATAGTGCAAGTACAGCACTTGGCTTAGATGGAAAAAATTGCGCTTTTCTAGTTTTTTGCAATTTGCTCGGTGTGTAATGGGTTGTCCATCTATAGAAGCAATTTACGTGTTTAATAATAGCTCAAGGCGTTCACTATCCTAACCAACCAACCAACCATCCATCCATACATCCATCCATCCACGTTGAATTCTTTAGTTTTGTTTTTTTTTGTTCTTTAATTTATTTTTTTTTTTTTTACTTTTAAGTTTCATATAATCTACTACTACCTACCTTCTACTTTTACTTACTACAGGTAAAATGGCGATAAAGTAAAACTTTACTTTACGCCTTGTGCAAATGTTTGCGTGCCGCTAAGATAATAATGTTTACGGGAGAGGGCAGGGCAGGGGTCGTATGGGGTCGGTGTGCTCCCTCTGTAAAGTGGTACGACAAACGAGGCTATAATACATTTGTGGCAAAAATTATTGATTTACTGTGCGGTATTTACTTGCCGATTCATTGTTTGCTCATTCCAGATGGATTTCCACGAGTATTTTCAGGTCTGCTCCCTTTTTGTATTTTTTTTTTTTTTTTTTTTTTTTTTCGATATATATTTTTGTTCGTTTTTATGTCTTAAAAGGGGAAGATTTTTTCTATGCATTATGCATAATATGGTGGGAGAATGTCTGTTACGTATTGAAATTGAAGATATTCGTTTACTTAGAATTACTCGAGATGTTTGTGTATGTCTGATTGAAAGTTTTAATTTGGCTTTGCAAATGGAAGCTAAAATATAATACATTAATTGTGTACACATTTATGAATAATTTACGAAATTTGAGTGGTTGTCGTCTGCTGTATTTGATGAGAGAATATGATGAAAAAAAAAGAAAAGATAGAAGACAAATTGGTTAGAACTTCGCAATACTAGAGCTAATGTAAAAGGTATCTCTCGTTGGAATTGCGGGATTTTATCTCAATTTAGTCATAAATGGTTACATGATTACTATTTTAATCAATATTCAACCATGATCTGTTTTGAATTAATGAAATTAAGTTTGTTTATATCTTTCAATCATCGAAATTAAATTATTCAAACTACTTAGCAGAATACTTGGCAGGAACTTTTTTTTTTTTTTTTGTAAGTATAAATTAATATAAATAAAGTCTTTGATTAGTAGTTCAATTCAGAGGGATATGATGTAATCGCAATGCCAATCATATTAGATAAGTGATGTCACCGGAATCCCTTAGACACGTGACATTACAGGAATCTACCATAAACCAAACAAGATTATGGTTAAATTATATCGTACACCATCGTGCCCCAAATCTTCTGTGGCTCTCCCTGCATGTGAACTCATCCAGGTCAAATTATATCCTAGACAGAGGAGCTTTATACAGCAATTGATATTTCATTATCAATTTGAAACAATAATCTCCGGAAATAGTTCAAAAATTAGTCACCCGATTCGAGTTTTTTTTTTTTACATATGTCTTTGACATTTCCACTGTAATTTCAGCATCATAGCGTGACCCTTATTATTATTAGAGTCTTACACCATGTGCGTATGTGTGTATTTTCGATCTTTTACGATTTTAAAAATAGAATCAACTTTCAATCAACGTGTTTGCATTAAATTTTTTTTTTTTTTTTTTTTTTGTTAAAAACGGATTCAACTCTACAAAGACTTTAGAAATGTCAGAAAAGTATTTCGGCAACGACAGTCTATCGAAAACAAACGTTTATATTTGGCATGACCGCTTCCAGAAATGATTGTCAGTCCGTCGAGGAAGACGATCACATAAGCATAAGCCGTCAACATCAAAAACTGACGAAAATATCGATAAGATTAAAGAAATGTTGCCAGAAAACCGCAAATTAACCATCAGAGAACTGGCAGAGAGCAGAGAAAATCGCTTATGGTTTCGTTTAAGAAACTTTGGTTAATGATTTGAACTTGAGACGTGTCACTGTAAAGCTGATGCGGAAAGACCTCATTTTCATGCAAACAAAGGGACCGTGTTGACATCCCGAAAGACATGATTTTCAAGTCTGAACCTGACTCAACATTCATCAATCAATCAATTCATCATTACCTGGAGATGAGACGTAGATTTATGAGTACCTATGACACGCAATTCAGACGTCAAGCAAGTAAATGGCGTACACAGTATAAGCCAAGACCGAAAAAAAACACATCATTTTCAGTCGAAAAAGAAGGTAATGCTCTCGGTTTTCATAGATTACAAGAGTGTTGTACAACATGAATTTTTGCCCGAAGGTCAAACGGTCAACAAGGAGTATTCTTTGGGAATTATGAGACATTTGCGTAAAGCAATTCGCCAAAAAAGGGGTGAATTCATGGGCAAATAAGTAGTGGTTTTGCATCACGATAATGCACCGTCGCACAATTTCATCGTTATTCGTGATTTTTTGGTCAAAAACAGAACGAATACCACCCTTCAGCCTCCCGATTCACCTGATTTGGCTCCCTGCTGCTTCTTCGTTTTCGATCAACTCAAGAAAACGCCTTCCAGTGAAAATCGACTGATTTTGTGTAAATTTGTTAGTGGGAATGGGGGCCATCTTTGATTTTGATGAAATTTCTAAAAAATATTTTGTTATGTGTCATTTATGACGAAGATACGGTATTTTGAAATTTAGAAATGTGGCATTTTTTGCTAGTAGGTGTATTGTGTATCTTTTAAAATTTACATCTAGAAATGTGCGCATCGCAGGCCCATCAAACGTTATTTATTTAGATATGCTTTGAAGCTCCTGAGAAAAATTAATCGAGGTCCTTTGTTTTAAAATTGCTTTCAAGGATAATGGATATTTCGAAAATACGAACTTTCATTTTTTTTAATTTTCTTTTTATCTTAATCGGTTTTAAGGAAGTTGTAGAAAGGAGAAAATGGAACTCCTTAAATTTGAATGGAGTTATTTGTTTTGTATACTGCGTGTATCTCAGAAAATTTTGAGCGTAAATTTGTTGAGGTAATATAATTAAACAGGATGTTTGATAAATAAGATGGAGTATGCCAATAAATTCCTTGGAGTGTCCTGATTACGCCAAACCCCAGCCCCTCTTCTAAAATCACTCCTTCCCTGACAAATTTAAACTTTTGAAAATTTTCGTTATCCAAAGGAAGTGTGGTTACTTAAATGCTCATAAGTTCTTTCAACAATAAAGCAAATTAGCAAATTAAAAACCATTGAAGTGTGCACACGTTTTTCAATAATATTTACAAAAAAACGTCAGTTTGTTCCACCGAAAAAAAAAGATCTTATCAGATCTGTTACTGAAAAATTTGAAAATTGGCTGCAGTTAATCCACAAATAAGTGTTCGTCAAAATAACAGGATTCGAAAATCTTTCATATAAAATTTTCTTCGAATACAGGTGAGGAAATGCTGACTGAATTTACTTACCTGTAGGGTCCTTCACTGATGGGTTTTAGTTGTTTTTTTTTTTTTTTTTGACAACCGATATCAGATAGAATGAATATGTGCACTGACGAAACTGTAGAATTTAAAGGAGGACATGTTTTAGTGACCACTTTAAATGACTTTCAATTCACTAATTATTGAGATACAGATCATTTTATCGGTAGAACGTGATGAGACAAAAAACTTTTAGATCAAAGCAAAACATTTTCAAGATATCGACATGTCTTCATTAAAAAAATTAACAAAATTAATCATCCAGTTTCAACAAAAGATATTGAAAAAATTAAAAGGCCTAGAGTTTTCTTATGATATTTTCAAGCAATTTCTTAAGAAAAATTTGGCGATATCTGTGCAATGTGACGTTTTCAAAAAAAAACACCACGATATAATAGGTGTTTGTCTCTCCGGGTTCTACTGACAGGTCGACTGAAAAGTTCTTCCACCGATTTAAAAAAATTATAACTTTGATCTTTGTCTTAAAAATCAGTACTCTTGAAAATCATTCAAGGTTATCAAAGGATTCTCTCCCTATCTGATACCGTTTCCAAGAAAAATTAACTGAACACCACTAATGAATTATCCAGCATAAGTTCTAACTAATTATTAATTTTTCTTTGAGCTATGCAGGTATACTTATATTATGTATTCAAAATCTTTATATTTAGTTCACAGCAAAAATTATCATAGGATTTATATTCTGAAAAATTTTTAAGTACAATAAAAACGTCCAGGACTGATCGTTTTCAAAGTATACGTAAAATACATAAATTTTTATATGGCAACACCAAGAAGGAGTTGCCCGATTTTGTCCATTTTCAAAATTTCATTTACTATTGCAATGAAAACATCATGTACAAACTTTCAGCTCTTTACTTCCGCGAGCTCTCAGGTTATTACTATTACTTTATTCGAAATGTTTTTTTTACAAATTCATGTGAGCAGCTGACTCATAATCCTCCTCCACGATGCAGCTTACGATTTTTTTCAACTCACTATGATGTCAATTGTTTATAAAAAAGAAGTTTCAGCCGGCGTATTATTACTTAAAAAAAAATTGTTAACACTTTCGCAACCTGCCATACCCACACTTACCCCTAATTGAGCAACTGACGATCGGTTCACTAATTAGTTGTACGAAATCAATTATCGATATCAAAATCAACCGGTTTATTATGACTTTTCTCTTGAAGCAAAAGAGGTGGCCTTATGTTCATTTGCGGACATAGAAGGAGCCTTCGATAACACCTCCTTCGATGCAATTAAATCAGCTGCCGAGGATAAAGGCTTTGAACCCTCCACGGTATACTGGATAGACTCCATGCTTAGAAGCAGGAGGATAACCACAACTCTAGGGAACTGTTCAATCACGATCAACGCAGCAAAAGGCTGCCCCACAAGGAGGAGTTCTCTCTCCACTCCTGTGGTCAATCGTAATTGATGACCTGCTAGAGAAACTTACCAGTTCATGTTTTATTGTACAAGGCTACGCGGATGAGCTAGTAGTCACAGTACGGGGCAAGCATGATCAAGTTATATCCGACCTAATGCAAAATGCTCTCTCCAAAATCCGCATGTGGTGTTTAAACAAAAGCCTTGGCATAAACCCCAATAAGACAATATTATCGTTCCATTTACAAGAAGATCGAAGCTTTCACTAACGGCTCCTCTTCTTGACAACACGGAATTGATATTCTCAGACGAAGTCAAATATCTGGGGGTCACTCTAGATAAGAAACTTACCAGAAATTCGCATTTGCCCAGAGTGATGGAAAGAGCGGTGCGTTCTCTCTACACGTGTCGTCGCTTCATTGGCAGAACATGGCGTCTTAAGCCAAAAATGATGTACTGGATGTACAGCACAGTTGTTAGACCCATGCTCACCTATGCGGCCCTGACGACTGAGGCTCTGCTTGAAAAAACCCAGCGGCTTGCCTGTCTAGGAGGAATAACTGGTGCCATGAAAACCTGTCCTACAGCACCCATGGAAGCCTTACTAAACCTTCCTCCCCAACATTTGCAGGTGAAAAAAGAAGCGATCTCCAGTGCTATTAGAGTGCAAAAGGATAAACAGTTAAAGCCAGGCGATCTGGTTGGTCATTTAAGTATCTTAAAACAGATATGTTTTAAGCAAATGACAACTATATCTGATGTACGTGTGGAACCTCAATCCCAGAATGATTCTGGACTTTATTAACAGTCTGAACCTAGAAAGGGTGTAAATGCAACGGGGACTCACAATATATCTTTCAGGTCAGGTCGCAGTGATAGCGAGGCTAACACCTACACACCCCTTCACAAATCTAATAGCAAAGTCATAAGATTTGCTTGTACGCAATAGTTTTGGGCGATTTCATTCATGCTAAACTTTAGTCTCAACTCAAGTTCCAACTTTCGCTACACACGCTGATGCAAATCTTAGTCGTACGATTTGCTTGAGCGTGTGTAGTGGTCTTAAAAATGTACTGTCTCTGAATATTAAAGTTTATCGGAACTCAAAACATCTGGGTATCGGCTATATAGTTCCTCATAAGTTTATTTTTTCTATTCAGGTTGGGCTCTGGTTATAATTAAGTACAGCTCGTTTTATTTTCTTCATTTTTGTACCCCTAGATGATGACATCATTATGCCTAATATGTTTTCTTTTTCTTTTTTCGCTCTGGATATTGCTAGCTGAAGGGTTGACATTAGACTCTATAAAAAAATGTTTTTTTACTTTTTATTTTCAAATTCTACGCATATGGAGCTAATTAGCTAATTAGCAAGGAATTTCAAACATTTTGCAGGTATTTTTTTACGCGATTACAGTGGTTTTTGGGAACTATCGGTTGTACAGTCCGGAACGAAAGTGTCGCCACAATACTGAACCTATGAATCTATTAATTTTAATTTCTCCCAATATCCGCATTCAATTTCTTTGACAACGTACCTGTGCAATGAGCTTTTGCTTTTGTTGGCTTTACTTTCAAACATATTTAGTAAAAATTTCTAATCTCTCTTAGATTGTGTTTTAGATATGGAAATACCTACCTACATAGATTTTATTTTTAAAAAAAAAATTCTTATATTTCTTTTACTTCTACTTCAACAAAACTAATAGACTCTGCCACTTATTATAACTAAGTGGGCATGTATACGTATGAAGGTATAAAAAAAAATTCACACATATCCATAGCAAGAAGAATATTATTTTTGCAAGTCAAGATAAGATTAACGTGGCTACAATGTTATTCCTACACCTCCTTATCTCTGTACAACAAGCACAGACAAAGCTAAAAGTGCAAAGTCGTTTGTTTTTTGTTTTTTTTTTTCTGTTCTCATTAATACCTGCACGTTGTTCGAAAACCTAAGACTATTATAAATCGTAAGAAAACATTTTGCTGGCGAAGCATGTTCGCTCACCTTTTGATCGAGTCCGTCCGTCATCGGCTCACACAGCATGCAATATTAGATTCAAGAAATGAGGGAATATTTAAGTGCAACCAAGTCCGCACGGGTATCGGAAAGATCAAACGGATATGCATGGCTTGATTTATGTGCAACCACCTACACTCTAGGCCTCAAGCGGATTTTCATGAACGCAAGGGATCTGTACGTTAATGATTAATAGTGACTACAAACAAGTGTCAGAGAAGTTTAAACTGTGAGGAAGGTGTTTTGTAAGTTTCAAATTTTAAATATACTTTTTTTTTTTAATTCGGGATAACTAATCTATCTCAGTGGAAATTTGTAAATACAATAGGTGGAGTGTCGTAGATTTTTAGGGTGGATATATGAAAGTGGGACAAGTCCATTTGTGTATTTTTAATTTTTTCAGACTTCTTTAAGGCACATAATAAAGTATGCCCCACTTTCAAAATCAGCGACTCATGTATCCGCATCAAAAAGGAAAACAAAAAAAAGGAATTCAAATTATTTAATTTTTGTATTAAGAAAAAGGAACGAATTTTGTACTTGAGTACATTTAAATTGAGTAATTTTCAATTAAACAAATAAACAACAACACTTTATGTCATATAATGCAGCCATTGATAATTCTGTGTGGTTGGGTACGAGTTCTACTAGTTGACGTGGACGATTTTTTTTTTTTTTATGATGTTGTCAAAGCTCAAAGGATACCCTATGATACCGTAGAACAGCTTTGTCAGCAAAGGAAAAAGGGGTAGGAAATTGAGGATTATTGGGTTGAGCCATGACGAGTTGACTATATGCATTACGCTTGAATGTTTGCGGCTTATCCCTGAAGGAGGAAACAGAGGATGGCAAACCGTTCCACATTCGCAGTATTCTGCTTATGAAGGATTCGCGGAGTTTCACAATATAGTACATCGAAATTTTGTCTTCAGGGGTGTGAGGGTGAGCTCATGTGGTGCGCATAGGAAGGATTCTACAAAGGATCAGGCGAGATATTTCGTCAGAGCAATAGTCATAGAAGTAGCGATAAAAGAGACATTACGCCGACATTGGTCTAAGGAATCAATAGTTGCTATTGACACGTCATCGCTAATAACCTGAAAAGCCTTCTTTTATAGTCCAAGTCCAAGTCTAAGGGTACGTGCACACCGAGTCAAGGTGAGGCAAGGCGAGGCGAGGCGAAGCTATTATCAAGAGTTGAAAAAATAAAATAATTGAACGCTGTACTATGAGAGTGTTCATAACTAGCAAAGCTGTGGCAGCGCACGATATGAAGTTTTTCATTTTTTCGCGAGGTGCAGCGCGCTAATTTTGATAGCTGGCATATTCTTATACGATTTTTCTATGATATAATCGAAGGGTTCTTATATATTGGAAAAATCAGGATTAGTACGTAAATCTTCATATAGTTGATGCAATTCGCCAAATTCCAACCGTTTCGTATTTATCGGGTTACAAGCAAAACAGTGGAAAGTACATGTGAAAAATGCCATATAGTTGCACTACTTGATAAACATGCTTCAACTTCGCGATTTACCAAGAAACTGAATTCCTTGTTGTGAACAATACACCTCGAGATGTATCTTCTCCTAGCCTCGCATCGCCTCGCTGTACACGTGCCCTAACGCAACCACTACAGTGCGTCCAGTCCCTTCCCAATTATGGGAAATATATTCTAATCTAGGTCTGATATGAGAATTGTAAATTTGCGACAAGTCTGATGTAGTAAAATATTTCTTGCATTTTTGCAAGAACCCTTCATCGCAGTTTTAGCATTACCGAAAATATGATTGGACCAACTAAGATTATTGTATATTTTAATGCCTAAGGTGTTAAGAGGTGGCGAGTTTGAGATATCTTTTCCATCAACGGAAATGGGTTGAGCGGGTATTAGAGTACGTTTGAAGAATAACAGACAACATTGCGTTTTGAAAGCATTAATTAAGATCCGATTCGCTCTGCACCAAGCGAGTATTGTTGCAAGGTTACAGTTTAATGAACTGAACATGTGGCTTCATTTGTCAAATATAACATTCCACGGAAATCAGCTATAAGTCGAACGAGTACTCGAACTCAAGGGTCCTGTCGTCTGCAAAACTATGAATAGTATGAACTAGCAGATCATTAATAAAAATTAGGAAAAGAGTAGGAGAGAGAGAACAGAACCTTGTGGTACACCAGCGTGGATTATAAAACGGATCAGAAGTAACTCCGTCCAATGTAACTTAAATTGAACGGCGGGAGAGAAAATTTTCAATCCATTTTAAGAAAAGAGGGTCTAGACCTAATGCCTGAAGTTAAGCTTTAGCAGGATGCCAAACTCTATCGAAGGCCTTCGAGATATAGAATGTGACGATTTTAGATCCACCAAAATTATGGTTAAAGCATTCACAATGGAACTCTATCTAAAATTGTAGATCCAGAATAAATGAATTTCTCCATTTCTCCTTACAACAAAAATGAATCACATTCATGGCGAATTTGAAAATACCAAGGATTTTGTTCAGAAATGGAAAGTATATAAAAGAACTTAAAAGAGTTTAACTAATGTGTAACTTTTGCTAACTTTTGAGGATATGTCGTTTTTCTCTCTAAAAATGCTATTGGAATTCCCTAACAAAATTACACATTAACTACATATAGACAATTCTGAAATACTCAGTTAACAGTATTTCAGAAGAAGAGGAAAATGAACAAGATGGACAGGATGAAGAAGAAATGTGCTGCCAATCGAAATCGATTTATTTTGATTTTATTTGTTTGTTTAATTTTCTTTCCGATTTTAGTTAATAATTTCTCGCATTCGGCATTAAGTTCTGTGCAAAAACCTAATCAAGACTGATTTGGTAAAAGTTTTACGTAAATAATTATAGTTTTTGGACGAAATCAAAATTGTCCTACTCCTCTGCTACTCTAGTATTTGGAGTGGGGAAAGGCTTTCCAAAAGTACCCGTGTTATTATCGCATTTATAGCATCTAATTCTCAGTTGAAACTGTATCATTTCGGGGATTTTGAAGAATGGAATTTTGAAAAAAGAAATAAAAAAAAATTGAAAAAGCATATGAAACGAATTATGTCCTCAACAAAGGTGACATCTTTCTCTGGTCTTTTTAGCATGCCTCAACAAGCCTGTCGAAATTTCCTACTTACTATATACTGGCTCAAAAGTAATTTGACATCACTATAACTGACTTCAGGAAGACCTTTGATAAGATTACCCTCAAAATTATCTTACATAAGTTCTTCCTTCTTAAGTCTCCTACAATATTTTGAAAAATCCAACAAAGCTTGTGGAGTGGCTCAAGGCAGCTATATTTGACCATTGCTCTTCAGCACTTTATGAATATGAATTAACACCCTTATTATCGTTGTCACTTTAAGTGAGAAATGGCGTTACGACACGAAAATGGTATTACGATTGTCGTTTAAAGTGACATTTGTCGAAAACATACGACTTTGGACGTATTACTGTTGTTGTATTACATAAGTGACATTAAGTGACAATTTCACTCACTTGGTTTTTGTAAGTGACAAATGTTAGATGTGCGTACGGAAAAGGAAAATGCAAGCGGAAATAGTTAAGTTTTTTCATTAAAACATAAAATTCAATAGTTTTTTATAAATTAAATTAATTTTTTTGTTGTTGCATTTTTAGTATAAAAATTACAACAAAAATACATGATAGATTTTATGGTGAAGCATCCTTTTATAGTTAAAGGACTGAAATACATCACGTTTATGATTTTTTTGTTCTTTTAAACACTTTCAAAAATAACAACAATACCACGAAATAAGACAAACCTCACTTTTGTCTACAGATGTAATTCATACCCTAACGCATGCCCTGATGCTATCTGTCACTTAAAGTGACAACGAAAATAAGGCTTCGAAGAAAACTGTCATGTCACACCGTTCGACAACGACAATACGAAAAGTGAAGTGAGAGTGACTGCGGAGCTTGTCACTTCATTGAGTTGACAACTATAACAGCGGTGTAAGTATTTTTATTTCGAATAGACTCAAAACTTGTGTGTGGTTGTGGTGATAAGGGTGTTGTTGATCGGAAGTTGGGTTATGGTGAGGCATGATGCTGAAAAAGAACGTGAGAAAATAAATGTAGTAAGATATCTGGTAAAACAGGACATTGCAGTATTATACAAGGTGTTCGGAAATGCAAGCACATTATTTCAGAATTTCATAACTGGGGATACAGGTAGGAAAAAAAAACTAAATTTTGAAGGAGAGAAGAGGCAAAATGGGTTATTTGGTCTTTTGATAGTTTTTTCATTAATATCCTTTACTTTTTTATTGAACACCCTATAAAGATTGTTTAAGTATCAAATGGTAGTCAACCGTCTACCTTTCAATCAAGAAGATAGCATTCCGTTCCTATTTAATCGTGAGTTATTAGACGTCAATTCAAAGTTCTATTTTTTCTTTTTTTTTTTTTTTAATTTTTCGGCCTCCGTATTCTAAACATAGAACTTTCATACAGGATTTACAAACTTTATTGATTTTGCTGCTACCTAGTGCAAAATGAGGTTTAGACTGTGATGTAGAGCTGTCGGCCAGTTTTAAGCTCTACACCATGCTCCAGTTTTGATCTTCGAAGTAAGATCAGATTTTTATTTATTTTTAGTTTTGAGCGGAGGAATATATATTTTTTTTTCTTTAATTTTACAGAATTTATTGTGAGTGGAATACCAGTACCAAAATAAGTTATATAAAACCTAAGTTAATTTGTCCTTTGAGTAGTTCTTTTGATTATACTGCTTCCTCATCGTTATCCATATTAAATTTTAATTATAATTTGAATATGCGAATGGTTAAAAATTAATAAGTACAAAATGAGTACTGCAAAATAAATTGCTGTTAACTCTAATGAAAAATCAATTAATGCTACTGAATTTGTTGAAAGTATATTTTATGGGTATAAGAGAAGATTTTAAGCTTAAAGTTGATTATTATCAGAAAATAGAATCGTTGAATTGCAAAGAACGCGCTTGCAGCGGCTTCGTTATCTATGTAGTCGTAAAATTTTCAAGATAAATGAATAAGAAAAAGGACGTTGGGAAGAAAGATAGTGTCAAGACTAAATGCAAACTCAAACTTATCGCACCATTGTCCGGTTTCACAGTCAAGGCTTAAGTTACATATGACTGGCTTAAACCAAGCTTAACTTAAGCCCTGCATCTCTGTATCTTAAGCTTCAGTTATCTAGTTATCAATTGTTGCCATCTTCCAGGTGCAAAAAGTTTGTTTTTAATTTCAAGATTGTTGCAAGAAAATGACATAAAATGGAATATTTATCTAACGCATCAGAAGGTCTTCTTCTTTTCGTTTAGTTTTTAATTCACAATGGCAATTTTTCTTTAGAAAATGCACAATTACCGCTGTACTGACAACTTAAAATTTTTCATCTACGGTTTAACTATAAGTCTCAGCTTGCAGAGTACTGTGAGACGAAGTAGGCTTATGCTCGCAACTTAAGCCATACCCGTGGCCTAGCTTAGCTCTGGCTTAAGCTTGAACTGTGAAACCGGCCATAAGAATGAAACAGAAAAATGTTTAGCTCAAAAAACGAACGCACGTTAGTGCGACTTGGGAGGCAGATTGTGAGACTTTCGAGAAAATCCGTAAGAAAAGTTATGTACTCTTTTATACACTCAAATGAATAATAAGCATTTCAGGCTTCTGTCTTGACATTTTTCAGATAGATAAGCTGATTTGTAAATTTCCAGTTGAAGTCATCTAAGGTCGTAAAGACCTGAAGTTTTATACCTACCTACAAATGAAAACTAAGCTCAACTTCAAATATGGGCGAGATTGACCTAGGTAGATACCTACATTAATGACATCTTTCCAGTTTACTTTTAATGTGGTGTTTTCTTGGTACTACGCTAATCTTATTCATATTTCTAGCCTACTTGTCATCGCACAAAATCGGAAGTCTCTACAAAAATCCAGATGACATGAAATCGAAATTAAATCAATTTGTCTACCTGAAACACTGCATAATGGACTAAAAAAATTTTGTGTCTCCTCTCCCAAAAGCCAATGGAAAAACATGAGCTTGCTTTTGTATCGATTGGGTAGGTACGTAGTAATATAAAGTGGAATGTCCACCAGACATGAGAGATGTTTTAAACAATGCATTATGATAGTCTAAACGCATTTTATTAACAATGTTTATTTCAATTAAGCGGGGGAAAGCGTTGATGATCGGATGTAGTTTGGGCGACTTTTTTGGGTGAAAAAGTGGACTTTTCTACTTCCCGTGATTGTGCGGAATTGATGCGTCATGGAAAATGACTTCCTATAAGAAAAATGCTCACAACAAAGCACTAATAGCCATGGAAGAAAGAACTGCAAAAATATATACGAAATGTAGTAACTGGGAGTATGTGACCCAAGTACAGGAAAATGGGGTTTTCGGCAGCTAAAACGTCTCGAGAAAGTTTTCTGAATCAGGAAAAAAGTACACCATCTAGTAGTACTCGGCGAAAGCTATAATTTGATATGTAACATGCCATATTGTAATCATGCCCCAGGGGTATGTAACCCCCCCCCCCCCCCAACGAAAACTCTAAAAGTATACAGCGCAAAATTTTCTTCCGCGAATTGTAGCAGGTAATGAGATAAGACGAACGGTGAAACCCATATCCTTACCGAGCTACAGCCGATCTAAGATGCGAAAAATCTAGTACCACAGTTTTATTGAAAAAGAGGGAAATCCTAAAAAAGTATGCTTGGGGATGGCTATAAATAGCTATTTAAGTCTCGAGTATAGAAGTGCAGGTACTCAAACTTCTTCTCAGAGCCTAAAGAATTCGATTATGTACTAGATTTTCCGAAATGTACTAGATCAAACTTGGACCCCACCTTAATTACAATAAACATTGTTAATAAAATATGTTCAGAGTATCATAATGCATCGTTTAAGACATCTCTCATGTCTCGAGGTGTCGGGCCTAAAATGGGCATTCCCTTTTAAGACTTGATAACTTTCCAAACTTCAAAAACTCATGCATATGCTTTGTGTACAACTTTTGTTTTTTTTTTTTAACATTTCTCCAGTAAATATGTTTAATAAATAAACAATGTTTTCTATCAACTGCATGCATTATTGCGCTAATTTATAGACCCCATTAAAATTACTTAAGAATAATAAAAAAAAAACACACACCCACAAGAAAAACTCCCTCAATTCAATATTCCCCTCACAGTATGACCCTTAAATAGAACCAAAGGAAAACAATTAACCTATCTATATTACCCAAGAGTGCAATAATTTTCTCGCCTCCCGCGCAGTAGACTAATTATTATCTTTAACTAATCAGGCTTAGACCTTACCTACACAACATAGTTCTTAGGTCGAAAGATATATCGTTTTCCACTTAGGTCGATATTCTAAAGATAATACGAACACACACACACATACGTGAACTCTTCATACACATATGCATATTCTGCTCAAAGCTCATTCATATTATGACAAGAGTTAATTACCTCGAGTGCATTTGAACTGAATGAAAACTTCCGATGAAACTCATTGATTTCCACTGAAGTGCTTCGAGTCTAATTAATCAGATTTCCATAGTTTGATAAACATGGCTGGCTCGAGGCTTTCAGGTATGATGACCTAAGGTACGACTGACAAATATATACAAATACAGACACAATTAAATAGCGCAATACAAAAACTGGGACAGTTTTAAGTGAAATCCTTATCTGAAATCGATTGGGCATACCTAAACATGGCTAATGAATAACTCTGGAAACATAATTGAATTTCGGAGTGGTGCTGGCTGTGTTGAAAATCGTTTTGTTTTCAGAGAATATAGTTAAGATGGGAGCCATGGCACAGTAATTAGTGAGCATCAGTCGATTCGGTATATAGGTAAGTACTCGTTTGGAATACGGTAGCTGCTGAATACATAGAAAAGGAAGTATCGATTACCTAAATGGAACGCCAGTAAAAGGTTTGAGTTCTCCGAGACTTAATTTACTCTGATGCTGAATTCAACTTATATAGGTGTATGTAGATAGAGTACAAAAGGAATGGGCACTTAATTACTGTAAATAAAGTATGAGATAATATCAACAGAGGGAAGTAGGAATCTACTTAGGTCTTCTTTTCCTTTAACGGAATTCAGTCGTTGTTTTTTTATTTTTTATTAAAAATTCTTATTCCAAAGTTCTTTTGTTGTATTTCTGATGTCAATCTCATCGATGGATACTTTTTGATCAATTTAAAGAAAATAGAAATGTCAAGATTTCCATTAACACTAATGTCAGTCTGAGAGTCTGAAGCATTTCAGTTTGCTCCTTTGCCAATCTATGCATATTTAGTTTGTTTCTTTTTTTTTTTTTTGTGACGCTAAAGCGTGGTACTTAGTTAGGAATTGTTGCAATAAAATCAAAGTACCCAGCCGTCAATTCCTCTCATCGTAAAATAAAAGTCCTCACTGGCTCCTGAATATCCAGTTCGTTGCGTTACGTTAAAGTGAAAATATAAATGGTTTTGTGTTAGTATTGAATGAGATCGAAACATTTTGCAAAGTTATGAGTTAATTAAGCAATTCCTCACCCCTTCAAAAATATAAACATTGCAATAATTATTGAATTTTATGTAATTTGAAGCCATAATTTAATTAAAATCCATTGTAGTCCGAATAAATATTTTTACTATGGAAATATTAACCTTCACTCAAATAATTTGCTACATACCGAATTATACCAAAATTTCTAATTAATATATTTGGTATAGAATTGCTTTCTTAGTCTGTGAGAGATATACAGGGTGGCCCAAGTAAGACTGAAGGATTCATAACTTTTTTGTTTTTTTTTCTCTCTTGCAGGTTATTTAATTATTTTTGGAGATATATAATGGCTGCATATGATGTGCAGCAACGCGTCAAGATTATTGAAATTTTTTATTCTTCTGCAAGATCTATTATCTCAACTCAACGAAAATACCGTCATTTTAATGTCAGAACAGCTCCCAGTGACAACATAATGAGGAACTTAGTCTCCCGTTTTGAAGAGCAAGGATCAGTGTCAGATCTTCCGAGAAAAGGTACTCATCAGTCTGTGTGCATTCAGGGGCGGATTTGATCACTTGGCCGCCCTAGGCCTATGGAAGATTGCCGCCCCCCTACTCCCTGTAAAACACGAAAAATTGAATGATCTATATCCAGTGAAGGGACCCCAGGCTAGAATTAGCGGAGTAGGCTGCCTCATAAATCGGAGTAGATTTGAAAAAAATGGAGTAGAATTAAAAATAACACTTTCCAACGAATTATTTTATTTATTTACTAAAAAAAAAATATATTCCCACCAAGTTTTGCCGCCCCCTAAGTCTGCCGCCCTAGGCCCGGGCCTACTCGGCCTATAGGGAAATCCGCCCCTGTATGCATTGAAGCAGTTATGAAGGCTGTAGGACAGAGTGTAAACGAAGATTCATTTGTCTCTAGTCGTCGTCGTTTTACACAATTGAGAATCTCCAGAAGATTCCTACAACGAATTTTGTAACTGAATCTTAAAATGTTTCCGTATAAAATTCAAATGGTACAACAACTGCTTCCTCAAGATCTTCATGCATGCGTGCAATATACCATTCGTTTTGCACCCATAGCCAGAGAAAATAATAACTTTCCTTATAATGAGCGATGAAATTTTCACTTACATAAATAAGGTGAATAAGCAGAGCTTTATAGATTTTGAAGTACTCGGAATCCTAGGGCATTACATGAGCATCAATTACACCCCTCCAGATATACTGTTTGTTGTGAGGTTATGGTCGAAAAAAATAATCGGTCCATAATATTTTTTTGAAAATGAGGACAGTCAACCAGAAACCATTAACGGGGCTCTGTATAGAATTATGATTGATAATTTTTTACGTCAGGATGTTGAAAATAATCCGAATATATGGTTCCAGCAAGATGGAAATACTACGCATCCAGCAAGAGCCACAATGGAATTTTTTCGTAACCTTTTTGTTGAACGAATAATTTAAAGAAATTCAGAATTCACTTGGCCTCATCGTTCACCAGATTTGATAGGTCCTGATTTCTTTTTGTCGGGCTAACTGAAGGGGCTAGTGTATATCAATACACTTCAAACAATTCAACAGCTTAAGCAAAATATTTATGCTGAAATAATAAACTCGGAGCCAGAAATTTTACGGTCAGTAATGGAAAATGCTCTTGAAAGAGCCAATATTTGTCAGCAAGAAAATGGAAACAATTTGAGAGATGTTATATTACAAATTTTGTTGTAAAAAATTTACATGAATAAATTACTTAAAGAAATAAAAAAAAAAATAAAATAAAAATTAAAAACAAAGTATTATTTGGGCCACCCTGTATAACCTCTGTAGGCAAATAAATAAATAAATATCAAATTTAACTTTTTTTTTCTGTCTCCCCATAGGAATATTAGTTTCACACACTTTTAGTATAATTTATGATTTTTTTTACCGGGATAAACTTATATTTGTTCAAGAATGCAATTATTTTGGATTCTCCGGCATAATAGCAAAAGGGAAAATTTTTATTTAAAAAAAATTAAAAAATTTAATAAAACCAGATTAATCGAAAGAATTGAATCTGCGTACGCCCGCAGTTCTGAAAAAAGAAAAAAAAATAAGCGTTTCGTACTAGCAAAAAACCTTATACTCTTCAGTATGGCTTGGTTTTCTGCCTGCCGTATACGCTTGAAACAGATCAAACTGATCTCATCTCATATAAACTCCGAATAAATTCTGTGTGTGAATTAGATGAGGAAAAAACTCCTATATTCCACCAAGGACGATCAAACAATTCAATTCTTTCGTTTTCATAAATTTTGTTTGAATATTTTTTTTCTTTTTTTCATCAACTTTTAATTTCTTCAATTCTTTCCATTTTTCTATTTTTCATTTGTTGTTTCGTTAGTTGTGAATTGTTGATGAGTCAAAACCAAGACTTGAAACTTGCCAGCCAAAATCAATTAATTTTTGTGATGGAATAACAAATAAAAATGTTTTCGCTTTTGCTATTATGATGGAGAAACCAAACAAATGCCTTCTTGAAAAAATATAAGTTTACCCGAGTAAAAAATTCATAGAGTAGAAATAAAAGGTGTGAAACTAATATTCCTATGGGGAGACGAAAAAAAAAGTTAAATTTGATATTTATATAAAACTTGCCACCCAAAATCAAATGACTTATAAAAACTTTTTCGCTATGCCAGAGAATAAAAAACAAATGCCTTCTTGAACAAATACTTTTAGTTTAGGCTGGTGCAAAAACGGTGAAGGTAAAAAAAAGAAAAAAATTAATAACAGGCAAGGTCCAGACGGAAAATTTTGTTAATGTTATGATTATGTAAGAGAAAAAACAAAAATTAAACACGAGATAAAGTGAAATTGTGAAATGGGAGGGTAAGTTTGTTGAAATCAAATTCAGACATTGAATATCTGAGTATATCCTGCAAAATTTTTATTAAAAAAATGTCCATTCGCATGAAAATATGGGACCATCCTCTCAATACATTCCAAATGCAAATCCCAATTTCCTGATTTTTCTGCTTTTATATAAAATGTTTTTCCCCACTTTCTTCAATTGAATTTATTCAACTTTAGTAATATTACATTCAAGTAAATTCTGTCATTGAAATTTAATCCATTATTTACATAAATAAGTAGTAAAATTCAAAATTGAAAATCAGAAGAAATATTGAAAAATTCGTGATGTGAAAAGTCAATTTTTTGGTTTTTCTCCATTTTAAACGGTTTCATGAAAAACAAACCATCAACATATTTAGACCATTTAAAAGTAGATATTTCAACGGTTAAAATGAACCTGAATATTTAAATCGAAAGAACACCAATAAAGATTTCCATGGAAGATTTTGGTTTTTTTTTTCTTTGTCAAATAACTCGGAAACCTTGTTCAATGCAAAAAAAGTTATAATTTCACAAAATTTCATGTAAATTGAATTATTTTTACGAGAAAAAATAAAATACCGAAAAATCGGCTTTCCGCCATTTTCTCGGAAAATTTTAGGTTATGTTGAAAAATGCCTTATATAAAAGTTTTAAATATTTTTATTATCTACAACTTTTGTGAAATCATTTTCCGCCTAGTAGGTCACATTTCGCTGAAAATCACAGAAAACCACTTTCAACCCCAAAGCACAGCCCCCCCCCCCCTAGCCTTCAAACATTCAAAATTCCACTTTATCTCGTGTTTAATTTTTGTTTTGTTTTTAATTAACTAAATTTTTCGCCTAGCCATTGCTTGTTATTAATTTTTTCCTTTTCAAAAATGTATTGGCACCAGCCTAGTTGTACTTAGTCCACTTTTCTCAATTTGTTTTTAACTTTTTTCATTGTAATTATCTTTTGTCATCTCCTTTGATATATTGAAATCTTGATTTCATTACCTTGATCGCTTACCTTTTCCTAGCACTAATATATCTGTAAATGTCCTCATCAAATTAGTCCCTTTGTACTACAATTTTCCTTTGTAGTTATATAAGTAGGCATCTATTAAATTAACGCCAGAAAGGGAGTGTTTATTATTAATTATCTTTTAATTAAAAACCTCCTTAGAATTTCGGAGTAATTAATTAGTGAAGATGAAGACGCTCCCTTCACTTAAGGACTGTTGACGTTTACTTATGTAATGCAGTCATCAAATTACCAAGTTCCTTCCTCCTGCCTCCCAAATGATTTAATTTTCACTTTTCTATAATGTCGTTCTTTGTAGCTTTATACCCCGGATAGCTGTGTGTATATAACGTAAATGACGTACATTTTTATATAATATCACAATTATTTTCTCCTATGACTTTGCAAACATCTAATAGGAAAATATTTCCTTTAATTACTTACTATGTACCTACCTACATTTGAAGGGATTGTGCTACGAGTATGATTGATTTACCACCTGAAAACAACAATCCCTTTTGTTGTCTATTTTTAGGATAATACCTAACCTCCTACCTACTTAGTTACATTAAAAACTCAAAACCTTAACTTTGAATTATATTGAGCAAAATTGAAGGTGTGGCACAAATAATGGAGAATACTGTTATTATGTAGGCTGAAATAAGTGACGAGTGACATACTTTGAGCAATGTCTTGAAAGTTTTTTGAGCCTGATAATTTTAGAATTTGCACAGATGTGTATTGAGCAATTAAACGACGACCGTCATCATTAATGTGATAGAATGCGATATAATGCGATAAATATTTGTGTCTAGAACGTATTCGTAACACAAGAATTATTGCACATAAAAAAATAATTTAGTATGTCCAGACAGCTCTTGATTGGCCCTGAGCTCGTCTTCTTTGGATATCCAAAAAATCACCTCTCAGCTTAGATCACGTTTTGGTAGGACAGAATTAAAAAGGCACACTGGGAAAATATCCCGGTGCTGAGACAAACGAAGAAGTTTGTAAAGTGGTCGCAACAGAGGACAAAAGTATTCCTCACACTCAGCACACAGGAGGTAAGTCTCATAATGGGACTATTTACTGGGGAACGCTCACTTAGATATCATCTTAAAATGATGGGTAAGGTCGATGATGAAACCCTTGCGTTCTGAACATATCCTATGTGACTTTGAAGTTCTGTGCCGTTGTACCGCATGCTTCAAGATGCGTCCCATATTTCACAATATTTCATTTGAGTAATTCACTATTAATCAAAACTCATGTAACTTGCTCCATATGGCTCGTTCTCATATAAATTATAAACTTTACAATCGAAATCTGTGTAACATTGTTGCCCCTTAAAATTCATAATGAAATCTAAACTCAATAAATAATTAAACAAAAATACGAAACGAATAATGAACCAATAATAATTATCTCAATAAATACTCCATGTATAAATATTTACACAAAATAAAAAATCCTAAAATTAAAAATAATAATATCCTAAGGCTAATAAAGTTGCCCCATATTTAAGCTTTTCCCAGTAATTTTCAATGACACTCGGAACCATTCCTAATGGGAAGAGGAGAGAGACAGCTGCGAGGTTTCTGGGTTCTTTTTTGGGTTTTTCCTGTTCTCTGAAGAAAAAATACTGAAGGCACGAAGTAACATGAAATGTTTGGAAAATATTTTTTTTTTAAATAATAGATAGAAAAGAAGTAAAAGTCCACTCAAAGTTAAACCGACAAAAACAAAATAAAAGGCATTAACAACGTGGGAAATATTACGGAGGAATTGTTTCGTAGCCGTAGCAGAGGCACCTAAGCCAAGCAAGGAAAGTTAACTTGAATAAAAAACAAATAAAAGCAATCAATAAATACTTCCTAACCCAACTAAGCAAAACTTTTAAAATCATAAAAAAAAAACCTAATTACATACTAACCAAATAGCTAAAAGTGAAATTTGAAGCACGATGGCCGTGTCAGAGACAAGATAGGAATACTAATAAAATAAATAAAATAAAATCCAATAAAGCACAAATTTTATTGAATTAAATCCAAAGTTATTAATTAAATTGATTCCCCTTCTTAATGTAAACTACAAAAAATTTTAACCCCTAGATATTTGGTTTACACCGCATAAAATGCACTCCGCAGCCAGAAGATGTTGCAAAGATGGCCCCCCGAAAACGTCATAGGCTTTATAAAAGACCTGAAGTTCAAATGGACGCCCTAGGGCATTTAGGGATAAGATAATGTCACAAAATCTTAATATATAAAAATCCAGTGTCGGTGTATTTGTACACCCTCCGAAACCGCCCACCCGATTTCAATGAAATTTTGTGAATGTGTTTGATTGGTTCCAGCTTGAGCGATAGGATAGTTATCGACACGATATATGGCGCTGTTGTCAAGACGTAAAAAACTTCTTGACAACGCGTAGATGTGGAAAGCTGAAATTTTATATACGGCGTTTTCATAAAAATTGAAAATACATGTCCAAAATGGACTAAATCGGGCAACTCCTTCGTAGGATTGCCATACAAATATTTCGTTTTTTGGTATATATTTGGACACTGCCTGACAACGAGAAGACGTAGAGAGCTGAAAATTGGTACGTGGTGTTTTCATAGTAATAATAATAATAGTAAATAAAATTTAAAAAATGGTCTAAATCGGGTAACCTCTACTTGGTGTTGCCATACAAAATTTTGGTTTTTCAGTATATATTTGGAAACTATCTGAGAACACATCAAAGTGCAGAGCTGAAATTTTGTACACGGCATTTTCATGAAAATTAAAAATACAATTTCAAAAATGGTTTAAATCGTGCAACTCCCTCGTAGGGTTGCCATACAAAATTTTAGTTTTTAACTATATATTTTGGCACTGCATTAGAACGCGTCGACGTGGAAAACTAAAATTTGGTACTTGGTGTAAAATTACAAAAATGGTATGAATCAATCAACGTCTTCTTGGTGTTGCCATACAAAACTTTGGGTTTTCACTATATATTTGGACACTGCCTTACACGTAAACGTGAAATTTTGTACACGGGACTTTCATAAAAAAACTTAAATTGAGTTCAAAAATGCGACCAATCTGGCAACTCCTCCGGTTGCCATACAAAAAATTTGCTACGTGGCAGTGTTGGGCGTAATCAACTACATTTGTAATCAGATTAATAATCATGATTACATCAATCATGATTACACATCAATCACGATTACATCAATCATGATTACCCATCAATCATTAATCATGATTACATCGAGTAATCTTAGGAAAATGTAACCGTAATCATGATCACATGATTACATTTTTTTTTATTACAAATGAAACTTTTCAAGAGATTTTAAAATTTAGTTCTAATAAAGCAAACAATCTGTGATCGTAAGAATTTTTATTGTAGAAAAGTCCAAGGCACTGTTGAATTATGTATTGATTGAAGTCAGTGTAAAGAATGTAAGTGCTTCTATTGATAGAGACTCACACATATCTGATCATCAGCTTAAATTCGAGGATCTTGATTATATGTGAAAAAAGATAGCGAAAAAGATTAGATTTCTGGGGCGTATAAGAAAGTCGTTGAGCATGGAAAATGCAATAATGCCTTTTAACGCTGTGATTTTGCTAGACTTTTCATATTGCTCCACATTGTTATATGCTAGTTCGAATGAATTCAAGGGCAGAATGCGACTTCGGGATAGAAATACAACAATGTTTGTTTTCTTTTTAACTACAATTTTAAACCTTTTGCAAATTTGTAATCAAAAAATGTAATCATGTAATCATGATTACGGTTACGATAATCGCCATAAATGATTACTTTTCTGATTAATATTATCAATCTGTAATCATGATTACAGATTACAGATTGTAATCGAAATCATTAATCATCAATCAGATCACATTTTGCCCAATACTGCTACGTGGTGATTTCAGCTCAGATTTTATACACGGCGTTTTCATAAAAATTTCAAATACAGTTCGAAAATGAGACCAATCGGGCAATTCTTTCGTAGGGTTGCCATACCAAAATTTCGTATTTTACTATATATTTGGGCACTGCATGAGAACGTCGATGTAGAGAGCTACACTTTCCCACCTAACCCACCCCACTCCCACCCATATAAGTATCTATATTATCCCCGGGAAACACCGCCGGACTCCCCCTAGTATCTCACAAGTCGCGATAACGCGATGAGAGGCGGGAACTCTGTCTGCATCCCCTCACAAATAATAATAAAAATTTCCAGACAAGGTTGGAGCTATCAGATGGGTGAGGAATGGTCCACGTTTCCGCACCCATTTTTAAATTTTCACTGGACATAATTGAGAAACAAGGAAAAATGCTAGAATTGGTCTAATTGTAAGATCAATTCTTATGATACCCTGAATGAATGCCCGTATGTAATATCGTACGATCATCTCTCCCACTTTTTCGCATCTATTTCTTGAACAGTTCGTCGTACAGTAAAAATGATTATAACCAATTTCATAGGATTTTATATTTTTTTGAAGAACATTTCAGTACAATGAAAACTTCTAGGACTAGTTGTTTCACACCTAATCGGGTAGAATTTAGGAAAATGCAGTAACACTTCGTAATTTTGTTGAAAGACTCACAGTTACTTTTTTTTCCCTAAAAGTAATCATTTTGACCTATAAATAGTTGTTAGAATTATCGTCACCAGAAGCGTTATTTATTTTATATAAATTTTCCTTAATGTGCAATGCTAAAAGTTTTCAAACGACACGTTTCTCATACATATGCAAGTAAAGAAAAGCCTTAGCGACACGGCCTGTAGTAAAGAAAGCAATGTTTAGGTGCGCGAATTCAAATAATTCAATCAAATAAGTTTTCTTACCATCAATCCAAAGGTATAGATTGAAAAACTTTTTGAAAGTTCTTAAAATCCTTGGCTTGTTTGAAGAAAAATAACAGCAAAACGTCATCAGACACCCGGATATGGTTAATCCTTGCAAGTAAAATTGTATGATAGATATTAATTCATTTTAATAAAGTGTCAGTACGATATTATTCTAGAATACTGGAAACAAACTTTAGTTCGAAATTCGAATTCGAAAATGCTATATAAAATTAATTAATCAATTAATTATTATAACTTGGTAGTATTCTTTATACTATTTTCTTATCAAAGTCGAATTTATTTTGTACAACTTTTTGTATTTTCATGATTTTACACCCACAGGAGGGTTTAGAGCCGTAAATAAAATCACATGTTTTTTTTTTAATTAGTAATTAAATGAGAAGGTTATGAAATTTGGATTGTTTATAAATCATTTAGTCATGTATGTTTTGATTTTCGAAAAAATTCAGAATTCGAAATTTTAAAAATTGAATTTGTTACACCCGTTGTCGGATATTTTTTCATCGGTTAACGCTCTTAGAGATCCCTTTATGTGTCATTGGAAAGAAAATTCGCTAGACTATAATAAATCAAAATTTAAGAAAAACAATATAAGTGTCTAAAATGTTATACCATACGAAATAATATCCGTTATTTATCATCGCGGATAAGTGTGTTGAAAAGTACTTTCGAAATTGGAAAACTTTTCGAACAAAGTTGACAACTTTCGAATAAATTATGTAAGCCCGGGGCATAATGACGAACGGGGCATATTGACGAATGAATATTATCTGTAATCAACTTTATTGTAAACTTGCGCTATGATACCCAGAATGCAGGGTTAAGTATTGCCAACATATAGTCAAATTTTTTTTTCACATTAGTTTATGTTTGTTGTACGAAAAGAGCAGACAAATTATGCAATTAGAACACGCAAAAGTTTCAGTTTTGCCAAAGATTGTGTTTGAGGGAATATTTTAGACGTTTCGATTTGAATGGCGAGAAAGTCTAGTATATTTTATGGTGTGTCCTGTTTGTCGGGATAATGATAATATTAGTTTTCGATAAATTTTGCAAAACATGTCGGAAAAAGACTAATGTGTGGCGGGGCTTAATGACGAGTTTTTTGCGGGGCATAATGACGAGCATTTTTCGATTCTCCTATATGCGGATTTAAAAGACGTAATTATTCATTAGAAGAAAATTCTTTGTACAAGAAAATGACTGCAACAATTAGTGTGTTGAGCATTTCGCAAACTGTAAATTTTTCGAACGTTGGTTGTTAGAAAAACGAGAAATCAGCATTGTGTAAAAACAATATTTTTTTTTTCAAATTCTATGAATACAAAAGAAATTTTTGAATGTCAACTTATTTATCGTAAAACTTCTGAAATCCAGGAATTCTTTTAAAGGAAAGATATCAGATGTTTTCAGTTAGCATTTTTCGAATTCGAAACTCGAAGTGTTCCTCATTTTAGAATGTATAATTTTATTGTAAAAATCTTATTTCTGCAAGGCTCATTATGGTCATTAATTAATAATAATATGTTTTTTTAAAAAAAGATGTTATTTCATGTACTAAATATAATTCGTTATTATGCCCCGGGTCCTTCGGCATTATGCCCCGTATGAGGGGCATAGTGACAAACTCCACTTAGGTCAACAGCGCCCTTCATACCGATGCTAGACGGTAATTATCTGTATCACATTTTGTTCCTGAGTGACCCTACTTGGTATTGGTATATTTAAATTTTCAAGAAACCGATTCAGGCATTTAAGAAAAATTTAGAGATACGTTAGTCATAATGCCCCGCGTTCCCCTACTACATTTTTCACGGATAGTGTTTTTATTCGAGTGGGTCATGAAGGGTTTCATTTGAAAAAGAAAGGTTTGGTATTTAAACATATAGAATTTACCTCGCTGACTGTTTTTTTTTTTTTTTTTTTTGAAGAAATAATAGACTTTTAACTTTACGTAGATGTAGCGGGTAAAGGGGGTACAATATAAGCATTAGGGTTATGCCAAAATAAATACCTTTTTGAGAACTATCTAGACTAAATTTAAGAGAGCGTTACATTTCCATATAATCTTGATTTTTACACACTCTAAAAACTAGGATTTGTACCAGTTGGTACTACTTTTCACCTAAACCAACCAAAAGAATGAAATAAAACATGACAGGATTTTGAGATAACATCTTCATGGTTGTAAGTCATTAGGAATATCGCATCTTGTGATAAAAAGGTGAAAAAAGTGACTTCACTTCTTTAATCCGTACTTTGAAAGCCTCTAGCAGGATGAAGGGAACTTGTATAAAAAATGATTTGTATTTCGCATGATAATTTTATTAAAACTACTTACATAATTTTTTTAAAAAAATGATATCGCGAACGAGTCACATAATTTCCTTAATCTTTTCCTTATCTTTTTTTCGTCATTATTTTATCAAATAGCAAACATAATCAGTCATCATCCTTCATAAATTGAACGGTGCGCCGATTAATCTCATCTAGTTTTACATTAAAATATATTTTAAGATTACAGACAATTAAAGATACTCGAATCGATTATCACGTATAATAATTCACAGTCATCCGCATACCAGAGGATGTGCCAGTGTCGTACGAATATATTTCATTAATATATAGAAGAAAAAAATAAAAGTTGCCCAAAAATGGAATGTGAGAGTCCTACTAAAGTCTATCATTGGCTTTAACTCGTTGCACTCTATCATAGCGAAAGAAGTGAAATGCTTTTGACAGCAGATGAAGTTCGATGAAATTTAGAAGATAATTTACCGATTAATATGAATGCCAATATCAATGATATGAAAAGACTTTCCAAGGTCTAGAAGTACCAGAAAAAATTGTGTTTCGATCAGGACACTTTTAGTACAAATAGTCCGGTCATACGTGACAGTGGGATAAGAATACGTGATCATGGGACTAAAAATTTAATCACTTAACACGAATCTTTCGACAACTTTTTAAATGTAGCAAAGCGTACAGAACAAGGTTTTCCTTCAGTGGGCTCCTGGACACATGGGGATCATGAAGAATGAAAGGGCTTACCTTCTAGCCAGGTCTGGCAATGGATCTCTTTTCCTTGGACCGGCACCCGCCGTAAGTATTGTCACCTCGGTTATCGGGACTCATATCAAAACGGATGTTCGCATGAAACATAAGCAGAGATGGGCGAACCTGAGTACTTGCAGGTGAAGAAAACTTCTTCTGGATGGTCCTAATAAGAATTTCTCTGACTTTCTCTTGGGGCTGAGAAAGAAACAATGCAGAATTGTGGTTGGCATCATCACCGGCCAAAGCTCGCTCCACACTCATCTAACTAGGATGAGATAACCCTGAGTGTCTGTTCTGCCTTTCTGTGTGCTTGTCTGACCTTTTCACGGAACGCTGGATACGCTTGGGTCTACCCTCCTATCTGTGGATAAACTGAAAATCTTACCTCACCTGGACCTGATGCGCTTCATCTAGAGGATAGGAAGGTTTTAGTGAGAGGGTTTCCAACATGTTAGCATAATAATTCACCCTGGCGTCTGTCCCCTGCCTTGAAAAAAAAAAGCAGCGTACCCGAGTCATTCCTGTTCAAGGCAATCTATGGTAATATAATTTTCCTTTAAATTATACAAATGAAATTTAAGCAGCAATTAGGCATAAAAAAATTTTTGTAGGTATGTCTAACTTTGCTGTTAACAATTCTGAGTCTACTCAGCTCTGAATGACTCTTTTCTCATTTCCCTTACCACACACTGTCCCAGTAGCGGATCTACCAGCATACGACGCTTAGTTTAGCCACCTCAGTACTGTAGTGAAGTACTAGGCAGGTTTCCGCATTAAGCGGTGTATACTTTTTTTTTTACAAAAAGTCATTTTTTAATAAAATAGTAGTTTAGGGTGCAAACTGCAGGAATTATTCAAACCAAACTTTTCTCAGTTTTACACACTGGCATATACACTGGCGAGCAACTGGCTAGGTAGGTACACCGTAATATTTTGAATTTCCTAGAACCCGGGGAGGTATAGCAAAACAAATCGATAATGGTTTTATTGTCTATGGAAATCCCAATCATAAAATGAAATTTCTAGAATAATCACACACACGATCGTTTACCTGGATGCATTTATCTAAGATTGTGCATATAAAACCGGAGCAACTGATTGGGTACATTGCGGAAAAACGTAAAATTTCGTGGAATTTCGCACAGTAAACTTAGTAAATTAAACAAATGTGTGTTGCGACAATTTGTTTTATCAATTATTAATGGGTAGCTTTACCCTTATTACTAATAAATTCAAATAATATATTTTTTATAGATGCATGGAGGAATATTAGCCCAAGCTTCTTTTATAGCTTCTTCTAGCATTGCAACATTCTCATATTGCTTGTCATTATCTTAATTTTCTTGGACAACCATCCGCAGAGATTTTCTATGATGTTGAGGTCGAGCGAAAGTGACGACCAATCCAAAACTGTGATATCTTCTGCCACAAACCAGCCTTTAACACAACGAGCAGTATGAATGGGCGCCAGATCTTGTTGAAAAATCCAACCATTCTTCCTAAGATCTCATCAAAATTTGCTGCTGCAGTTCGTAGTAGTTCTACGTACGTTTCTGCGGTCTATCTTTCTCTTAAAATTCTGATCTCCAGAGGCCCCACATAGGATATGGCTCCCCATATCATAATTGAACCCGTTCTACTGTGTTGGTGGTATAAATATTTCCTCACCTTCCAAATATCATGGAAATAATATAAGAAGCCATCAGGATCATCCAAACAGAATCTTTTTTCATCGGAAAAGATTACTTTCTTCCACTCTTCATTCCAGCTGATGTGGTTTCCAGCAAACTGCAACCGTACTTGCTGATGTTTTCGAGTTTTTCGCTGGTTTTTTCTTCAAACGGAGTCGCTGTATTGTTGGACTTTCTTTTATTACCCTTCGTACCGTTCAGACACTTGCAGAAGTTCCTGCTTGTCCACCAATTCTCTGTACACTTATACACACATACATCACATACATACAATAATATTCATTGAAAAAATAATTTTTAGAATAAAAAATTTGTTTGAAGTTGAATTATATAAATAAAAAAAATATAAAATAATAAATATATTTTTTTCGAATAACTCAATTAATTAAATAATTTTTTCGTCAAATTTAGAGTGGGTCATGGACCCCCCCCCCCTTTCCTTGGTTCCGCCACGACTGTCCTTCCTACTAAAGCTGTGCAAATGCATCATCAGAGTACGAAGCTATTATTATAATCAAACTAAGGTATGACCAATTCATTGCATACGGATCAACACAGCGACAATTCAGACCATCTGAATTCATCAATGCATTGGAGAAACTATTATTTAAGTAATTCCTTCAGTGCAGCCTAAGCCGAACACCTGCACGATCCAATACCATATTTTCTTAGATTCTTAGATTATTACAAGAGCTTGGGAGATGGAGAAGAGGGGGGCGAAGATTATACTCCTGCTAAATATCGTACTAAAATATTTGTGTTTTGAATCTACAATCTTGATAGTCCCCCCTAGAATCTGCATCTACGGAACAAAAATTCATTTTTATCTTTGAGGTTTAAGAAGATCTAAAAAAAAAGTAAAAATATTAAGAATCACATGAATTCTAGTCTTAAGACGTTATAACAAAACACATCAATTGTCTTCCTTCGCACATTGGATACTCGAACCTTTATCCCCCCCAGTGATTAGATAGAATTTTGAGAATATTGTTCCTCATTGCCTATAGAAATATTTTGTTGTTTCACTCCATCTATGGATTGACTTTGAGCTGATATATTTCCAAGAAAGTTTTAATTTTTACAAAACTACGCAAACAATCTTCAGAAAGTATATAGATATCAATTGCAATGTACAAAGATAGCAGAATACATAGGAAGACTATTTGAATATGTGTGAGTTATTTATCGTGACACTTTATTTCCCGGTATTTCTAATAAAATAAAAAAAAATACCAAAAAGTTTTGATAAGATTCATTCAAGTGCACTCCATTCCAGTCCACTCCACTCTACTCCACCACACTTCTAATTGTAAAACATATGTTGGTGTTGTTGTTGTTTTTTTTTTTTATATATTATAGATATAATCACCACAAGTCGCTGGTGATAAGAATACGAACGCATAAAATGAAAAAACTGTCGCCTGCTTCGCTATGCATAATTACAATATTTCGTTTGATCATTGATCGTTTATTTCTTAGTAATCCTTATCGGCTGCCATTTTTGAATTAAGTATTTATAAAATTATTGATAAGTTGTTATGAAGCCTTGAGGAAAGGGTATCATGTTTACATTTCATTTATTTCTGATCTGTGACAATAAATAGACTTTGTCTATCCATTACAAAGTTATACATTCGAGATATTTTATTTTTCGCATTGTTTTGAATGTTTTTCTGAAGGATTTTGATTTTAACTTGATACATCTCTGACGTAGTTGAATTTGCTAGACATTTGGGTACCAAACTAACCAGAAGAGTCTATTTTCTCACTTAAGATATTTTATAAATTTATCTCGAGATTTTTATCACCTTTAAGGAAGCTTGCAACAATGACAATGAACTTTTGTTTTCTAATTCGTTTTGTGAAAATCCTTCACAAAATATATGCTGCAAGGATAAATTGAAGTTTTGTCAGTAGGAAAGTAGACACCTTATTGAGACTTCAGGTTTTGTATGTTGATGCTTTTGGACAAAAGCATAGTTAAATTTGAAAACTTTAACTGAATCCATCATAAAATATATGCTGCGCAAATTAACAAGGTGTTCTAAAAATAGTTAAAAATTCTACGCTGTAGGTTGGGAAGTGAAGTAGGGGATTTCGAATATCTTTGATTGTTTCATAATTTTTTTTTTATGAATCATACACCATATGATGATTATTTCAACTTATAAGTTAAATAGATAGATAGAGCTTTCCAAACCCTTGCAATATTATTCCCCCCCCCCTGTTTTTAAAACAAAAATGAGTGCATTTTGAACAAATTAAGAAATAAGACTTTGAGTTTTATGTTTTTATAAACTTTGCGAAAAAAATGCAAATTTCGAACTTTAATTCGAATTTCGAACTTTAATTCGAATTTCGAACTTAAATTCGAATTTCGAACTTAAATTCGAATTTCGAAGAAAAAGCTTGAGCAACTGGTAAAAATTATATTAGTTAATAATTAATATATTTTAAGACCTATTCAGACTCGTCAAGTTACTTGCACAAGTGAGACTCTCTACACTTCCCTATTCTCCTCGTAGGTTCGAATGCTTATTTGCGACTAGTTGGAAATTTTGCTCCACTATGTTTCCTACTTTTTAGAGAAAGTCCAAAATTTTAATTGCAATTTTATGCAAAATTTTATATTATATTTTATATATAAAAAATATATTATTTAGATACGCAGAACACCTTCCGAATACCTTCCGATCTGGGTGTACACTATTTCAACTTCCCGCCAATGATTTTTTTGAATGTTGGCACCGACGTAAGTACGAACTCTTTTTGACACAAACAATTGTGCCCACGTAAAATAGAAAAGTAAGCAGTCCATATTATATACGTCAGTGGACATAACCAAGAGTAAGCGAGCAATGCCTCGCTCCAATATAAAATCAACGATGCGCCGACCTGATCTAGAGAAAGCCTCAATTTTTTCTTAGAAATTTACTGGAAATTTTTTTCTTAGAATTATTATTCATTATTGAAGGTGATAATGGGTATACTTGTGAGGACCTCTAATAGTTTTTATGAGTGTAGCAATGAGAGGTGAAACTTTTACTCTACCTACAGCGTCGAAAACTATAAAAAAACTATAAATAGTAGCCACTGGTTACTATACATATTATATTTAGTTTACAAAAGGTATTTATTTATTAATATCTATTAACTGAACTCGACAAACTTCATTATATTACTGCCAACGTACAATGGTTCTAAAAAAGTACTTTAAAAAGTACTTCAAAAAGTACTCAGTACTTTTTATAGACTTAGTATTTAGTTACAAGTACTTTTCAGACATGCGGTACTTGTACTTACGCTGAAGTATACAGGCCTCCGGTACTTGTACTTAATTACTTTCCCAGTTCTGGTTAAACATTTAAATATATAATTACTATGTCAGGAAATTAATGAGAAAAAAACAAATCCGTATTTGCAATTATTCTTCAGGTATTAAAATTCTTTCCAAAGAGGAGGCTACTATTCTGAAAAAGTACTTTGAATGAGTTGAATGGCCGGAGAGATCAGAGCGAAAACATATTAGAATTTCTATACAGACAAAGGGAATCCTTCGGAGATGCGTATGAACTATTTGCATCAGTCGCAACAATCGGATGTAGTACTGCTGCGTGCGTGCGAATCTACCTTTTCGACACTAATTGCTATCAATAAGCCTCAAAAAATGTCAATGGTTCACGAGATAATGGCAGCTTTGGTGTTTCTTGCATTTGAACGGAAAAGAACAGACAAAACTGATATTGACGAAGTGTTACGACAATTCCACAATTTGGTAAATAGAAGACTGCAATTATATTGAATATCTTTAACATGTTGTGTTTCTTGTTTGGTCCATTTATTTCTTTTTATTGTAGATACCAGTTTTAGTTCACGTATAAAAAAATGTAATAAAATGAGGTTTCTAGAAGCTTTCTCAAAAAAAAAATGTCCCATCACCTGAACAGATGTATCCCAAACGCATTGAAAATTTGCGCCCTACTTCAAATTTCTGATGCCCTAGCTTTAATTTGATTCTAACTATGGGCCTGAGGACGTCACTAAAAAGATCGCACAGTATCGTATTACGCTCGTGAACATGGGTTAACACCAAAATATTCATCATATTCAGCATATTTGGAAAACTTACGTCAGCTCATCTAAATTCTATCTATCTCGCAGCGACTTAATTAAAAGACGGTCTATGAAGACTGATAACATACAAAATATAGGTAACCGAACTTCCTTATTAAATTCTTGCAAAATATTAATTTCTTTACAAACTCACTTTAAATTAGACATGAAATTTCCAAAACGGATCGCTTTCACCAAATTTTTAACCTTATTTCAAAACTCGATTTCCAAGAAACCACGACAATCTTCCATATGACAATATCTCCGTCTTTTTATTAATATTAAAAAATACTTTCTGGAATGCATATTGAGTTAAAAACAAAAAAAAATTTCAGACATCAAACACTTCCATCCTTTCTAAAACTTAATAAAGCATGAAGAAGAATTAAATAGACGCTATACGTACCTACATACCTACAAACATAAATAGCACTCAAAACTTTTCACAATTAATTTTAATTATGAACAAATTTGAGAAAAAATATGTATAGAAAAACTTTGTAATCTGACTTAAAGGCCCTTTCAGTTTCGGAAAATATTTACAACCTAGCTTAAAACAATTTTAAAATCGAACAGTGCAATGTTTTTCATGCTTTACAAATTTCATTCAGTTTTTAATTTTTACAAAAGCAGAAAGGCTACCTACCTACCTACCTACCTACGTGTACCCATATAAAGTAGGAGCTTATTTCAAGATCCTTGAAAGGTCGGATTAAGGAACAATTCTAAAGGAAGAAGTTTGCTATGTGCACTTACAGCAGCTATACCTACCTAAACAACTTTTAATCCTTACAATTTACAATAGCCGGAAGATGAAGTTCTAGTTTAGTAATTATGTTTATCATCCCTTGAAAGGTCTTTAGCTATAGTCATTGAGAAAACATAAATGGACCGGAGGCAGGTAATATCTGACTTTAAAGAATTTCTACCCAAGTTTGGCTCCTTATGTAGTCTGTTTTAATGGAAAACAGTAAAATTGCTTATTGTCTGTGTAGAACTATTGCCGAGAGTTAAATTAATACCTGAAGAGTAAGAACAGGTTTACTACTTTTGATAGAATAACAAAATCGCACAGAGAAAAATGGACAATAATAATTAAGCAAAATTAGTCAAGTGGCAAAGTAGGTAGGTATGTACCCGAATTGAAAATTCGATAATCTAAACACAAGACCGGATAGTAAAATGTTTTTTCGGCGTAAATAGCTTAATTATTCTGTCTGTAAGGTCCTACAACTAGCATTTATGTTAGGTAAATAAAAAATTTGTATACCGCGAACCATATACATATGCAGGACGAAAGAGCATGGTAGTAGCAAAAGTGCATTTCCAGGTTTTTAATATCATCATCATCATCAAAACATTAGCAGTCCCAAATTAGAGCCTTGTGGCATGTCATAAAATAATCGCTGCTGTAACTGTTCTAGCATAAAACTATTCCAAATGGAAACTACATATGTGTGGGTACCAAATAGTTTTTTTGTGATTGCAACACTTGAAAATGAAATTACAAACAGAAAAGGTCTTCCTGCTCATTGATATAAGCTGTTTTTTTTTTGTGTCCGCAGAACAGAGCAGAACAAAAGATCCACAAAAGAACGCCAAATACATTTTTATAGAAGATTTTTTAAATGAAGCGAACAATACAAATAGTTCGCTTCAATCGACAGAACAATTTGTTCTCTTGGGAGTTCTAGAACAAGATACACAAAAAAACACAGCAAATAAATTTTAATAAAGAGCAGCCCCGGTTCGATCAAGGCATCAGGGAAGTTATTCAATTTATTTCTACATACCAACATTCCGCATTTTATGTCTTGATCAAATTCTATGTAGACACAAGTAGTATAACAGTTGCTTCCTTGATGTAAAAAGATAGCCGTTTATCCAGTTTTCGAGGTTACAATAATGGAAGTACGAGGACTCAGTTTGCGGATCAATTCTCTTTACTTATGATCAATCCTAAAAAATCATCAAAATTCTATCATACTCCTTTACCCGAACGCGATCGCTGACGTATGAACATTTCTGCATGGAAAATCGAGTAGCATGTTATCAAACTTGACGGGTTTTACAAAAAAAAGAGAAAAAAAAGAAAACAAAGAACAAAATGAGGATAAATATCAGGAGATCAAAAATTCCTTCCACTTGGTAGACCTTATATTACAGCATGGCGCTGATAACAACAGAATTGAGGTTTACAATCAAAACTTCAAGACATATATCAAGATAATGATATGAAACCTGAGCTATTACACTATACTGCCTTGAAACCCCCCTAATCGGAAGGAGTACACACTAAATTGCTGATATGCCTCATAAAACAAAACAAATCATGAACTGTAATTATGATTTTTTTTTTTTCACCTGAATGAAAGAGTTACAGGGGAGCTATACGCGCCTCAATAAAACTGACACTGTCATTGATACAGACTCACGTAAGGCCCTGCTAATTATGTTTTTTACTGACATGGATTGCTTGATCTCCTATTTCATATGGCACCAATTTTGCTCTCACTGTCAATGCTACCAACAATCGTAAACTATTATGGAAAACTGATTATCTGGCGCCATATTTAAATTATTTAGGGATTCACCGAATTAACCACAAAAGTATTTGAAACTATTTTTGTCTTTTAATTTTAATTACGAGTTAAAGGAAGTGTTTTTTACAAGGCTGTCTTGGTACGAACGGTTTGATTACCAAGTTGCCAGTTCTGCAAATATAGCTGAACTGTAATCAACCGTTACAATTCAGTGGAAAATAGTACTTCCACGGAAAGAGTCATAAATATAACAAGTAAAAAAGCTAGAATTGATCTAACACCATTTCTTATGATACCCTAGATGAATGCCCGTACGAAATTTCGTAGGGTCACCCATCTGTGAAATTTTGACTTTTGAAGTGGTTTTTCGCAAATATTTCTAGAACGATATGTCGGACAGTAAAAATGATTATAACCAATTTCATATGACTTTGATTTCTGAAGAACTTTTCCGTACATTAAAACCACCTAGGACTGATCTTTTTCACAGTATACTAAGAAACCTAAATTTTAATATGGCAACACAAGAAGGAGTTGCCCAATTTAGTGCAGTTTTGAATTTATATTTACTATTTTTATGATAACATTGTGCTCTTTACGTTGACGTGCTCTGAAATGTTGTCCAAATATATAGTGAAAAACGAAATTTTTGTATGGCAACCCTACAAAGGAGTTAGCCGATTTGTCCCATTTTAGAATTTAAATTAACTTTTTTTTTTAATCTAGCGTGCTGAATTCCAGCGCCCTAAGTGAACGCGTGCTCCAGTTATCGTGAGGACAGACGCGGACTTGCAAAAATCAAAATAAATTTTAATATTATTCGTGAGTGGTCAATCCATTTTGCTCTAGCAGCAATACTTCTATGCGTTACAAACAGAATGACAAACTTAGTACCTATAACCTATAGATTTCATCTAGGGTATAAAAAAAGGTGCTATTTGCTTTCATGCATTTTTGGTGCAACGAACAATGCATTTATCTATACATGTCAGTGGGCAATACTGACTTGTCGAAAATTTTGTCAGTACCGACTAGTCAGTAAACTGTCAAAAGTAAAATTAAAATAGCGGAAACTGAAATTAAAAAGTAAATTGTTAGTGGAAATTTGTGTTTATATTTCTGCTCTTGTCTCTTATGAGTAGGAAATGACTGAAATAAAAGGAAATAAAAGGATTTATCCAATAATTCCGTTTTCACTGAATACTTTTCGATATTTACCAAATTTGAAATTAACAACTACAACTGCAATATCTGAACCGTTTGATGACATTTATAAAATTAATTGACTTTTTCATTTGAGCAAATACAACACGCTTGTAGTCAGTCAAATTGACAGTTGAAGGCAGTACTGATAGTCAATTTTACGGACGTGTGTAGGCCCCTGTTACTCATTCAGGTCGCAAAATTAAAGTGTTTTATTCACAATATTCACTACACAGTGGCCCAGAGCTGGTTCTGAAAGTTTGGTTCTTTTAGTTCAGATTCTGCGTCGGTTTTAAACTTTCTAACTTCATGAAAATTTGTGGTCATGATTTGGAACTAAACGTCAAATCGAAGTTATTTGGTATCAAAGTGGGGGTGTGTGGGCATTTCATCAAAGTGCAGTTATTTTATAAAAGTGGCTTATTATACCCTAGATAATGAAATCATTTGTTATACTAAATTTGTCATTCCATTTGTAAAACCTACAAATAATGCCAGTATAGCAAAATGGATAGGACACCCACGCATAATATTAAAAGTTATTTTGATTTTTGCATGTCCATCTATCCATTCGACTGCCTGTCCGTCTGTCTGTTTGTCCGTCCTCATGATAACTTGAGAGCGTTCACTTAGAAAGCTGAAATTGTGCACATAACCTTTCGAAAAAAAAAAATGCAGATATTATAAGCTCGAAAATGCGACAAATCTAGTAACTCCTTCGTAGGGCTGCCATACAAAAATTTCATCTTTTTACTATACTCACATATAGATACTGCCTGAAAACGCGTCGGCGTAGAGAGCCGAAATTATGTACATGGCGTTTTCACAAAAATAATTAATACAATTTCAAAAATGGAATAATTCGGGGCACCGGTTTTAGTTTCGCCATACATAAATTGCGGGGTTTTTAAATGTACCGTGAAAACGATCAGTCGTAGACGTTTTTTTTTTAAAGAACTGAAAAGTTCTACAGAATGTAAAATCCTATGAAATTGCTCATAATCATTTTTACAATCCGACACTGGGAAAATCCTCTTATGAAATTACATACGGGCATTCAGGTAGCGAATCATAAGAATTGATCTTAAACTAATTATAGTGAATGAACATTTTCAGGTACTACCTACTCTAGTTTTTAGCACTGTTTTCCACTTATCCCCGTTCTGAACCAACTAAGTTCGATGTAGATGTGACTAGCTTCTGGTTCAGTTCGTTCGTTTTTGTTGAAATGAATTTACCATAAGAGACAACAACAGAGTAAACCATATAAAAATCTATCAAATTGATATGACTTAAGCCTTCGCACTTCCTATTACCAGACATCCAGGACCGGATATAAAGACATTTTCATTTATTTAACGTACATCGACGTTAGGATATAAACAGACTTAGAAATATCACAAATAAGTACCTATGAAATTATACGCAAGGAAAGTTCGTTGCGTGTAAACATATATTAAATTGCCATGTGACGAACTTTCCTTCTCTGTAAATGTACGGATTACCTCACTATAGTCCACAGATTGCATTATTTCTGACCCTCCATACAGCAGAAAGAGTAAATTGAGCCTTGATTTCATCTGTGGTGGTTCTTTACTCATTTTAGTGCTGAAAACAACCATTCTGTCGAGCAATTTGTCCCTGGTGTACCTACAAAAGAATATCGGGAGCGCGTTTTCCACATTTAAATAAATGTCCAAAGCGCCTTTCCTCGTGTTTTCTCAGCGACGACAAATGAGCTCACGCAGGTACAGACACTCGTTTCACTCCAAAGTCCCATCTAAGTCTTTTAGATAGAAAGCTTTCAAGTTCCGTGCGCCCTCGTGGATATCTTGAGATTCCAAGCTATGTATAGCTTCATGATAAAGTCAATCTTTTTACTCTAGTTATCGTAAGTAGAACTACGTCCTCTTAGCTCTGGTATCGATCTATCGATAATGGCGTTGAAAACGGAAACTCTGAATCCGATAGTGCGACCTCGATCTCGTTTCCTTTTACTTCATCAATTGGGAATTTGCCATCTACTCTTTTGACTATTGGTAAATCCGCCCCCGAATACAGGAACAATAAAGTGAATTAATTTGTTTTAATCTCCTGTATAGTATGTCTTCCATGTATACCGTTTCGGCCCCTGGAGGGGGCCCCTTACAAGATTGAACCCCTAGGCAACCAGCTGGTTTGACTAGGCAGAAGTGCACCGTTGCATACAGCCTGGAATAATGTGGTTTGATCATCATGAAAGGAAAAAATGTGTACGGAAACTTCAAGTGATGAAGAACCGATTAAAGAGAAGTGCGTTAAGACTCCAACGGGATCATACTAATCAGCCTGAGAATTATAACCAGATTATAGGTAGGTACTTATTCAGTGGAACATCGGTGTCAAGCTCAGAGGATACCACATGATGCAAAGCACAGCATGACAGAAAGGAGATGGGAAGGGTTTGGGAATAGGAAAGTGGCGGAGGTGCTAATGTATATTTAATGGATATGGGTTTGGGTCCAAAAACAATTGGCGCCTAACAAGGATATAGGTAGGTATACTGCTGACAATAGTATAGGTATTCACTTAAAAGCCTTAAGTGTGTTCTATGTGATATAGAACCCACCCAACACTTAAGGTTCAATTAGAGCATTTATCAAGAAACAGGTGAATTAATGCATTTCCTCAATACCGCCCCAGAGATTTAAAGTAGTAGAGAGAAGAAAAAAAGGATTGCTGCCTAATAGACCTCGTCGAAAAAAAAAACATCTAACAGAATTCGATCATTTTAACCCTGCATCCTATGCCTAATCACAATAATTACGGCTCAAAAAATAAAAAATATTTCTGAATTCAAAGCACCCTCAGCCACTATTAATCAACTTCCGATCTGTCCCCTATCGCTATCGGTCGTTTGTACCCAAACAAAAGAAACAAATCTTTAAAATTCAGCCAATCAATTCAAAAAGGAATCAATGCAGCACAACGGATCATGGATGCAGCATCCTACCTACATATGTCGACTATAAATAACGGCGTAGAATAATCAAAATTATAAAAGGTCCTCCAGTCCAAATACATACAAACCTATATTATAACAGCAAAAACCGAAAGTTAATTACTAACGGCGCTGCTTTTACCCTCTAAATCCATCCGCATAATCCCCCCCATCCACACAACCCGTTAAAAACTTACCTTTGTTATTGAAATCCGGTTCAACGGCGATATTGATGGTATCAAAAAACTGCTTCACAGCATCACACGATTCCTTTGGATCCTTATCCAACGATTTATTCTGGATTTGACTTTGCTGACCAATACTGCTAGCAGGATGTTCCAAACTTTTAGCACTAACAAAATCACATCTATTTGTTAAGACCAGCAATAGATGGAAGCACAAGATCATCACTAATTTTCTAGCACATAATTTTGCAAAACACTTGGACGATTCACGTGAGGCCATCATTTTAGCCATTATTTGACGCGCGTGGGAGAAAAATCTCTTTCAATACAGACTGAGCTTGAGCCTGAGCAGCAGCCACAATAACAACAACAAAAACAATAAAACAAAACAAAATTAAACGAGAAAAGCAAATATTTTTCTTTTCTTTTCTTTTTTTTTTTTTACGCTTGGTTTCTTTCTTTAACTTAATGCCGACAAAAGCACACACAGGCAAAAAACGAACAAATTAATTGTGGCGATGGCGAACAATTTTAAGATGAGAATCAAATAATGAAAATTTTTGAGTTTTTTTTTTTCTTCCCCTGGTTGGTTGGTTGTTTGGTGGTGCAACGCAACACAACTTGCAACAAGCTAGTGGTATCAGCGCGCGCGATAAATTTTTTGCAAAAAAAACAATTAACCGAAAATCCTTAGATGTGTTCTGAAGATGGACAAACGATAAAAACGGTTAAATCACGGTCACAAATATTTAAAATATTTTTTTTTTTATTTTTAATAATAAAATTTAACAGAAGATTACAGCAGGACAAGAATAATTCACGCGCAATCTTTATTTTTAATTATCTTAAGATAAGCAGGTGGATGCTGTCCTTGCGGTGGTAATTGAAGACTTCTTTTTTTACTTTGGCAGTAAAAGTAATACGTTCCGCCAAATGACACCGTTACCTGTCAACAATTTTTAACTATGTACATACATATATAATCGGGGCACCACAGAATTTAGAATTCAACAGCCTTTAACTCTTTTGCGATAAGTTAATAATATTTTTTTGCCTTTTCGTATTTATTAGTATTATCAACAATAAATTTATTATTGAACCACTGTCACACTATAATCACGCTTTCCTTCGCTCCTACATAAATCTTATCACAGTGACAACTTTTCGAGTAGAGAACGACACATTGACAGCGCGTGATTACATACTATTTTCACTTAATTGCAACGGTTAACATTAAATTCATCGAGCGAGATTACAATGAGTGTACAATTTGCAATGAGAAATAAAAATAAATCAAAACAAAAAAATTAAGGAAAACTGAAAGAACGCGCACCGACGTAGCACTTCATATATAAAGAAGATGTCAGCATCCCAAAGTTACGTTCACAACTGATGGAACTTTGAAATCTGCGTTCACAGCAATGCTCGCTCCCCTAATTCCCAGCCGATTTGGCATCTCAGCAGCAGCAGCAACAGCACTCAGCCAGCACAGCACTAGTAGAGCAGCAGAGCAGCAGTTAAACAGGCTGTGTTTGTGATTTTGTGTATGCATATGCATTCTGTTCGCATACAAAAGCTTCGTATAACTTGCGTACGGATATACTGGACGGGAAATACTCGTTTCGTTTCCATGTTTGCTTTGTGTATTCCTATCGTGAAAGGTGTTTTACCTTTTAATATAAATGTCGGCTTGCCACAATGCCATATCTTCGTCGGGGCCCCCACATACTCCACAGAGCTTTTATGACGTGTTTTAATATGTGTTAGTAGTTAGAATCTCTCGCATAGTCAGAGTCACTCTATACCTTTAAGTTTGTGCTCATTAAAAGCTTTCTTTTGATAGGAGGAGATATGAGGAGAGAGCAATAAGCCAACAAGAATAAGCTGAGGTGAAGGTGAGGTTTTTTTGCGTTATTTTCTCTCAATTACTTCACTTCTGCTGCTCGCTGGTTGCATTGATGAGGTGAGGTGAGTCCTTTCGTTCTAACAAATTTTTTTGCTCAACAGTATTGTGCTAACCGTTAATTGAATTGGTAATAGGGATCAGGAACTTGGTAATATACTAAGTACAGGTATGTAGAGTAGGAAGCACACTTGTGGAAAAGTTGTAAGCTGTTCATTAAAAAACGGAAAGTACTCCCTAATTCCAGCTTTATATTTGACAGCATTTCGTTCAGAAAACTAATGGCGGCACGTTTGAGCCGGGTCATACATTTTCGAGCAATTGATCCACCACTTTGTAATCTTAGCAAAATTAATTTCGAAATTCGCGTCTAGTAACACTTTGTTGAATGCAGAAAGGCTTAGCTGGGTAAACTTTTGATTTTGTGTAAATAAACAAAAAAATGTATTTAGCCTGATGACAACGTCCATTTGAAAGGGATACAAAAAAAGAAAAAACAAAAACGCTCAAAATGAAGGTGAACTGAAAAAGAAAATGATCCCTATTCAACTGGAAGAAACTTTTTTTAATATTATAAATCCTGCTGGTTCACGCATTTGCAACTGAGGAAGGGATGTCTAAGAAGATTGCGCATTCCTCATAAATTTCATTGAGCAAATATTTCTTTACTCTACTAATATTCACCAAAAGGCATTTCATTTTAATTTAACTGTTATTGAGGGAACACAATTCAATTTTTGTAGCTATTCACCAACCTTAATATAACAAAAGAATTTCGAAAATTTCGAACTATCAGCTGCGAGTTTTGCGAATTTGGTAAGTGACAGTTCTAGTGACAGTTAATGTAATTTAAATATTATTTAAAAAGTTAAAGGAAGTTATTTGATATATTAGCTGTGTTCTTTTGTGTCTGTAGAACAGGGCAGAACAAAAGAACGACAAATACATGTTATGGAAGTATGTTAAGAGTGAATGGTTAGGACGTGAAGTACAAACTGTCAGCATGAGCTGACAGATCACTCGATGACAGCGATAGCACAGGGCGGCACGCTAGCACCTCGGCTAAGGGTGGCGGAGAGTGTGGGGGAGTTCCCGAAATAACCTGCCGCTTGTAATCACCCATAATCAAAAAATTTTCGTGCCTACTTACACCAAGCCTAGCACACACTCGGTCCTGAAGGGACCCTTACGTCACTTACCTGCATTCCATGGAAGGCGGAGATGGCATGCCTTCCTTGCCAAGCCCCATCCTCCCATTGACTTTGGGTGGCACAATCGTCCAAAGTCCCTTGGTTGACCTATAGAAAGAGAGAGAGACTAGGCAAGCCTAGACGACCTTGTTCTCACGCGATAGAGGGCTCCGGGATGTGAAGGAAAAAGTAAAAATTTAACTCATTATTACGTTATAATATTTCTCGGTAAATATATATAATATAAATAGGTAAATATATAAGTTTAGTATTAATCTACAGCTAGATTTTTTTCTTGTATATTATTATTAATTCATTTTCCTAAATAAATGCTTTGGTTATTAAAGTGATCGTCAAAAAAACGTACTTTGTTATTCTTTTATAAATTCTCAAAATATCCCGACTTTATGTATATAATACATTTTATATACATAACATTTTATGCATTGTATTGCTTACTACGTTCAAAAATATCTATCCCTATACTTTAATATTATATTAATATATAAATAATGTTTTTTTTCTGAGTTATGGCTTATTTTTCACTTCGTATTTATAATGTTATCTACCTATGTATATAAGAGAGGTATATTAGAAGAATTGCACGGCATCTTTAATGTTCGTTTTTCTTTTTATAGTAATATTTATTCTCGCCTTATCAAAAACAAATGTTCTTAAAGGCTTTACGGCCGCCTTTTGTGGTTTTTTTCTCTTTCTTTGTTGTTTTGTTTTAAAACACCCAACAATGTCATATTTACATTGTTTTTTACATGCAATAACGTACTAGTACCTTATTTTCAGTTTTGTTTTCTTTTCATTATTGTGAATTGATTCCGAAGTGAGCTCTATTATCTTTTATCATTATTCATTTTTTGTTTATTTTTTGTGTTTAGTTTTATAATTTGTTTGATAAGTGAGCTGAACTATCGTATGCGTTAATAAAATATACGAATTAATATAGTAAATGAATTAATTAAATAAATGGATAAGATAAGCTATCTTAAAGAGAAGCATTATTAATATTATATTAAAGAATGCAGTATTAAATTTCAACGTTCCTGTGGCAGGTAGATAACAAATATTGCTTGATGGATAATAGAAACTATCGTAACTATGAAATATTTCGTAATAGTTATAACTTTAAAATATATATTGAGTAATATTTAGAAATATAGTTCAAGTAAATCTATAAAGTGCATTAATAGCTAATACCTATTGACATAGCAGACCATTTCAATATTAGATATCCCTCCAGAGATTACACCTTCTGTGATTATAAGAGATGTAATTTGATGGTAGATCCTTCACGAACAGATACAATGCCGCCCGAGCTTGTTGAGCCGGGAGTATCAGAGCGTCCTGTATTTGGATGAATAAATAACTAACATCCACCAGTCAGTAGATCCAATTTAAATGCACCCCTTATGAGCTTTATATATGATCTAATTTTGCCGATTGTAGTGCGGTTATGTTGGTGCCGCAATGCTCACTAGACGAATGGAATGGTTCAAGAAATATAACACCTTCGCGCTGCACTTGATGTTCCAGTTGAAAACGAGTGTGGGGCTTTCACGGGACTTCTACGTAGAATTATTTTATGGAAATTTGTGCGGCGTGAACTCCAGTGCAGTATTGTACAGCCATCAGAACTTAAGTTTTTCCCATTTCAAAATTTGGACATCAGGTTTGGACTTGTGCATTTGTGAAAAAGCGCACTTTCGCAAAATGGCGCGCAAAATCAGCTTAGTACCCGCCTGCATGCGATCAGTAAAATTATTGCTATTAAAACTTTCTGGATGATATAAGATGCAAAACTTCATGTATTGTATATAGCAAAAGGCATCGAAGACAAAATGTACCACTTTAAAAACTGAGTGAACAGACTACGAAAAAATATATAAGGAAATTAACACGAGAGAACAATTTCACCAGTCGTGACCGCTTGCTGTCTTCCACTTCTCTGTCACCTCGACATGGCGCCTAAACGTGAGGAAATGCAATTCTCTCGGCCGGGTGCGTTCGTTTTCCGCTGTGGACAGCAGCCGATATACACGCTACAGTACGTGTAGCATATTGCTATATGCAATACGCTACGACCATAACATACATTTTCATAGAAGATTTATAAATGAAGCGAACAATACAAATAGTTCGCTTCAATCGACAGAACAATTTGTTCTCTCCAGTATATGGTAGTTCTAGAAAAATGTACACAAAAGAATACAGCTATTTAGTATTTATTCTTTGTTGGAATGCCTTTTGCAAAAACTGTAAAAGTATGTGACTCATTGGCCACTTTTCGTGTTATATGTTGTGCCGTACCTCAGGGCTCCATCCTTGGGCCATTTCCTTTTTAGCGAATTTATAAATGATCTACCCATTGCCATGAAGGACTCCTCCATTCATCTATATGGTGATGAGACGTCCAATTATATTTGTGCCGCCCAATTGGACTTCAGGAAGATTGTATTTCCCGACTAAATAAATGAAAACTTACAACGAATCTACTAATGATCTTTTGAAAACAAGTTGATATTGAATCCAAGCAAATCTAATTCCATTCCAATATATAAAAGCAACATTGATGCTTCAAGACTACTTTCTGCCATATCGTGACTCTCTTAGGAATTTAGGAATAATATTAAATTCTAGCTTAAGTTGCTGCAAGTATATCAGTAATATTATTGGAAAAGTTTATTGCTGCCTTCGTCAGTTATGAGTCACTGCACATCTTCTGTTACCGAAATGCATACTTTGATAATTCCACATTTCTTTTATTGCTCGATATTATTCCCAAGGCTTGATTTCTTCTGCTACAGACGGGTTATTGTTGCTTACAATGATTGTATTAGGTATGTAAATAAATTGCCCCGTAGCTCCCATATCTCCCCATATCGTAATTGTATTCTCGGATTTCCATTAGATATCTACCTTACTCACCGTAACTTGTATTTTTTAAGCAAGCTAATTAATCTTACAAGTCCTGAGTAACTCTACAGCAAGCTGCAGTTTCTTACGCTCACAAAGAGGTATAAATATTTGTATGCCGCGCTACAGATCACAACTTGGAGAGCGTTCTTCTTTTGTTCAAGTTCCTCGTAAATGGAACTCATTAGCATCAGAACTTCAGCGCGTGGGCTCCAACAGGGTTTTTCTTAAATTATTAAAATCAACCAATTCTACCTAAATGTACATTCTTCCTTTATCTTGAACAACTAATTATGGAAATATAACTTCTTTTTTTTCATTTCTCTTTTTTTGTGAATTTTCCTTAATTTTTTTTTATTACTGATTAGATGTTATTTTTTTCTACTTATTAGTTAGTTAGGAGTTATTCTGTTCTGTAATTAATAAGATTTTAAAATCTTTGTACAGTTGCCAAATGGTCTGTAGTCGGGTGAATTGTTTGATTAGCTTTGTGTTGACACTGGACAAATCTACAATTCACTTGTACTACATGAGAGTCGAAGATGGGAATCAGAGCTCTGACCTACAACACCACGCACAAGCACTTAAGCGCCACTTCATTGACAGATTGAAGAGACGTTTACGTCTTGAATATCTGGCACCGAACGCAGACACATTCAATTGCACATGGCTGCCACTATTGTCGATGCAGGACGGAGCTCTTGCCTCTCGCTGGTGATAGCAGGCCACAGCATTTGCAACACTAGTCCACGAGGCTTCTCCTCGCTTTGGAACCGTTGCAAGTGCTGTGGGAAGGACAAGCGCGCCGTTCGAGGTGCTCAGCTGGAGGGATTATGAGGGCAGTTTGTAGAGGTCTATGATACTACAGGCTGCCCTCGCGGGACTCTATAACGGTATCAGGTAATTTTTTTCGTTCGTTCGGCTATTTAGTTTTTAATTCGGTTTAGGTCTCGGTGCTAAATTTCAAAATTTTATGTTGAAAATTCGTTCGTTTAGGTCATTATTTTTATTTGATTATTTTAGAAATTGGAACTTCTTGGAACTGCCACTTACCCAATTGTCAAAATTAGGACTCTTAATTTTTTTGTTTATCTTTTCGATCCTCTTCAAAATTCTTGTATCCGTTTTTTAGTCTCTTTTGAGAATTTTGTCTTGTTTGTTTTCCTTTTGCTTGTTTCATTTTTCTTGTTTATTAGTTTTTCTAATTGTTTTAATTGTTTAATTGTGCCTATTGACCTTTTATAACTTTTAGATTAGCTAGCGATTTTTTGTTTACACTTTGTAGAGCCTTTTTCCACGTATTTTTAAGGAGGAATTTTTAAAAAAGCCAATGAGCCACTAAATAAAGACCATATACAAATAAAAAAAAAATTAACTTAAGACTATTTATTTTAAAATTTTATATTCTATTTATTAACTTTTGATTGTTTGTTGAAATGCCTTTACCAATAAAAGAATTTTGCATAAATATAACTCGAGACAACTAATAATGGCGACAAATATAAAAGCACGCGAATATGAAGGGAGAAGTAAAAATTCGACTAAAGAAAAGGAAGGAATGCAAAAAAAAACATATGTAGCGACAATTCTGAAAAAAAAAACAAAATCTGTAAGATTTAATCCCAATTCGTTCTATAAAATCCCTTTCAATCATTGAGGCTAAAGTGCAGCACATCCCCACCATTTAGGTATGATTCCATTCAGCAGTAAATACATTAAAGATTTTGATGTAAGCTAAAATGCAGTTATTAATATTTCTCCAGTTACTTAAATTATCTTCTTAGATTCCCGATTCTGATCAATATTTTGAAGAGAAATACGTCTATGAGGCATATCTCCCAGAAATGGATTTCAACGTCTTAAATTGGTCTTATTGGCTCGGTTAGTGTGGTTGGTGAATAGCTTTAATTGAAAGTTTATTTAATATTGCTTGATGAATACGGCTCTAAGTCTAGGTATATACTATCATGGTGGTTGGTGTAACCTAATTCCGTTAGTCACCCCATATTTAAAAATCATCTTATTACTTTGTCGATAATCTAAGTGAAAAGGTGGCCCCCAAACCTCACATTTCAAATTCACTACTCACACATTTGTGGGTAACCTATATCAAAAGATTTGACACAAATTACCGCTACCAGAAATCGTCAAGATTACTTTGTAGGTAACCCATGTCCAAAACGTTAGCACTAGCCGCGGCGACATTTATTTATCGACAATCTATTTCAAGACATTGGCACAAATTCTATTCAATAAACTCCGTCAATCAAGGCAGAATTATTCAAAAAACTCATCAACTTTGCTAGGTAGTATAGTTGATTCAACCATCCCAATCTGGGCTAAAGAAAACCGACTGCAGAACCTTTGTGGCCGCCAAGTTGTCATAGGGACAACTAGGTTCTAACCCAAATATTTCAATCTCTCAAGCCCTAAATTCCTGTGTCAAATACCTCTACATTGTTCGCAGAAAAATCACACTGAAAGCAACTACAGCGTAGCAGCTACCGCTTTAAGAGATTTCATTGGAGCACCAGAGCACTCGCAGCCACCAAGTCATCATATAGGGACGACTAGGCTCTAGGCCAGAACAGTTATGCTGCAAGCAAGAACATCGCAGCAGCTACCACTTTAGGTAAGTTACTTCATACCAAGTACGTAGTAATTGGAACATTTTTCCATGGTAAGCCTTGGAACCTCTGAGAACTCACGGTCAATAACGCTCTACAGATATCTGGATATTATCAATATCACTGGATGAAGTCACTCACACTACCTGGGCCTTGACCTGGCCTACGTTCGGGGAACCCCATCGGAGTCGGTTTCAATCAATCAACAAGGATGGGAGATTTTGACAGCCCTGAGTGCCAGTCCTGCCTGGAAGGAAAGCCAGAATCAACCGAACACTTTCTGTGTGCTTGTTCCGCCTTTAGTCGGAGCAGGCAGGATACGCTTGGGTCTGCCCACCTATCTGTATGAACTGATAAACTTACCTCACCTAGACCTGATGCGCGCTTCATTATGAGAACTGGAAGGTTTTGGTGAGAAGATTTTTAGTAGGTTAGTCCAATGGGCCGCCTTGGCTTCCGTGTTTAGGATATTTCGTCCCCCTGCCTATAGTATAAAAAAAATAGGTTAAGTTAGACAGACAAAAAATTTTCCTCCCGATACGTTCCACATTGTGGAAACCGGGAAAAAATTAAGAGATATATAACCGAAATTTCGTTTTTAGACTCATACAACATAAAACTTGAATTTTTCGTAAAATTCTTAGTTTATCCTATTTCCCTGGATTCTATTAATCATTGCAGCTAAAATCTTGTTGTAAAGGGGAGTAATTTGAGGTTTTGGGTTTACATTTCTTGTTTTGATGTGCTAGTCCCATAACCAATGATAATGTTTGACCGTTAAATAATTATTTTAGTTTTGCAAACACTTTTGACAAAAAAATCTGACTTCAAAATCATAAAAAATCGTTGTTCGAAAAATGTCGCTTGTTAGTTCCAAATTGTATAATAAATGTTGATGGGAAAGGAGTGTTTTTATATAGTAAACATTAAAATATAAAGTGAAATCAAATGGGGTACGATATCGTAGTTAACTATGGAACACACTTGAGTCCAGACAAAAAAGTCAATACAAAAATTCTCGATTATGCAAAGAATTAGAACTCAATTAGCACATAAATTTAAATCAATCAAAATTATTTGAATAGGATTTCAACTAGGGCGGTGTGGAGGACGACGTCGTGCTGCACCCTTTCCCATATTTTTGTTTTTAGAAGAAAAAACATTAAATTTTTAAATGCAAATATTATAATTTTTATTTATTATAGATTTGATGAACAATTAGCACATAATTAGCACATAAATCTTGAGTAAATCAAAACTTTTTTTGGCAAGATTTTTACTAAAGTGGGGTATAAAAAAACGGTATCCTGCACCCCGCATTTTGATTAACTAAAAACTCTTTTAAACATTTGAGTACAAAATTTTAGATTTGGCAGAGAATTAGCACAGATTTACAACATAATTAGCACATAAATCCTTAGTGAATCAAAACATTTTGATACCATTTTTACTAGGGCAATGTGCCGGACGAAGTAGTCCTACATCGTCATTTTGATTGATTAAAAAGCCCATTAAATTTTCGAGTATAACAGTTTTAATTAGGTAAAGAATTATCACATAAATTCTGAGTGAATCAAAACTTTTTGCTGCCTTTTTTACTAGGGCAATATTGCAAACGAAGTCATCCTACATCCCCATTATGATTGATTAAAAACGCCATTAAATTTTCGAGTATAACAGTTTTTAAATAGGCAGAAAATTAGCGTATAAATCCTGATTGAATCAAAACTATTTTAACAGTACTTTTACTATGGCGGGGTGGAAGACGAGATCATCCTACACTTGCCCCCCCCCCCCATTTTGATTTTTTAAAAGTCAAAATTTTTAAAGTTGCCGAATAATTAGCACATAATTCCTGTGTGAATCAAAACTCTGTTAGCAGAATTAATATTAGGGCGGGATACAGCTGGCGTCGTCTTGCACATCGAATTTTGCATATTTCAAAAAACTGTTATATTTTCAATCTCAAAATTTTTCAGTTTGGCAAATAATTGGGGGTGTGTGGCTAGATGGAGTCCATTACTTGGCGAAATCACCATGTTTGTTGTGGAACTTTTAGAAAAAATCTTGAAAAATAGTTAAAATTTAATTAATTTTTTTAGTTCTATATTTATAACTGTTAGAAAAGACTATTGTTAAATGTGTATTTGTTTTGTACAGTCATAACTGTTAACATTATATCTGACGTCTTATTATAACAGTCTTAGTAGGCTTTTATAGTTTTAATTCAGTACAACTAGTATTCACAGTTAGTTTTAAAGTCTATTCATAAAAATCCCATAAGGCTTTTATTTCTTTAGCCTAGAAATAACTGTCAGTTCTCTCTGTTAGCATTTAGCATAAATTTCAGTCATTTACTATGGTTACCAGCGAATTTTATTCATTTAAGTGTTATAATAAAAGTCCCATAAGTCATATATCTTTTCAGTTTTTCTGCAACAATTTAATTTAAATTTTACACTCAGATATAACACAATCACGAGCGGGAAAAAGTGGTCTCGCCGAGTACTATCGAGTGGTCTACTCTTTTCATGATTCGGAAAAAATCCACTTTTTCATCGAAGAAAGTGGCTCAAAATACATCCGATCGCCAAAGCACCACACCAAACCAAGTGAAGTTTACGTCAATCCCAAAACCGGCTGAAGAAATATCAAAACCGGCTAAAAATCGGATGTCGGATAAGGTGAATTTTTTTCGGCTAATGAAGTTGAAAATCGGCCAAATTAGCCGATTTTCGGCTCAATTGGCAACGCTGATTTTGTAAAAGATTCTATTTCTACGAGACGCTCATGTACATATTCTACGGAAGGTCTTGTTGTTAGGTAAACGTCTATTAGGAAATTGTTCAAAACATAACCGCCTTGTTTCATTCGGAATTATAACACGTCCTTATACATATACGGTGCATATCTGCCATTTTCTGATTAGAGTATTCTATTTTGTCCACCGGTAATGCAATTACAGCAAATCGTGATGGTTTTCAATACAGCCTTTAAATTCTAACAATCCTTATGTGTATGCAATAGTTCATTACCTGCTTATTCCCCTATGGCAATTATCATTATATGACTGGTGGCAGATTTGAATACAAACTTCAACACACCAGCAACATACATATATGTATATGAAGGAAAAAATAAAATCACAAGTGGTTTGTTTATCAGCACACCACAATTAATATCTACGAATTCAAAAATTAAGCGGAATCGACCATATGTTTCTATGCACTTTTTTGCTTGTTTTGTGAACCTCTATCAATTCCCCACAAGTTTTCCACATGTTCAATTACACCCTGAATATTATAATAAACATGGACTGAATTGGGAAATTATTTAGAAGGTGAAAACTCTCTTAATTTGAAATGCCATTTTCAATTTTTATCTATTGTGCTGATATCCAATATAGATAACTGAAAATATATGAGAAATTTTTACTGCTATTGGAAACAGTTACCCTAAACTATAAAATATTAGTTAATCTAGATTTTCATTGCACTAACTTAAACGTTTTGGGTATTTGAAAACTGGTCCATATAAAGGGTTTTCCAATAAGAGGTGTTATTTTAATTAGCCCGCTATTTTGGTAGATGTCACTTTTGGAGCTGTCATTTTTTGACATTTGACAAGTAGAAACTACGCCATTAATAAAAATGGAACGATACACGATTCAACAACGCATTGAAATTATTAAAATTCACTATAAAAATGGTGAAAATGTGGCAGAGACGGTTCGTAAAACTCGAACATTTTTGGGTCGTCGTGAAGCACCTTGTCGGACCGCAATACAGAAATTGGTAGAAAAATTCGAGCTGTCGGGACAAGTTAGTGATGTGAAGAATAAAACCCGTGCACAGAAAACCCAGGTTTGTCCATTCCTCGTCGTTCTTTGGAATTAGGCATTCCACAAACGTCATTACACCGTATTTTGCATAAAGATTTGGATCTTAAGGCTTATAAAGTTCAGTTAACACAAGAACTCAAGCGGGCCGATCATCAACAACGTCGAGTCTTTGCTGATTGGGTCCTTGAAATGCATGAAAATGATCCGGAATTCCATCGAAAACTCATCTTGAGTGATGAGGCCCATTTCCACCTTGATGGCTTCGTCAACAAGCAAAATTGTCGCATCTGGGGCTCGGAAAACCCAAGAGTTATTGTTGAAAAGCCTCTCTATCCTCAACGTATGACTGTTTGGTGCGGTTTATGGTACCGCAGGGTCATTGGACCTTACTTTTTCGAAAATGAGGCTCGAGCAACAGTTACGGTGAATGGATTCCGCTATCGACAGATGATTAATGATTTTTTATGGTCGGAATTTGATGGTATTGATCTGAACAACGTTTACTTTCAACAAGACGGCGCTACGTGCCATACAAGCAACGAAACCATTGATCTTTTACGGGAAAAGTTTTCGGACCGTGTTATCTCTCGAAGAGGTGATCACAATTGGCCACCGAGATATTGCGACTTAACACCTTGCGCCTTCTTTCTTTGGGGCCACGTGATAGAGAAAGTCTACGCCAACAGCGCAGCGTCGATTCAAGACTTCAAAGATGGAATTCATGAGGCTATCGAGGACATAGGGCAGCAACTTTGCGATTTGGTTATGGAAAATTTCATGAAAAGGATATGGTCGTGTAGGCGTGGTCGTGGTGGTCATTTGGCTGATGTTATTTTCCATTATTAACGGCATACCTTCCTCTTTATAATGAAATAAAGATCCGATCACTTATCTAAAAAATGGCATTTTTTTTGAAGATCAAAATAACACCTCTTATTGGAAAACCCTTTATATAGGGTGTTCCGTAAGTCAACGTCAAGCCAGAACCGGGTGATAGACCAAATCGTAACAGTTACCAGAAAAATATAAAAAAAAATCTAAGTCATGTATTTTTCAAATTATAGGCATTTCTTTTGTTTTCGAGAAAATGTACACCTTGTGATGGTTTTTTATCCCTGTTGGTACAAATCTTTAGTTTTTTTTCAATTTTATTTTTCTTATGTAATCCCGAATAGTGATTATGTAACCTGTTGCTTTAAATTCTAAGCCAACTACTCCAGCTTAGAAGAAAATGACACATTTTGCCGAACCAAGAATAGAAAATTAATATTTCACCCAACTTTAACTGACTGTACTGAAAAAAAAAACTACTATGAATTACGAATGGTTTTTACGAATTCGAATCGAATAACCCGTTCGTATTCTTGAACCTCATTGTTATAAAGACGAAGTGGTGAAAAAGTTTTTCAACATAACGAATGTGGTAAGATTATTTCTGTCAAATTACAAAATAAATACAGTTAGCTGTGTCACTTTATTAAAATAATATTTTTGTTGTGCTTATTATTTTTATATCAAATATAATTAGCATATTATTACGTTTAAAAAATGGCTAGCTTTAGTAAATTATCATTATTTTTTGCCTCTGGAATTGTGGATATGGAAAATAATTTACGTCGAATTCGTCAGCCAATTGATTGTTTTGAGCTTTCCGATCATAGATTTATGAAACTTTTTCGACTAAAGATAAATATGGTTGATGACCTTATCAATAAGTTAAATCCATATATGGTTGGTAATAACTCTTGGAGTTTTGAATAATATATGACGTTTGCTTTGACTCTTGTTCTATGTGCCCTTCGATTTTTTGGTACTGGGACAATTTGTTGGAGATAGCCAAGACATTTCAATGAGCCAATCCTCAGTCAGTAGATCAATAAACGAAGTAATTAATGCTGTTAATGAGAACAGATTAAGTTCCCAACAACAATAGAAGCCTTAAACTCCACCAGGAAGAGGTAAGATTCTCTAGCTTTGTAAATAGTAATACATATTTAAAGAAATACTTCCAGATTTTATGATGTTCATGGATTTCCGGGGGTAATAGGATGTGTGGATTGCATTAATATCGCTATTGTACCACCGCCAAAAGAAGACCCATTATTTCCAGAGCATATTTATGTCAACAGAAAGGGATATCATTTCATAAACGTTCAACTGGTAATTTCATTTATGGTATATTTATATAAAAGTGTTTAATATTTTTGCCTTAATAAAGTATGTGATTCTAATATGGAAATTATCGAGGTCAATGCAAAATATCCTGGATGTACACATGATAGCTTTATTTGAAATAAGAGCAACGTTCTTCTGGCGGTACAAGCTCTTTACAGAACTTTTCGTGAGCAGTGCTTTCTATTGGGTAATAAATTACAAATTTGTGTTCACAAATGAGTTAAAGAAATACATTTTCTATTCAGGTGATTCAGGATACGCTTTGAGGCTATGGCTACTGACACCTGCCTTAAATGCAATACCAGGTAGCGCCGAGAGTAATTATAACGTTCGACAAATGGCAGTACGAAGTACAATTGAACGAGTAAACGGAGTTTTAAAGATGCGATTTCGATGCCTTTTAAAACATCGTGTTCTTTATTACCGCCCAAATGTAGCATCGAAAATAATTAACATGTACTGTGTACTTCACAATATATGCCTGACAAATAATTGTGTATCCTGAAGATAGTGATGACCCCTTGGAAGGATCGTTCCCGAATTAAACGCAAGAAGAAGATAAAATAAACAGAGGCGCTTCTGCTACTAATGCTCTACTTGTAGCGGGGAAATGACTTCGTTTGAAAATAATTAGGCATTATTTTCAATAATTACTTTCTTTAAATAAAAATATATTTATAATTATAAAGTTTTCTTCATATTATTTTATATATATGACATTAGCCATTAGGAACATTTTAGCTGGTGGATGATATGCTTACATTATATGCTCTCTAAACAAACGACTTAGATATTTTTGTGAGTGCCTGTGCAATTTCCTCCCTAGCTAGCGTGTCCCTTTCCATTATCGCCAGTTTTTTTCTCCCGTAATTCTAGTTTCTTTTCCTGTAATTCCATTTTTTTCTTGTAGTACTCCTTTTTGACTTTGGTTTTTTCAGCAGCAGCATTACAAATATCCTGCGCCGTCACAACAGAACGCCTTTTAGGAAATCGTTGGGCTGTACGATTAATATAAATTCGCTTGCATAAATATTTTAATGTCAAAATAATTACCGTTTTTACCCCTCCTTTCATTTAAAGGAAGTCTATTTTCATTTAATACTTTCTCTGATAAGCAATATTCTCGGGGGGATCACTAGCCTCAATGACTATTGTGAAGGACTCGGGATAGGAAGTTGTTGACCGCGGATCCTCATTATTAAACACTGACGAAGTGTTTTCACCTATGTCCTATTTGATTGTATATATTTGAATAAGAACTCTTAAATTTATATACATATAACTTTCTCACCATTACAATCTCAGTCTTGAGCACATCCTAATGGCCTGAAACTTGGTTCGGGTTTATCAACTCCTGCACCCTTAATTCCTCGCTGGTTAGAAACAACCAGTGTCATGCAAAGGTTTTTTTGCCGATTTTTTGTCGATTTGCTTTTTATAACACATTTTAAATCCTGCCAACTCTAGAAACTTAATATAATATCAATAATAAAAAATTTATGAATTTATATTCATACAATTCTCAAACTTTTCCAATCTCTTTTTGCTCCAGGTATTGAATTCAATATTTCTGCCAGCTTTTGCCACAACTCCGTGTCATTTTTTTGAAGTGAAGGAGTTGTCAAATTCCCCCACCCCCTTCAGCTTGGGGTTGTGCACCAAAAATTCTATAATTTTATATCCACCACATTTTTCCACATCTTCTGTCCATCTTTAACAACCGTAAAATATCAGCTGGCTCACTCTTCGTTTAGAATAACGAATGGTTGAACCCCATTCGTTAAATAACGCAGGGTTTGCATTCGGTATATGCCGAATACGGATTTCAAGAATACGATTCCGAACGGTTTTGACTGCAGTATAACGAATACGGAATCTGCCTTCGTTATTCAAGAATAGACCCCCTGGACCGTAAAGCATTATTTTTATTGTGGTTTGTAGCCTTCCGTCGAGAGGTATTCTTAGCTGCGCTCTGGACCGCTAAGCAATACTCTTTTTTCCTCTCTATCTCTCCTGTCTTTCGTTGAAAGGCATTCTTGGCTGGGCTTTGGACCACCAAACATATCCTTTTGTAATTCGTAACTTCCTCATTAGCATTACATTTTTTTTTATCTTAGACGCGAATTTTATTAATATATCTGTATTAGTTATATAACGCATCTCATTGTACACAATTGAAGTGAAATAATAAATTCCTAAAAGAGGAGATTCATCATTAATTTATTGACCTGTTTCCTTACAGATCACTGCGCGTTAGAGCCATGACAGCTCAAACACTACCTGAGAAAGCGTAAACGTAGAGAGCTGAAACTTAGCACTGCTAAATCGGGCAACCCCTCTTGGTGTTACCATATAAAATTTTAGGTTTTTTATGTATACCGTGAAAACGATCAGTCCCAGACGTTTTCATTGTACTGAAAAGTTTGTCAGAATATGGAATCCTATAAAATTGGTTAGAATCATTTCTCTTGTCCGACGAACTGTTCTAGAAATAGTTGATATGAAAAACCACTCTACAAATCAAACTTGCACAGAGGAATGGCTGTATGAAATTGCATATGGGCGCATTCATCTGGGGTATCGTAAAGTGATATCACAATGGACCATAAATGGTCTAAGTGAGGCTGATCGCATTGGTTCAAGCGATGACCACCACGCTAACCTAACCTAAGGTATCATATTGGTCTTAGATCTTAGGCCAATTCTTTTAAATGTTTTAAGATGAATTTCCATAGGAAAAATTCTGTTGCCTTATTCTTCTGATAGTAATTTAAACTCACCGACGAACCAGAAATGAAAAGGTGAAAATTTTGTTATAACAATTTTTTTTTACACTTTCTTACTTTTTTTTTTGAGACTTATCTAATTTATCACGGTAACACTTATAACGAAAGAATTTATAAGAAGCTTTTCTCAGCCTACTCACCGGAGAACTGATTCACACACAGTCACAGCATTTCTCTGTATATCTTAAGTAAATTTGCTGATTATTTATCGGAATTCGGAAAGTAGAATGGAATACACTTTTGTTCCTGTACACACGTGGAATGCGTTGATATCTTTTATATCACAGTCGTTCCGTTTCATGTTTAACCCTTTTTTATAATTAATAATTTTCCCGATTTCAAAAGCTTGGAAGAAAGCTGAAATGAAGTGAAAAACGAATGGAATGTAGCGCTAGGGGGTCGTGGCTAGAACTTGGTGCTGCCAACTTCCTGATATTTATGAACTTTAAAATCTTTCTCAAATCATTTCTTAATTTCTCAATAAATATAAAAACTTATAAAAAAGTATTCTTTTTTTATTGTTTAAATAAAATTCTGGAAAAAAACTACGAGTGTTGGATAACAAAACAAAACACTGTAGTTAAAGTAGAGACTTTGTAAAAGGCATGAGATGATACTAAGACTGGATAAGTACTAGAGGTTGTACAGGGTAGTTGCGAACCACCTTGCATGTGATGGATCGGTAGCATAATCCAAGAAGTTTTCCTTCAGGCTATCCAACGGCGAACTTCTGCCTAGAAAAACTAGGCAGTTGGTTAGGGGCCTAATCTAGTAGGGGATGGTATACATGGAGGACATACAACACCGGACATTAAAAAAAATGTAATTCACTTTATGGTTCCTGCATACAGGGGCGGTTTTACAAATAGGCAGAGCAGGACGGCAAATTGTCAATTGATTAAGTAAAATCAGACGAGTTCCAAGTCGCACTATCAGGCAGGGATCAATTCAGAATTACCCATTTCAATGTTATTATTGACAGGTGATTGCTGAACTACAAAAATGTGGTTCTACTTACGAGAATTTGAGTAAACAGTTTAACTTTCTCATGAAGCTCAAGATATCCGTGAGGGCGCACGGAACTTGCAAGCCTTCCATCTAGGAGATTAAGACGAGACCCTGCGAGCTCATTTGTCGTCTGCTGTGGCTACAAAGGGAAAACAATTATCGTCTCTGTAGTTATGGAAGTATATTCTAGAAAGAGGCTTTTTGGACATTTATCCAAATGTGAAAGCAGCGCTCCGAATGGTGTACATTGCGGTCAAACTGGTCTGCAGAACGGTCGTCTTCAGCGCTAAAATGAGTGAAGAACTATTTAGGATCCACCTCAGAGGAGATGAAGATCAATGCAGTCTGTGATCTACAGTGAGGTAATCCGTTCCTTTGCAACGAGCTTTCTTTGCATATAGTTTAGAACTTATTTGTGATATTTGTCTCTTTGGGACTTCATGTCTGGGCCTATATCTATCTTTTGTATGCTGACAACCTGGTGATCGTTACCATAGTTGGCTTTGGGGACGAAGTTTCTGGAACCCCTCAGCAGGCTCTTTGTATAGTTTTAACGTGCTGCAGCATGGATGACCTTAATGGTAACTGCTTTGTAAAACTGGTGAAATCATTTGACTCAAGGACGAAATTATGTGACTATCTTCACACAAATCAATTGATCTTGACATGTAGAACTGAATGTCGTCGGCTCTGGACAATAACGAGCAAGTTATCAATATAAATTCAAAAAAGCAGTGTGCCTAGAATGCAGGAGCCTTGAGGAATGCTGGATTTTATGCAAGATGCTGAAGATAAACGGCCCCTATCACTTGCAATGTCCGCTGGGTAAAATCTTAAGGGCCAATCGGGCAAAGTCTGAGTGCATGAAAGGATTTATCCAAAAGCAGACCTCGTCTTCATCAAGAATAGCACTTACATCAGTTGTTTCACTACTATGATATTTACATTAACCATTCTGTAAGAAATTTTTTAGTGTTTTGACGAAAATTACAATATTAGTGAATGAACTTTCAGCAATAGCTTGCTTCTATGCAAAAGGGAAGGTAGATTTTCTACTGTACACAGATATTTACCTCATTAAAAGACAGAAACTGATGCCAATGGTGGACTAGGCTCACATTGATATAGACTTGTCTGAGCCATATTTAAATGCAAGTTAAGAAGGCCAACAATAACATTCCACCAATACGTTCTTCCAGCAAGGATCAATGATATGATAAACAGACGGTTCTAAAACTAGCAGAGAAATCAAATTATCCTCATGTGGATACCGGGACGTGAAGTCCATAGAGGCACTTAACTTGCTAAAAGAGTAGAGGAAACTACATTTGTCAGACCATTTTCAATGATACCTCAGAGCTATCCTAAATAACTGGGAGAAAAACAAAAATCCCTTTATAAGAAAGGGGTTCAAGGCCTTCGCACTTCTGGTCAAAAAATAAAAGAACTTCTTCTCAGGAGGATAGATTTCAAAACAATTACTGAGTTCTTCTCAAACCACTGCCCCTAAATAAGATAGGCATGGCTGAGACTCCATCCTGATGCTTCAAGGATGCATTCCCTCTACCAAACTATGTGTGAAATCTCAACCTCCGAAAGGCTCTAAACTTTTTCGACACTTTTACCCTAAAATGAGAATAATCTTAAACGGGAACTTAGGTACAATAGATCTTTCAGGTTGTAGTGAATGGGAAGCTAACATCTATACACCATTCCACCAATTTAAATTTAAGAGCCCCATCAAGATCCAGTCACAAATGACGGATTATACTAACACGAAGACAATACCTAGAAAGTCGTTGAATAGTTAGTATAATATGTGTGAATTTTCCTTCGATCAAATGTATTGAAATATGAGGGATTCGAACAGTGCAGCTCATGCGTAAAGCTACCAAGCATTACAAAATAATTATTTTCCGCAAAATCCATCTATCGATTCCACATCTACAAGAAGTTATGTCCGCTAATTATACTATATACAGGGACTAAATGAGGTCTTTGCCCAACATATCCAAAGCTGCGGGACCTGATGGGTTCTCGCCCCTATTAATTAAAAGCTGCGCGTCATCCTTGCCTAAACCTCTACGCAAACTTTTTCACTTGTCTTATGCTTCCAACAGCTTCGAAACTAATTCAAGTTCAGCCTATTCCCAAAAACGGAGAGGATAGCAATCCCTCAAATTATCGACCAATTGCAATCACTTCGATTTTTTCAAATGATTTTGAATCTATCATTAATTTCAAATCAATGAAGTATCTAGAAACTCATCAACGATCGCCAATATGGCTTCAGGACTGGAAGCTCATCTGGAGACTTACTGACTTTTCTGACGGAACACTGGAACCGTAGTCTCCACAATTTTGGTGAATTCAAAATCTTTGATTTGGATATTTCAAAGGCCTTTGATAGAGTATGATATCCTGCTCTTTTAGCCAAACTTAAAGCACTTGGTCTCTCCTTTCCTCTTCTATTATGGATTGAAGTCATCCTATAAATGCCGGTGTGCCCTAGGGTTCTGTTATCTCTCCGTCTTTCTTCCCAATTTGCATTAATAATGTGCTTTCCCTCACTTCAAATCCCATCCATAGCTTTGCCGATATCAATACCGTTGATTTCGCTTACTCATTTGACAATCTTGCGTATTCCAGAGGAAATTCCACATGCGTCAAACGAGACGGCGCGACTAGATCATTGAATAACGATCTCGATATTATCTTCGCTTGGGGCAAAGCGAATCGCATCGGATTCAATGCTTCTAAAACCCAAAGCTGTTTCATCTCTTTAAAACAATCTCACAATTTAACCACTCCCATTTCATTTGATGGAGCCTTAATTTCATAATTTCAGATTCACCGCCACTAAGCATTCTTGGCATTAATATTTCCAGTAAATTAAGCTGAACAGACCAGATCTTCTCTGTTGCCAAAGAAGCGTTAAAATATCTTGGATTTCTGAAAAGCTGTAAGAAATATCTCAGCCCATCAAATCTACCATTCCATTACAAATCTTATATCAGACCTAGAATGGAATACAATTCAAACATCTTGGGCTGAGGCTGGCCGTACAGCCTTAGCTTCATTGGATATTATCCAAAAGAGAGCCTTTAATCTCCTTGGTGATTTAGCAATAACTTGTCATATCGACTCACTCGAGTACCACCGAAATTTTGGATGTCTTTCGCTGCGTTATCGCTACACGCATGCCCAATGTTCCAATGAAATATCTAGCCTGATCCTTAGTAGATTAATTCCTGCACGCAATACTCACGTTGAAAGGATTTTCTCATCCTTGAAAATACTTTCAGCCGTACAGTAAAATTCTGTGATGATTTCTTATCACGAACTGTGCGAATGTGAAATAGTCTACCATCCTCTGTTTTTCCTCGGGCTTATAATCTGAAAAGATTCAAGAGTGACATATCGGCACCTCCGCCACTTTCGTCATGTACTCTAATCCTTTCCCTATTTCCTTCCTGCCATGCTGTGCTTTGCATCATAGGGTATACCCTAAGCTTAGCTTAATAATATAAAAAGAACAGTGGGGTAGTTGTGATTTTTATATATGTATGTTATTTAGTTCCAAGCCCCAATGAAAAATCCAAGTTTTCACCTTTGGGGGGGGGGGGGGGGTAGCGCGGTCCGCCATCTTACATAAGCATCAAGTTTTAGATTTCAATGATGACGACGATCAAGAAGATATTTATTACATCAACAATGTTACAAGCGGTCAGGGAAATGATAGGAGGAAGATGTTACGAAAGATTTTAGTTGATAAAGTTGATTGTTTAATGGAATTAGACACTGGAGCTGCAGTGTCAACAGTGTCGTAGTTGCGCCCTAATAAAAACAAATCCTAGGAAAGTGTCTGATCATCCTTGGGAATATCCTAGAGAACCTTGGCAACGCATTCATCTGGACTATGCTGGGCCCTTCATGAATACGAACCTTTTGATGGTGGTTGACGCATACAGCAAATGGATTGAAGTAATTCCATGGAACAACACATCGAGCAGTAAAATATAGAGGCATTACGAGAAATATTTGCGCGATTTGGCCTACCTATGACAGTAGTAACAGACAATGGACCTCAATTTAAATCATACGAATTTGAACATTTCATGAAGGCTAATAGAATTACACATAAAGTGACAGCACCCTATCACCCGGCAACTAACGGACAAACCGAACGATTCGTCCAAACCGTTAAACAGAGTCTACGCGCGATGAAGGATGAGCCGGGCAGTTTAAATGAAAAGATATGCAGATATGTGATGCAAGCTAGAAAAACTCCTAACAGCGTTACAGGAATAAGCCCATCAGAAATATTATTAAAACATCCGATGAGAACCAAGATAGATTTAGTAAAAAGAAATCTCAGAAAAGACATGATTGAGTCGCAGACGCCCACCAGCATGCAAAAGGTTCCAACTTTTGAAATTGGAGATCGAGTACAAACAAGAGTATATAATAATCCAGAGAATAAATGGAAATTCGTTATAATTTTAGCTCGCAGGGGAGATCTCCACTACGAGATTTAGGTAAATGAACAAACACATGTTAGACATGTTGATCAAATACGTAAAACGGGATGTGATCCTGTGAATGAAGTTGAAAAATATTCAGATATGAATTAGTCAAAAAACACTCTAGCCGATAACACTAATGATAGACATATTGACAGAACTGACAGAAGACTTCTACTACCTAATGACCTACCAAAGCATTCTACAAGCCCTAAAGAGAGTACAACAACAAAGGATGTTCGAGAACAGCCCATTTCGCAAGATGACATATCCGCCGAAGGCGAATCTAGAGTTACCAGGAACAGCGACGCACCCCTGGTGCAGCAGGCAGATAGTCAGCAAGATCTACGACGCTCATATCGTACACGACATGCACCTGAGCGCTTAACGCACGTAACTTTTTCTCAACAAGGGGGAAAGTGTTGAGTACTTACACCATCACTCAACACAACAACAGCATCCGACAACGAGAACCGCAACCAGCTGAGAGTTTGTACACATGGGACGATAAAGTACTCTGCCCCAGAGCCAGTCAGTCTTTTATCAGCTTCTGAATAGTGCACTAGAATAAAGCCAAGTCTTCTTAATTGCTGAACTAATAAATCATAGTCTAACTTTTACTTTGACTTTTCATTGGTATATTAGTTTCTGTCCCTAAATACACGACAATAGTCATCTAGTTAAAAAAAAAAATTGTATGGCAAGGGAGAAGCGTAATCTCAACCATTACAGAATGATTAAGAAAATATGCAAGTCTTTCACACAATGCCCTGTATCTTAAAAAGTACAAGGTATACGGTCATTTAGAGAGGTCACTGTATGCAGAACTTAATGGACTTTCCAACGACTGCTCGGCCAGCCCCGTACTCCTCTCCTCTCAGGAGTTATGGTGGTCTGCTGAAACGGAAGGAGAAAGTTATACAGGGTGGTCCACAACTGATGGTTCAAACTTCAGGAGTTGATAGAGGACGTTGTGTTGTGAAAAAGCAAAATGCATCTTTTAAGAGGGAGAGGATGTTTGTTTATGATTTTGGTATATTTCCCCTTAACATCCTGTAACACTCTTAAGGCCGAAATACAATGATACCGACACGGCAATTACGACGACACTGTTAACCCAATGACACCGACATTCTTATGTTCGTTAACATATCAAAATATGTAGGTGGTAAAATTATTTGTTGAAATTTATTAACAAAATGAGAAAGATATAAAAAAAAATTTGTAAAAGTGTAATAAACAATGAGTAACGCTGAGTTTATGTAGATTACAAAATATCATCTACCATATTTTCAACTTTTCTCTAATTTCTTTCAATTTTTTTGTTTTCTTTTAAATATGCATTTCGATAGTGAGGATTTCTTTTGGCATAAAAATACTTCATTTCCTTCAATAAATCATTTAATTGCTCCTAGAAAAAAATTTTTTGCTCATTACTCTCAGCTGTCAAAATCAAATTACGACGACAAAAGTTGAATTATTCCCAACTCTGGTTACGACAACAAAATCGGTCGGCGCCATTGGGTACAGCAACATGGTATTGCCATTAGGTCAACATTTAATTTGTCGTCGTAAATGTCGTGTCGGCATCATTGTATTTCAGCCTTTACTGTACACCCATAAAGGAATGATGCAAAATGATAACTAATTGTCCAAGCTTTCCAGGAAATATTTCACTCCTATTTTTTTTTAAAAAGTACCCTGTTTTCCGCCAAACCGTTTTGATATTTAGCAGCGCTGATGATTGTGTTTCCCGCTTAATATTCCAAGTGTCGATACAGCACTACAGAATTGTGAAAAGTAGCTATTTATCTTGCCACTCATTATTTAATTTAAATTTTAAATATATCCATTCTTTTATTGCTATACCTGCTAGAGCATTTGCCATCTGTCGAAAAGTTAATTTTCTCCTTTAAATAGTTAAATTGAATAAGGTAAAATGACAAAAAAATTTCGAAATTTAATGACATTGTTATAGATTTCATTAACAGCAGCAGCTATCACTATTTTTCTGTGTTTTCCATAGTTTTCCTAACTACCCAATATTTTAACAGAAAGTTAACTTGAAATAATTATTGTTGTTTCCCTCATTGAAAATATTTGAAATATAATGAAGTATTTAGCGCGGGAAAAATTCTATTAAAATTTATGTAAATAGCGAAAATTTAGATTCCATGGCCGCGTTTGGAGCTTCAGCTAATTGTGCAGGCTGCAGCTTATATGTTTGGAGGTAAATTAAGATAATATTTGGACGCCATAATCTTGAACGAACAAATTAGCTTCAGAAATACTTTAACAAAATGCGTAAATAATAAATTTAATTGTGAAGAAAAGGTACAGAGGAAGCAATGGCTGACATTCCAATTTTTGTTTTTTTACACAAGTTTCCTTATAGTTGCTTTTTAGCGTCAGTGCCTGACCATAGTTTATAAAGGGTTTTCCAATAAGAGGTGTTATTTTGATATTCAAAGAAAAATTCCATTTTTTGAGATAAATGATCGGATCTTTATTTCATTATAAAGAGGAAGGTATGCCGTTAATAATGGAAAATAACATCAGCCAAATGACCACCACGACCACGCCTACAGGACCATATCCATTTCATGAAATTTTCCATAACCAAATCGCAAAGTGGCTGCCCTATGTCCTCGATAGCCTCACGAATTCCATCTTTGAAGTCTTGAATCGACGCTGGGCTGTTGGCGTAGGCCTTCTCTTTCACGTGGCCCCAAAGGAAGAAGTCGCAAGGTGTTAAGTCACAAGACCTCGGTGGCCAATTGTGATCACCTCTTCGAGAGATGACACGGTCCGGAAACTTTTCCCGTAAAAGATCAATGGTTTCGTTGCTTGAAGGCACGTAGCGACGTCTTGTTGAAAGTAAACGTTGTCCAGATCAATACCATCCAATTCCGGCCATAAAAAGTCATTAGTCATCTGTCGATAGCGCAATCCATTCACCGTAACTATTGCTTCAGCCATCGAGGTGGAAATGGGCCTCATCACTCAAGATGAGTTCTTGTGTTAACTGAACTTTATAAGCCTTAAGACCCAAATCTTTATGCAAAATACGGTGTAATGACGTTTGTGGAATGCCTAATTCCAAATAACGACGAGGAATGGACAAACCTGGGTTTTCTTCAACACTTTCGGCTACAGCAGCAATATTCTCAGCTGTTCTTGAGTGACGTGCACGGGTTTTATTTTTCACATCACTAACTTGTCCCGACAGCTCGAATTTTTCTACCAATTTCTGTATTGCGGTCCGACAAGATGCTTCACGACGACCCAAAAATGTTCGAGTTTTACGCACCATCTCTGCCACATTTTCACCATTTTTATAGTGAATTTTAATAATTTCAATGCGTTGTTGAATCGTGTATCATTCCATTTTTTTTAATGGCGTAGTTTCTACTTGTCAAATGTCAAAAAACGACAGCTCCAAAAGTGACATCTACCGAAATAGCGGGCTAATTAAAATAACACCTCTTATTGGAAAACCCTGTATTTAGCGCGGGAAAAATTCTATTAAAATTTATATAAATAGCGAAAATTTAGATTCCATGGCCGCGTTCAAAATTTATGCTTTGGAGCTTAAGCTAATTGTGCAGGCTGCAGCTTATATGTTTGGAGGTAAAATAAGATAATATTTGGACGCCATAATTTTGAACGAACAAATTAGCTTCCGCAATATTTTAACAAAATGCGTAAATAATAAATTTAATTGTGAAGAAAAGGTACAGCGGAAGCAATGGCTGGCATACTAATTTCTGATTTTTTACACAAGTTTTCTTAACCCTGCATTACTAACCTTATAGTATGTTGCGTTGTTACTAACCATGGGTGTAATCCACCCACGACTTTATATTCACGTATACGAGGAACCCTAACATTAAAATTTCAGAATATAGTATTTTTAAGTAAATGCAACAAAACTGCTATGTTATAAAAGAAAAATAATCCATTTCATTAATCCATTTTTATTTTATAATGCTATAACTGAAGGTAATATTTTTGTTACAGGAAAAACAAATCAAAGGTTCTGGAAAATTAATGTAAATTCGCTAGTTTAGACCTCACATTACTCGCAATGGTCAAAATACGAGTGGACTTAATCAACATACCTTGTTATTTTTTGCTGTTAATATACATATCACCATAGCTACTTGGGGTTACTTGGCCCGTTGAATTCGATGATTGATGGCAATCTATGAAAAGCGGGATCAAGTGACTTCTACAAATAAAGGGTTTTCCAATAAGAGGTGTTATTTTAATTAGCCCGCTATTTCGGTAAATGTCACTTTTGGAGCTGTCATTTTTTGACATTTGACAAGTAGAAACTACGCCATTAATAAAAATGGAACGATACACGATTCAACAACGCATTGAAATTATTAAAATTCACTATAAAAATGGTGAAAATGTGGCAGAGACGGTTCGTAATACAGAAATTGGTAGAAAAATTCGAGCTGTCGGGACAAGTTAGTGATGTGAAGAATAAAACCCGTGCACATCGCTCAAGAACAGCCGAGAATATTGCTGCTGTAGCCAAAAGTGTTGAAGAAAACCCAGGTTTGTCCATTCCTCGTCGTTCTTTGGAATTAGGCATTCCACAAACGTAAAGATTTGGGTCTTAAGGCTTATAAAGTTCAGTTAACACAAGAACTCAAGCCGGCCGATCATCAACAACGTCGAGTCTTTGCTGATTGGGTCCTTGAAATGCATGAAAATGATCCGGAATTCCATCGAAAACTCATCTTGAGTGATGAGGACCATTTCCACCTCGATGGCTTCGTCAACAAGCAAAATTGTCGCATCTGGGGCTCGGAAAACCCAAGAGTTATTGTTGAAAAGCCTCTCTATCCTCAACGTGTGATTGTTTGGTGCGGTTTATGGTACCGCAGGGTCATTGGGCCTTACTTTTTCGAAAATGAGGCTGGAACAACAGTTACGGTGAATGGATTGCGCTATCGACAGATGATTAATGATTTTTTATGACCGGAAACCATTGATCTTTTACGGGAAAAGTTTCCGGATCGTGTTATCTCTCGAAGAGGTGATCACAATTGGCCACCGAGATCATGTGACTTAACACCCAGCGTCGATTCAAGACCTCAAAGATGGAATTCGTGAGGCTATCGAGGACATAGGGCAGCCACTTTGCGATTTGGTTATGGAAAATTTCATGAAAAGGATATGGTCCTGTAGGCGTGGTTGTGGTGGTCATTTGGCTGATGCTATTTTCCATTATTAACGGCATACCTTCCTCTTTATAATGAAATAAAGATCTGATCATTTATCTCAAAAAATGGCATTTTTCTTTGAATATCAAAATAACACCTCTTATTGGAAAACGCTTTATATTTGTCACATCTAAATATTTGACAGCGGCTCTATTTTTCCACTTTATTTATTTATTTTTTTTTTTTGTACAGGCTGTGTTTCTGTATCTGCAGATCGTTTGCTGAAAAATTTTTCGCAACTTAACTTAAGATGTGAGCTCAATACATTCAATTTGTTACGCCTATCTGTATTTGAGCTTGAATAAGACCAAGTGCAAGATCCTTTATAAATAGTTTACGTTTTTTATATTTATTTCAGTGGAGTATTCTCAGTACACAATAAAACAATGTGAGCATTTCAGAATGGAAAAAAAATACTACCAACGGCCACCTACGTGAATTTCTGGCGACATTGTAAGTGGCACAAAGTTGATCTGTAGTATCAACACCTCCTTTAGACTTATTATAGAATTCTATAATTTCTGGTAGCGATTTTGGACCATCTATAATATCACCAGCATAATGGAGTGTTGACAGGAGTAATACGCACTTATAGAAAACAATGGCGGCAATACACGTTTGTTTTTCCTTATGGTTCCCACTAATGTTGTCTTTTTATCTAAAAGATCTTTGGCCAAAGAATAGCTCGTAAACCAATTATCCGTTGTTATATGTATTCCGACCAGCGCCCTGTAAATGGCTTGTTATGCGTTTAACTACTTCTTCTAGTTTGTTGGACAAATTGTATGGACCAGCTGGTTGTTGGCCACAATAAATTTCAAGCCGTGAAGTGTAGTATGTTATTGAATCTACGGCAGAAAATATTTTAATGCCATATTTAGCTGGCTTGTTCGGTACATATTGCCGAAACCTGCATCGTCCACGGGAACTTTCTAGTTTTTCATTGACCGTTACGAAACAACCAACATTCTATTGTCTACACAATTTTTATTGAATTTATCAAAAATTTCGCGTATAAGCGCAAGCTTGTCAAATTCACGACGTTCTTGACGTGTTTCCAAATCATCAAAACGTATGCACTGCATTAAAAATTGAGAACGAGGCGAGAAAAATCTCCAATCCAGTGCCATCTGTAGTCCATAAATCTCTTACATGAACGTGAGACGATTTGTGCAACCCAGTAAGATATTTATAATAATCCAAACAAACTATTTATTTCAATGTTGTCTGTAGACCGCGCATGTTTAGTATTTTTGTAATTTATTTGCTGTAATATATATGTTTTTTATATTGGACAATCTGGTCCACAAAAGTGATAAAAAGTTTCCAGCTTTCATCTGGTATTTTCACATCTTTTGAAGAACCTGTCAATTTTGGTACAATGGCAAAAATATTTTCAGTCCGTGGTCTTCCTTGACGAAATGGAGTTTTTTTTTCCAAACCGACCCATCTTTACCAATAAAATTGTCATCATTAGAACAAATTCCATTATTTTCAGCATCGGATTCGCCTTCCTGTTCTGTGACCGATTCATGATCACTTTCTATTTCTAAGTCAACTTCATTATCACTTACAGTATACCACCGAAATACTGTTCTTCACTATCATTTATGTTTTCTATAAGCGCAGCCAATCTGACTTCTTCTCCTTCATAATAACACATCTTATGAAATGCTTGCCTTAAGAATAAATTATGTGAAAAGTGCTAAAATAATTACCTGTATAAAATCCGGTATACACAAGCCAGAAATATTGACCAAAGTGGATGTCAAACACTCAAAAATATTATACTGTTATTACTAACGTGGGTGTTAATCACCCAGCCACTTTTTATAAATAATTGTTTCGACACTCCGCCTATACAGAAGGAATACTGAAAATTATTTCAAAATGTTGTGAAATAAACCTACTAAGATTACACATTAATATAAAATCCGTTGCTTTTGTTTTACAGTTTGCTTTTTCAACATTATTTCAAATAGGGTGGATTACACCCTTAGGTTAATAATACAGGGTTAAAGTTGCTTTTTAGTGTCAGTGCCTGACCATAGTTTATATTAGCTAAATTATGCACTCGAAGACTGTCCAAAAAAAAAGGTCTGACTTTGGAGAAAATAGCTTATTTGAGGAATGTTGAACGACAGAGAGCTTAAATAACTCCAGAGAATATATAACTTGACTTATACATAGTATAAGCAACTGATTTCTTTCTTATTTTCAATTCTAATTTTAAAATTTTATATTTTATCAACCCCCCCCCCCCCCCCTCCCCTCGCCCTAGAGCAAATGCCTAGATTCGCCCTTGATTTAAGTCCCGCGGTGTGAAATATATTTTAATAATGCCGGTGAAGATATGAATTAGGAAAGTAGTAATTTCTCAAATTCACTAGCTTTGAATGACTTTTTCTTCATTACTATACCAAAAACTTTCCCGTGCATCAAAAGCCACTCAATCTGAATTATAGGGTAGTCCCACACAAATCACAGCTAAAAAACTCCTGCAACTCTTAGAGGGTGAGAGTTCAATTTTTTCTCGTACATACAATACAGTCTGCCACATCTTCTTCTGTCCAAGGTTCTATTCGAAACACTCCGTGTATTAGCTGCATCCTTTACTACACGTTTTAAAATCTTGACTTTTCTTTTGTATACGCAACGATACAACTCGAATATATTATAAAAAACTCAAATATGGCTACAAACTTGAATTTAAAAAGCGAGATATTAAAAAAAATGTAAACACAAAATATGCAACACCGTAAACAGTATGCAGCAACTCTACCTTAAGAAATAAGCTCCCCAAATCCAATTGGTATTCAGGAAGAATCCAATTAGGTAACATATAAATCCCTTACAGTGCACTGTTATTTCCCAGCTTGGAAAACACCGCAGAGACTACATATATTTCACAAGATGTCTATTTTTGTATTAAATATTTTCTATAGGAACTGCTCCTTCTCTCTCTATCTCTCTCCTCTCTCTCTCTCTCTCCAGAGTAGCACAAGTATTAAAAACAACAGAAGGTCGTTCATAAGCACATAAAACAACGCAAAAACAGACTTGCAAATGTTCAGGATTTAGCTCACACTATGTCGTACCTAGAATGAACTCCCGAAGTCCTGAATGCAAATAGAAGGATGAGCACGTAAAAAAAAAAATCCAAAGCTTTTAGCTTTTATCAGTTGAGCTCTATTGAAATAAAAAGAACTTACACGTCCCCACACCGCATAGCGCATCATAATTACAACACTCCACTGCAATCTGGATTCTGTCTCTGTTGAACCATAGAAGAGTTTTCCAATAGAATCGTCGTCCTAGATCGAAAAGATTGTCTACCTTGGCTTGGTAAGCCTTAAGTTCCAGACTCACAAGGCTACAGCAGTACCTACGTATGACAGATGGAACGGAAAATTGAAAACGCTTAGCCAGATTAACCGTGTTGAGAGAGCTATAAGTGAAGTTCCTTGATATTTGCTTTCCATGCTGAAGGGAAGGGGTTTTTTTTTCTTTTACGTCGGTTTTTAAGGAAATGACGAATTGTTCAGCGGAATTGATTGCAAACACGTGAGAGACGCGCCTTGAATGGATGTCAAAGAGTCAAGGACTTACAGGCTGTTCTGTAAACAGTGTCCTTGTGCTTGCATCTGTACTTGCTCCTGTTTTTCAGTTTAACTGCAGGTCGAGGCTTTTATTGCTTTTGCGTTAGTGAAAAATGGCAGAGATTTGCCTGGCGTAAATGTGGTGTTTATACATACAAGCAGCAATGAATCTTACAGGTCAATGGGAATGAAGGAGTCCATGTTTATTTTCAGATTTTTTTCTTTGGTTTGTAATGCCACATGATGGCAGTAAACACTTCTTCCCTTTTTTGAATGGCGATATAATATGTTCCCTTTATAAATACGATTGAGTAAAAGTGTTTTAGTACTTGTATTGATACAAAGCAGGGCTGACCTATTCAGGACAAGATCAAGGATAATTTTATATTAATATTTAGATGAAAAAAAAATAATACTGAACTAACGAAATATATACATATATTAACTAAGAGCTCACCAAAAAACATTATCCAAACAGATAATTGTACGGAATAATTCACGGTCATGGAAGACGAGTTTGAGGGTTTTAAAAAAAACATATTCATTCATGTTTGAACTGTAAAAGAACCAACCTGCAATATATGAACCTACTTAGCTTACGAAACTAGGGTCACATTTTCTAGAATGCATCAGAGAAAGCTATCACACTTTAGTCAATTATGTACATATTAAAATCACAGCAATAAGTATGTACACAGTATACAAGTAGGAGACCCATCTGCTAGATAGGTTAACTAATGGCATATTTCATTATAAATCCTGCACGATGAAAAATGGTGCTTGAAATTATAAATATTTTTGAGTTACATATAGGACCCCACCAGACAAAACGTGTATGCGTTAATACGTTGAAGATTCAAAACTAGGGCAGTTGATAGACTTCGAATCAGGCGATTTGAAGCTTCGAATTATTCGAAAGTTAAATTATAATAATCGAAGTCATTTGAAATAATTCTTGAATAGTTTAAAAAGTGTCATTTTTCAGGAGTTTTTCGGAGAAGCGTATTATAACTCTTGGTTATGATAACAGTATACATATAAATACATATATTTCATTACGAGATTGAAAACCCAATATGGCTCAAAGCTTTTAACGCTAGTTTCACTTTCTTCTCGTTGAGCTTCAAAGCTTCGAATTTCTCCCGTTTGAAGGTTCTAGCTTCGAAGTTTTAAACTTCAACATTCGAAGGCTTCGATATTTAAATATTCGAAAATCAACAGCCCTATGCAAAACTAAACTTAATGAGTTATTTTAGTTGTCAGACTTTAATTAAGATGAAAAACTTACTTACAGATCAATACAACGAATATTAGATATTAAATCTCGTGATATTAATTTATAACCCTCAGAAGATTAAATCGTAAGTTTTATTTATTAGAAATTAATGCATTTGAAAGATTGTTGTGGTTGCATATCAAGCCGACATCAGTAATTCCGGTCCAGCTGGAATATCTTTCTGACTATCCTTGCGACATTTGTTGAATTGTGTTTTCATTGTTTATAACATTTCTCTGGGAAAATAAAATTTTGGGTTGTCAGCCGTTTTCTGGAAAAACAGAAGAATTTTGGACAGTATAGCCATAGGCGTCAACATATTTAATATGGGCGACGATATGCACGAATGTTGGCAAAAGAGACGCCGGAAGGGGGATAGAAAGGAGAAGATTCATTTTTCGATCATTATTTTGTGATTAAACAAAGAAAAGATCCAGCGATTGTTTGACAAAAAAAAAATTATAATGTCTCTTGTATTTTTGAAAAGTTGAAAACAAAATACGCCCAAAATGCTAGACATGGTATTCCGCCATCAAGTTAAATCTAGCCCAAGTGGTACAACAGCAACGAACCAACATTTGGATAAAATGGGATAGTTGAGGTAAAACCAAAGGAAAAGAAGCATCCATAAAAATGGTAAAAACACTGCTGAAATTGTGCTCAAATGCAATGAAAAAGGAAAAACAAAGTATTTGTATATTTTAATGGCTTAATTTCTGGAAATGCTCTGTACGGGCACACATCATGTTACCTCGCTCAGATTTTGTGTGAAATAGAAAAACTATAACAGAAGTGAGTATTTCAAATAATAATTCAGTTTTATAAAACCTTTTCTATAGACCTTATTAAACTACCACAATATAATAATACCGAAAGCAAAAATTAACTTTTTCAAAATCTTAATCAGCGAAATGATTCCCTTTAAATTTGCTAAAACAAAAAAAATCAAAAAAAATTGGTTATTTTTAATAATTTCCAATAAAAATATAGATGGGCCTTTTAGCACCGAGGGGTATAATAAGGCCCCCAACAACTTTAATTATCAATTTCTTAATCTACAACAGAGTAAATGCAAACAGTCGTTATTCTTTGAAATAAAAACAATGTCACAATCATATTGCTATACAGGGTGTTTCTCACTAGGAGGTCAATAGAGCAACAGGTGATAGTATTCACCTAGCCGAACCAAAAATTGTATGGCCGGGGAGGGGACCATATCAACCATTTAGGAGTTACAGGGTGATTAAGAAAAAAAGCTAGTTTTTCTTAAAACACCCTGTATCTTAAAAACTATTGGGCGTACGGTCACAATTGAGAGCTGAACTTCACGACTGCTCTACCAGCCCCATAACCCTCTCCCCTCAAGAATTATGGTTATCTAAACGAAAAATTTCGGATTTTCTTACCTTTTTTTTAATTTAACCTCTATTATTTTTGTAAAAAGATCGTTAACATAACTTTTTTTATAAAAAATGTAAACTTTAGACTTTCCTCTTTAATGTGACCTATTACATATGTATGAGACTAACTAAAATGTATATGGTAGTTCAAAAGTTATACTCATTTATCAGGGTTCACGAATATTGGCGAAATCTTCAAATGGCCACAACTCCTAAGGAAAGATTTCTAGGGGGGTGGGGGGTGGGGTGGTTATGCGAAATTTTTTTTTTGTTTTTGATCAGCTTATCTCAAGGAATCGTGTGGTATATCGGAAGGTATCTTGATCTCAATCACCCTGAATAAATGACACGAAGTTATTTAAAATAATTCGATCAAGTAGCATCACAGTCTTCAATATTGTAAACAAACAAATTTCGTAATTTGGAGGTTATATCTTCGGTCGATATTGACATTTGTTTAACTTCTCTGTTCTGCTTCGATCCGTTTCTTACAATGTGAGCAGTTACACAGCATTGGGTAAGCTCAAATTTGACAGCTTTGCATGACGGAATGGAACGGGTGCAATGTAATTAGCACTTTAAGCTTCAACTGCTTGAACAAACCCAGTGATTGAACTGAAGTTGGTAACAGCCTACACCAACTTTGCACTTTGAGTGAGCAAAGTTTAGTTTCAGTCGCAGTCGCAGTCCAAGTTGCAATTGTATCTTGCCACATGCATTTAATGGATGTCACACCGGAAGCAACGCGGCGCGGCGTGGCATTTTTAAGTTGCCGCTGTGTGATTTATTGCTCTTGCAAAATTAAATCTATAAGTCACACCAGGAGCGGAGCGGCGCGGCGCAGCAAAATAGTTGCCACGCGGCGATTTTAGAGATTACTCAAAAACACTATTTTGCTGCTGCCACTGGCGGCACAATTCGTTAAATAAGGCTTTTGGCATTCTAAAGTATTCGTAATCGAACTTTATCACTTTTCTCTGTATTTCTTCAACCAGTGCTACTAATAACAGAACTTCTTCATCTGAACTAGAGAACATTTTGATATAATCCGCCGCTCCCGATGTGAACACTATATTTTGCCGCGTGCCAACACGCCGCGCCGCTCCCGGTGTGACCAGGGCCTTTACCATTTGGGTAAAGTCGCAGTCGACTAATCAGTCGCAATTGTAATTCAGGCCTAAAGCGTGAAAGACGGTGCTGGCTTTTCCAACTTCGCCGGCTTCAGCAACTTTGACAGCTCTGTGGAATATATGAGATCAGGTTATCGAGCTCCCAATCGGAAAGTTGGTGGGGCCGGCCAGGTTAAGGTTAAACTCAAGTAGGTCTACTTTCTACTCTACTGGAAATTTGTCAGCTTTGACAGTTAATTTCTGTTATTATTTCGTGCCAGTATTGCTTACGAGGAAAAAGGTACGGGAAATTGTTTGAAAAAAATTTGGGAAACATATTTAACGTGAAAAGTTATTCCTGTTGTAGTAGTTCCAAGCCAACAGCCCAATTAACTGCTATCATACAGAAGTTGTCGTCAAAGTTCGTATTGTGAGTTGCTGCAAAAGTTTGCAAGGCTCACCAGGTTGAGGTTCTGCAAATTATACTGAAATTGGAAAAGTTAGCACTGTGTTTCTCGCTTAATGCATGTATGCATAAAGTATGAGGTTACCGCGATTTATTTTACTAGGAATTGAATTTACAATTTATTTGTGCGCTTTCATCGTTACTGGTTAATGACAGCTGAAAGCAAAACGTGGCTTAGTAGGCTAGTGACAAAAAAGTAACAAATTGATAAATGCAAGAGGGAAAATCATCTGTCTCGTTAGCTCAGTGGTAAGAGCAGTCGCCCGGAAAGCGGAAGGTCCCGGTTTCAAACCTCGGACGAGGCGGTTGTTTTTCTTCTTGCATTTGTAAATTTGATTTAAAATGATTAAAAATAAAAGTTCTTAAAGTTCTGCTTTCTCCAGCAAATCTTTTTATGTTGTAAAAATGTAATTTTATAGGAGAGACAAGAAACTGGTCATTCTTGTCAACTATAAGTATTAAAATAACACATAGAACCTTTCGTTTTCTGCGTTTATAAATATCAACAAAAATATTTTTCCAAAAAGGCGTTTTTTTCCATGAGTAAAGAGCAAAACATTGGTTGAGTTGATACCAAAACAACCTCAAAATAGTTTAATGTGACACATTAGGTTTCATAAAAATTACGCCCCCATATGTACGTGTATACTTATATAAAATAAAAGACCTATACCTATTTTATTATTATTATCATTATACACACCCAAGTCTCAGGCCCCCCACCCTAGATGTCATTCCTAACCACATCACTGGGAATAATTTAGTTTGTTGAAATAAATACAGGGTGTTTCCGCCATGATGGTCCACAAGGCAGGCTGTGGTAGTACTCACCTAGCTAAACAAAAATGTTATAGCAGGGGGGAGGGGGCATTGCAACAGTTTCGGAATTACAGGATGATTAAAAAAATATGCTAATTTTTCACAGAACACCCTGTATCTTAAAAAGTACAAACTGTACGGTCACCTCATTGTATGAAGAATGTCGTAACGTTTTCAACCACTTCTCAAGCAACCCCGAATTCCTCTCCTCTTCTGAATTATGACGGTTTAAAATAATTTTTCTTACCTTCTTTTTATTTTAACCTCGTTTTTTTTTATAAAAACTTTATTAACATGACTTTTTTTTTTTTATATAAACTGTAAACTCATCTCTTTAATTTACCACATTTTTGAAAATTGGAAAAATATACACCGAACACCACGGCAATTTACTTAAATGAAATATTCTTTGCCCTATGTAAAGATCTTGTAGGACAAGGGCCGGATGATTTTGCTGAAAGATGGCTTAGCAAATTTAATTACCCCTTCATTAGGAAGCATCTTTATTGGAAATATATTAGATGAATTTCCAAGTCCTATTTAGTCTATATTCAATGGAATACACACATCAATTGGATCGATGTGGTTCAGTATATACAAATTAATACGATTTGCTCTCACATCCTTCCTTAGGGTAACTCTCTTATCCTCCCGCTTTGTCCTAACTAATTAAATTCATTTCCTTTGAATGTGTATAAATTAGATGTAACAATTCAATAACTCATTTTGCTTTTAATTATCTTACTGAGGATGATTTTTAGTCTGTACCATGGCTTGTTGAAAAAGTTTTGTTTCTTCCATAAATACCTAATCGCCATAGTACTAATTACTAATTTCTAATTATTAATATTCTCTGCTTTAAATACAAAATAGAATTGCAACTGTCAATGAACCGACAGTATGGCTTGATTGAATTCATAAAATGAAAAATGTTAAAGTTTAAATTCAAACGAATTTCACAATCTCCATCTCCACGTCTTCAACAACATCCTTCTCACTTAAGATGCAATATTCATCAAACGAGAACTCTTCGTACAAAGTAGCAAATTTAAAGAAATTCCACTTTAAATTGATTGAAAAAAATGTCATCCTTATTTGGAGAGTTGAGTTCAGTTTTGATTTGCTGTCCTCAAGAAGTCAATGACTTCCACATTAATACTGATCAGGGACTGACCACTAATTAACTCGATTTCGGTAATTGTACCTAACCCTTAAAAGAAAAAAAACACACACACACACATATACATACACAAAGTCATTTGCGAGTGATTTAGTAAATGTCTGAAAATTAGTCTGTTTCCAATTCTTTCCGGTTCTTACCCAAGAAGTTTGTAGTTTGAAATTTGATCCTGTATATGCCTACGGTCAATTGGTTTTCATGGTAGACTTCAGACTTATTGATGCATTTTTATGGTTATCCAAGCACCACGTTACAAGTTTGGGTGTTCGAAATGGATGGAGACAACATGGTATGATTGGAGCACGACCAGGAATGTTGGAAATTTTGTTTAACTTTTGGTTTGGAAGTAATTCAGGAATTTTGTGAATTTTGTTAAACATTGTAATGGATGAAAAGCGTTAAAAGTTCATTAAACTGAATTGTCTACATGCTATAATTAGTTTATGCATAATGTAAAAAATGCATTAAGAAATACTAATTTGTGGAGGAGGAGACATTAATAGTGGAAATTTATTGAAAAAGATTTTGAGCATACAACGGATGGACTGAACAAAATAAAATCTCTGCATATTATTAGGAGTCTATCATTTTCCTTAAAGCTTCTCCTACCATATTAAAATAAATTGTGAATTGAAGTCTCTAAAACTAAATATTTCAACTCCCTTAAATCGCACATGGCATATAGGAATAGAGGAGAATATAAATAACCATAGTTCCTTATAGGGTGAGATAAGTATTAGTAATAGATAGCTATATAAGGAGATGCAATAGTCATCTACGCCGCCGGTACTATAAATGAAATTGAACAAATTCTAGTAAAAACAAGAGAAAAAGTTATAATTGGACATAGAGCAATAATATTATACCCTAGATCAAAATAAATGTTAAATAAAGTGAAGACCCAAATTTTTGTATGGCAATACCAAGAAAGGGTTGCAGGATTTGGTCCATTTTTGAACCTGTAATTGCTATTTTTATAAAAACTCCGTGCACAAAATTTGAGCTCTCCATTAATCGATTAATTCTCAGGCAGTCTTCAAATATATAGTGAAAAACCAAAGTTACATATGGCAACACCAAGAAAGAGTTGCCCGTTTTGGTCCATATTTGAACCTGTATTTGCTATTTTTATGAAAACGTTGCGCACTAACTTGAAGCTCTCCATGTCAACGCATTCTCAGGCAAATATACACCGAGAAATCAAATTTGTGTATGGCAACACCAAGAAGGGTTTACTCGATTTAGTCCATTTTTGAAATTTTATTTATTATTTTTATGAAAACGCTGTCTACCAAATTTTAGCTCTCTACGTCAGGCGTTTTCAGGCAGTTTTGCAAATATAGTGGAAAATTAAATTTTTGTATGACAACCCTAGGAAGGAATGCCCGATTGATCCCATTTTCAAATCTAAATTTACATTTTTTGAAAAAAGTCTGTATGCAAAATTTCAGAACTCAGATCCATAACTATGATGCCATTGTACGAAAAATAATGGAAATGATAATCCAACAACAGCTTAAGTACTACCTCGAACAAAACAGCCTTATCATTGAAGAGCAGTTGAGATTTATAGACGAAGTTATGAAAGTCAGCATCAAATTGGATAATTATGGAAAGGAAAGAAGATGGGAAAAAAATTTTTGTTATCCTCGTAGAATACACATAATCAGGGTAAACAAGGCGGTGTCTGAAAGTATTTCTAATGCCTATGGAGTACCACTGGGATCAGCGTTGGGTGATGCGTTGTTTTTACTATAGATAAATGATATGAAAATGCAAGGGAACATACCAAACTTCAATCATTTGCTAACGATGCCTTAATTGCCTTGGCTCATGAATTGCATGAGGCCGGTAGGGAGCGATACTAAACAATGGTGAAGTAGTTGTTAACGCCCTGGAAAAATATAATATTTTGGCTGCTAGATTAGCTTCAAATTCTCGCCTTCCGTTCATTTCATAGACACCTGTTTTGCATCCCCTGTGCGGATGTATAAAAGAGCTAGGTTAGGTTAGGTTAGGTAAAAGGACTGGTGCCAGAAAAATAGCCTGCCTCACTTTCACATCTAGCAGGTCCATTGTGAATCTAGACCTCATGGGATAACCTTTCAAGCCCCAGATCCATCCTGCTTTCCTCAGAAAACTCAGGGTATATCCAGGACTTTTAACCTAGATCCATCCTGCTTTTCTCAGAAAACTAAAGATATATATAAATTCTACACTGTGCAGCTCTTCCAAACTAGAAAAGAAGTACCTACCCAATAGCCCACCACTTTTATTCATCAAAGCAAGGCACTCGCAAAGCACGTGTTGGATGGATTCGATTTCCTCCGAGTCCTTACAGCTCCTGTAGAAATCGTTCGCCGCTATACCTAGTCTTCTAGCATGGTCGCCTATGGCCCAGTGACCCGTAATCACCCCTACTAGCTTCCTAGTTTTTATGTGTATACAAGAGCTAATACATATCCGTTCGAGAGATGGTTTCTTGCCCCAGTTAATTAAAACCTGCGCCTAATTTTTTGAGCAAGCTATTCTACTTATTTTATTCGACAGGAATCTTTCTCACTACTTGAAAACTGGCTCACGTTCAGCCTATTTCCAAGAAAGGGGAGGGTAGCGATCCCTCAAATTATCGACCAATTTCAATCACTTCGATTTTTTCAAAGATTTTTGAATCTGTAATTAACTCCAAATTAATGAAGTATCTGGAAACCAATCAACTCATCGATAATCGCCAATATGGCTTCCGAACGGGACGCTCATCTGAAGATTTGCTGACTTTTCTTACGGAACGTTGGAACCGTAATCTTCACAATTGCCGTGATTCCAAAATCGTTGCTTAAGTCAAAAGCCTTTGACAGAGTCTGGCATCCAACTCTTTTAGTCAAACATAAAGCACTTTATCTCACTCCACCTGTTCTATCATGGATTGAAAATTTTTTATCCCATCTAATACGAGTTGCTTTTGATGGCGTTTCATCAATACATCACCCTATAAATGCCGGTGTACCCTAGGGCTCTGTTATCTCTCCATATCTCTTCTTAATCTTCATAAATAATATAAAACATTAATAATTACATTTAATCCCATCCATAGTTTTATCAAAGACAGTACCGTTGATTTCGCTTACTCCTTTGACACTCTTGAGGACTCTAGAGGGTAAGGCCTAGCTAGAAGATTATGATGACTATATTACTATTTGTTTATGATTAGGGACTCATTACCCTCTTTTAATTATCAATTATTGAAATACAAAAAAGCTAGCTTCAGAAAATTTCTGCGATCAATTTTAAATCAAGCAACAATAAATTGGTTTGTCCGTTAAAATCGATTAAAAGTCTCTTTAAGACCTTTTAATGAAAGAAAAAAGCTACTCCGCTATTTACGAATTATTACTCATTAGTTCGCGTAACGATTAAGTCTTAGGACTTAACATTACGAAAGCATGCAACACTAAACTAAATCTGTGCCCCACATAACAACGATCTCTTGTTAATGATCATTAATACATTTCGCGAGTAACTATGGAAACCATTATGAAACGCCCGATCGATGCATTCTGCAACATGATATTGGCCTGAATGCATTCATTCAACATTTTTTAGGCCTGAAATTTGTTAAGATGCAAAAATATATTAAATTTCTCGCTCGAGATCTCATTATTGCAAGTCATTGCTCTCCATATAAAGGCACGATACGTTCGCATAGCAACAGGCAATCTAAATCTCTTCAGACGAGGCTATAACGTTAGCCTATAACCATGAGCGATAAAATGCCTCTCTTCGTCGATAAACGATGGTATGCACTGCCTTTATCTTAGCTTATGATCTCACCTGGGAAGCTGGTGGATCATATCTTCAGCATGTGTGGAGTCGAGCCCCTGGGCCCTAAGTATTGTTGGATGTTGGGCTGCTTGTGTGTCATTCTTTGCTGTCGACCTCTTCTTCTTCATCGTGGTCGTCGGAGTCGGAGTCGTTGTCGACGTCGACATCGACTTCGACTTGTTATTCTTTTTCTTGTTCACCACCTTAGTCAGATCTTTTTCGCTTTTCGGCGATTCCATTCTCAAAGGGCAACCAGCAAAAACACACGTGAACTGTTTGTTGGTGGCGCATACTGTGTCGAATTGAATTCCCAACAACCAACTTTAGCTGGCCTTTTGGTTTACTGCTGCTGCTGCTGGACTCTAGCTGAAGGAGGATGAACGATGGACGATAGACTGGAACCATGAGCACAGGGTCTTGTAATCTTGTGAAATCCTGTCCGTACATGGTTGAATGAGCTCATGGTAACATGCTACATTACATACATATATATATATGTGGTATATATATATGAAGAGAGATGCTGTACAATGCAGCAGTGCATAGAAGCTTCTGCTTGTCTCACTACTGCACATCCCTTGTATTTGTTTGTTGATTTTGCTTGGGTATTTGTAATGTCATTATGAGTATAGTATATACCCAAAATTGGGTATAGATATGTAACAAAAAAGGGAACAACAGGAACAATAACAATAAGAAGAAAAAACATGACAAAACAAATGAAAATGAAATGCCGACTCACAAAAAAACAAAAAAATAAAAATAAATAAAATAAAAATTCTCTGGGATAAAAGTGAGGAAAGAATATATGAAATGCTTTATTGGACGCATTCCTTTTAGTTATAAGATCGAGATTCGGGAAGGTGGAAGAGATTGTTTAGTGTTCGCCGCAAGGTATCTTATAACACCTGAGACAGACGGGTTGGAGCGAAGAAAAGTGGAGGAAGAAAAAAAATTGGAAAAATTTAAACTCCCACGGATGAATCATAAAATTCCTCTTTAGGGGAAAACTTTTTTTTTTTTTTGGTTCTTTATTTTATCTGTGGCTTCATTAATTCGTTTTGGATCTTAATAAATTTATTGTGAGGCACAGGAAACAGTAAGTCCTTTTCTATCCTATCCAAAGTACGAACGAATGGATTTTTTATTGCGTGCTTTTATATATGACTTGTTGAATTTCCGAACTTTTTATGATTCTGGCTTAGACTTTTACCCATAAAGAATGTTTTTCTCTATCAAAACAGCGAAAATTTTGTAGACTGGGTGGCTCCCATTTAGGGATCATTTATGGACAAGGAAATGTGCGGAAGTTTATCAGCATAGAAAAAAAATAATGGCAATTGATTTTATGTTATATGAGTACTGCGCATAAATCAGAATTAATTTGGACAAAATATAATAGGTAAGATACATAAATTTGATAAATTTGAAATGGAGAGCTGCCTTATACAGGATGTTTCCACATATGAGGTATATAGAGCAGGAAGTGATAGTACTCACCTTGAGAAACAAAACCAATAAAACCAATGAAGTTCTGCATACGGTAAGCACACACCCTGTAGTTTTTAAGGTACAGAGTATTTTGTGAAAAGCTAGATTATTTTCTTAATCACCCCGTACTTCCGAAACGGTTGTTATGGACCCCCTCCCTGCCATAAAATTTTTTATTTATCTAGGTGTGAGTACTATCACCTCCAGCTCCATGGACCACCTAGGTGGAAACACCCTGTATATGTAGTCATGATCCTAATACGAAGCGGATCATTACGGGTAACTGGGCCATAGGGGACCATGCTAGAAGACTGGGTATAGCAGCGAACGATTTCTGGAGGAGCTGTAGGGACTCGGTGGAAATCGAATCCATCCATATAAAAGAAGTAGGCTATTCTTTTCAAATCTGGTGGAGCTTCAAATTAAAGGGGGTCATTACATATATCTATTAATGATGTTATTGATGCCCTTAACAAGCTTGGTACATCCACTTCTTCGGGTCCAGATGGCATTCCATCTGTCCTTGTCTTTTGCTGTCGTGAGGCATTATCTAATCCTCGGTGTCACATCTTCAATCTTTCATCTATTTCTTGATCAATGGAAGCTCTCTATGCTACGTCCTGTTCATAAATCTGGTGCTAAGAATGATGTCATGAACTACCGTCCAATCTGTAAACTCTCTGTTTTTCCTAAGTTATTTGACCAATAAAATTTCATTCCTTCTCAAGGAGCACATTTCTCCACTTCAACATGGTTTCATAAAGCTAGATCTACAGAGACTAATTTTGTATCTTTTGCCAACTTCTCCCTAAGAGTAATGGAGAGCTCTGGTCAAGTCGACGTCCTCTATACAGACTTCAAAGCAAAGCATTTGATAGGGTTAACATTCGTCTGCTACTTGCAAAGCTAAGTATGTTCGGCTTTCATTCATCTTTGCTTAGATGGATTTCTGCTTATCTGTTAGATCGTAGACAGATGGTTGTCATCAGTGATGTTCCATCTCGTCCTATTTGCGTACCCTCTAGTGTGCCGCAGGGCAGTTATTTGGGTCCTATTCTTTTTTTAATTTTTACCAATGATGTTTTTAAGACTTTGCTTCATGTCTTGGCTTTGCGGATGATTTAAAAATATTCATCAAGATTGGTGATGCACTAGATACAGCCAACCTTATGCTGGATGTTGATAGGTTCGCTCCATGGTACTGTCTAAATCATTTATCTCTAAGTTTATCTAAATGTAAACACCTTATCTTAACAAAAAGAGCTTCGCCGTTTTTATTTGACATATTTATTAATGGATATCCTGTTTCCAAATGTAATTTCTCCCATCACATTGACTTTATTGTGAGCAAGGTGAATTCTCGTCTTGGCTTTGTCAAACGCCGTGCTTTGGAATTTTTTGATCCCTATACTCTTAAAAGCTTGTATATCTCCTTGGTCAGACCTATTCTTGACTATTGCTCTGTTCTATGGGATCCCTACTATGCTGTTCATAGTAATAGAGTCGAAGGTGTCCAGAGGAGATTCACCAGGTTTGCTTTGAGGAATATTAAATGGAGTGCTGATCTGTCCCCGTACCATACAAGATGTCAATTGATTGACTTGTAAAAGCTATTGGCAAGACGAAAGATCCGTAATATCATGCTTATAAAGGATTTGCTGCATTATAGAATTGTTTCTCCTTCTTTGCTTGCGCATATTTATTTTTACACTCCCGCTAGAAATTTGAGGTTTTTCTCGATCTTGTTTGAATCGCTTCATAAGTCAAATTACTGAATGGTCCAATTCCTCGTTCTGTTCGACATTTAATCTTTGTTGCTGCATTATTGACTTCAATGAAAGTAGGTGATCTATTAAGAAATCTGTCAGTAACTTTATTGCTTCTTTCTCCTAATTGCTCCGCTTGATTTTTATTATGATTAATGTTATAGTTATTCTGTTATAGTTGCACGCATTTTATTATTTTCTTTTTTTATTATATCCATTTTTAGTTCCAAATTTATTAGTATTATTATTTTGTGATGTTAATTAACTATGCCAATAATCGTCTTTACATTATTGTCTCTATACGGTTTTAGTTAAGGCATTTTATTGTGATAGTTTATTTTCATCATCTTTTCATCCCTATTATTTATCTTTTTTATAGGCTTGCTTATATTATCTAATTCCTTAATATGTGAATATATATTGTGTTTTTGTTAGTTGCATAATGTTTTATCTTTTTTTTTTTATTACTCGGGTATATTTCATAGCCTTAGTGCATGCCTACTTATAATATAACAATTTTTTTTTTTTACTTTATGGTCTGTAAGATTCACAAGGTAGACGGAATGAATAAATAAATAAATAACGAGATATCCTGAGTTTTCTGAGAAAAACAGGATGGGTCTAGGTAAATAGTCTTGGATATATCCTGAGTGTCCTAAGGGAAGCAAAATGCATCTGGGATGGATTGAAATGTTATCCCATGAGTCTAGGCACACAATGGACCCTGTGCCTAAGTGATACAGGCTAGTTTTCGTCTAGCGGCACCCCTCTTACCTTACCTAACCTAACCTAACTTAATACGAAGCAGACGATATGAAGGATTCCAATTCCAAAGTATATAAAATAATCAATGTCACGATTTGGTTCCAAATATTCTGGATTGACAGCTTTTTTGGAAATTTTCTTGTATCACACTCTTACACAAATCAGATCCTCGGAATATCATAACTAATTACAAGCTCATAACTAAGCTTTTTTCAATCACTAAATATTTTTTGAGGTGTTGTTAAAAATAAATTGTATTTTTATGTGTGAAGGAGGATATTTTCACATCGATTACATCCATACACCGATTTTGGGCAAGCCTTTTATGGTATTTATACAGGGTGTCCCTTGCGTCGTGTTACACCCGAAGTCTATGGATAGGTGATTATTAGATAATCAAAAACTGTATTGGAGAGGGGGGACAGAATCCTAACGATTCCGAAATAACGGTTTACAAACTTTCTCTCCTTTTCGTCGTTTTGAGATTATGGTTCAACAAAATTAAATTTTCGAAATTTTAACTCATCTTTTTTTATTTAACTACTATTTTATCCAAAAACATGTCAGCAACTCCAATTTTTCATTTAGATTCTAAAAGGATAAAATGACCTATCACGCTCTTTACCCAAAATGTAAACTTTTCTGTGGCGTTTTTTTTCACTTTTTCTTGAACATATCCAGTGAAAATGGCATAAAAAGCATGTCCCAAAAAAACAAAATTTCGTACATTCTGGAACTAATTGAACTTTTTCGCTTAATTTACATGAGGGAAACTGCAAAAAACACAGAAAGAGTTACATTTTGGGTAAAGAGTGTGCAAGGTTATTTCAAAGCGAAGCTTTTGGACTTCTTAAATCCAATATGAAAAATTTGTGTTGATGACGTGGTTTTTGATAAAAATAGTAGTTCAATAAAAAAAAACGAATAAAAATTCCAAAATTTTAAATTTGTTGAACCATAAATTCAAAATCAAGAAGAGGAAGGGGAAACTTTATAGACCATTGGAAATATCAAACGAATATCTAACTAACGCATTTTAAATCATTATTATAACATTTAGAAGTTACAGGGTGATCTAGAAAAATATGCCGAAATATCTTTAAGTGGCTTTATCCCGGAAACTGTTAGGATGCACATCTAGTGCTTGACGTAATTTCTTCAATTATTTTGATTAGAGCAGATGTGCATCTATACCCAGCTAAAAAACTCGATTATTGTGTATTCAAAAGTATAAAATATGTATATCGGGAAGTTTGGATATTCATATGCTTTTCAATGACTTTTGAAAAAAAATTTAAGAATATTTATTGGCCTGAACTCCTCCGTTGAAGAGTTTTTGGGTACCGGAATTATATTAGAAAATTTCCAGGAAACGGGAACATATGAGGACAATAAGCACATATTTATAACGTGCATTGATCTGAAGAGTAGGTAAGGTAATATCATTACCAACAGAGTTATAGTTGATATTTTGTATGTCTTTAATGATTTGATGATACTCCTTAAAAACTAAACGAGTCGCAGTGAAATTGGCAATCAGGTTTTCGAGCTTTTCACAGCGTAAAATGGCCCTATTAAAGATAACATCCGATATTGGAAGCGCGATAATAGCGACAAATTCACTGCGATAGTCCTTTTAAATTTCTCAAAGGCTTTTGATAGTGTATGCCATGGAACCCTTATACATAAACTCTGTTCCTCTTTTAAATTTGGTAGTTCAACAAAGCACATGCTTTCTAAGTAACCGTGGCTAGTTGTCAGGTTAGCAATGTTCATTCTGCACGTTATTGCCTCTATAGTGTGGAGTACCCCAAGGATCGATATTGGGTCCACTGTTATTCAGCTTATTTATTAATCCATCCCTATGCGGATGATGTTCAGTTTGTTCTAAGCTAGCTTATAGGTCCTCTCGAGGACAGCTTATCACGTTTTAATAGTGATCTGGATAGAATATATGCCTGGTCTATACAGGGTGTCCCGTAAATAGTGTAACATTCGAAGGCTACAGATAGATCATGCGCTTGGACGAGCAAAAAATTGTATGGGAGGGGAGGGGGTGAATTCTTACTGTGATATCCTAATGGTTTCCGAGATAACGGGACTTTAATATATTTGCGTATGTTTTTCATTGATAACCCTGTAACTTGTGAACATTACACCCTGTGATGAATATTTAAAACTTCTTCGATTAATAATCGTTGGACCTTTCCAGTAATCCATTATTTCCATAATTTCGTCCCCTCCCCTCCGTTTTGAAGTTACGGCTTTACAAAGTTGAAATCTCGGAATTTTAACTCGTTTTCTTTTTTTAACTAATATTTTTGTATAAAAAAAAGAATTTCAATTGGATTTAAGAAGCCCAAAAGCTTGGTTTTAAAGTGATCTATCACACCTTGTACCCAAAATATAACCCTTTCTGCGTTTTTTGCACTTGTTTTTAAGCAAATCCAGCGAAAAAGATCAATTAGTGCCAGAAAGTATGCAATTATCTTTTGGGGACCAGATTTTTGAGTCATTTTTACTAGATATCTTAAAGAAAAAGTGCAAAAAATGCAGAAAGGATTACATTTGGGGTACAAAGTATGATAGATCATTTTCAAGCCAAGTTTTTGAGCTTATTAAATCCAATATGAAAAATTAGTATTGATGACATAACTTTGTAAAGCCATAACTTCAAAACGAAAGGGAGGAGTGTAAAAAGTTATACACTGTTGAAAAGGTGCAACGATTATTAATCGAAGAAATTATAAATCATCATTACAGGGTGTAACGCTCAGAAGTTACAGGGTGATCAATCAATGAAAACATACCCAAATATCTCAAAGTCCCATTATCTCGGGAACAGTAAGGAATCCCCCCCCCCGCGAGCTATACAATTTTATGTTCATCTAAGCATGGCCTATCGGTAGTCTTCGGATATTGCACCACTGACGGGAGACACTCTGTAGATAATTGTCTGCAATTTAATCCTATAAATCACTTTCTATAAGTTTTTACAATAACGATTTCGATATGGCTGACGTCCCACCAGTGTTCCTGAACCGTTCACCACTACCCATACTGAATAAGATTACCAATCTTGGGATAGAATTAAACAGCAGTGGGAAGTGCTGTGATTATATTAAGGCGAGATTGGGAAAAATTTACGCTGGGCTGTGCACACTTTGGCTCTCGGTCGATATATTGCCTTGTAACACTCGCCTGATCTTAGTTAAAATATTGATTCTGCCTCATTTCTCGTTTGGAAGCGTTGTTTTTCCCAAACTAGATAGTATATATGTGCACGTAAAATGGAGGTTGCATTCAACGACTGTACCCGATTTATTTTTAGTTTACGATGGTTTGATCACGTTTCTCGATTTGGGATTCAATTACTTGGATGATCTTTAGAATCCTTTTTAAAGCGACGAGTGCTCTTTCTACTGTTCGGTATACTACGGTCCAATAAATCGGAATATCTCAGGGATCTTTTCAACACTACTTTATTTTAGCAGAATAGAAAGCTGATAACGCGGTATTATCTATAGATCAGTTATAGAAAAATTTTACCTCGTCCAGTTTTTCAGGTTATGGAATAATTTATCCGTAAAAACGCAAACACCGTCAATGCGTTTAGAATGCAAGTTCGAACTCACTTAAAATAACCCCTTTATAGGATAATAGTTTCTATTCTCTTCTAGGCTAAGAGGCAGTATTTAAACTATTTAAACTAATTTTAAAAAATATTTAAACTAAATTTAAAGTAAATTATAAAATTCAGTAGATACTTAATTTGTATCTTTTTTTAGCTTTCAAACAATATCTATCTTTCATATTTTTTTTTTTTTTTTAACTGTCAACTCAACGCAGACTATTTTTTATTTATAGCTGACTTCTTTTTTTTTTATCACAAATTTATCTAGCACCGACTTACTATTTCGTACTATAAAAGATTGTAAATCTTGTGTACATTTATTAGCAATAAACTATTATTAACTTTATGCAGGAGATTGATGATATTTAGGGCATTTTGTAAAACATTGGATGGTGTTGAAGGTGGATTAAGTTTTAAAAATGACGATTCAGTACATTACGATCCTCTATGGATTTTAATTATCCAGAAGATACTACACCAACAATATTTAAAATCCTTGACAGTTGTTTAGTTGGAAGGTCAACATTGAGCAAAGAGGAATTATTTTTTTTTTAGCTTGTTTGCTTGCCAAATGTCGTCTTGTCTTTAAGTTCACGGTACTCAATCCAAATCTCCTGAACACGAAAAATTTTCCATCTAATCGTGTGTTCTGTTACGAATATTTATTAATATCCGGATTCCACTCGAATATCAGGGATACGTGGTATTGTGCATAGTCCTTTGTTGTAAGTGGAACATGCTATTCATTGAGATTTTCTGACATTTTATTATTATTATTGATAACATTATTAGTTAAGACAAGAGATCGTAGATACTTGGGGCTATGATTTAAGATTATGATCATAGATAAGCATTATCATATCTGGACCGATATCCCAGCAAGAAAGGTTTGACTTTTGGAGATTACTTTAGAAATATTAGCTGTAATAAAAAATCAAGTATGGAAGAGAAGTTATGAATACGTGTTGGCTCGTAATTTACTCGATGCAAGATTCAAGCAAGACAACTTAACTTCTAATGAAGCATTAGCACTGATTGCTAATATAAAACTGACGAAGTATCATATACTTTTTAATGAAAAAAAAAAAAAAAAACGAAAAATAAAGTTGTCTTCTTATGAAGATATTAAAAAGACCATTCAAAAAAGATCTCCAATTTACATAAAGAAATTCAGTTTTTCATAAAGCTATTATAATTAGCAACAAAAAATTATCTCCAATCTGCTCTCCATTAAAAACTTAATAAAAAGAATTTAATTTCCGATAGTCATACGCACACCATTCGATATCGACATCACACTTCAAATAAATATTTCAATCCAATTTAATTCAAAATACGATAATAATTACAACCGGAGTTATTATCACCAATATGATAGCAGCATTCAGCAGCAAGCAGTTACATGGGGAAGGTGACGAGACAAATGTTTTAATAATAAAATTTTACCATCAGCACGAAATTATTCCACTACAATGGCTACCCCCGACAATAAAACAATAATGGAAAAAACGACAACATTTCGATTATTATTATTGAATGAAACAACCGCATTTCATATCCACAGAGAGAAGGCATAATTCAATTTTGATAGCATAAATGAGAATTTATATTTCAATCGCATACAGAGTTGCATGCGTAAACATATGTTCATTATTCATACGTAACCACATTCTGTACAACGGCAAAGAATTAATTGGAAATCAGGTGATTGTTTTCGGGCGAAAAATACATTTTTATTGTTTTCAAGCTGCCACCTTCAGCTTTATTGGCAACAAAATTAAATGCGAAATTAAAGTGCATCGAGAATATGTTGAATTGGTAAAATATTTTATGGACTTATTGTGTTAAAAAAAAAAAAACAAAAAAGCGAAACGGTTTTCGAAATCAGTGAAGGAAACGTCTACAGATGTTTCCAATGAGACAATTACATGGAATGCATATACGCAAAAAAGAGAAAACAAATTCTGGCTCGGAGCGACATCTATTAGTGAAGTATGTAAAAAATTGTCCAATCTGTAAGATATTGAAGTCGCGTCTTTAGATGTATATTGTTTACAAGAATTGTCTGTGGGTTTTAAAGGAAACCCCCGACAGTTGCGTTTTATGATGAAATTTAGACTGAAATTCATTGAAAATAGTTTTAATGACTTAGCCAAATGCAAAAGAAAAAAAATTGAATTAAAAATTTGATTGTTCGATTCTGAAGAAAGGACTTCTGGTGATGGAACGACGAGCCTGTGAAGCGGAGAAAATACATACAAAGAAAAAATTTTATGCAGCAATGCTGAGATAGGACGACCCTGACTGCTGATGCTTGTACGTGTACATACATGAGCAATCCATACAAACTAGTAGACCTGTAAGTTACAGTACCTTGACAGATATAAGATTATGTGCTGTAATCTCAAGCCTCTTCAAACCCTTAACCTATACGTGGTCGTTGCCGTTATCGTCTATTAAGCCCGGAAGGATCTACCAGTCTCGTCATGTAAGGATTCTGCATGGAGGATAAACTGGGAGTAATCATGTCTATATAGCCATATGAACCCATACCAATTAGGTAGACTATAAGTTTAATTTGATGCCACAAAGTCAGGTGCCCGTTGAAAGCTTATATACTTTCTACACCAACAAAGTGAGACCCCCTTTAGGAGTAACGTGGTGACTGGTGGTTCCAAATAGGACATTTCATCATTTATAACGATATCCAACATGTTACGATTTATGGTCAAGTACCTCAGTTATTGAGCGTTAAAGTTGAATTCTTGAAAAAAATATTATACAAATTTGTAGTTTTATCCTTGATTCCATAAAATTAATTAGAGGTCAAAAAAGTCAATAAGTCTGATCAAAGTACTCCAAGGAATCTATTGCCATATTCCTTCCATTTTATTATCATGCCAATATCGAAAAAATCCTCTCCAAAAATTCCAAGTGATTATCGCTCTATTAGTATCTTATGCTTTTTATCTAAAGTATTGGAAAATCTCATATACCTACAAATTGTCGAATATGTCGAGAATAATAGGCTACTTTCACCGTACCAATCAGGTTTCCGTTCATATAACAGCTGTGAGACTGCAGTACTGAAAGTATTCACTGATATTAAGGCTGCCCTTGATGGTGGCAATCTCACAGCTCTAATACTACAGGACTTTTCGAAGGATTTTGACTGTGTCGACCACAAGTTTCTGCTGTACAAACAAACTCGAGAGTAAAATTGCAGTAGTACATTTGCAATATCATTGGTTAGTAACTTTCTCCTTGATCGGTATCAGTATGTCAGAGCTGGCCAAAAGGTATCAAGTTTGCTGCCCACTCTACGTGGTGTGCCCCAAGACTCAGTTCTCGGCCCATTATTTTTCAGTTTCTGCATCAACGAACTTTCCAAAGTAGTACATGATGTTAGTAGTATGCTGGAGATGTGCAATTGTACCTAAGCAGGCCTATGGGGCTCTCAGAAGATTGTATGGATCATATCAAATGTGATCTCTGCAGAATTACTAAATGGTCATTACAAAATGGGTTGTTGTTCAACCCTGAAAAATCGAAATTTGTCACCTTCTATAGTAGTATCTATGATATAGAGCACATGCCACCACTACTCGATTATTTGTAAAATGTATACTGGGTTGGGTAGACTGTGGCTTTGCGCGAAAATTTTGTCTATAAACATTAGAATGAAGCTTGTTAAAGCGTTAGTTTTACCCTACTTTTCTTTTGGATGTATGATATATCCCAACTTGGATTGCACCTGTCTCCGAAGAGTAGAAGGAGCATTTAATGATTGCATCGGTTTTATTTTTAGCCTAAAAAGGTTTGCTCATATCTCAGACTATAAAAATCTGCTTCTTGGTTGCTCTTTACCCGCATATTTAAAGCATAAAGCTCTGATTTTCTTAAACAACTTACTTCAAACGGGCAAACCAGAATACCTTCGAGAGTTTTTCCAAACGTCATTATCTCCCAGCAATCGCATCATCATAATTCCAGAGTTTAGAAGACTAACAATAGAGGGTTCTTTTCCTGTCCAGGGGCTGGATTCTGATAAAATTAAAATGACAAATGACAATGACAAAATGGCTTCAAAGGAAGGACAATGTCACTATGCCATCATTTGGAATTCTGATTGTTGGGTGACATGACATGTATCTTAAATTATAGCAGTGACAATCTGACAATTGCGCAGTGATTGAATATGTTTCGAACAACAAAGTAATGGAGTATTCCGAAGGCGTTCCCAAAGTAGGAGGCAGTACGTAAAATAATTGCTGAAACGTTATAACGAAAGTAACTTGTCCTTTATTATTTTTATACTCACCTACTTGACATATTTGATATCAGTTGTAACTATGACAATTAATATATCACTTGAATATAACAAAAATCACAGCGGCAAGGGCTAAGTGACTTCGGTTGAAAAAATTGTCATGAAAAAAAGTCATTTGTCATGTGACCCAGTCTTTTAGGAATCGGCCTTTCGAAAATAAGTCACATTTTAACGCTAAATGTTACTTTTTATGGATGAAGTCATGTTGTAAGAATCGCATTTTCGGAAAAAAGTCACGATGTCATTGTCATTTATCATTTTTTCTGATCAGAATCCAGCCCCGGTCGCGAAATTGCACAGTTCGCTTCCGTCAAGTACTCAGTGTATTTGGGCTGGCAATGCTTATAAAAAACTCGTCTGGGCACAAATACTGTGAATTTAAACTTTAATTCATTACACTTTTTCTGCACCATAAAATAAGACCATGGTTTATTCTCTATTACCGTAGTTTAATTGTATTTTATATTTTTTTCTCTTTCTTTTGTCTTTTTTTGATAAATTGCTTTCTCTAAAAAGTACCTATGTAATACACCAGTACCTCTCTATTTAAGTACAATCAAAAGATTTGTAATCGTGTGTAGATTTCTTTTTTTTTTCTGAAAAATACTTATTTACCGAACACTCTCACATAATCTGACAACTACTACGCAAAATTTCTCATTTTTCTCAAATTTCAAATGAACATCACTAAATGGATCACAACAAAAAATATTTCAGAAAAGTACCTACTATTCACGATATAGAAAATTTTCCCGTAAGAAGATTGTCCATTCAGAACGCTAATCGAATTCTGCAGTATCTGCAAATCAACGAGTGCCTTTTTCTCAGCTATGCTGGATATAGAACACGAGTAACACCTGTGTTACAAAAACCATTTTTACTTTTCAATTCCAAGATGATAACAAGCCGATTACAAATCACAAATTAAGCTGAATCTTTAGAATTCGTTAAATTCACCGAGTCTGACCGAAACACTTTGGAGGCGCTTCGGTATGCATAAACAATGTAGAATTTGGGAAAAAATGATATCGCATTAGTCAGCTTCTAGTCAGGATCTAGTCAGAAAGGAAATATCAGGAACAAGAGGAGAATCATGTTAATAAAACTAGTAACAACGAGCAGATCATAGAGAGAGATCGAGATAAAATAGACTATCCCAGGCGAAGCCTTAACAGAGTGGTATATGTAATTAGGCTATTAATCTTTTGAAGAAAATGTTTTAAGAAAGATTACGAAAATTTCATCTTCCTCTAATTAACCAAACACATTGAAAGCTTATACCATATACCAGTGGCGGACTAAGGCGGGGGGCGCGCCCATGGACCACTGGTCTAGGGGGCCTCCAAATTTCGAGAGAATAAGACCGAAATATGTTCAGTAAGTAAGGGGCAGTTAGGAGTTGGAGGTTCCTGTACGTATGCAAAATATAACGCAGGTGGCCACCTAGCTATTATTAGGACATGGCAATTGCCAATATTAATTACCAAGTTATAGAGATAACATTCTTTGCATATTTCTGATCTCTGATCTCCTGATTTTCAAAGAATCACTTTTCACTAATGGACCTGACACCTGCTCAGCAACATTGCCTGAAGTAGTTATGATGGGTTTTAATGGAACGTCAGAAATTGAGGACTCTTCCAAAGAAGTGTTTATTAAGAGTATCTCTGCCTCCCTACAGTTTGAAACGGGAGACTTTTGGAAATTTTCAAGAGCATTTTTTAAAGCTTGAAGAGTCCGCCATTTGTTCAAAGAGAGTACATTCTTACTTATCCAAAGGGATACAAAACGAATTCATTTCTAGTTTGGGTGAATATGCTAAGAAAAAATTATTGCAGATATAAAGAAGTCTAAGTAATCCGGAATAATTTTTAACAGTAGAACTGACCAAATGAGTCAAATAATTAGATATATGTATGTAGGAGATGACATTGTGGAAGCTCGAAAGTCCTGCTTAGGTTTTTTTTTTATCTCGGGGAAATACTATAGGAGATTGTCAAAAGACATTCTACAGTAGCTGGGAAAAGATAGGCTGGATACTGCGTTGTATAGGGCTCAAGTTTATGACAATGCCGCCTCAATTTCAGTTGTATATATGGAGAAGTAAAGCGATAAATACGAAAAGTCAATCCAAAAGCTCTGTTCAATCCATTTGCTAATCACTTCTTAAATCTTTGTGTACTCCATCATCCTTCATGCTTTTTCTCTAGCGGTACCTGTTTTGAAACTACAGAGAAGTTACTTTCATTCTTATCGTCCTCTATATAGACATGAGAATTGCTTGTATAAAAAATAGTATACAATTTGAAACGTTTCTTCGATTGTTGTAATCATTTTGGAAGATATGTAAGATCCATCCGAAGCAAACCTTGATACTAGATCAACAGAAATTTTCTTTCTTCCAGCTACATGTGATTTTACCTTTTTGACCTACATTGACTTTTGGCACAAGAGTAAGGAGAAAGTAAACTTAATCCAACAATATCTACTACAATCTCCAAAAATGACTTTGGATGAACGACTCACCAAACTAAAAACCCTGAATGAGTCTTTAGTGATTGAACAAACTATGTACGATGATGGACAATACTGTTACTTTTGGCACTAAAACATGCAATGACATGAACATTAACATTAACAGACGAGAAAGAAGGAGGGTAAAAAAAATAAGAATGCCCAATGAACTAGCTCATGATTTTGGATTATCAATTCAAGAAGAAGTTCGTCGATCAATGTTTGAATGTATAAAACCGTTTTATAAAGGAATTGTTGTAACGACTCACAGCCATGAAGGAAATCTACAAAATTTTCCAGATGATTGAGACAAAGTTTATGCTTGTAGTTTCCGATGACGATCTGGCTGTAATATTGAAAACTTTAATAGAAATTTATGAAGGGTTTGACAAGAAGCGCTCAGCTGTACGTAGGGCGTATTATAACAATTATACAGAGCGTATAGCACACACATCATATTTATTTATGAAGTTTTTTATTTTTTGTTTTTGTCAGCCATTACATCTATAAGTAGTCACTTTTTACAAAATATACATTACAAATGCACATTTCTGAGCCGACCTGGGGCCTCATTTAATATTGCTGCCCCAGGCCCCAACAAACTAATACCCTAGGCAGACGGATAAAATCAATGATTCATTCGTAATTGACTTTTTCGAAAATCAAGTTACCCAAGATTTTGTGAATTAAAACGAAAGTCCTGTCAGTTTTTGTATGTAATTGACAGCACATTTTTAATAATTAAAGTTCAAATTCTTTGAAAGCGATTTTTGAAAAATTCAATTACGAACGAATGATCATTAATTTTGCCCGTCTGCCGAGGGTATTAGTCCGCCACTGCCACATACAACTATTCTAAGCAAAAAATTAACCCACAAGGTATGTAGAAAGCAGACGGTTCTTTCATAATAATTATTCAATCCGATGTAAAGCAAACATTAAAACAGTTGCACAATATTGTCAACTGTTATTTTTTAATCGAAGCATCTATGAAATGTCTTAATAACCGGACATTGATCAATGTAAACATTGCCGGTTTGACTTCAACAAATACATCTGTATCTCTTCGATAAACATCATTTTCAATGCGAAACAATAAATTTCAGAGAAAGATACTCGAGCATTGACAAACAACAACAAAAACCAAACAAAGAAAAACATTTCAACGTGGGCTGCAAAGGTGTCAACATTTCACGCTTAATGATGAGTTTAAAACAGTCACGATTTCGTCTCAAATGACAGGAATATCTGTTTGTCTGGGTTGCGCTTGCGCATTACAATGCAAAAAGGGCGTTAAGCCGACAATTATTTATCACGCTATCATAAATTCTTTAACGCGCCATACGAAACACAATATTTATTGATAATTGCAAAAAATCTACAAGAATACTTTTGTATGGTTTTTTTGTTTTCTTTAAAACAATTTAATGCTAAAGTAAAGGGAAGAATTTAAGACAACATCAGATAGGGGCGTCTATCTATCGCCTAGGGTTTCTATATTAAATTTAGAGAGTTTTCGATTTACGTACTCGAATACATTACTTTTGGCAAGTTTGTGCCTCCTCATTCGTCTGTTTACCTCTGAGCTATTTTTCTTTAACTCTTGTTAAATCCCTCATGAAATATTAGGCAGTTGGATGAATTCATCATCATTATTATTACGAATGAATGAATAAACAAATAAAAAAATAAATAAATGAAATAATAAAAGTTATATGAAATAAAAGCTTAAGAATTAGGGCAATGCCCACTTTTCATACAATCTTAATCTTTAACGACGCATTATGATGGTCTGAACATATTTTATTCACAATATTATTTCAATTAAGCGTGGGAGGGGAAAGCGTCGCAGAAAAGAGCAATAGAGCACTCATGGCCGTGAAAAAAGAACTGCAAAATATATGCGAACTAAAGTGTATGTGACCCAAGTGCATGAAAATGGGTTTTTCGGCAGCAAAATCCTCCCGAATCGAAAAAAAGTACATCACCCGATAGTACTCGTCGAGACCTTTTATTTGGTATGCAACATGTTGTATTGGTACGCCCCCCCCCCCACCGGGAGCTACTACCCCCACCCTTAAAGTATCCAGAGAAAAAATTTCTTCTACGAATTCTAGCTGGTAATGAGCAGAGGTGAATAGTGATGCCCGTTTTCCGATTTAGAGCCAATTTAAGGTACGAGAAATATAATATACCTCAGTTCCAATAAAAACGTGAGTTTGGGGATCGCTATTTAAACTTTTGAGTATTGGAGTGTGGGTACTCAAACTTCTTCTCAGGACCTAAGGAATTCGATTCTATTCTAGATTTACAAAAATGTACTCGATCAAACTTTGACCCCCCAGCTTTACCCCGCTTAAATGAAATAAATATTGTTAATGAAATATGTTCAGAGTATCGTAATTCATCGCTTAAGACATTTCTCATGTCTGTTCATGTGGGGCTCAAAATTGGCATTCTCCTTGCATGTTAACTTTTTTTTTTCATATTATCCAAAGGATCTTAAACCCTTATTCATGTGTTTTTCTTTTTTCTTTTTTTTTTCTACAAAAAAAAAATAAAAAAATTATATAAATCTTATTTGCAATTATTTTTGTAATAAATAATTTTTAAAAATAAATTGTAACAAGTAAAAAAGCTAGAATTAGTCTAAGATCAATTCTTATTACACCCTAGATGAATTCCCATATGAAATTTCGTATTGGCACCCATTTGAACGATTTTGATTTTTACAGTGGTTTTTTGCACATATTTCTAGAACGGTTCGTCGGACAGAATAAATGATTACAACCAATTTTATAGGATTTTGTATTCTGAAGAAGTTTTTAGTACAATAAAAATGTCTTGGACTGATCTTTTTCACAGTATACATAAAAAACATAAATTTTTATATGGCAACACCAAGAAGGAGTTGCCCGATTTTATTTGCTAGTATAATGAAAATACCATGTACCAAATTTCAGCTCTCTATGTCAACGCGTTCTCAGGCAGTGTCTCAATATATAGTGGAAAACGAAATTTTTATATGGCAACCCCAAGAAAGAGTTGCCCGATTTGTCTCATTTTCGAACTTAATTTTACTTTTTTTATTAAAGTCCATGTGCAAAATTTCAGCTCTCTAAGTATACGAGCTCTCGAGTTAACGCGCGCACAGACGGACAGACGGACAGACGGACGGATATGCAAAAATCAAAATAACTTTTAATATTATGCGTGTGGGTGTCCAATCCATTTTGCTCTACGATCATTATTTTGACGTGTTACAAACGGAATGACAAACTTAGTATACCTTATAGATTTCATCTACGATATAAAAATAGTGACGCGATGTTTGCGACTTGTAAAATGAGACTTATTTAATTTTTTTTTTTTTTACCGGAATTATTTTATTTTTTGTATTATTTTAGTGGAAATTATGTTCTAGAATTTTGATTATGTTTCTTGTAGGTTCTTTAACTTATAGACTCTCTGTACTCCCTGAAATTTTAGAAACTTTATGTTTTTTTTTTAAATCTCTGCAATTTCATTGGCTCTAGGTATTATGACAACATCTTGTAAGTGCTCAGTGCAATGCATAAAAAATGTCAGTCAAAAGCTGAGAATACTCATGAACTGGTATACTTTGCAAACAAAAACGTTTTTTAAAACCTATGTACGAAAGTTGGGGAACCTGGCCCAACCCTAAAAAAAGTTCTAGATACACCAACTGTGCTATGTTATCTAGGGTATAAATGAAATAAAAACAAAACATACAAGGCATATATAGGTACATCGTCTAATTTTTCACCCATTTAAATTTATAAAAACTAATTTTTCTTAATTCCCAACAACTTTTTTGTATTTTTTTTTTTTGTTTTCTGATTCGATCAAAGCGCCGACAGACATTACAATGTGGCATGTTCACAACAACAACGACAAAAAAATATATTGTTTGTAAGAATCCAAAAGATGACAAGGTACAAATTAATCGATATCCTTGAGATGTACCTATAGAATGTCCATTAAGGAATGCAGCAACCGTCTTGATAGTCTTGCAACAATATAAAGGAAACTCTATTCAAAAAAAAAAAAATCTCCTTTCGACTAATGCGTACCTGTACCTACCTACATACATACCTACTAGATTCATTAATCAACTCAAGGCTTACCTGGTGATGGTAGAATCGAGGATTGCGTATTGAAAACATTTTCCACCACAAAATTAATGATCTCGTCCTACTATACTCGCCTAAGATTCACTGAACTGTAAGCCCACTATTAACTCTTCTTAAGGTGTCTCTTGAGATGTCCACCTTAGCGAGTCTGGATTTCATTAAAAAAATTGTTTGTCTGTTTTGTTTTTGATTTTGTTTTTGTTTTTGTTTTTATCTTTCATGCAGGTACTTATTATATTTTATTCAAAAGTTGTTTGCGTTGCAGTTCTTCGATTTATATGTGCTCAGCCATTGAATCACACTTCTCTGAGTGCAATTAAAGAAAATAATTCAAAAACTGAGCAATTCTGTGTAGGCGAAAGTGGCTCCTCCAAGCTGCTTCATTCTGACAAGAAATTTATATCGCGTAATTTGTCTTATTCGCTGAAAATAATTGCCAACACTTTGATTTGTGATGACAATAATTTCGACGATTCAACACAGAGAAAGGTGTGTTCACCTTTCCGTAGATGAATTAAATAGAATTTTAATTATAAAGTGATGAAATGTGCGGATTAACTTCGGATTTTATGATGGTGAATTGTGATTGTGAGGAGTCAAAGTATAAAAAGAAAATATTTAAGAGTCATCATATAGTAATAATAGAATTTTTGGGGGAAAACATACAAATACCAAAAAAATTCTTTTTCTTCCATTTTACATAAGGTATTTATTTGCAACTAAACTTTAACAGTATCCTCGCTTAAGAGAAAACGAATCGCGTCGAATTCAACAAGTTCTTAGCTACTGCCAATCAGGCTTCCGTCGTCATCACAGTCATGAAACTGCCTTATTGAAGGTTATTACTGATATTCGCAAGGCCATGGATGATGATAAAATATCTATTTTGGTACTGTTAGACTTCACAAAGGCGTTTGATAGCGTTGATCACAACAAATTGCTCCATAAATTGGGAGAACTTTACGGGTTTTCTTCATCTGCATCTCGTCTTCTCAGAAGTTATTTAATGGACAGATATCAACAAGTGAAGATTGGCAACAATCTTTCTAGATGTTTAACGTTTAACGATCATACAAATTTGAAGAAGACCAAATTCTCTACATTTTTTGTGTAAACACTTTTTTGTAAGCCTGATATGTAACGAGTTACAGCGGAAACGTGAATATTCTTCCTAAAAAATGTGTACGTATAGTACCTACTCTTTACTCGTACAGGGTGGTTAAGAAAATTTCCTAGTCTTTCATAAAATACCCAGTATCTTCAAAAATGCAAGGCTTACGGTCATTTGTAAAGCTCATTTGTATGCAGAACTTCATAGTCTTTCCAACAACTTCTCGACCAGCCCCGTAGTCCTTTCATCTAAGGAGTTATGGAGGTCTGTGGAGGTCTAAACTAAGAATTTCGGATATTCTTACCTTTTTATTGTCTTTGACCTCTATTTTTTTTATAAAAACTGTGGACTCTCATCTTTAATTCGACTTATACACCTATGGGCTCACTGTACCCGTAAAGCAGTTATTATGTCATTACCTATTCAGATCATACCGAAATTAGACGATATTTTTTTTTTAAATGACGCGTTTTCAGTCAGTAAGGAAACAAATTATCCTTAGTTTAGACCACCATAACTTCTAAGGGGAGAGGAGCACGGGGCTGGTGAAAGACAGACCTAGTGCACTAAGAAATCGTGAAAACAAACCGCAGGGTTCTATTCTTGGCCCACTGCGTTTCAGTATTTTCATTAATGATCTGGTGGATGCCGTGTATGATGATCGACTGCATCATTATGCAGAAGATGTACAACTTTACCTTGTGATCTAGCGCATATCTCATTGGTCTGTGCAAAACAGTCTGGTTTTGACTTCTGGGAAGTCCCAATGTTCTCTTTATATTGATGGCTTATCCCAGGTTAAGCTTGAGAACAGCGTATTACCCTTTGGCTATTCTGTACGAAACCTTGGAGTTGTTTTAAATTCCAATATGAAGTTTTGTGACAGTTTGTCCAGTTGTCTACTCCACACTAAAGAGTCTATGGCTTTCAGCAAGCATTCTGTCATCGCAAACACGGCCGAAATTAGTTAAAATTCGTCTACTTCATTTTTATGGCTCTCTATTTTTCTCGTGAATGGACAGTGTTTATAAGCGGAAAATGAACGTTGCGTTTGATGATTGCCTAAGGTTTATTTTTGGATTAAGGCGGTATGAACATATCTCCCCATTTAGATCTCTACTCTTGGGCTGCTCACTAGATTGTTATCTGAAGCGCAGGATTCTAGTTTTCTTATTCAATTTATTTTATACCAAAAATCCTGAATATTTGTTTAATTATGTTGAATTCCTTCAATCAACCCGACATCAAAATATTGTGCTGCCTCGTATAAATTACAGCATCTTAGAGAACTCTTACTTTGCGCAAGGTTTTAGATTATGCAACTCTCTTCCTGCACACATTCAGTGTGCAGGTACTGTTGGCAAATTTTGGAGGTTAATAAAGGAACACATAAGCTATTAAGTAGTAAGTGTAATTAATAGTAGGTTTACTTTGTTAGTTATGTAATTGTCTTCACTTGCTATTATTCCTTCCATTTCTTTGTTTTTTTATTTTATTTTGTAATCTCAGTTACTTTCAAGACTTTCCTTGTTTTTTTTTTTTTTTTTTGATTATCCTTTTTAGCATTATATTTCTCCTGTTTAGTCTGTTTAGTAGTCCTTGTGTAATTAATTAATTCTTTTATTTATCTGAATTCATATTACCTATTTTTTTTTAATTGTAGGTACTTTAAAAGATTGTAAATCTTTGAAACTTGAAACCACATGAAATAACAACGCTGGATTAATAAGCAGCTGGATTCATTCAATTAAAATTCGGTTTCTGAATAAAAATTATATTAACTCTGTAATAATTTCATTATTTCAGTTCCATCTAAAGGTGTTCATACCAGTGTAGGCTTTGAGAAGCTGCAAATACGCTGGCTAGACAATAGTAGTCGAGAATCCTACTATTTATTCTTTATAACGGAGAAAAAACGTACGCCTGAAACTGAAGCACTGTAAATTATTTTCTGGGAAATATTTGGCTGACTTCCTTAGGCTAGGCGTACAGGTTGCTAACATGCAGCAGAGCTCATAGATGAGTATTCACACTAGGCCGAAATTACGTAATTTCGATGAAATCGTCGAAATCAGCTCAAAATTATGCCATTTACCATACATTTTTTCAGCTAATTTCAACGTAATTTCTACAAAATTAACATCGAAATTACTTATTTTTTGTCGAACGCGTCCCAAATTTCTGGAACATTGGCATTTTATTCGATGACTATGATGACTGCTCGGCTTTTGGTTTAAGAACAAGGAAAATAGCAGTACTATAAGATCACATTTTTCACGTTAAAATGTTTTGAAATTCCCTCAAGGTCCCAACATTGTGAACTCCGGCATCTACTCTTAGTAATCGAATATTTCCGGCTACTTATGTTGGAAGCTTTTTCCCATTTCGCTTTGGCTTGCTTAAGCGTTTCTCTCAGATACTCATCGGTTTTTACTTTTAATGTGCCTTCGTGAGCATATGTTGGTTTTTTAAAAGGTTTAATGATGAATGCAGAGCACGAAGTAAATCTAAGCGAATAAGTTTGGCAATCCAGATCTTGGCAACACTGTTCGTATTCGTAGTACAAACGAAACCTTTTTTTATTTTTTTGCTCAACTCTGGCTTGGAGTGAAGGTAATGTTGGAAGGTCGTGGGAATTCTCCCATATTGTGGGAATTTTTGGCCTTAAAAAATTAAAAAGGGAGAAGAGAATAATTTCATCTCCCCGTACAGAATTATGGGAAACATCATACATCCGAAATTCAGAAAATATTTCCTTACAATTGACTCAAAAAATTAAATTTTCCTGTGCACGTATGTTAATTTGCAGGGGGGTCCCATACATCCTTAGTTACGCTACTGCTTCAAGCTCATTGGTGATGTGGCAATTACTTATCATATCGACTCGCTCGAGTACCGCCGCAATGTTGAGTGTCTTTCTCCGATGAAATATCTAGTCTGATCCCGCGCTGCAAACCGCACACATTCTTTTACCCGTCAAATTACTTTAATTACAGTAAAAATTTCGTGATGCTTTTTTATCCCGAAATGTGTGAATATGGAACATTCTACCAACTTCTGTCTTTTCTCCGGCATACAATCTGCGAAAGTTTAAGGGCGACATACATCGGCACTTCCACCACTCTCCTCATATCTCCTAATCCTTTCCCTATCTCCTTCCTGCCATACCATCATAGGGTATCCCCTGAACTTGGCTTAATAGTATGGAAAAAAAATGTAACCAAAAATTAAGAAAATTTGAAAAACCATAATCCAAATTCGGGGATTCAGTCATACCAACATAGCAGAACTACAAATAGAATCAAGGCTTATCCATGAATGAAAAGCGAGCTTAAGTGAATAATTGGACAAGGATCAATTGGTAGGGAACATTAGTAGAAATTCAAGTATTGAAGTTGGAATCTAGTTGGTGAGCAAATTGACTTCCACACAGTAGGAATATGTATATCATGAACGAAGTATTCATGCATAGTATACACCTAACCAAATAAATTTGAAATTCATTCATTCCCACTGCCTAACAACTTGTGGGTCGGATATCGCTCGCCGCAGGGTAGCACATTCTTTCCCTTTTATTAAACGGGAATTTATGAAAAAAGGGATTCCTGGAAGATTACACCTTTCTTTTGCCTGGATCATCTATAATGACATGTATCAGCATACAAAAGTCATATACTACCGGCCGACACACAAAATGATGCTTCTTCCCTAAATTCTGGATTTATGCTATGGTCAAACTTGTGATATACATGTACATATATACAAACATACATACGTACATACATTATGCTGACTACAACATTCCAGTCATCCATCCAAAAAATATAACTGTACTTGGTTGTTCTTTTGTTTGGCGCAGGGCGTGTATTGTGTCGAGTAGATAAAAAGATTTGAACGAAGTAAATCAAGAGGAAGAGGAAACAGGGGAGAAAGTCCATTCGTTTGTCTGTCCGTACATGCACACGCCTGTCCCTTCTGGGTCCTTCTTATTTCGGACAAGATCTGAGACGTGATCACACTATACCTGCCTGATTACCTGCTGGTTTTATATAATACATATATGCATAAAAAGTATAAGAAAAATAAAACTTAAATAAGAAGAGTAAAACGAAAACAACGAGTAAAAGAGCGAATCACTGATTGATCTCAAAGCGAACTGCAAGCGAATGAAATTCACAAAAAACGAACATGTGAAAAATTGCGTACGACGACATTCCTTTCTGTTGACGTCAATTAATTGACTTTCTGCGTACCTTTTGAAATGTTGTTTCCATTTTTGTATTTAATTCAAACTTTTGTTTTTATATGGTTTTTTTTTTTTTGTTTTCTTTTTTTTTTATTATTTCGATTCAGACTTTGGGAATATTTGAAGATTGTTAAAATAAATATCCACGCAATGTCTCAAGTATTTTGGAAAATTATGAGATGACTCACGCACTCTGCAACACTTTACTTGACTTGATTAGTAGTCATTTCGTTGCTCTGAACTTAATGTCGAATTCACAATGCAGAGTGGAGCAAAGTGAGCTCTGAGTCCAGAATGAAGATGTTCACTAAGCAGCACAGAGTGAATTTCGAACTTTGAAATTAATATAACAAAACGCCATAACAACGCCAAATCAACAAACAAGCAAACAACTATCGTTGTTAAAACAATAAATTCGAAAAAGGAGTTACCTGTTTGCACCTTCAGATTGCTTTGAAACTAGCTAAAAACTAACGTACTTTTTTTTTGCTTTTCGATAGAGTTTGAAAAACATACTTCTTGGTTTTTATTAACATTCATAAAAAATATTAAATCAGGAAATAACAATAAAACATGTTAGTTATGATTACAAGAAGTATGGAGCTTTTTCCACGCCATCTACATGCTAGTAGTTTTCGAAATTCTAAATTCTAAGCTTTCAAAAATGGCAGCGTGAAAATAGAATAGAACCTATTTCCATGAAGCTCCACTCCGCTCTACTCTGAGCCTACGCCACTCTACTCTGCAATTTGAATTCGGCACAAGTTTCACAGGTCCATCATGCTTTCCTCACGGATGAAAATCTGCCATCTTTTTAATGTTGTCTACCACGATGGCTCACTAAGCGTTTCGTTCACTTAGCGAAAATGAATATTTTAGTTAACGTTGCAATTTGTAACTCTTTTAGAGAAGTTCTTCGGTTTGGTAAAGAGGGCGTTTGCTTAGTCCAATGACACACAATGATAAAAGCTGGATCCGTCGTACTAAAAACTGTTTTTTCTAACACTATAGAAATATTTCCCCAACCACGAGACAGAAATCTATATGTGCGCGTGCGAGTCGTAAAGCTGAAAGTTTTTGTTTGAGGAATCGTAGTCATTTGGTTCAGATAAATTTTTTTGAATAATTTTGTTAGGAAGAGAGCTGAAACTTTTTTTTTAAAAAAAAAAAAAAACGTTAATTTATGATCGAAAATGGGACAAATCGGGCAACTCTTTCGTAGGGTTGTCATACAGAAATAATGTTTTTCACTATATATGTTGGCAGTAGTGCCTGAGAGCTCGTCGACGTACAGACCTGAAATTTGGTACATGGTACTTTCATAGCAATAGTAAATAAAATTTCAAAACGGATCAAATCGAACGACCTTGTTTTGGGTGTTGCCATACAAAACTTTGGATTTTATATTTGGACACTGCCTAAGAGCGATTCATCGTAGAGATCTGAAATTTTGTATACATGATTTTCATAGAAATAGTAAAAACTAATAAAAAATTAACTGAATCAGGCAACCCCTACTTGGTGTTGCCGTACAAGTCTTTTCACTTTATTTAACTTTCATTTTCATCTAGAGTTTAATATTATTTGGTCTTAGATCAATTATAATTTTTTTCTTGTTTTATATTGTTTTACTGTGTCTTAAGAATATGTTCAAATTTCAAACTGGGTTCTCAATGAGAACAAAAATAGCAAAAAATATGTTGTATGAAAATTAGTGAAAGCAAGTGCACTTTTTTATAAAAAAAAATTAAGTGGACTTAAAATGGCAACTATTGTGGAAATTTGGTAATATAATTCATTATGAAAATATTAAAATAAAGGTACGTTCTAATTTTTTCAAATTTCTTTTATTCATAGAATACCTAAAGAAGGGATTATAAGCAAATTAACTATACAAAGTATCCCAGAGATATATAATGTAAGTTTTACAATTTTTGACGTAGTCGTTAGACAAATTAAAATCATTCGAAATAAGCCGTATTTAAAAGGCAATATATTACAGACAACAGCTCGTGAATAACCGTAATTGGTGATATGATACTGTTTGGAAGAAGTTTTAAAATTTAAGGTAGGGATAAGGAGTTGAGGGGAATATTGATAATCCCTGCAAAATATCCAATATAAAAAGGTTTTGAAACGCACAATGTATGGTTCTCATTAGTGTAGCTACTATTTCAATTACATTCATACTACACTCCTTATCGCTTTTTTACACACTTGCGATCTATTTGGGTAAGTACGAAAACGGGTTTCACATACTTGTCATATTGATCGAAGTGAAATAATCACGTTGAAATCTACAGGTGTACTTTTCGATCTTCGTAGTCATTCAATATCAGTTTTGTAGAGAACTTGTGAAATATGAATACAAATACAAACGAACCTTAAAGTTATTTTTAACTTCAGCTTGGCGAAAATCCATTTCTCCTTAATCCTTAAGAAAAGCAAAGGTTAAGCTTAAGGCTTAAGATTGCCTAGACATCCATCCTGTTCATGGCCACAGCCGCCTTTTAAGTAATTTAAATTTGTTATTCTTTAATTTTCTTAAATTTCACTTAAATTTATGCTAATTAAAAGACCCTAAATCATAAGAATAGAAAAATCTTGCTGAACCTGCCATTCCTGGAACTTGTAATTCAAGCAGTTGCCAAAAAATCTGCGTGCAGATTACGCCCTTGAGACGCGGGAGATGGAACGGGATAAACCTCTAATGTGATCGTATTAGAACGCCAATGATATGGTCGCAGATTCTCTGTGAGATTTTTGATTCAGAGTCGTAGACTGAAGAAAGAGCCCTATTGGATCTGCCTCAGTCCGCTCTAAAAAAAATTCACTGACGGCTCTCTCACAATTGAGGCAGCGTGTACTGGCGTTAATTTTTTCGGGCCTACCATTAGAGAGTTCACTACTATCTTCCAGGCTAAGTTCTTACAATGGCAGCGAAGGTAGCCTTTGATATAGAAATCGCGGAGAATTACATTGTTATCCTTTCAAAGAGTCAGGAAACCTTGATGAATTTAGATGACCCTTGGATTAACACCTAAGTGTCAGCTGGGCACTACAGGGTTTTTTGATAAGGTGATGTACTCATAGCACGGTGTCTGTACAATGAACCACCAGAACCCCTTATTGGCATTGCCACTCAATGATCCGGTCTCTCATTAAAGCTGATATTTGTGGAAGCTTCACCAGGGATAGGCGAACTTATTTCTCACAAAAAAAAATATAACAATAACGTAAGACTTTGTTTTGTTAATATTATTTTTTTTTTAAATAATATTATTTACTACCGAAATTGAGGAACAGTAGAATTTTTTTTTTATATTATTATTTTGGAGTAATACGCCTTATCTATCTATGTACCAAAACTTGTGGTGGTGCTCAGCTTTTGTACTAAATATATAACTTTATAAATAAATACGGTGCTGTCATCCTTAGGTACAGGTTTTCTTATATAAGTGCTGGAGCACCAGGACGGTGCAACGATTCCTATTTGTTCGAAATATCAGCTCTGAAAAAACGTCATGATAGCAGAACTGTAAAGTTCAAGTACAATTACCATTATCATTACCAATAATAAGTATTTAAGAATTGATAATTCCCAGTACTTATACTCCTGTAGTGGAATAAAAATTTTACAGTCCCATTCCCGGAATTGCAAATAATACTTTGAAATACCCAAAAAAATACTTATACAAAATTACTTAGAAATATCCAAAAGTATTTGGGCATTACTATATAATTCCTTTCAATTCTTTTCAAATACTTTCAATTACTTTTAATTACTTCAACAACTTCAGTACTAAACATGATATTGTACTTAATTATGAAATGAACTAAATCAATTGTCTTTTTAATTTTTTTTCATGTTTTCGAGGTGCAATAAAATTAAGTAGTCTAGAGGTTAAAAATACAAAGCCACACTCTAGGAAAATATTTATTATTTGCTATGTTTTATATTTCATAAAAAAAACAATAGTTAAACTTAGTTAAGTGCACCTTATTTTAATAGAAATGGCACACCAAATAGTAATATATCATGTTTAGTACTGAAGATTTCGAAGTAATTAAAAGTAATTGAAAGTATTTGAAAAGAATTGAACGGAATTGTATATTAAACCCAAATACTTTTTAAGTACTTTTGGATATTTCTAAGTATTTTTGTGGAATCGCAATTTTAATTACTTTCCGGTATTTTAAAGTATTATTTGCAATTCCAGGAGTGGGACTGTAAAATTGTAATTCCAATACAGGAGTATTAGTACTGGGAATTATCAATTCTTAAATACTTAGAATTGGTAATTAGCAGGTATTAAATTCATTAAATACTGAGTATTTTACAGCTCCGCATAATAGTAGTCTACACTATATTTTGCTCTTACAAAAACATATGCTCAACTGGTGTTCCAGTAGTTTTGATAGCTGACTCCGCATTTAGAATACCTAAGGTTTTGTGAAAACCCTATCCATATGTTGAAAATCAGCCTAACGTAGAAAACTTTCAAAATTTAGAAGAGTTGTTGAAAATGCTTTTGGCCAACGGGATCGCTTTGTGGAGTTTAATAAATACAGTTTACAACTTTTTGTGCAATTTTTAATTTTATATTTTTGTACAATTTCTAAAACTATATTTTTTTATATGTATATATATTGTTACTTAATCAATAAATCATCACAAAATATTTAGATATCTTTATTTTATATATTTTGGTTTGCGAAAAAAATTATGAATGAAAAAAGTTTAAGAAGCCCTGTTAGACGATGATGGAGTTGCGGAACATGATAGTGATGAAAAGGATTCATGAGTTTCCTCATCTTGGGTTGGTGGATGTACAATTGTTTCTTTAAATTCGAAGCTTTCTTTTACTACTGAAGGATCATTGTATTTAAAACCTCCAACCGGTTCTTATATTTTTAAGTAATATTCCCATTCTGAGGGAGTACCACCTGACGGCCCGACAGTTTTTTCTTAGTTTTAAACATGTTAGCTTACCGGTATTGCTGTATCAAATTGTTGATTTTGAAACGCAACACTCCGACCATAATCCAGTACTCTTCCTCCAATTTCTGCGCCATTTCTTTATAAACATGCCCATTTTGCTAGACCTTCCTGAGCTCTTTTATATATCTGACTCACACATCAATCAAAACACTTTTGATTATACCCAGAATCAGCTCTACATGCATATTTATGTTTGTATAAATTTGTTGTAATCTGTAGTATTTATTCCGCAGATTGAAATAAATAAATATCATGACATTCCATGCTCGTTTGTACCAGACCTGTAAAGTACTTAAGTATTAGTATCAGTACCAAGACCTGGACTTAAATTTTCTTAAGTACAAGTATAAGTTCTTGTGCTGCTACTTAAAAAAATTTCAAGTGCAAGTCCTGATACTGGTACTTAAAAATCTTTGAAGTACAAGTCCAGTTACTGGTGCTGGTACTTATAAATCCCACATGTAAGCTTAAATATCCTATAAGTACCAAAATAGCACTTACTACAAATACCTCCATAACGCGAAGTACTTCAACACTTGTAAATTTTTTAAATACGCTTTCTAATAATAGAGGTTTAGTAGCAAGGACGGAGTTGAAGCACCTCGTGTTATGGCAGTATTTGTAGTAAATGCGTACTTTGGTACTTATATGGTAGGGTGGGGTGAGGCTGAAAGTGCCACTTTTTGAATTGTCATCAATATATCATGTAGGTCAAATTATATGATAATTTGAACATACAATCTTTAGGGTTTCATGTACCAATACATAAAAAAAATTTAATTATTTTACGTTATCAATTGATTTTAAATGTGCAATTCGTACAGTACTTTTTACCCCTCTTGCGGGATAATAAGTTCCACCTGTTAGGGCACCATGTGCCACTTACTATATCTCAAGCGATGTTATCGATATTTATTTATAACTTTAAAAATAATCATAAATATTCAACACAAACCAACATTCTAATTTAATATGATAGTCTAACCTTCTTTTAGTTGCATCACTTTAAAATGTAATATTTATATTTCCTTTTTGGAAAAATCTTTGTAGCCACAGGTTGTTATTAATATTTAAATAGGTACCTATAACCTTTAATCTTTGTTATCTACCTTTTGCGTAAAATTTACCCCCGCGGCCGTTTTTACCGCGAACGGTACAAAAACATGTCTTTAGATAGAAAACAATGACAACAAAACATCTAAAGTTTTAAGTAGAGTGCTCACAAAGAAAATAGCAATATCAAGGTCCTTACTTTACTTAACCATGATGGAGTCAGCTAGAAACTAAAATGTCCGACACAATGTTTTTTTTTTTTACTTTTTGCTAAATTGATAGCATTATTACTTGTTCGCTCTTACCTAATGGCTTGCAGCGACTGACTATGTGGCGAAAAATACCCCACGGCAACTGCAGTCCTTGCATGTACGTTCTTTTTTTATTGCTCTTTTATACTACGAGATATTAGCACTTTTACCCCACCCAACCCTACTTAAGCTTATAAATGGGACTTATAACTACCAGTACCAGATCTTGGACTTTAGAAACTTTTAATTACCAGTTTCGGGACTTGTACTTGAAAATGGTTTAACTACCAATACCGATAATTGTACTTGTACTTAAAAGATTTTAAGTCCAGGTGCTGGTATTGGTATTGGTACTTATACTTGGTATTTTACAGGTCTGCTTTGTATTAAGCTCTGCCGTTTGCAATGTTTAAACGCTTGTATCTAGAGAATAGATATTCAACCCTCCGGAGTTAAAGTCTCGATTTCAGATGAAAACCAGTAATACTTATGAGCTTTGATACACTTATTTTGAAAAGGAGCGTTCCTGTATGTGAGGTAGTTCAGGAAGTCAGCTACAAGGCCCACTTTTTTTTAAATTGTTGTAGTTACGAAAAGTATTGTACTCAAACATTTCCACAATCCTCTATAGCCTATTAGGCACTTTTAAGTTACTTTTCTCATGTAGAATAGATTTGCGACAGAAGCGAATGAGATCCCAAACATTTCATTGTTAAACTTTTCTCTGATTAATTTTACATCAAGCATTGTCCCAATAAACTACAACCAATGAAGCCTTTGCCGCCTCCAAGATATCGTTACGGTTAAAAAAAATTCCCTTAATCTTAGTCGCAAATAAATTTGAATATATTCTTGTAATTCTGATGGTCCATTTGTTCCTGCAATCCTCACCTTTTCCACTAATTGACCAATTCAAATCATACATAGTAAGTTGACAGTTTTTGAGATAGATTACTAACTAACTATTCTAAACCTCTTATACAACAATATTCATGCAGTATTGTGCCGGCAGCTACTTTTGATACTTATGAGAATGCAAAATAATAAAATTGCTGCTGAAGGATGTTTCACCGACAAAAGCAAGAACAAGTTTTAATAAAAACCGTAAAGCTCTCATAATTAATTATTCAAATGAAGTGCGAAATTTTTTTCGACTTTAATTCCTGTTCTAAAATGGTCTCTAAGTTCGGACTTTGGTTCTCCTAAGCTTGATTAAGTATGCAAACATCGGAGATACAAGAAGTAATCTGTTTGATGAATGAGCCCATAATTTGATAATTATCTTTAAATTTTGTGTCGAGTTAATATAGTACAGGAGGTAACAAATTAATTTGACACTGAAATTCAAGACTAATTACCGAGTTAATTTGCAATATTTCAGAATTTAAGACTTATTGGCTTGTAAAATGGGTTTTCTATAATATTTACGAGTATTACGTGAAGTGTTGAGCACACAAAGACAAGGCAGATGGTTTTAGTTATTTATATTATGACGATCGATGCATTAACTTCACAAATTAAGTTATATAAAATGAAAGAATTAATCCGTAACTTGACTAGTAGAGTTGTACAGGTATTATAATATTTGCATAAATATTTTTCCTACTGAATGTATTTTATTGTATGTACTTAAGTAATTAATGTGGAATAGAGGCAGAAAATCGAAAAGGTTCTGGTGGCCCAATGTGCACAGAACAAAAGTACAAATCAGAATATCAAGACTCGAATCTGGATCGCCGGTGACTAAATAATCTTTTCGTTTATCACATATATAAGTACATATTGTGATTTTAAACACAAGCACAGGGTAAACACTAATTCTATTATCTAAACATGGGTACCGGCCGATAGTAGCACAAAAGCTTCAACACCCTGTATAATTATATAAATTTAATTTCATCATAATTCAGATGGATAAGCTCCAGCGGATAGTAAAATCTGAACTCTAGACTGCTTGCTTGAAATATAGCTGGTAGATTTTTTGATAAAAGATTACTTACGTTCGTACTACTACAAAAACAAAATACCCCAATCCTCGCTCTAGACGATCAAGAATACTTCGTGATTTGATCCGGATGATTAAACCCGCTGCGTATAATGAAGTTTTCTGAAATCTCCTAAGTTCAAACTATCGACCAATCACTTCGATTCTTTCGAAGGTTTTTGAATCTATCATTAATTCCAAACTAACGAAGTATCTAGAAACTAATGAACAAATAAGCGGTCGCCAATATGGCTTCCGGTCTGGATGCTAATCTGGTGACTTGTTTACTTTTCTTACCACACGTAGACTTCACAATTTTTATGAGTCCAAAACCGTTGCCTTATAAAAAAAGCCATTCATAGAGGTATCCTGCCCTTTTAGCCAAACTTAAAGCCTTTAGTCTCTCTCCTCCTCTTCTATTAAGTAGTAAAAGTCTTTTATCTGGTCACCTAGTACGTATTAGATAACGTTATATTTCTGAACCTCACCTTATAAATGCCGGTGTGCCCTAGAGCTCTACTCCCTCTCTGTACCCTAATATGCTCTATCTTGCTTCAAACATCCAGAAAAATGCAACGCTCTTCTACACGAACTTTACAGGTATCACACTTCCTGTTTTTTTCTAAGGGCCAACATACACATTTAAGCACGAAGTAGGAGCATTTTGCTGCCTTTATGCATACACGTGCCTTCACAATAATTTTGCTCCGCTGTAGTTCCTTATTCGATTACTGAGTTTAATTGTGTGCACGTTCAATTAAATTGCAGTTTTTGATAAAAACAATAACTGTATCACAAATTCACAGCACTCAATGAGAGTTTAATTATATATTATCATCTCAAATCGCGGGTAAAGAGCTGCACAGTCATCCGATCAGAAATTTCACAATTTCAAAATGGCCGAAACTATTTTCTTGCAGTGGTATTGGTATGCTGCCCGTACTCCAGTTCGAAACTTGGTATACTGAATTTTTTCCTCCCCCCGAATGCCTCTCATCCTTCATGAAAAGCGAAGCCTGTACGCCTAGGCTATAAGCCTAGTACTTAAACAAAATTTTACTGAGTCTCCATTCGATTCTTTTAGCAGCTAATTATGACAACGGAAACTTAAAGATACTAAATAGCTATAAGAGATTAAAAATGTTGAAAACAAGAAGGAGAAGCACTTTTATTATTTTATTCAATCTTTGCCATTATCGCAATGTTTTTACAAAATGTTTGTTTTTTGTTTTTAGTTGACCTTTCTCAGAACTCAGAAATATTTTTAACGTGCTAAAGAACGGCCCGGTCAGATAAATTTAAACTAAATTGGTTGGAGACTTACTCATAGTGCCACCTCTAATTAAGAACAACAAGCCCATTTTGGGCCCGACATCAACAGATATGAGATATATCTTAAACGATACATTATGATACTCTGAACATATCTTATTAACAGTGTCTATTTCAATCAAGCGGGAGAAGGCTTGGGAAGGCCAAAGTGTGATCTAGTACATTTTGCAATATCTAGTAAAGAGGTCCTAAGAAGAATTTTGAGTATACCCACACTCCTATTTCCCTCTTTTTTATTCAAACTGAGGTACTACATTTTTCGCACCTCACTATCAGATACAAAAAGAAAATTAGAAAAAAAAATAGAAGAAAATAAAAAAACTTCGTTGCATACTTTTAGGGTGGGGGTAGGAACCCCAGGCAGGAGGGGTGTTTCCAATATGGCATGTTGCATATCAAATTAAAGGTCTCGCCAAGTACTATCGGGTAATGTACTTTTTTCCTGATTCATAAAACTTTCTCGAGACATTATTGCTCCCCAAAAACCCATTTTCATGAATGTGAGTCAAATACACCACAGTAGTAACATATATTTTTGCAGTTCTTTCTTTCACGGCCATTAGAGCTCTGTTGTGCACATTTTCAACGATGCACTAATTCCGCACAATAACGAGAACTAGAAAAGTCCACTTTTTCACACAAGAAAGTTGCTCAAGCTGCTTTCTTTCGCCAAAGCTTTTCTCCGCTTAATTGAAAAAACATTGTTAATAAAATATGCTCAGAGTAGCATAATACATTGTTTAAGATATCTCTCAGGTCTGTTCATGTCAGGCGTAAAATTTTATGAAAAGTGGGAATTCTCCTTTAGCGTGTTAACTTTAGTACCTATTGGTTTCATTAAAATGAAGGATAAAATGAAAATTTAGCTTGGTGGGAACCTTAGTACTAAGCTATAGGCTTCAATATCCATGACATAAAATGGAACGATGACCAAGCCGAACTGCATTCTTATTAAACGTAGCGAAGCGTACAGAAACTTCTATGGTTTTTTTGTAACAATTCTATTGCAATCTTTTCTTCAGTGGTCTTCAAAGGGAGTGGGCACGCGCACCCTACCTGTATTCGCCACTGTCCCTCTCTCCCTATAATATTACTTCGTAAACATTGCTCCCTCCTCTAAATATTTAAACGATTGGAAAATAATCAAAAAGTAAGGCACCCTTACAATAGGATGTTACTCCATAAATCTTCAGCAGCTACATATTCCGTAATGACCTTTTATAGCAAAATACGCATATACATACATAGATGAATATTTCTTATTCATTCTTGACACTCACAACAACAATTTTGTGTATTTAAGTAGGGCAGAATTTTGCTCTATATATACATAGATGAAACCGTGACCTCCTCTGGCACAAATTCCGTAGAAAATATATGTGTATAAAATCCTTATATTTGTTGGATATTCAGGTCATTTTACATTCACAGACGACGACGACGACGATGACTACGAAGAGTTTGGAAAACTTTTATTTCGGGTTATTTTGCGGTAAGCAGAAAACTTTACTTAAATTGGGAACACGAAAATATCGAAAAGTTTCTTGCCAATAACTGCAAGCGACATAAAAAGGTCGAATTATCCCCGGGAAATTTTCCAAACCAAGAGATTAACGTCGAAAATTTTCACTTTTGTGGCTCTACATTGAAAACGATGCGAACATTAATATCTTTTATTTCATTTTAACTAAGTTCTAAAGGATATGTATGAACTATGTACAATGTGCATACATGCATTGTGGTATTTTCCACATTGCATGACAAATATTAGAAAGAAATCTTTTTGAAATTGCATGAAAATCAACCGCATAAATGCATCACAGGTGTTCTTACATGAGTTGCACAGTTTCAGATCCAAAAAAATTAAACACGTCATAATCGACATTTCTGGAATTGTTCTCGCTTTCATTGCACAGTTTTTAATTGGCAGTTGCTAAGTGATAATTAGAACTGATGACGTGTGGCATTAGGGAATTTCTGATTATGCCGAAAAATTCAATATTCGATAAATGTTGATCAAGTTTTAATTGAAAATCGTGGACCATTTCAGAAAGGGAGGAAAACTTTTATTGCATACACAGAATACATCTAAAAGCAAGCACTGATTCTAAGCTAAAGCCTTGTGGTAGGTACTCTACTGAATATTATGCTACAAATATGAATTGTCATCCTCTACCGCCAAACTAGATCAATTTAAAACTTCTCAATTTATTTATTAATTAGCAGAGAATTATCAGCAGTTTTTTACAGAGTTCTGCGTTGAGATGGTGACATGATATTTTGATGGATCCGTCACATATTACCATAGATAGCGCAAGAACTAGATGTCGCATGGCATACTAGAGCAAAGTATACAGAATTGTAAAATGGGTAGTGCATTCTGGAATGGTCCATAAGATGTTTTAGAGCATACAGAAAGCAAATGTTTTTATAATAGCAGTTTTTTATACATTTGATCGACTTCCTCAACACGTCAGATACGAAAAAATATGAATCACTCAACATACACATCATTTCAAATTATGTGTTCCATTCGGGAATTGACCACCCAACCATATAAATTTTGTATACTTTTTTGGTACTGCATGCGACATCTAGTTCTTGTGCCATCTATGATATCACGTGACAGAATGAATGTTTATTAGTTGTTTTACAAAAATATTTAAGTTATTAAAGTTAATTCGCAAATTTGTCGTTACAGTATCAAGAGATTTAGTAAACTAAATTTTCCGCTAATTACCCTACCTCTATTTCATCATTATCTATAGCTCCTCTAATCCTTTGAGGGATATAGCGCGGATCAATCGCCTCCAGAGAACCACTTTTTGCACTATAGCTTTTAGTTTAACCGACAAGAACCCAGTAATTGCGGCCTCTGCTTGTACAGTTCATTTCCAGGTGATTGCGAGACTCCCGATCATTTGCGTAGCATGAGGGTGGCAGAGCGGGCCACAGTTCCGGCGACATAGGTGTGGGGGCCTGCAGGGAGCTGCTTAGCTTGGTAGTCCTATCTGCAGAATCAGGACATGGTCATTAGATCAGATAACTGTATTGTCATTGGGATTACATACATAGGTACTTATGCAGAATTTCAAGGCAATTGGACAAATGGAAGTGGTTCAAAATCAAGTTGAAATATTTGATATAAACAAATACCTATATTTATGTAGGGTTCGAAATTAAGTTAGAAAAATTTAAAGTTGGTTATTTTAATTAATGACACTATTTATTTACGGAAATTCAGTTATAAAGGTAAAGTTCTTTTATTTCACTATTGCTAAGATTTAGGTAGATGTTAGTTAACTCAAGGTAAATATAATTATAATAGAATATAAGTCTAGTCTCTAATTAATGCACAATCTTTATTTACAGCTGGTACGCGACTTAACAAAACTCGGCTTATTCGCAGGTAATTCGAATAAAATTAATTTGAACCGGCAATAATGTTCACTTCTACGGCTTAACTTATACAGCTTAGCAATCCGACTGCACTGCAACTAAACGATTGCACGGCTTAACGAGTCAACTGCAACTGCTCAGCAATTATCGCATGACTTCAGGTCCAGCATTTACAACATAGCGGTAAGTTATTGTTCTCAATTTTGTGCAGCTGCACGAAATTCTTGAAATTTATTAAAACTTTGTTTTATCTTCTTTTTTTTCAGATTTCCGACGCAGAATCCCACATTCGGCCATCCTGCTCGTCGTCTGTCCCAGGCGACTCACCAAAATCTTCATCACTGCTTTCAATCTCGCTATCATCACTATTGGTCCATGGCTTCATGAGATCAGCAGATGATGATGTTACATTGGGTCCTTCGTGATTCCCAACCTTAGAGACATCATAACGATCCTTCCCCTTAAGTCTAGTCACCTCATACGGTCCAATAAACTTTGGATATAGCTTTAAACCTGGTCCAAATTGCGTCCTTTTTATGGCTACCATGTCGTGCACCTTATATTGGCGTGCGGGTTTTCTCTTCCGGTTGAAAGCTTTTCGGTTTTCCTCTTGGAGTCTCTGTATTGCAAGGCAGGCCTCGATCCGCATGTCTGTCCTGCTCTTATCGAAGTCCAGCATCAGCTCGTTTTCTAATAGTCTGGCTAAGTCAAAATCATCTTCTTTGAACATCGGAACGCCTAACATCAGTTCGAAAGGAGTTCTATTTGTAGACCTTGACTTCGTAGAATTGATAACCTTCTGTACCTTAGCTACGTACTTGTACCATTTTTGAGGATCTTCTATTGACAGCTTAGACAAAGTTGAAATGATTATTTGATTCATGCGCTCCACTTGACCATTTCCTCTTGGAACGCCTGTAGTTATGGTAACATGGGATATTTTCCTTTCATTGCAGTACTCATGGAAAGCGTTTGAAGTGAAGGCGGTCCCACGATCAGTTACTACTCGGTGAGGGTTACCAAAAACCTCACTCTGAAGATCGAGTTTTCGTATGACTTCTTCGGATGACGTTGACTTCACTGGATAAATCCAAGTGAATTTACTGAAGGCGTCTACTACTACAAACAAGAACTTATACGACTTCGCGGTTGATGGTAGAGGTCCCAGATGATCTAGATGAAATGTTAACAGAGGTACATCCATCTTGTCTATAGGACTAAGGTAACCTTCTTGCTTGCCTTGCTTTCTAGATGCTAAAATGCAAGTGATGCAATTGGCGACTGTCTCATCTGCCTTTTTTGAAAGTCTCGGAATATAATAATCCTGTCCGGCAAGTTCGGCCAATCTTTTTGAACTTGCATGACCTTGTACGTGTATGTGTTTCAAAACTTCGCGTTGTAATTGCTTCGGAACTACTAATAAGTATTTTCCTCCACACAGCTTGTATAAAATGTTTCTACGCAGCAAATAATCTTCATACGGCTTATCCTGTAAAATAGTTGCGACTAACCGGCAATTTTCATCTTCCATCTGGGCTTTTCGTATTCTCTGGAGTAGACCATCTTCGATAGGTAACACTATTGGATAACGGCTGAGGGCATCTACATGACGCATCATTGTTCCGGATCGGTGATGTACGCTGCAATTATACTCCTCCAAGAGCAAGGCCCATCTGGCTATGCGGCTGCACAATTCTTTCCTCTTCATGGTAAGTTGGAAAGCTTTACAATCAGTATATATTTCAAATTGAAGACCAAGCAGATAAGTCCTCAACTTCTTAAGCGACTTTATTATGGCCAAAACCTCAAGTTCGTAGCTAGAATAATTTTGCTCCGGTACCCGGATCCACGCTTACAGTTCACTATCTACAGTTCAAAATCCCGCTATCCCACTTCTGACACCATTATGTAGGGTTCGAAATTAAGTTAGAAAAATTTAAAGTTGGTTATTTTAATTAATGACACTATTTATTTACGGAAATTCAGTTATAAAGGTAAAGTTCTTTTATTTCACTATTGCTAAGATTTAGGTAGATGTTAGTTAACTCAAGGTAAATATAATTATAATAGAATATAAGTCTAGTCTCTAATTAATGCACAATCTTTATTTACAGCTGGTACGCGACTTAACAAAACTCGGCTTATTCGCAGGTAATTCGAATAAAATTAATTTGAACCGGCAATAATGTTCACTTCTACGGCTTAACTTATACAGCTTAGCAATCCGACTGCACTGCAACTAAACGATTGCACGGCTTAACGAGTCAACTGCAACTGCTCAGCAATTATCGCATGACTTCAGGTCCAGCATTTACAACATAGCGGTAAGTTATTGTTCTCAATTTTGTGCAGCTGCACGAAATTCTTGAAATTTATTAAAACTTTGTTTTATCTTCTTTTTTTTCAGATTTCCGACGCAGAATCCCACATTTATATTTATGTGAAGTCATAAATGTTTTATACGATTTGTCGAATATATAGGACAGAGGAGTTTAAGCTTGTGTACGTGCGTCTACGGTCTTTCATACCTACAATATACTGTAAGAGAGAACTTATTGATTCCTGCTCACTGGTTTATTAAAGTTCCAAACTTGAAGGAAATATAGATATAGTGCTGAAAATATTCTTCAAAGCTGTCATAAGTTATTCCAGTTGTGGGATTAAAAATTATTTTAAATCTACAATATCCACGTTGAGATTAACAAATCTAGTTATTTTAGCAATCGAACAAGACGTACAAGGTAACATTGACGAACGTATTAAAGAGTTTACAGAATCAAATTTTACTTTAAGAAAGGCGTCTTATTTAAAATCCATTTGAAATAGTGAGAGGACATTACAGATATTCTTGTTTAATTGCAAAAATAGGGAAAAGTTCGTCCCGGGTGACAAAAATCCAATCTACGCCACTGCTCCCGATGCAACGGATTCATTGTTTTTTTCTTTTTCTACTTTTGATAGCTTTATTAAATTTGGTCCTGACTCAATTGTTTCTATAGTTCTCCGATTGTTACCCAATTTGTGTATTTTTAAAATTCGACGAAAACACCAATTTACCAATGTCTACAATCATGTTTTTTATTTTCTCACCAAAATCCTGTTCGTCCATCTTGAGTATAAAAAAATCTTTAAGCAAACGAGTTTTCTATGTTATGTGATATATAAAAAATTTGCTCAATTTCTCAGTTGCGACACACAAAATGGAGTAACTTCGAGGTCCCGTGGTAACTTCGTAATTAAGTTCTCTTTGTGAATTCATTGAATAAGCATCCAAATGGTTTTAGTTATTTTTCAGGTTGTGTTCAGTGTGAGTTTCTGTGCTGTAGGATAATGCCAAGAAATTATAAAAAAAAGATTGGATGGAGAAATTATCAGCGTTATAAAGCTGATGACCTGCTATATGCTATGGAGAATATTAAAAAAGGATGTCTGTAGCTAGAGCGTGTAAAAAACTTTATATACCTGCATCAAAAATGCAATTTTATGTACACTCAACTGCAAGGCCATCGCAAGGCATTAACAAGTGTTGAGGAACACATCATTACAAATGAGCTCGCCACATGGTCATACCGTTGACAAAGTTAGATATGTGGGTAACTATAAAAAATTACTTGGACACACTTATTTACTTAATGCTAGTATAATGGAGTTTTTGAAAGAGCAGAGAGAACAATCCCAAGAACATGAAAATAAAATAAAAGGAACGAAAGTTAAACAGAACCAACCCGCCAATTAGGAACCTCTAAAACTCAACCAACTTATAACGAAAACCAGTAAGAATTTTGCCATTGTAGCTTCGAAATGTATAGGGGGTCAGACCTTATACAATGTACTGACTGCATGAAGTGGATATGTGGATTTTGTAATGAGCGTAGTAAAGATCCTAAATATACATGCGATGCCTGTTTAGACGATGACTAGTTAAAAACTTTCCTGAAATTTTATTTTATAGTCAGTAATGCAACTTAATATACAATTTACATTATATTAAATACTATTATTTATTTAAAAATTTTGTGTAAAGACAATTTTCAAGAAGATTCATTAAAATAACGCGCACATGAAACCCGTTTTTTAAATAACTTTTATCAACTCACAAACCCTTGACTAAAAAACTTTGTGTCTGAGCGCCTGAATGCCTGAGAGTGCCGTTCGTGACGAAAGAGTTTAGGGTAGTAAACGTGGATGGATGGATTTACATGGGTTTTTTTTTTTATATAGAATGAGCGAATGGGGAGCTTTCCAGTGGGATAAAATTTTCTTACGTTCTTGTAATCGACTACCGTAAACTCAATGAGGTAACCGTTGATGACAAATACCCCATGCCTAATATAGACGAAATTTTAGATGGGAGTGGGGATGGTAACTACCTCCCTTGGGGTTGTTCAATTTGGGCCGTATGTGATATGAGTGGTGATTCGAGAGTGGGGGTCAAGAGCAGAGAGTAGATATTCGAGAGTCGAGATTCGAGAATCGAGAGTCGAGATTTGAGATTCGAGAGTCGAACTTAAAGAGGCAAGCTTCAAGTTTTGAGAGTCGAAATTCGAGAGGCCAGATTTGAGAGTCGAGATTCGAAAGTGCAGAGTGGAGAGTCGAGAATGGAGAGTAGAGAGAGTGTATAGAATTAATGACGAAAAAGTAGAAAATAAAATATATTAAAAAAACTTTTAAAATAAATAACTTTCGTAAATAAACTACACTAAAAAGGAAAAAATTATGTCTTCATTCACAAGAAAAGTTTTGTTGCAAAATAAAAAATGCCACAACTCAGATTAAATCTTAAAAGTTTGGGCATCCATAGCTACATATAATCACAATTGTCTAACTGAAATTCAAAACAGTAAAAATGATTATGACCAATTTCATAGCATTTCATATTCTGAAGAACTTTTCAGTAAAATAAAAATATCTAATAACTTAATTTTTTTTTTTATAGCAACACCAAGAAAGGGTTGCCCGATTTAGTCGATTTTTTAAATTCTATGAAAACCCCGTGTACAAATTTTCAGATCTCTACGTTGACGCGTTCTCAGGCAGTGTCCAAATATACATATAGTGAAAAACGAAATGTCTGTATGGCAACCCCACGAAGGAGTTACCCGATTTGTTCCATTTTCGAACTTAAATTTACTTTTCTTTTTAAAAACCTGTGTTCAAAATTTCAGCTCTTTAAGTGAACGCGCTCTTGAGTTATCGTAAGGATGGACGGATGGACAGATGGGCAGACGAACATACGGACAGACAGACTGACGGACGGACAGATGGACATACAAAAATCAAAATGACTTTTATTTTTATACATGGGTGTCCAATCAATTTTGTACTACCATCATTATTTCTGTGAATTACAAACGGAATGACAAACTTAGTATACCCCATGATTTCATCATCTCGGCCCTAAGATTTAAAAAATTCTGGAGGTTGATACAATTAATTTTATTTGTACCTACTATTGTTTCGGATACAAAATTCTCAAAATATTCTTATCCCATTTTGCTGCATTTATACGAATTGAATCAAATGATGCAATAGAATTTAAGGGTATAATTTTTTAAGACACAATATAAATAATTTTGCTGCCAGCATACGGCCCATGTAACCTTATACACTTATTATTCAACTATCCACGTATTTTGTTTTAGTAGAATAATTAACAAAGTTAACAATACAAATGTTGAAGGTAAGCAAGTCGAGAAGTAATGCAAATTCTGATATATCCCGGATATATGTAGAACGTGAACACGTCCACACAAATCCTTGCCTACACCGAATGCTACAAAATCAATGGAGTGTTCAAGTTTTAAAGAACGTCATTTGAAGACGCTCACGTCAGAAAAAGTTCAATGTAGAAATAAAAAGAAAAAAGTTTAAACGCCACAAAGCGATAATAATAAATTCACTTAACTGGAATTCCCAAAGAACCTGCCTTATATGAAGAGATATAATAATAATAAAGGAAATAATCTACCACTTCTGCCCATAATTACCCTCGAGATATTAAAGACGGACAAATAAATTAAAGCATATCTTTTAATAATTTTATATTTTCAGCTATATGATTATAAATCACAATCTGATGTCAAATAAATAAATGTCCTACAACTACTGTACGAGAAATTATACACGATGCCTATATTTGATCCTTCGAATAGTTTTGTATTGATATCCTTCATCTGTTAACGTATGTGCAGGCTCTGGTTCTTGGGGCGCTGCTGGTGGAATATATTCATTTATTGGTCCGACTACATCAGGTTCTATGATGATTTCATTTGATGGTTCAAATGGTGCAGGAACTGGTGCCGGTGGCAAGTAGTCACTGGAAGGTCCTAATTCAGAAACATCGGCAAAAGCTACTGCAAAGAGTACTGAAGCAATAAAGATGATTTTCTAAAAAGAAATAGTAAGTTTTAAATCGTCATCCCCTTTCAACTTATAGGGTAGTTTATTTTACCATTTTGATATTCTAGTATTATTTTTCCAATACAGCGTATACGTACAGCGAATCGTATGTTGAATGCATTAACTCTAAAAATTTTATCACTTTATATACAAAACACTTCTTCAGATCTGATCAAACATAAAATTACTTCCCGCATGAAAAAATTTACCATTTGACAATTTAGCATTGAACTTGGTCATATTGACGAAGGTTTATTGCCGAATAATGGAAGCGGCTCACTTTTAGTTTTAATATCTTACGAAAAATTATACGCCTTAAGTGTGAATAGCTGTTAAAACTATATCGTATATATTTTCATAAATTAACTTAAGCTGCCGCGCGGCGAAGAATCGAAGACATCGTATTCATCATAATTTATTCAAATCATCAAAATATTTCTGTAATCAATGAGTTTTATGGACTAAATATGAATTTCGAGATATAACTACTTCCAAATTGTGACTTTAGATGATATTGTTATTCATAAACTAAGCTCGTGAGAATATTTATTGAAAGAATTACTGCTAAAAGGAAATTGAATATTTAATGGAGATAATCCATATGGAGTCTCTAGCTATTAAGGAATAAAGCAAAGCAAATCCACAAATTTTGAATAGTTACGTTTCTTCTAGGCCGTAACACATTTTCTTTGGATTTCACAACTTATTGGGTTTTAAGCATTTCTAGCATTTTTTTTTTTGTGTTGTCATGAGAGTTATCTGGAAATCATTAATTACTGCTAGGAAGAAAATGAATTATTTTACAAAATATTCATTAAATTGAAATGGCAATTTTTTTTTTCCTTTTTATATATCCTGGATGACCACTTCTCGGAATCCCACAATGAAACTGGGGCCTATCACGGCGCTAGCTAAGTAGACCCAATAATCCTCAAGGATACCACAGTTTCAATTATATAGAAAGATTTGCGGTGAGAGTGCCTACCACCAGAGTAAGTTCTTATCTGAATGTGTCTCGGCTATGCTGAAGGATAAATGGTTGAAGGAGCATTAATTTTTAATGATAGACTTATTATAGAAAGTAACTAGTTAATGTACTATTTTTCCTTTGCCATAATCAGGAACAGAATGACCAATTATGATAGAAATGTAATTAATTATTATCTAGGCAGCCTCGCTGCTTCAATCTATGGTTTAACTTAAAAAAATAAATGACACCGTACATTTGGAGAATAATCTACACGTAGGTGGTTTCAAATCGCACTGAAGCGCAAACAACTTCCCAGGACTGGCGGATCAACAAATATAAAAGAGGAAACTTGACTTTAAACCGGTAGAAAAAAAATGCATAAAGGAATTGTTCAGATGAGTCAACTCGACTCGATTCAGCATAAACGCAAAGAGTGAAACCATCCATCAGTAAACCTATTCCTCCTGAAGACCTTAACCCAGTTAATCCTGTTATTGTGTTTCCGCGGGAAACCTGTGGAAAGCGGAATCAAAAATCATCTCTTGATTTCGGCAAATCCAGCAAAGGAGACAAAATGACTTTCAAAGGATAAAGGAACGAATAAGTCAGAAAAAGGTGACAGGAAAGAAAATTTTTACCGAACCAATAAACATTTATAAAACATCTTTCAAGCCAAAATCCTGGGCGGTGAATACATAAGTGTCACAGATATAGTAACCTCGCAGAATCTAGCTCGCAACATGTCTTACACACTATACAGGGTGTTTCCCACTAGGAGGTCAATAGAGCGGGAAGTGATAGTACTCACCTAGACGAACCAAAAATTGTATGGCAGGGGGGGGGCATATCAACCGTTTGGGAGTTACAGGGTGATTAAGAAAAAAAGCAATTTTTGGTTCGTCTAGGTGAGTACTATCACCTCCCGCTCTATTGACCTCCTAGTGGGAAACACCCTGTAGGAGTATACACAACAGTGCTCTCGAAAAAACTAGCCATTTGGATAATTCCAAAAATGATCTAGAATCATTTCGGTTAAACAGTATCAAGAAAATCGAAGATAGGACCTCTTGCAATAGCAACAACAGCGCACAATCTGATCATGTAAAGAACAAAGACCTTAAGGTAAAATTATTTCCAGGGAAAGTCAAAAAGGACTCATGTAACAAGCGGGATACTATACAATCTGCTCCATGTTTTAGACGATTCGAACAAGATCAACATCAGATACATAGAGGGGGATACTGGCTTGATTTAAAAGTTAAAAATCTTAAGAAGCAAAGATTCCACAAAAAATCCATATAGGGGTGAGGTTGTAGGGTCAGGTTAGATTAGAGTGGAGGCTATCGTAATAACTGCGAGCAGCTACACTTGACCAACCGATGGTTGATTGTAATGCCACCACCTTATTCGGACCTTACCTAGAAATTATTATTTTGCTTAGAGAATGCGTTAAAACCACCCACAAGAGGAGTTAATGAACCTCAAAAGTTCCCTCAACTTTTTATCTGCTAATTCCGCCAATTCGCGAAAAAAGTACGAATTCGTTCTGTATGGCCAAGTTGGGGTATTCACACAGCAGATATTCGTATTCCATATAGCTTCTGCAGAGTTCATTATATGGAGATTACATGCGATCCGCATGTTCGTTAAAGAAGTAGTGTCCAGTGATATAGTTCCTCCTTAACAAAGTTTCTCTCTTCCTAGAACATATCTTGGGCCCATGTGATTAGTTCTCTCCATCTGCGATTACTCAGCTTAAAATCTAGGATTCTCTTCACCGGTTATAGGTGAACCGTTTCCTAATTTATGATAACAGGTACAACAGGTCTCCAGAGGGTCCAAAGTATTATGGCAGTGCAAGCACCTAAATATAATTCTCATCGAATATTACGATGGAAGTAAAAAGCATTTGGTAATTAATCATCACACTAATGTTCATTATACGATACCATGTCGAACAGATATGATCGAAAGGAAATGTGTGAGCCTCTTTAGGTTAACTAAATTAAAATAATATTATTATATGTTATCAGTGAGATCAATCAACCTACACAGACGCTAGCTAGTAAGAAAGAGCTATTAAGCCTTACCTCTGCTAGTCCCATAGATAAATAATATCCAGACATCGAATCGCTTTAGAGAAAAACCAAAGGAAAATAGAAAAGCTGTTATGATTTTCGATGCACTATGAACGAAATTTAGAAGTTCGACGATTATCTCATTTTGTTCCTAATTTCAACTTAATTTCAAAATGTCGTTCATCAAACTCAATTTCAAACGAAATTGAGAAGTTGTGTTAGTTATTGAGAAGTAGATGGCGTGAATAGCAAACTTTTAATTTATTTATTATTATTATTATTAATTTATTTGCTTTCAATATTAACGCTGCTATATTTAAAAAATCTCTTGATTCCAATTGAAAATTAAAGTTAACTTTCCTTTTTGGCATTTAAATTTAAGAATGTATTTGTCTCAAAATTGGATCACGAAATTGAGATCGAGATTCCAAATTTGCTAAATTTATACGATTCCTTATCTGAATATTACTTGTTTGTGCTAGTCCGTTCATTTCCTCTAGTATTAATATCTGGAAGAATTTTTCTGAGGACCCATCTCTATCTATGTAGATTATGCCTACATTTGCTGTCTGATCGAGACAAAATCGCTAGACAGATTCCAGGAAAGCGTACTGCAAAGAAGAAAGATTGAGTAACGATTAAGAGCAATTTCAGAGTTGAAAAAGTGAGAAAGAGAAATACTACGAAAATCTCCAAATTTTGCGAAAACCACGCAAACGAAGTGTTTCTGTTACTGCTTATGAAGAAATATTTCCAGCAAATTCATTAGACCGATTATACACTGTTCATCCAAAACAACGTGAGTGATTTTATTTACGATTGGTATTAAAAAATATAAGAGGAAAATTTTTCGTCTCTAAGACTGAAATTTATTGAAAATAATTTCAATAAATTTGCAAAATGACTTTAGTGCAAAACAAACAAAAAATTAACTTTTCGACCCAGCAATCAGAGAGGTCTCATCAGTATGGTTATCTCTGATAACATATTAATACATATATGTTGGTCAACCATACGAATATTTGAGAACAGTTAATGGTCAATTATACACTACAAATTATGACGCTTGTGGTGAACTGTAGTTGTTCGAAGTCGACAATCACTGCCGAAACAGGCCTTAGTTCTTCTCCACATCAAATTCGTCAATTATTGGCCATATTTTTGACAACATATTTTCCAACAAACTCAACTGCAATTTGTGAAACATATAAAAATTTTATGAGTGAAATTATACTGCACAAAAAAATTCGACCAACAAATCCAAACGAAAATCTACAATTCACACCAGAAATTTATAATGAAGATTATGATCGAAGACATTTGCATATAGTCATCTCGAAAGAACTACTGATAAATTGGGGAATTCCTTCACCTAATCGTAAAAGGCTATTTATGACAAAGTTATGTCAGCGATTGAAGCAAAAAAAGGAGTTTTTTTTTTTTGATTTTTGAACGCGCCATGTGGAACTGGTAAAATGTTTTAATTTCGCTCATCCTTATCAAAGGTAGATCTTGAAGTGAGATCGCATTAGCAATTGTGTTGTCTGGCATCGTTGCAACTTTATAACGGATAGTGAAAGAACAGCCCATTCGGCTATAAAGCCATCATTAAACATACAGACTAATGAAAATGCAATATATAACATCAAAAAACACTCTGGTATGGCTAAAGAACTGCAAAAATCTCATATTATTATCTGGGATGAATATACAATGAATGGACCATAAACATTCACTGGAGGCATTAAATTCAACCCTAAGAGATTTAATTGGCAACGAAAGATTATTTTGTGGCGCTCTAATTTTATTGTCAGGTGATTTTAGATAAATAATACCGGATATTCGACGTTCAAAGTATACAGATGAAATCAACGCATCTTTAAAATCTTTAAAACGATTTATCCGCTGACGTATTTGCCAAACAATTGTTGAATATTGGTAATGGAAAAACTGGTTTTATTGAAATTACACAATTAATTAAATTGCCCGAAAGTTTCTGCATCATTGTTGATTCAAAAAATGCATTAATAGAAAGAGTATTTCCAAATATACACGACAATTCGGCTGCTAAAAATGGCAATGTTGACGAATGCAACTTCAGAACACAAAAAACATTGCCTGGCGAATTAATTTCGTTTAAATCAATTTACACAGTAGTAGATAAATACGAGAGCGTATCCAACTGAATTCTTGAATTCACCCGATTTACCGGGACTTCCACCACATAACTTAAGTTCGAAAATTTGTTCAATCATAATTTTGCACCTAGACTTTGTAATGTCGTTGAAACGACCATATTAAACGAAAAGTTCAGAAGAGGCAATTTTTTAGTGCCACGAAGTGCAATAATATCCGCTCCAATTCAGTTCAAACGTATACAATTTCCCGTACGTTTCCCATATGAAGGGCACTGGGGAACAATGCACTAAGTCACATTTTCTATGAAAATGAGTTAAAGATGCAGTTTTGTGGAGTATTGGAAGCAGATTCAGGTGATCACATTATATTTACGGAAAACGCATCGGGTCTATGGAAAATTATGAGAAGTGAAAAAACTTAATAAACGGGAAAAACAAGTTTAGTCCACATGTTTTGAGGGAATAATGGCATAAGTCTATTTTTACTGTCCTGTAACGGTTTGTCGACAGAAAACTTAACCGCAGTGTGCGCTTTTAGTTTTGTTTCAAGATAAGCCGATCTAGCCCCAAAGGTGGTTTCGATGTCATTGAATACTTAACCCTTCAAGAAGGCAGTGAATATTACTAAAAACCGAATTTCTGATTTAGTGTTCAGGGGCCGGATTCTGTAACACGGAGAATTTGGGAATTTGGGAGATGAGAATTGCGTTTTCTTAGAATTCTTAATTCCCTAATTCTCCATTCCCAATTCACTAACATGGTTGGAGAATTAAGGAAAACGTAAGAAATGTGAAAAAGTGCGAATCGCCTGGGACGATTAAGGGTATCAATTTTTGTTGTAGAGGGTTGGACTTTTTTTCATATGTGAGGTACATCTGTCTATTACCTTCCACTGTCGAAATAAATTTAAATTTCTTTTTTGTTGGGGTAGTTTTTGAGGGATGTAGGAGGGTAGGTTTTCTCGAGTTTTTCCGGGTTAACGAGAGAATGGAGCGTAGAAGGAGAATGTATGTGGTATCAAAAAAATGGGAGCTCAGCGCGAACAAGATAGGCTTAGGAAAAGGGGCGGGGAGAGTGCGGGGTAGAAATGTTAGCTGATTAAGGGAAATTAAAAAAAAAATAAGATAATATCAGAAGCTGCAATAATTCGCAGGGGTAAGCTCAGGATCTCTAAGCCAAATAAAACAAAAATAAGAATTCACTTTGGTAATTAGCCATGCATGGGCATTATAGGCTGTATTTTATTTCGATTAACGGTAATTTGCAGATTTGAGCGGCCTCGGCGGTAAATTTTGCTATCGCAATATTCACGGGCGCCTAACTCTATGTGGGAGGGCTGTAGAGTATTGGAATTTTTTTGATAGATTAAGGGTTTAGAGTACAAAAATATAGGTGAACAATTTTGGGGGCAGGTTGTTTTGGGGGTTGGGGGTCGTACCACCCCTCATAGGGGGTTGCTCAAACTACGTCATGTTTGGTACCAAATTAAAGAGGGAGGAGATGGTAATCGAGTGGTGTAGTTTGTCTTTGATCGTTTGAACGTGATAGCTGCCTTTTGACCGCCGAAAAACTATTTTTTAACACTACGGTCATATACACCCCAGTTTCCATATTTTGCATATATTTCTTCCGTTCTTTGTTTCACATCCATTAGTACTCCGTTGTGAACATTTCTGTCATGGGAAGTGAATTTCCAGGACTTACCAGTTCTTCGCAATGATGAGATGAAAATATGTCAATTTTTGTACCAAAAACGGCCAATTTTTCACCTTAAAAAGGACTGCTACACTTCATTTACAGTTATTTCCAAAACGGTTTATCGGATTCAAAAATTATTTACATATTTAATTAGGGGACAAAATGTAGATGCGATTTCACCCTACACACAAGCTTTACCGTGTATATTTAAAAATTTTACAGCATCTCTTCTGTACTGGACGACGACCAAATTGATCATTTTCGCATGATTTATAATTTTTAGCGGGTACTTTGAGAGACAAAATCCTTGTTCCTCTGTTAGTATTGCATGGATTTCCATAATTTGTTTTTTACAATATAGCCAGGACACGCAGTGAATATATAACTAAATTTGAAATGCCTAGGTACCTAGATACCTTCACAAAACGCAACAAAAGCAGACAATACAATTTTTCCACTTACTTTTCCACTTGCAAAACACCGGAGAATTAACAAGTGGAATGGAGAATTTGGGAATTAACAAGTGGAATGGAGAATTTGGGAATTCCGTACTCACTTCTCAAATTCGCTCTCAGTTCAAGATTTTTCGTCTTACTTTCACTTCTCAAATTATCCGGTGTTTGCTTGTGAAAAAGTAAGACGAAAAATTCTCAACTGAGAGGATTTGAGAAGCGAGTACAGAATTCCCGAATTTTTCGTCTTACTTATACTTCTCAAATTCTCCGGTGTTTGCTTGTGGAAAAGTAAGACGAAAAATTTTCAATTGAGAGAGAATTTGAGAGGTGAGTACGGAATTCCCAAATTCTCCATTCCACTTGTTAATTCCCAAATTCTCCATTCCACTTGTTAATTCTCCGGTGTTTTGCAAGTGGAAAAGTAAGTGGAAAAATTGTATTGTCTGCTTTTGTTGCGTTTTGTGAAGGTATCTAGGTACCTAGGAATTTCAAATTTAGTTATATATTCACTGCGTGTCCTGGCTATATTGTAAAAAACAAATTATGGAAATCCATGCAATACTAACAGAGGAACAAGGATTTTGTCTCTCAAAGTACCCGCTAAAAATTATAAATCATGCGAAAATGATCAATTTGGTCGTCGTCCAGTACAGAAGAGATGCTGTAAAATTTTTAAATATACACGGTAAAGCTTGTGTGTAGGATGAAATCGCATCTACATTTTGTCCCCTAATTAAATATGTAAATAATTTTTGAATCCGATAAACCGTTTTGGAAATAACTGTAAAAGAAATGTAGCAGTCCTTTTTAAGGTGAAAAATTGGCCGGTTTTGGTACAAAAATTGACACATTTCATTTCATCATTGCGAAGAACTGGTAAGTCCTGGAAATTTACTTCCCATGACAAAAATGTTCACAACGGAGTACTAATGGATGTGAAACAAAGAACGGAAGAAATATATGCAAAATATGGAAACTGGGGTGTATATGACCGTAGTGTAAAAAAATAGTTTTTCGGCGGTCAAAAGTCAGCTATCACGTTAAAACAATCAAAGACAAACTACACCACTCGATTACCCTCTCCTTCCTCTTTAATTTGGTACCAAACATGACGTAGTTTTAGCAACCCCCTATGAGGGGTGGTACGACCCCCAATCCCCAAAACACCCTGCTCCAAAAATTGTTCACCCATATTTTTGTACTCTAAACCCTTAATCTATCAAAAAAATTCTAATACTCTACAGCCCTCCCACATAGAGTTAGGCGCCCGTGAATATTTCGATAGCAAAATTTACCGCCGAGGCCGCTCAAATCTTCAAATTACCGTTAATCGAAATAAAATATAGCCTATAATACCCATGCATGCCTAATTACCAAAGTGAATTCTTACTTTTTTTTTATTGGGCTTAGAGATCCTGAGCTTACCCCTGCGAATTATTGCAGCTCCTGATATTGTCTTAATTTTTTTAATTTCCCTTAATCAGCTCCCATTTCTACCCCGCACTCTCCCCGCCCCTTTTCCTAAACCTATCTTGTTCGCGCTGAGCTCCCATTTTTTTTTATATCACATACATTCTCCTTCTACTCTCCATTCTCTCGTTATCCCGGAAAAACTCGAGAAAACCTACCCTTCTGCATCCCTCAAAAACTAACCCAACAAAAAAGAAATTTAAATTTATTTCGACAGTGGAAGGTAATAGACAGATGTACCTCACATATGAAAAAAAGTCCAACCCTCTACAACAAAAATTGATACCCTTAATCGTCCCAGGCGAATCGCACTTTTTCACATTTCTTACGTTTTCCCTAATTCTCCAACCATGTTAGTGAATTGGGAATGGAGAATTAGGGAATTAAGAATTCTAAGAAAACGCAATTCTCATCTCCCAAATTCCCAAATTCTCCGTGCTACAGAATCCGGCCCCAGAACGGTAAGTGAATAGAAATCATGGAGATTAGTGGGACTGATTCAAATGACGAAACCTTAACTGATAAGTGCGCCAAACGAAAAGCACTAGGACGTCTAACCGAAGTAAAGAAGAAATTGCTTGCCAGTAGTGACGAAATGGGAGAAGACTGCAAGTGTAGCCGATACCAATGTTTTGCGCATGTTGACCTGAACGACCGAAAAAGAATCATTAGGGAATTCAATTCCTTAGCTAACTACAATGAGCAAAATAAGTACCTTAGTGGGCTCGTAACCATTACTCCGGTGCAATGCCGGCGAAATCGCAAAAATGAAGAAGAAGCTAATTTTCGGATAGCTTCGTTCCAATATCGTATTCGAATATTAAATCCGCCGGGTGTCGTACAGGTATGTATGAAAGCCTTCGTGGCTATTCATGGAATTACAGAGAGACGTGTACATACGATTCGCGAAGCAATCATAATAAATGGCTCACCGCCTTCTGACGGGAGAGGAAAACATAGTAACCGGCCGCATAAATTACCAGACAGTACAAAACTTACTATTCAGGCATTTATAAAGACGATCAACGGAAGAAAGTCACATAACTCTCTAAAAGATTCGCAGAAGTTGTACTTCCCGGAAGACTTTAATATTTCGAAACTTCACGCTATGTATAATAAGGAAAATAATAATTCAAAGGTATCGCATGGTACTTTTCGCCAAATTTTTTCGGAAGATTTCAATATATCCTTCGGATACCCGCGTAAAGACACGTGTAGCACTTGTGACAGCAAATAGACTGAAATATCAGTACTGCAGTCAAAAATTACTGAGCTTGAAGGATTAATGGCAGAAACACATCCAGGCCTCGAGGCTTCCTAGAGGTGTTGTCAAAATTTCCAACACGGCTTTTTAAATGGTGCAACACAAAACCAAGCCAGCAGCTAGCCTCAAGGCCTAGCCGCAAAGCTCGCTTTGCTCAATGTTCGAAATTTTTCTCTTTCAGGCCTACTTCTGTCAACAGATGTACTAACAAAATTAAAATGACAGCACCGAGCCACAGTATATTGTACAGAGCCCGGTGGTATCATTTTGTTTTCATTTATCTGAGGCAAGCCTTGAGGCGAGCTGCGAGGAAGCCTGAGAGAGGCCAGGCCTGAGGCTTGCTTGGATGTGTTTCTGCCTTAAAGAAAAGGGCCGAACCCGAATTGGAAAAGTTGCGCAAAGAGAAACAAACGATACAAACCGAATTGACTGTACACAAAGTTAGGGGTGCGAAATTTTATGAAAAAAAAAGAAAATGCAGAATGGAATCGAGTAAGAAAAGCAACGTAGAAAGCATCGCTATGGACTACCAGAAGAATCTTCCGACACCAAACATTACAACGAATGACGTATACTACCGCAGATAGATAAATTTCGTATCCTTCAACATTCATGTTCTGACAACCAATGCGTCATATTTCTACACATATGATGAAAGCGTTGCAAAGAAAGGAAGTAATGATGTATGTTCCATGTTGTACGATTTTTTGACTAACAAGCTGTCTTTAGACATATGACAGCTGAACATATTCTGTGACTCATGTTCGGCCCAAAATAAAAAGTATATAGTTATACGTTTTTTACACTTCCAAAGTTGAAGAGGTTCGATTGCGTTCGTTGCATATTTCCTATTCGTACTTAGAATGCGATAGAGATATGTCTATCGTTAACCAGGAAAGCTATGTTGAAGTCCCTGATGAATGGTGGGATGTTATAAGGAACAGCACGACGAAACCGGATCCGTACAACGTCATCGACTGCAAATCAGATTTATTCGACAAATGGTCGAAGTTCCTCGCGCCTTTCTATAAAAAGAAATGCCCTATACCGACGAGACCGATCCGTGAAATTAAATTTCAGCATGATCATCCAAAACTGGTCTACCATCGAGACACGTATTCAGGAGCGTTTGAAACGTCTAACATCGCCGTAAAAACATCGTTAAACAAATTGCCGAATACAAATGCTCCACGAAAAAAACTTTACATGGGTAAGATTTTCCATTTATTATTTTTACGTAATATTAATATCTCATATCTTCCACAAAGGTCCGGTACCTTTAAATCCAGCAAAGAAAGCAGACTTGCTGCATCTGACACAATATCTAACAAAAATCGAGTCAAGGAAGTTCTACTACAAGTTGACCCCGGCAGTCGTCGCCAGCCTTGATGTCGTTCAAGGTGACAATATCTTATCGTCGTATACCGACGAAGATGACTAATGCACATCTACATAATATAGAACATTTTGCTTATTCAAATAAATTAAAATTCCATCATTTGAAAATTTACAGTGTTTTTTTTGGGAAAATATGATTTAAGTCCAACTTCCTCTAATATTTGTTTGGGAACAATGTATTAAGTCCACAGAAGTTCACATTAAATATCACAGGTGAACCAAAGTAGTTAATAATATTACAAATTTTTTCATAATCTGCAAATTAGGATATACAAAGAACACATTTCATATTCAGAATGATAAATATCCAAATTAATATAATTACGGGAAGAAGTTAAACTTTGATTTGCGATTTCTCAAAATTTTGTCTTGTAGGACTTAGTGCATTGTTCCCCGACGCCCTTCATATGTTTTTGCTAACAGATAATTATATATTTCATGTTCCATCAAAACTTTCTTCTTATGCACCTAATGGACTATCAAAATATATTGTTCATGATTTAGCGTTGAGATTAATACAAAATAAATAATAGAAGGATATCATTTATTAACATTTATTACAAATATACTTAATTGAATTGAGATTTTCATTTATAATAATTCTCTGCCTTCAATCTACGGTTTTTGAACTAGATGGGGGAGGTTTGGGTGTATACAGATGCATTTAAGCTATTATCTGACTTGATCGCGCGATTTTGTACTCTAGGGTTTCACTCACTCTGTGTGTGGGGGGGGGGGGGGGGTGTATGATTGCGCGTGCTGCATGCATTGATATATGAGAGAGTGTAGCACTCTACGTCGACCCGCTCTCAGATAGTGCCTAAATATAAGTAAAACACGAAATTTTTGTATAGAAACCCTACGATGGAGTTGCCCAATTTGTCTCATTTTCGAACTGTAGGTATATGCAATTTTTATGAAAACGCCGTGTACAAAATATGAGCTATCCACCTCGACACCGCCTACTCAGGCAGCCACCAAGCACATAGTGAAAAACAAAAGTTTTGTATGGCAACACCAAGAAGGGGTAACCCGATTTAGTCCCATTTTTGAGCTTAATTTACAATTTTTTAAAAAAGGTCCGTGTACAAAATTTCAACTCTCTACGTGTACGCGTGAGACAGTGTCCAAATATATAGTGAAAAACTAAAGTTCTAAGACAGTCCCCAAATATATAGTAAAAAACACCAGGAATTGGTTGTCCGATTTAGTCTATTTTTCAAATGTTATTTACTATTGTTATGAATACACCCCGTTCCAAATTTAAGCTCTCTATGGGTACTCGCTGTCAGTCAAGCAGTGTCCAAATATATACTAAAAATCGAAATATTTGTATGGTAACCCTACAAAGGAGTTGCCCGATTTAGTCTATTTTTGAACTTGTATTTGCAAGTTTTATAAAAACGCCGTGTACAAAATTTCAGCCTTCCATGTCAACGCGCTCTCAGGCAGTTTTTTAGATCTCGACAACAGCGCCATCTATCGTATCCAAAACTATCCTATTTTTCAAGCTGGAACCAACCAAACACTTTCACAAAATTTTATTTAAATCGGTTTGGGGGGTTTTGGAGATTAGCGTATACGAACACAGTGACACTTGATTTTTATATATTAAGATTATTATAATAAAAGTAAAAAACGAATTTTCAAACAAAACTGAGGCCAAGCCGCATGAAAAAGTAGAAAATAAACTTTTCTTCACACACAGAGATGGACTCAGATTTTTTGATTGGGACATTTTTCTTGAATATTCTTTCTCTTCATGAATCAAATCACTTATTACCTCTGATTGATCATACTGAAATTTGTCAGCGAATAAAATCTGAGTCCACCTCTGTGTGTGGAGAAAACTTTATTTTCTACTTTTTCATGCGGCTTGGCCTCAGTTTTGTTTGAAAACTCGCTTTTTACTTATTTTATTTTCTGCCTTTTTCACGTTAACTAAATTGTTATTACGTGCTGCATGGAGATATTTTCAAACAATTTTATGACGGCTGAAAAGACACTGATTTACCAGTTCTTCAAAAAATTTATTCGAGTATCAAATCGTTGAAGTACTGCAACAGTTTTCTGAAATTCAAATTATGTTTTAAACAGCGCTTTTTAGCTGAATTCCAACTTGATCCCATATAAAATAAATTTTCCCGATTTTCCATGTTTTCCACAGACTTTTCCTAAATTTTTTTAAAAATTTACATGAATTTTCCTCGATTTTTCATGCAAGTTTTCATGATTGTTGAAGAGAAAGTATTGATGCCAGTAGGACGGGAAAAAAATGATTCCGCATAGCTTATAAAACTTTTTTGTCGGAAAATTGGAAAATTCTGCATTTTTCCTGAAACAGATTTATCACTAATCATATAGATGAAAATTTTTCCGATTATTTTCCCGCTTTTCCGGGTTTTCCATGGAGTTTTCCACAAAAGCAACTTTATGCAACTCATTTCGCTCTACAACTTTGTCTTAGGCTTCAAAACGCTCAAACGGTTCCTTGATCGGAAAAACTCCGGAAAAGCATTTTACATGAATTTTCCTCGATTTTTTCTGCAAGTTTCCACCATTGTCGGAGAGAAAGTAATGATGCCAGTTGATAGCGAACTTAATCCTGCATAATTTAGAAAACTTTTTTACCAGAAAAACTTGATTGAGGAAATGCGAAATCATAAAATAATTTATGACATACAAGGCAACCACTATAGACGAGTTGACAAAAAACACATGGTTTGGATGGATATTTTGAGGTGCTTAAATACAAATGGTAAGGTTGTGATATTTTTGGCATTTAGTTTGATTTTAATTTAATTAATTTCTGTATTTTAAATATTTCCTTTTCACACTTTAGTCCATTGCAATTCTTTCAAAATAATATAAAATATTCTCGATAAAAACCAATTTTTTAGAAACAATAACACTTTTTAAACTTTTTAATCGGGGCACCAAAAATATAAAAGCATCTTCAAAGCTGGGATGCTAAGCGTTACGTGGTAAAAATCAAATACTAAAATAAATATGCATTCCAAAATTACTTACTATCCTGTGATAGGTATGATAAATGACTTTTCGACAAACGCAAGAAAAATTTGTACACGTTTAAAAGACGAAGAGCTACGAGCGAATGACTATTATACCCATTCCACTATTACTACTTATACTAACATCGTCGTGTTAAACTTTTACAGCGAGCTCTACAGTCCAGCGCCATATTCAATTCACCTCGAAGGTTAGGTGGCGCTTTGTGACCCCCCCCCCCCCTCCTGTATACGCGATGTGTTGGAGTGTGGTGCTATCACCTATTGCCGACATTTTAGGAAAGAGTCCCTACATTTTAGGGAAAAGACAAAAAAAAATTTAAATTCCCTACATTTTTGGGAATGTTTCCTACATTTTTGGGAATGTTTCCTACATTTTTGGGAATGTTCCTTATATTTTAGGGAAAAAAATTTTAAAAAAAATGAAAATCCCCTATATTTTAGGGAATATTCCCTAGCTTTTAGGGGAAAAGAACAAAAGTTCCCTGCATTTGAGGGAGAAAAACCTACCTAAATTTTAGGGATGAAAACCTAATCTACGTTTTCCAAGGTGGAGCCTTCCCTAATATTATCGACAAATACCACCTTTGTCCCACAAATTATTTTTTACTGTGTATGATCTTTTTTGAAAGCAAATTATTATAAATAAAAGCCAGTAGTAATATGAATAAAACAAGTCCAAAATGGTGGTTCAGTAAGCAAAACGAGCTGAGTTACAGCCAAAAAAGCGTTGCAAGGACCACATTTTCGAAAAAATCTAAAATCCCCTGTAATTTCGAAAATAACATAAAGTCGAAAAAATGAATATAACATTTTCGATTGCAAATCACCTCAATTTTAAGAAGTTTCACTATTTTATAGTGGAACTAGAACACCCTATACATGCATACTTATATTAATTTTATTTTGAAATAATAGAATATTTTTACTATTCTTTTAATATAAATTAATATTTGTTGTTTGAACTACTACTACTATTTTTTTCTTCAAAATATGAAATAAAATTTTTATTTTTATGTAGTGGCGGTTTTTTTTTTAATATGCTTGCTCCCCAACATATTAACCCCTTCATATTTCCAATAATTTCCAATAATTGCAACATAAAAATGTGGAGCTCCTATAATTAATACCCATAAAACAAAGAAAATAGGTACAATCCCTATCGCAATCCATTTCGAAGAATATTTATCTATATACATTATAATCCCCACCCACCCATTATATTTTTATAGTATAGGTAATCATCAAGATTAGCATTAAAACGACGTTAAAGAAACGTGACCTTACTGGATAATGTTACTTACTCTATAGAAGTGTATTCGTGCATTCAGTTGATTAAACTGAAAAGACAAAAGCATTCAAAGCCACTGAAATTCTATTGAAATCCCCATTCACATTTTTTTTTTTTAGCAAATGATTTTAAACAGATAGCAGTAACCAACTGAATTCAATCCTTGAAATCCCGTGGTACCACTCTAAACCTTCGGTGTAATTCCAAAAAATAGACCCTTTTGTATCACTTTTATTTTTATCCTTGCTGTCTGATGAGCTTTAAAAAGTCTTATACATCTATGTCCTTTTGAAGAGGAAATCTTTAAAAAGATCAAGCACTCGATAACCGCCTGGTGTTACTCTAAATAATTGTAGCTGAGTAAACTGAGATAAGGTTCTTCTAGAAAAATGTTTCCAGCAAATTAAATGGAAATTTCACACTCAAAGTTCGTTTCATTTGCTATTCGAGAAGAATTTTAGGGAATTCCCGAAGAGATTTATATTTTAATCTTTGAAAAATGAAAACAAAAAAAATGCTGTGGCGCGATGATTAAATAATCATCATTCTTCCAAAATCTGTATTCAAATCTTTTGTTTTTTTTTTTAATTTTATCAGATGATCATTAAATTAAACATGTTTGACAATAATTCTTCAAAGATTACCGAAAGCACCAGCACAGGATTAATGATTGTGTCGAAGATAAACGACAACCTGGGCTGGCTGTTGCAAGCCTTTTTTTTTCAAAGTGGCAAAAATCGACGGAAATTTGAGCTGCACCCAAAATTGTGCCGAAAAATCTCAGAGAGGTGAATGCATTCCTCCTGCTGTTCCTTTTTAACATTCCGCATGAAAAATGAGATGGAGGGAAAGGTCAAGGATCTAATTAATTTTCATGTCTGGCTTCTCTTGATGGGGTAATCGGTGCGTTAGACTAGAATAATACGTGAACTGTCTGTGCGCCATTGAATCGAGAAATATTTTGTTTTGCGGCTAATGTTTCACCTAGCAGTGCCACAGTTGAGTTGATTAGTCACCTAGAAATCACGTCGGCGGTGGTGAAGGGTTCAATGATTGAAAGCAAATTAATATCATAAATTGAGAACAGAATGAATCATGTTTTGCTGGAGGTGGTGTGTATTTCGAATGAATTGGCACGTGAAAAACTCAAAAGGGGTGGATTCGTTATTGGTTCTAATATTCATCAACTAAGAAAATGTTATCTTAGAGCTGACAGAAAAATTCAATTAAGACATAAGAAATACATTAAGAAATACACCAAAAGGAATAGTTCAGTTCACGTAACTTTCGAAAATTAATTAATTTTTATTGATATAGGAGAGATATCTATAAAAGTACATTAGCAACTAGGCGCAAAGTAATCAGTGCTATTAGATATTGTAATTATTCTTTTTAGGTATGCTGTTAGCAAAAATTGGAGGCCCTGTTTACCCTATTGGAGTTGGAGCACGAGTAGCAAGCTCTGCTAAAGTTCAAGAAGATTTCAGTGCCGAATTAGATTTTAATGCAGTTATGCTTGAAAATTTAGAAATGGAAAATAAATTGAACCGATAGAGTGCTATGTGCATGTAAAGGGTTTTCCAATAAGAGGTGTTATTTTAATTAGCCCGCTATTTCGGTAGATGTCACATTTGGAGCTGTCATTTTTTAACATTTGACAAGTAGAATCTACGCCATTTATAAAAATGGAACGATACACGATTCAACAACGCATTGAAATTATTAAAATTCACTATAAAAATGGTGAAAATGTGGCAGAGACGGTTCGTAAAACTCGAACATTTTTGGGTCGTCGTGAAGCACCTTGTCGAACCGCAATACAGAAATTGGTAGAAAAATTCGAGCTGTCGGGACAAGTTAGTGATGTGAAGAATAAAACCCGTGCACGTCGCTCAAGAACAGCCGAGAATATTGCTGCTGTAGCCGAAAGTGTTGAAGAAAACCCAGGTTTGTCCATTCCTCGTCGTTCTTTGGAATTAGGCATTCCACAAACGTCATTACACCGTATTTTGCATAAAAATTTGGGTCTTAAGGCTTATAAAGTTCAGTTAACACAAGAACTCAAGCCGGCCGATCATTAACAACGTCGAGTCTTTGCTGATTGGGTCCTTGAAATGCATGAAAATGATCCGGAATTATCTTGAGTGATGAGGCCCATTTCCACCTCGATGGCTTTGTCAACAAGCAAAATTGTTGCATCTGGGGCTCGGAAAACCCAAGAGTTATTGTTGAAAAGCCTCTCTATCCTCAACGTGTGACTGTTTGGTGCGGTTTATGGTCCCGCGGGGTCATTGGACCTTACTTTTTCGAAAATGAGTTACGGTGAATGGATTGCGCTATCGACAGATGATTAATGATTTTTTATGGCCGGAATTGGATGGTATTGATCTGGACAACGTTTACTTTCAACAAGTCGGCGCTACGTGCCATACAAGCAACGAAACCACTGATCTTTTACGGGAAAAGTTTCCGGACCGTGTTATCTCTCGAAGAGGTGATCACAATTGGCCACCAAGATCTTGTGACTTAACACCTTGCGACTTCTTCCTTCTTCCTCAAAAAATGGAATTTTTCTTTGAATATCAAAATAACACCTCTTATTGGAAAACCCTTTATTTTCAATTTATTTCAATTGGGAGATCCAAGAGAAATAGCCCTAGAATGCCGAATATTAAGAAAATAATACCATTCCATGCAAATCTGAAGATAAAGTGCTGATTCAGCAGATCTGCAACCTAGAAAGATGCCTCACTAGTTTTAATGGGGTGGTAACTAGCAATGGATATTAATCATTAATCGAATCGAATAAATATTTCGATAGATATGGCGTTTAATGATTTAATACAGATCTGCTTAAATCTGGTCTATCTCACTGGGAATATTAATTATTTGCGAATTTTGTATGAATTTAAGAAACTGAACTTTGAAATTAGCACTATTAACTTATTGAAGAATTGTTGAATATGTTTGAATAGCGATAGATTCTGCAAGAATAATTAAAATCTGTTTAAAGTATTTTTTTTGTACGTCATTTATATAAAGAAAATGGATATGCAAATACGTATCTCTAGTAATATTTCTTCTTTATTTTAAAAATGAATAAGAGTACATTTAAATCAATTCGTTGCTGTATCTTCATCCACTTAAGCGTATCTAACAACCACTTAACAGACGCATATCTTGCACACAACAGTGTACTTCGCATCGCTTTATTCTGGACTGTTTACTGAATATTATACCCTAAATGAAATCTATTGAGTAAACTGAGTTTGTCATTCCGTTTGTAATACAAAGAAATAATGAAGGTATAGCTAAATGGATTGGACACCCAAGCATAATATTAAAAGTTATTTTAATTTTTGCATGTCTGTCCGTCCTCACGATAGCTCCAGAACGGATTTACTTAGAAAGCTGAAATTTTGCACACGAGCTTTTCGAGAAAAAAGGAAATTTAAGTTCGTAAATGGAATAAATCAGGCAACTACTTCGTTGAATTGCCTTGCCATACAAAACTTTGATTTTCCAGTATATATTTAGACACCACTTGAGAACAAGTCGACGTAGAGAGCTGAAATTTTGTACACGGCATTTTCATAAAAATGATGAGTATAATTTCAAAAATAGGATAAATCCCGCAACCCCTTCTTGATGTTGCCATATAAAAATTTAGGATTTTTATGTACAGGTACTGTGAAGACGATCAGTCCGAGATGTTTTTATTGTACTGAAAAGTTCTTCAGACTATGAAATCCTGTGAAATTGGTTACAATAATTTTTACTGTCCGACGAACCGTTTTAGAAATATATGCGAAAAACTACTTCAAAAATCAAATTTTCTAATTTCAGGGCTATTATTGGGATACATTCACAATTTATTAAAACCATGAATTTGAAATAACTTTTTTTTAGAAAACCATATAATTATATGTTAGTAAATTATTCTTATTTTATTCTTGTTTTTAGGAAATATTCTTATTGTTGTTTAATTTAAACAACAATTGGTTGAAAAAAACAACGGTAATTAATGAAATAGTTTGCTTCATGTAAGGAAACTTGGTTTTAACACTGATTAACGTTTTAGAAAGTTATACTCATTTTTGAAAAACAATACTTGCTTGAAGAATATTCTTCTTCAATATTGTGTCAGTCTGCTCCCTACTGCCCACCCCACAACAAAACGCTGGCTACGCCAATGGTGCTCGTATGTCCGTTTGTCAGTTAGTTTGGCCGTCCTCATGATAAGTCAAGAGCTGGAACGGAATTTTTAAAAAAATTGTAGATTTAAGTTCGAAAAGAAAATGATACAAATCGGGTAACTCCCTCGTAGGGTTGCCATACAAAACTTTCGTTCTTCACTATATATTTGGGCACTGTCTGAGAACGCGTCAATCAACGTAGAGAGCTAAAATTTCGTACACGGCGTTTTCATAAAAATAGTAAATAAAATTTTAAAAATTAACTAAATCGGTCAACCCTACTTAGGGTTGGCATACAAAAATTTACGTTTTTAACGTTTAAACAAAGGCCTCTGCATAAACCCCAACAAAAGGTTTATCGTTCCGTATACGAGAAGAACGAAGCTTTCACCAACGGCTCCTCTTCTTGATAACATGGAATTGATATATCCAGATGAAGTCAAACTTCTGGGGGTCACTGTAGATAGGAAACTTACCTGAAATTCGCATCTGCCCAGAGTGATGGAGAGAGCGACAGGATCTCTCTTCATGAGTAGTCGCTTCATTGTCCCCCCCCCCAATGGGGTCTGAACCCAAAAATAATATACTGGATATACACCACGGTTGTTAGACCCATGATCACTTATGCGGCCTTCGTATGGCGGTCTAAAACTAATCAAAATAAAACCGAGGCTCTGCTTAAAAAAATCCAATGGCTTGAATAACTGGTGCCATGAGGACCTGTCCTATAGCATCCATTAAAGTCTTATTAAATCTTCCACCTCTGCATTTGCAGTGAAGAAGTATGCGATCTTAAGTGCTTTCAGATTGCAAAAGAAGAAACAGTTAAAGCCCGATGATCTAGTTGGTCACTTAAGTATCGGACTGGGCATATACGGCACCAAATGTCATTTCTCAAAGACTATGGGCTTTACTCCGATCGTATTCCAGGCTGAGGTATAAGCCATAGAAGAATGCGCTATACCGCTCTCAAGGCATTAAAGTCCTGCACTATCGAGTCAAGGATAATCTTTGAGTGTCTGGGAGAAACAAAGTTATCCTCATATGGACATGAAGGCCATAAATGTAATGAAATTGTGACGTCCTAGCCAAAAGAGGAGCGGAAACTCTCTTTGTCGGACCAGAGTCATTTTGTGACACTTCATAGTGTTTTCTCAGAACTACCCTAAATAGCTGGGAAATCAAACAAAAATCTATTTATTGGGAAAGGCTACAGGGACTTTGTCAGGTAAAAAAGTTTATCGATACCTCTGGCGGAAAAACAAAAAAAAACCACCTACTCCTTAGGAGAACAGAGCTCAAAATGAGCTCAATGATGTGGATGTAAAATGCTTTTTTTGATATTATTCCAGGATTTTTTTCTCGAATAATGGGAAAAATTTTATTTTTAAGGATTCTGAATTAAATTATAAATACAAGAACTAAAACACCCGCCTCGCTTGAATCCAGGACCTTCCGCTTTCCGGGCAACTGCTCTTACCACTGAGCTAACGAGACAGACGTCTTTTCCTCTTATATTTCTTAATTTCTAATCTAGCCTACTAAACTTTCAGCTGGCATTAACCAGTAATGATGAAGGCGCACAAATAAATTGCAATTTCTCAATTTTTATTCAAATAAAACTTGAGAAATTGCAATTTATTTATTAATGCCAGCTGCAAGCAATATGGCTTAGAATTAGTAGGCTATTTATAAAATTAAGAAATACAAGAGCAAAAAAGAAAAGACATCTGTCTCGTTAGATCGGTGGTAAAAGCAGTCACCCGTAAAGCGGAAGGTCCCGAATTCAAACCGCGGTCGAAGCGGTTGTTTTTTCTTTTTGTATTTATCATTTAATTCAGAATCGTTAAAAATAAAAATTCTTTCATTCTCCATCTGACACCGATTCTAACAATTGTGAATTCGATACCTGCCCGGGAAAAATAAAAAAGATTTTCGTCTCCCCAAATACAACAATTATGTTCCAATTCCATCCAATTTTTAATGAGCTCCATCATGAAGATGATTTTACGTATTTAAATGTTTGTATTCTAACGGCCAATCGACGAAACTTCTGCGTTGATGACGATCTCTTTCTTTTAAATCTTATCTCAATTGGATTTTTTAAGGTGTATGAAAATCCTTATGCAAAATTCGACAAACAGTCGATGGATGAATGTGCAATTGCTAAGAACGACGCGAAATCAATGTTGAAGGTATTTTAGCAACACTTTGTGCTACAGCAGCAATATTATCAGTAGAACGTCCACTTTTTTGTCTGCCAGACCTGTTTTATCTTCGACAGAACCAGTTTCCTCAAACTTTTTCACTAACCTTTGAATTATCCACTCATTTGGGCAACTATTTACACCAAAAAATCACGAATTTGACAAAACGTATTTTTTTTAAGATTGACCATTTTTATAATAAATTTGAATAAATTTTATACGTTGGTATAGCTTGTAAGTGTAGATGGTTAAAATTGTACATATATCTACTTGACAACTATCAAAGATGACGTCAAAAAAAGCATAGCCTAGATGAATACTTGTACCTAATTTCGTATGGTCTCTCTTCTGTGAAAGATTGATCGTTGAAGGGGTTTTTCGCATATATTTCTAGAACGGTTCGTCAGACAGTAAAACTAATAATAACCAATTTTATTGGATTTCATATTTTGAAGAACTTTTCAGTACAATAAAAACGTCTAGGACTGTTCGCTTTTACAGTATACATTAAAAACCTAAATTTTTATATGCCAACACCAGAATGGGTTGCCCGATTAGTCCATTTTTGAAGCGTTATTATACCATTACTATAAAAACACAGTGTACAAAATTTCAACTCTTTACGTCAACACGGTCTCAAGCAGTGTTCAAGTATATAGTGAAAACGAAATTGTCTCAGGCAGTGTTCAAATATATAGTAATAAACGGCTCCGGGAAATAACACCCAACGAAATAACGCCCAAAAGTGATAAGTCAAATAAGACCCAAAAGTTCCATATAAATTTTAACGTATCAAATGTGAAATAATGTCCAAAAATTTTAGGGTTTATTTCACACTTTTGGGTTTTATTTCACTTATCGATTTGGATTTCATAATGATATAAAATCCAAAATTCATAAATGAAATAAAGCCCAAGAAACAAAATTGATCCTGATGAAATAATACCCAAAAATCATTTCAGAAAATGAACGAAATATTTCCCAACGATGTGTGTATTGTAAGAACGCGTCGTGCGAGGCTGGCCAGGAGGGAACGGCGGCAAGGGGTGCAGGGCGCATTGATATTCGATTTAAAGTAAGAATCCGTCGCGCGTAGTGGGCGGGGGCGTCGGCAAGGGGTGCAGGGTGCATTGATATTCGATTTAAAGTAAGGTCGGCCCACCTCGCGCGACGTCTTCTTACTTTACACACATCATTATGAATATTTTGGGCTTTATTTCATTTACTTGTTCTCTTGATCTGAATTTTGGGCTTTAGTTCACTTTTTTGTCGGGCTTTTATTCACCTACTTTGGGTTTTATTTGACATTTGCTTTCGGGTCTTATTTCACTTATCACTTTTGGGCGTTATTTCCTGGAGCCGTAAAAAAATGTTTATATGGCAACCCCACGAAGGAGTTACCCGATTCGTCCCATTTTTAAATTTCAATTTACTTTTTTTTAAAAGCCCGGGTGCAAAATTTCAGCGCCCTACGTGAACGCGTGAACGCGACGGACGAACGGTCAAGCGGACGGACGGACAGGCGGACGGACGGATAGGCGGACGGACGCACAGGCGGACGGACGGACAGACGGACAGCCAAGCGGACGGACGGACAGGCGGACGGACGAACGGACAGGCGGACGGACGAACGGACAGGCGGACGGACAGACGGACGGATAGACGGACAGATGAACGGATGGACGGACAGACGGACGGATGAACGGATGGACGGACAGACGGACGGATGGACGGACAGATGGACGGATGGATGGACAGACGGACGGATGGATGGACAGACGGACGGATGGATGGATGGACAGACGGACGGATGGACGGACAGACGGACGGATGGATGGACGGACCGACGGAGTGACGGACGGACAGACGGACAGCATTATTTCTGTGCGTTACAAACGGAACGACAAACTTAATATACCCCATAGATTTCATCTAGGGTATAATAAGTCATTCGTATTGACTTTATTGTTGTTCAACTTTATTATTGAGAAGTTACAATGCGTGATTTATCATTTCACATCCCAAAAGATTTCTTTATATGCACTGGGTTCCTCAAATAAATATAGAGCCTCTTTGGAGTGGGCAGGGCTTCTGTAGAGCACTCTACGATATATTAAAAAACCTGTAATACCTATCCTCTTAGAAAAAATGTATGAAATTATTCACAGATTTGAAATATTCCAGTTTCCACAGTGTATTCCCGATGGCTGCGAGATAGAAGTAAGCCCACTTGAAGACGAAACATTGGATTTAATATAATTACAAAGGGTGAAATTCTATAGTTTTGTTTCCAGCTGTAGGTAACTCTTTTTTACCTATGTAAGTGCTAAAAATCCTGACAGACGCAATGACTCAACGATTTTTGATAGCTAGCACCTGCAAATAACCCATGAGAAAAATCACATTTTCGTCAAAAAGAGCAAAAGGATTGAAGATTGTGATTTTTGGTCTTGCTGTTGGTTCGGCATTTAAACTGTCAAAATCATTTATGAATTCTTTTCCATAGCCTATGCGTCAAAATGAACATAAACGGACATTTAGGGCAGTATTCACCAAGCCATTTAATTGAAATTTAATTTAATTTCTGTTTTAGTACTCCTGTAAGAAAGGATTAGGGCACACTTAAAAATAAATTAAAAATAAATTTGGGTTATTTTATGTCATAATAACGCATATATAACTTTAATTTAAGTGGGCCCCAACATTCTCTAGCCCTTAATTAGTTATCAACATAATAAATATCGATGTATAGTGGAAAATATTTTTGATCACCTGAAGGCTCATTTCAGATGTAAAATAAAAGGGTAAATAAAAACTATCGTAACGATAATGCATCAAGAATAATAAAAGTCTGTTGCGTGCTCCACAATATCTGAAACATCTGCATTAACCAGAAATTTTTGAAAGAAACTAGAAATTTCAAAGTGGTCAGCCTCAATTTATTAGATTATCTCGAAATAAAGGAGATTTTAATTTATTTATTTGGGAAGTTCAGAAGATATTACACAGGCAGAATACAATAATATAATACCTTAGAAATTAATACAGTAAATCATAATAGAAAAAAAAAATAGAAAAAGAAGAGAAATAGATATAAATAAAATCTACAAAATTAGAACAAAAACCAAAAAAAAATATGTAAAGACAAAAATATAAAAAAATATAACAAAGGTAAATTAAAGTTCTAAAAACTACGAAAGCTACAAAATAATAGAAAAAAAAATACAAATAATACATGAATTCAAAATTGAAATAAACTACATATAACTACAAATAAGAGAACCAAATACAGAAAAATAAAAATAAAAAATATAACATATGTGAAAAAATTAAACAAGAATTGTAAAACTACAAAAAATACAACAGTACAAAATAAATAAATTAATTAATTAAGAAAAGAAAAGAGAAATTGAAAATACATTAATAAGGAAAAGAAAAGGAAAATTGAAAAATGTAAAATATTTAAAATAAAGGAAACAAAGAAAAGCTAAAGGAAATACCGTAAAAATATGATAGAGATTAAAGAAATTGTACAATCTCCACTAAAGCTGATCTTTTGAATGTCAGGGGATCAGAGCTAAGCTTAGAGTTAAATTCTTACTCAAGGTGACTTTACTCGGAGGTTTGTTCTACATAAGGGAACTCTAAATGCAACATGGAGTCTTTGAGATCTTGTTCGAATATTTATACTAATTTTGGAAAGCAAATCCGGACAAAGCAAGAAACCATATAGGAATTTATATAAAAATAAGCAGTCCAGATTCATGGGACGGTGTTCTAGAAATGGCAGGTGAAAAAAAGATAGTCATTTGGACCGAGGAAAACTTTCTCTGGACAGATTTAACTTTTTTATTGTAGCATGAGTAGAAAAGACTCCAAATTTGTCAAGCATATTCCAGAATGCTTGTTACTAATGAGGTAAAAAGATATAAGAAAGCAGCACTGCCCTTGAAAGCTCTACACACCCGAAAGATGAATCTCAGGATTCGATAAGTCTTAGAAGTAATAAGATTTACATGAGAAGCGAAAAATAGCTTGTAATCAAAGGTAACCTCAAAGTCCTTTATTTCATTAACACGTAAAATCGAAATATTATTAATTTTGTTGTTAAAGAAGATTGTATCACGCTTTCTAGAAAAGGTTATAGTTTTACAGATCAAGATAGTTTTCCTTACACCAACCTTCGAGCTTAAAAATATCATCTCGCAGGCATTTACAATCGTTTGCATCATAAATTACCCTACAAATATAGCGTTGCCAGCATAAAGAAAAGAGGATGATGTAATATCATTTGGTAAGTCATTTATATAAATTAGGAAGATGAAAGGACCTAGTATAGTACCCTGAGGGACGCCTGAGGTTTGTTAGAAAAGGTTTGATTTGGGGCCATTAAAAACCACGGCACTAATTCTTTCCTCTAGATAGGACAGAAACCAAAAAACAGTTTCAATATTGAAACCAATTTTCAACATCTTTAAAAGATATTGCTGGCGACGAATGCTATAAAAAGCCTTGGAAAAATCAGCGATAATGGAGTCCACTTGCTTGCTTTCATCAAGAGCAGAGGCGATGGTGTCGGTAAACACAGCTAAGTTGGTAACTGTGGAACATCCAGGAAGGAAGCCGTGTTGCTAGTCACATATGTAAGGTACAGTTTGATGAAAAAATTAAAGCCAACGCATTAGAAATAGATATAGGACGATAATTTGTGACGAGTCTAGGATCACCTGATTTAAAAAGTGGAGTAACAAATGCATGCTTTAGTTTAGGTGTAAATACTTTGTGCGTAATGGATAAACTAAATAGTATACTTAGAGGATTTACTAAGTACTAGGGCATTTCTTATGTTTGGAATTCCATCTGGTCCTTATCATAATTTAGGTTATCTAGTATATCATGATGAAACGAAGTTATTGTAATTTTGAAAGGATTCCAAATCAAAGTTAAATTCCCTGTCAGAAAAAACTGACCTGAAGTATTCGGAAAATAAATTACTGATAAGTTTAGGAGATGATGAGGTGACTTCGTTATAGACCATCTCTTTTGAGAACTACTCGAGTTTTTGAAGTTTTTGCTAAAAGCCTAGGGATTTTTGCACCGAAAATTCAGATGAGTTCACATACGTATTGTAACATTCTGAGATTAGTGTTTAGATAATTTTCTAAGATAAGAAAGAGTTTTGTACAATATTCTAAAAAAAATATTTTTTTTTTGTAACTCATTGTCTTTCCGCAAAATTTTATTTCTTCTTTCCTCATTTCTATTGGATTTAAAAGTCTTTAAAAATTTTAGTATTCTCCCTTGTCAGTTCTAGCAATTCTTCTTTAATTTACTATTTCTAGGTCATACTGAAGTTGATCTGAATGACATTGAAGAAGGTGTCGATAATTATTCAGCTGTCATAGATAGTCTATGTGCCGAAAATATAATACTACCGCTGACGAATAAGATTTCAATGAATAACTAGTCCAAGTAATCGGCATCTTGGGATAGCACATTTTGCACTCGCGGATAATTTGTCTAAGTGCTAAAATTAATATTCCTAAATTCAGCTATATTATAAATATAAGTTTCTTAGTAATCCATAATTTTTCTTACAAAACTCTTCCAGCCTGTTCGTGTTGAATTTTGCACTGAATTCTTGAAGTACATGGCACTTATTGTCGTAACGAATTTTAATTAGTTTAATAGCTTCCAATGTAAGATTTAGTTATGTTTTATATTATAAAGTTGTAATAAAATAAAGATTAAAGTAAATTAAAGTGAGCAAATTTATTTAGCACTACCAACGAAGCAGTTCCGAAGATGTTAAGAACTCTCTACATCTATGGATTTCGCATTGTCGATTACTCCTTTTGGTGTTACTTTTCATTTCAATTCTTTTTCCGAATTAAATTGTTTTCATTTTATTTTATTACTTACATACTTAATTTTTTTCATTAAATTAACTTATAATAACTGAGCCTTACTATGTCTACCATCTTTTTTGCATAATGTATAAATAAAAAAAAAATTATATATATATTCCAAGAAGCCCCCAAAAAAATTGTATCCCATGAAAAGTTGATGCATCCATGCAGTTCTATAGCTATAAAAACTGGAGTGTTTCTGCATTTACACAAATATCCTTGAACAAAAGCCGACTGAACTGAACTAAATTAAGATATTCAGCAGAAATTTGGTCAAAAGATAAACTAGAGAAATCAATAACAACGGCGCCAAAATACTAACAAGACACAAAAATAGTAAAAACAAAAAAACGGATATAGGAACTCATTCATTGATTTATGTGAATCAGGACGGGATAAGTGCCAAAGAGATAAAGCCTTTACATCCTATTTCTACGTCATTGTAAGGACCTTAAGGTAGTGTCATGCTACTTTTGATGCAAAGCGGTGCAAAAGTCGAACATAAAAGAAAACACTCAAGACTGCGAATATACTTCGATCGAGAGTATGTCGGTGCATTTTTGCGGGGTGAATTTATAGTCTCATCTCAAAAATTCTCCTTTTACAAAGAAACGAAGTGAACGGAAAATTTGCTGCCTCGATAAAAATGGAAGCAATTTAACACTTGAGAGCTTAAGGTGTTTTTAAAGGTGGTAAAAAAGCTGTTCGGTTGCATCATGACATACGAAAAAAATGAGAGTAATGAAAAATTACATTATAAAATACACTGACAAAATTTATCCAAGCTGAGCCAACCCACATCGTTTGTCAGTTGAATACCAATTTCGAACACATCTCAGCTTATACTAGCAGCATTAACCATCCTTTTGTTATGTCCTTGGAAGACACGTAATCTCTAGCTCATAAAGCGAGAGTGAGTTATAGTCATATACAAGAAAATTAAAGATTTGGGACACATACGGGGTTTTTAGACAGCTGCAGATCATGAAATCTAATTAGATAAATACACGAGGAAATGCTTTAATACGTACTGAAAATATTTTAATTAATTAATTTTAAAATTAACAAAATATTTTTATTAAATTTTAAAAAATCAATTCAATCAACTTTTATCAGGTCCACTCTTTTCCTTATCTAAGGCAAGTACGCTGATGAAACGGAATTGCATTCAGAATTTTTACCATTTAATGGACCCGATTCTATATTTATTGTGGGCCTTCAAAATTGTATTGTTATATTTACAGTTTTACTTCTGCAGTTGTTATACCCTAGATGAAATCATAAGGTATATCTACTAAGAAGGTATATCTACTAAGAAATAATGCTGATTGGTTGGACACCCACGCATAATATTGAAAGTTATTTTAATTTTTCCATGTTTCATCCGTCTGTCCGTCCTCATAATAACTCAAAAACGCATTCACTTAGGGTGCTGAAATTTTGCATACGGTCTATTTAAAAAAAAAAAAACGATTTAAGCTCGAAAATTGGACGAATCGGGCAACTCCTTCGTAGGGTTTCCATACACAAATTTCCTATGTGTAAACTCCCTGAAGAACGCGTCGACGTAGAGAGCTGAAATTTTGTACACGGCGTTTTCACAAAAATAGTCAATAAAACTTTAGTTAGGTTAGATAAGATGGGGTGCAGCTAGAAGTGCCTAGCCTGTTTCACTTAGACCACCAGTGGGTCCATTGTGCTCCTTGTCCTCATAGGATAACCTTTAAAGTCACCCCAAATCCATCGTGCTTCCCTTAGAAAACTCAGGATGCATTTAAACTCTTTTCTTTGCAGCTCCCCCGGACTTGAAAAGAAGTAGCTACCTAATAGCCTACCTTCCTTCCTTCTTATAGCTAAATTTTATATTAATTTTCTTACAAGATTTTTTTTTTATGTTATTGAGCTATTAGAAGTACTCGATTCAACGATTCAGTAGCACCCCAGCAGAAAGGAAATGGTTTCGGATAGAAGAGGATTTATTGCAATTTCCGGAAAATATTTGGAAATTTGGAAAATAAATGGAACGCACACATGAGGCGTAAATTACTCATGAGTCTTTCATGTGCACACGTGAATGTGCGTTTCCTTACTCTGCTTCAAATTATCGCAATCCAATTAGAGCACTTCACCTTTTTATTACACGTTCACTGATCTATCTGAGGTAAAACTCGCCTCAGGCGAAGTCGCGTTTGAAGTGCTGCTGGTGCATTGTATCCTTTGGATCCGTATGTCATTGTCTCTCGATGAATAGATCTTCAAATTAGTGATCTACATCTTTGGGGCTTTTCTTTGGCCCGCAGCTCAATGATGTCGTAGTTTCCTCTTGGCAACTTTTCGTTATGTTGGCTTCTATTTTCTGGTTGTTGCACTACATCAGCCATAGCTTTTGATCTTACTCCATTAATTGAGTGATTTGGGAAGAAATGGGAAGTAGGAAGAAGAAGGTTGGGTATATGGAATAGTTTAGGATTGGCAGTTCCTAAGTAGTGAGTTAAGGGTCGCTCCTGGTGGGGACAAGTGCTTTATTTATACTCTGCAAATTTTTCCAAGACCTTCCCGAAGCCATCTGTGTAAAATTTAATGAAATTGTTGTTACCTACAACAACAACTTCATGCAATTTTACATCAAATCTCGGACCGTAGTTGGTTGGGTGGCTCATTGGAGATTAGACATACATAAGTGGCAGAGTAGATATCTAAAGAACTGTGGAACTTTATTAACGCCGCAGTCATGTTTTAGGCCTGAAACACAATTTGAGCTTTTCAGCCAGCTTGAGATTTGTTAACAATGTAAATCAATATAGAAGAATAGAATTGGAGCTTTAACCCTTTTGCCAGCTTTAAGCTGGCTTGAAATTTGATCAAATTACAAATTTCAAGCCCAACGACTACCAACTTGAGGGAATTTTTAATGTTGCCAACTGTGCGAATATCTAATATCAGATGAGAATGGCCTCTGTTGACACATTTAAGAATTAAATATAACTACCAAAAATATTAAAATGGAAGAAAATGTATAGAGTTAGTAAAAGATGGGACATAAAATAAAACTCAGTATTATTTTTACATATAATTGGTACATCTCGAAAACTATCCAAAAAAGCATGAATTTATTGTAATTTTTGAAAATCGGATGGATTATCTGTCGTTCCTTAATAAAAAAAAGTTTATACCATAAACAAGTTAAAGTTGCAGATGTCAACAACGGCAGTTGTGTTCAATTCGGCTTTTTCAGTGAGAATCAGAAGAAAGCTGGCGACAAAGCCGGCTACAAAGCTCCATGTTTCAGGCCTTACACAGCCCAGAGAATTATTAGTGTAACTGCCATCATCATCATTATTGGAATAGTTATAGCAATTCTTCTTCCGTAATGTTGTGCTATTTTATTCCGAAAAAATTTTCTTTTCTTTTTTGTATAGTATTTGATGATAGGTACTATTTTCTATATCGTCGCCCCCTAAAATTAGCTGCCCTAGTCTTCAACCTAGTTGGCCTGTGCCTACGTTCGCCTCTGAAAGTAAACGGAACAAACATTTTTGTCAAACAGGGCAAGTTTGCTCTATTTCTTATTACATGTCAATGACTGAGTGAAAGAAGACCATTTTTATTCTAAAACTTTTGTTTCGTTTTATAAAAACAAGAAAAAAAAATCCGACGTAATCTTAAATACTAATAAAATTTTCTACTAAATATTACCAATTTCAGAGAGAATAATTAATTAACAATTAATCCAAATTATTGTGTCCATGAATTTAAAATAATTTAATTATTGATTGTTTTACTCTGAATAATGTTGACATGAATTTAGGAAGCTTTAAAAAATTGCTGCCATTTAGGTATCTATTTACATTATAAGTATGTGCTCTTTCCTCATTTCCAATTAACATTCAAACAAAACAAAAGGAAAGTAGAGAAAGTAGTGACTGCACTGCTGTAGATTAATATTAAAAGTAAAAATTAAAAATGTTAAAAAATGATGGGGACAGCACGATCTCATTTCGAGCATGGCTATAACAAAAACTCCGACATTTTTGGATATCTTGACAAAATCTTGAAATCTTATATCATGAATTGATGTCGCCACAATTGAAAGGATCATAACGGAAATCTTGCTAGCGTTGCAGTCAATTTACTAACCAATCAGCTTTGCAAATTTGGGCACTGCTGCTAATAAGCTGGAAACTTTTTAAATCGATTGTCTTTTGGTGGCCGGTGCGGCGGAAACTCTTCATTTATCTTGAAAATAATTTACAAATTAGTATGCACTGTCATCGAGGAAGGAATAAAAAATAATTATTTTTGGATGCCGTTCAGAATATTTATTTAAAAATTTTACGTAAATAATAATTAAATTGTTTCAATCACGTGCTCATGATTAATCTAAATTCATTCAATTCAGTTATTTCAGTGAATTTTTAAAAAAAAAAAACATGCTTTGACATTGCGCGACCTTGGAGCCCCCGAGCTCTAACTGACATTTTTTAATAAATTGAGCTATTTATGTAGTCATACTAATTCGACCATGTTCTTTTGATTAAAATTACCCGGAAAGTTGAATCTCCAACGGTTTATGAGATATTTCATGCTGTTTAGTTCTATGTAAACTCTAAACGTATACAAACTTGGTGCTACAAAGTTGTAACTGCCATATTTTGCTCATATAGAGTCATGGGACACAAAATGTCGATCACATCATTCAGATACGACTTTCTGGCAAGATTAAGTACAACATATGCAAATAAAAGGCAAGGAAAATCAATTTTTCTTGAACCATCTAATACGGCAGAAATAGAATATGTAATTAAAAGTCTTAGAAAAAAGTCTGCACCTAAGCTTGATGGAATCATTGCAAATGATCTTGTTGTTTTGGCTGATATAGTCCGCCTATAGCCAACCTTGTAAATCAAACCATCCCAACGGCGATTTATCTAAATATACTGAAGGAGATAAGGGTGGAGATTAAAAGCATCTAAGTAATTACAGACAAATTGCAATTCTCAGTTGTGTTAGAAAAATATTCGAGAAAATAAATGAAAAAAGGCTCAGGAGATTTATCAACAAAACTGGAGAATATTGTTACGTGCAATAGAAAGAGGCAACTGGTGACATCTACTGGCAATGCAGAGTAAACAACTTCAGGTTCGGAGAATCGATGATAGAATCTTCGGGAAGGTTCAGGAATAGAATGAATAGAATAATTAAGAAGATTCTGGAATAGAACACTCCAGAATAATCTGGAGAGATTCTAGGGTATAAATATAACAGATGTCACCGCCAGAAAAGAGTCTTGTCTTAGACGTTGCAGTGTTAACAAGCGAAAGTAATAAACGCGAGAAACTGTTGTAATTAGATTGTTATAATTGAAAAGTACAGTATTAGCGATAATTAAAGTTGAGTTGATTAACTGAAGGTTTATGAATTTTGTATGATTAGAGTGAAATAAAGAACTTGTATATAAAAATATTTAATATTGTGTTTTAAATAACACTTATATAAACATTTGACAATTTGACACTAAGTAACGAAACCGCAAATCTTGTATATAATGCTCATATGTACTATCAAATATAAAATATAGCACACTTGCATGGTTCCAATGCTCCAACTATGTATTAAATAGAACACAGATAACTATCAATAGAGCTCTTAAAACACTATATAATGTAGGTACCTTGGCTAACGTCTACAAAGGAATTACTAAGAAGAACGAAAAAACTTAATCTAAAGCAGGCGTGTCCAACCCGCGGCCCGCGGGCCGCATGTGGCCCAGGACGGCTTTGAATGCGGCCCAACAAAACTCATATACTTAAATACTTTCTCAATTAATTTTATAAAACATTTTCTTTATCTATATAACATTTCCATGCGAGTAATTACTTCTCGACATAATAAATGTACAATTGCGCAATGTGGACAAAGAAAGTTTTCAATGTGCAATTGTACTTAGTCAAATTGACACTGAAGACATTGGGGACATTATTTATTTTTTGGAAGTAAGATGGTTAAGTCGGGGTAAAATGTTGAAAAGATTTTATGTTTTACGAAATGAAATCAAGTCATTTATTGAATCAAGAATAAAACCTGTGCCAGAGCTTATGAAAACAGGCTCACAGATTTTGCTTTTTTAGTAGACTTGACAACTCATTTAAATGAGCTAAATTTGCGTCTTCAAAGTGAAATACAACTATGTCTCAAACTATAGCGGCTTTCGAAATGAAACTGAAGCTATGGAAGCACCTACATTTGTGAGCAGCTATTTTCTAAGATGAAGCATACAAAGAATACAAATAGCAGAAAAATAACTTATGAGTAGCTTGAGAACTCACTGAGAGTTGCATTAACTTCGATCGCAAAATATCGAAGCATTATTGTCTCAAAAACAATGTCAAATATGACATCAATTTCATGTTGCTATTTCTTAAATTTTATAATAAAGAATTTATGAATTAATGAAGCTTAAATTACTTAAAATTGTTAACTAAGCATGTATGTATATTCCTCGTTTTTGTTCATTAACTATCTTTAGGGTTCGTATATTTTATGTGTGGCCTAATATAACTCGTCTACTTCGAATGCGGCCCAGGGAAGCTGAAAGGTTGGACACCCCTGATCTAAAGCAAATAATTTTCGTGGTGAAAGCTAAATTTGTCTATAAGTTGAAGAACAAAAAAATTAAAACAAAACTCAAACTAAGACTACGGCATCAGATCTCCATACTCACAATACCAAACAGACAAATCATATAAGAGTGGAAGCAGCAAGAACAGAAAAGTTTTGTAAGAGACTATTGGCGACATCTAGTGAGACTTCCATTTGAGATTAAAAACAAGTCGAGTATAAGCATCTTCACAAAAAGTGTAAGAAACCATGAAATATAGCTAAGTTGAATTTAGAGCATGCTGTTCTTACATTAGGTAGTGTACAGGGAATAAAGAGATTGTAATTAATTAAACTTAATTTAAATTAATTTCAACCTCTTTCTTAAACCATCTAAGCTGTCTGAAAGGGGGGAGATAAAATATACATGGACCGCACTAGCCTTAGGCTTAAGTGTATTAAGGAAATGTAAGTAAGGCTAATAATAATAATGATAATAAATAAATATGTATCCAAATTTGGGTATCTGGGGGCATATTCTTGAATTACGAATGGTTTTTACGAATTTGTTATATAACGTATGGTTGATAACGAATCGAATACCTCATTCGTATTCTTGAACCTCATCATTATAAAGTCGAAGTGGTGAAAAAGTTTTTCAACATAGCGAGTGTGGTAAGATTAAATCTGTTAATTTACAAAGTGAATATTGTCAACTGTTTCATTTTGTAAAATATAATTTGTAAAAAAATGGCTAGCTTCCGTGAATTGTCATTATTGTTTGCGACTGAAATTGTTGAAGAATCTATGAAAAATGAATTATGTTGATCGTTAATCAATTCCTACACCCTTAATTCATCGCTGGATAGGAAAAATTTTGCAAGAGGACCTCCACCAGAGCCATGTAAATGTTTTTTTGCCGCCGCAGATTTTCCTTTCACCACACATTTTAAATCTTGCCAACTCTGGAAATTTTCTACTAGCTTTTTTTTTTTAATATAATATCATAAAAAAATTAATATGAATAGGTATATATACATATCTACCTTTCTCCAACTTTTACAGTCCTCTTGCGCTCCGGATATGCAATTTAATACTGATGTTAGCTTTTGCCACAATTCCGTGGCATCTTTTGAACTGAAAGAGTTATCGTATTTACCAAATTTCAGTTTCGAGTTTTCCTCTAAAAACTCAATTATGTTAGTTTTTTGAGCATATGACATAATCGCACATCTTTAATCTCCCACTATCACCCGTAAAATAGCAGCTGATTCACTCTTCGTTTGGCATAACGAATGGTTGAACCCACTCGTTAAATAACGACGAGTTTGCGTTCGGTATATAACGAATGCGGATTTCAGGATTACCAGATATATCGATTCCGAATGGTTTTGACAGTATAACGAATACGGAATGTGCCTTCATAATTCAAGAATAGGCCCCCTAGTATTTGAGTAGTTGGCATTTCTTTGCTTTCAATCGCAGTAGTTTATCGTTAATAATTTGGAATCTAATGAGTCTTATGTTTTGGGTGGTAAACTTACTAACTGGCATAGACTTTGAGGAATTAGCATAACATCCTGTTTTAATCAATTGACCAGAAGTAGATGATAAAAATGAGGAAGATGTTGTACTTGGAAGATGTGATATGCGAAAATACTTCAAATCTGCTAGCTGGAGTTAAAACCACTGTTGTTGCCCGTTCCATGCCAATCAATGTGCCGACCAATCCAGAAAATCCATTGGGGATGCTCTCAGTAGTCTACATGTAGAGACTATCGAGAAAGCTTCATAGGACAAGAAGGTCCTGTTGTGTTCCTTCATGGGCATACAAGGCTGCCTCGATAATACTATTTGACTCGATCAAGAGGGTAATCGAAAATGAAAGTATTGAAATCTGTATCGTCAGATGGATTACCATATTTCAATTTCAATTTCAATTTAATTTACTTAGCTGGATTGGTACACAAGATTTACAGTCTTTTGTAAGCACTCGAAAATATAATTTTAGAGAAAACAATGTTCAAATAGTTACTGATAGAGTTAATGTCAAATGTTGATTAAAATAATAATAAAATCATAACCAAAACTAAATTTAAGTGAAATTATTCAATGCAAAAATACAAAAATATGCTAACGGAAGCGATAAATGATTCCATTGTGTTTAATCAGAAATACAAAAAATAAAAAAAGAACAAAACTTATTATTTAACTAATTAGCAGCACTCTTGAAACCATTCAAACCTGTATTGAAGATAGCAGCGTCTTAAATTCAACGACAGTAACCGCCCTCTAGCATTTCATTCTCCCATTAAGAGCGACACCGAGATTCGTAACTTCGCTTATCCTAGTCAATATTTCACCCCCAAACAAGATCTGCGGAATATCAGTTTCCAAGCTGTTATTGGAAAAAATTATATATTTCGATTTATTGACATTTAACATCAAAAGGTTACGTTGAGACCAATTGTTACTTCGCATTAAGTCATCGTTAATCCTTACAATGGAGTCTTCAATCAGCCCGAGAGGTCTGCTATTGTATACTTGTAAATCATCAGCACATAAATGGGCATTAACCTCTTGAATAATGTCAGGTAAATCATTGATGAATAAGGAAAAGAGCAGTAGACCAGAGCCAGAGAAAAGCGGCTGTAAATCAGAAAGACGATCGCTGACTCTCACTTGCTGATACCTATCGCCTAAGAAGCTCTGTATCAATTGGACGGCACTAAATGAAACCCGGAAAAATGTTTGAAGTTTGTTGAGGAGCATAGAGTGACTTACACAGTCAAAATCTTTTGTAAAGTCGAGTAAAACCAGTAAAACCAGTATTGCAATCTCGTCGTTATCCAGGCCTTTTCTTAAGTCTGTAATAACCTTTAGGACAGCCGATTGATAACCTGGTCTGAAACCTGATTGACAGCGCGAAAGCATTCTGTTGTTATCTACAAACGATTGGATCTGAGTGTACATCACCTTTTCCAAAGCCTTCGCAAGGAAACACAAAATGATGATAGGTCGAAAATCAGATGGGTTAACAGCAAATCTTATTTTAGGAATAGGTAGCACAGTAGCAATTTTCCATCTAGAAGGAAAACTAGATGATGTTAGGGAGGTATTAAAAATAAATAGTATATAGCGACTAATATAAGGCAGCAATAATTTTAGGAACTTAGGAGATATGTTATCAGGACCAGTGGCACTAGATTTAATAGAGATTATGAACTCATAACACTTTGCATTATCAAAACACCGAAAGGAGAAAGAATTGCTATCCTCAGGGTTATTTAAGCATGGTGTGCTGCCAGGTAATGATGAGTGATTCATATTATGCGACACATAAAATCTGTTCTGGTCATCAGGATTGAATGAGGTTTCCTCCTTGGTGCATCCACATACTCCAGATTGGTTGACATTCTACCAAAGAATCTTGTTAGAAAGCATTGGGTTGAATTTTTGTTCGAGATACCTATATTTGGCCGACTTAATGGCCGAGATTGCTTCATTCCGTGCTTCTTTGAATAACGCCCGTGAAGAAATTGTCTTAAGGCGTCTAAACTCCCTATAGAAAAACTCCCTTTCTGCACTTAAACGGCCAATATTGGGTGTGAGCCAAGGGCAGGCATTTAGCCTAACTCTTCTACATCGAACAGGTAGATACTTTTCATACAAATAATGGAATAAGCTCTCGAAGATTTCGACTTGATCATCTACTACACTGAAAGATAAAATCCTATCCCAAGACAGCCTATTGCACTCATCAGAAAGCTCAGAAAAATTAATGCTGTTGAAGTCTCGATAAGGAAAATAGTCTAATATTTGACTGTGACAAGATGCAAAATCATACGTCAGAAAAATTAGATCATGGTCAAGAAAACTTGGAGCATTGAGCTGATTGTGAAAGAGAATACGAATTTTCGTCACTGGTTATGAACAAATCCAATAGAGATGAATTTGCTGTATTGTAATATGTAGGGAGATTATTTAATATGTGCAAATATACAGATTGAGTGAAATCTCTAAAATCATGGGCAAGTGTATTAGAGGATAGGAGGTTAACATTAAAGTCACCTCCGACGAGCACGTTACTATAAATATGAGCCACCGTAGCAACCGCATTTTCAAATTCAGCTGCATTTTCGTACGAAAAACAATTTGGAGGAGAATGATGCATTCCAACTATCTTAACCGGCAAATCCCCAACAAACAGAAGCACTAGAGGCTGCCAATAAAGCGAGTTTTAACACAGCTACCATGGCTCTTGGTTGTGGTTGTACTTCAAGAATCGACTTAAATGCGCAGGAATATGCTGATAACATTGCCGCTTATGTTAAATGGAAATTTGATCAGCTTTTACCCGAGCTTATGTAAACTGCCTTTAAAGTAGTCACTAAATGGTGCTAGAATATGGAGCAATCCATAAACACAGGTAAATGGTGATAGACACTTTCACCAGGAAAACCACGCCAGTACCCAGCGCTCCTAAATTAAATGGACTTTCACTAGAATATTCCAAAAAATTCAAATATCCTGGATAGCGAGCTTACCTGGAATCCCCACGTTTCGAAACTTGACAAAAGCTTTTCGGGAAAATTGGAGTCTAAATGCTAAAATGGCTTTATGGATCTTTCAAGGTAATAACCGTGGCCCAAAACTATGTAGACAATCAGCAAGAAGATCCTTGATAAAGTGCAAAGTTTGGTCTATTTAGGCCTTCACGTCGTGTCCTTAGCGAGCACTTGAAGTCATTCTTGGCTTACAACCACTCTACCGCTTTACCCAGAGGAATGTAGCCACTAGTATGCTCCGAAGGAAAAGGTCAGATGTTCACACATCTAAGCGGTAAAGGATGTTATTTATTTATTTTATTACTTATTGTTATTATTATATTTTTATACACATAGTTTCTTATCATTAATACCTTATTTTTTATTTAAAACACCAAAGTAGTAAGAATTTTGCATTCTTACGAAAATTGGGAAACGATATTACCGAAGTGCTAAGTGATAGATACAATTTCGTAGTGGTTCTATATAATTTTAAATAATTCTTATCCATCGAATGGCTTTCAACTTATTGGAATAAAAATTTATAGTAAAGTAACTTTCATATGACACTAAATATATACGCAAAGTATGACTGGAAATTATGAATTAGAAAACAAGTTAGGTATAAGGAAATAAAACTTTAACGACGATTTTCTCGAATTATTGCCAGGATCAGGCCCGGAAGCTCTAAGGCCGGGTTTGGTGTCAGTCAGTATATTCATTTACTGCAATAGCCTGCTAAAATATTTGTTATCGGTATTATTTTACGACTATAAATGACCTTATGAATGCTTATTTTTTACAAGTAGGCGTTTTTCATATTCAATGAATTTCATATGTGGTATTCAACTTAATTTAATTATACCTATTTTCAGTTATTTACATTTTATTATACTTTTTAATAAAAAATGTTTGACACATTAAGAGCTCTGATACAAGTCTACTCTTAGAATATAGATAATACAGGAAGTGTGTAGTAGGATCAATATAGGCTTCGGGAAAAAAAGGTATATGGTTGAAAATATTGCGTTTGCTTCCACCGAAAATGTTTTTAGTCGCAGTCACTTACGCCAAGAAGGATTTTTCAATATTTCATCGTTTTTTTTTCATTGATTTTCAATTGAATTTAATATAAATATGTATGTAAAGTACATAAAAAAATATTTCATAACTATACTTGCCTGAAAAGTCATTTCCCACGTCATAGATTGCTATTATTGTGGCAATTTTTCGCGAAAACTTCATGCTGTAAATACTTGAACACCACTTGAGAATTTATCACTTTAATATCAACATGTCTTTACTTTATTTAGAAATAGTTTTTACCAAATTTTCTTCAACTTTTTAGTTAATATCACGAAATTTAAATTAGGCAAAATGGCGTTTGACAGATGAAATTTTTTTGTCATAATCTCATAATGTAGGTATCTATCTAGGTATTTCTTCAATATAAGGTATGTTTAATGAACTCGAAAAAAGCTCAGAGCAGAGCAACTCAACTTATAGGTTAACGTCCAATTAAACATAAACATTTATTTATTTATTTGAGTACCCGTGCCAAAAGCACGCTGAGTGTGAAGTAAAGCAGAAAGGAGCAAGCAGCTCATGAACACAAATTTTCTGAGAGCTGTCACCAAAAAAACACAATTGTTTAAATTAATGCATGATTAATGTAAATAAACCTTTTTTTAACACACAAAAACACAATTATTATTTAGATTATTCCATTAGGTCCAATCCAGACGAGAACTTTTTAGGGAAGCAAGGAATTTCCTTCCCTTGACTAAGACGTGCCAAAACAATAATGCAGCTTTGCGTAGTTCCTTATATGATTACCGAAATTAATTATGTGCGTATTCAATTAAGTCACAGTTTTTCATATACACGATTCCTGTATCACAAATTAAATTCACAACATGTAATGATTATTAAATTATTATATTATCACCTCAAATCGCAAATAAACATCTGTGCAGCCGTCCGATGATAAATTTCAGAAATTTCGCAATTTCAAAATGGCCGCCTTGCTGTAGTATTGGCACGTATTGGTATGCTGCCCGTACTCCCGATCGAAACTTGGTAGCACGGATTTTTTCCTACCCCCGAATACTTCTCAACCGTAAATAGTGCCAATATCCTCCCCTGTGTGGGCTATGGCCTAAAATAGTCCAGAAATTTATTTTTTCCACCAAAAAAAACTTTTATTTGAATTGTTATCAGAACTGTAAACACAATTAACACTTGTCAAATGCCTGCTGTAAGTTACTCTTTCGAAAAAAGTAGAGCAAAAAATCTTGCTCTAGGGTACTCCAGTTCACTTTAGAGAAGACTCATTAAACACAGTTCAGTTCATTTTAGAGTACTTTATAGCAGTGTTCTGATTTCATTAAACACGGTTTTCTACTCTTTTCTGGTCTTTTATTCTCTCTAGAGTAACCTAGAGCAGGTCATTAAACAGACCTATATTCTTCCTACTTATTGATCCTCTGAAAAAAAGCCACGCTCATACACACGTATCAACACTTCCTGTATTCTCTATATTCTAGAGTCTGAACAAACAACTGACAAGATTATCGTATTTTTTTCCTATACGCAACTAATTTTTCCCAAATCCTTCTCCAATCTTAGGCATTTAATAATAAATGAAAGTATAACAAATAAAAAGCTAGAATTGGTCTAAGACCAATTCTTATGATATCCTAGATGAATGCCCTTTTGTTATGTCGTATGGTAACTTCTTTGGAAGTTTGATTGCTGAAGTTATTTTTTCATTTCTTGAATAGCTCGTCGAACAGTAAAAATGAATATACATATGTATAACCAATTTCATACCATTTCATATTCTTAAGAACTTTTCAGTACAATGAAAATGTCTACGACTGATCGTTCTCACAGCATACGTAAAAAACCTAAAATTTTATTGGGCAACCCCGATTTCGCCCATTTTTAAAATTGCATTTATTATTTTTATGAAAACACTCAGTTCTGTACGTCAACGCGTTTTCAAGCAGTATCCAAATATATAGTGAAACACGAAGTTTTCGTATCGCAACCCCATGATGGAGTTACCCGAACCATTTTCGAACATAAGTTTAATTTTTTTTTTTAATCCCGTGCACAAAATTTCAGCTCTCTAAATGAACGCGTTCTCGAGTTATCGTGAACACGGACGGACGGACAGGCGGACAATAAAAAATTACCTAATTCGTAGCTTTCTGTAACCATTACAGACGATTTATTCTTAACTTTGCAGAAATAGCAAAAAAAATTAAATTCTCTTCTAGAAAAGAACACACCATTCATATGGGACGAGCCTTGCCAAGAAGCATTCGAAACTCTAAAAAAAAATCTAATTCAACCACCGATATTAAAGTAAGGCTTTGTCAAAACACGACCAACAAACTTATTATCGATAAGGAATTACACACATATAGTAAAACGTTTTCTTTTTCCGTTTTGAGATTGTCAGTCAGATGTCTCTAATGAAGTCAATAATCGATAACGTATAGACAACAACCTTTTACTTTTCAATAAATTGAACATTTAGGCCTAATACAGCTCAATGATCATGTCGAGTAGTAGAATCTACTTTCAAGGAAATGATCCTATCACTCAGTCTATTTCTGATTTTGTCCTTACGATTGTGACAATTTCTGATTCACTAAAATTATGGAGACATTGATTCCAACGCTCGGTAAGCAATGTTAATAAATCTCCAGTAGAGCAACCCATGGTTGGTCTCTACATATTTTATCAATTAGGTGTTGATAAGTGTCTCGAAAACCAAGGAAAGAATCAAAGTAAGGGCAATTGGTCTACAGTTTGGGAGATTGCTTACCTCCCCTTTTTAAGATATTTGCTGTGAACATGACCAAATTTCCATGCCGAAGGAAAGGCTCCTGTCGAATAGGACAGATAAAATAGTTTGCGCAGACGTTTCGGTAAACGAGAAGCGTATCGCTTGAGTACTAGGGGCGAAGTACCATCAGGCCCAGCAGCCTTAAGACACATTGAGATTCGCCAGCACTTTAAACACCCCCCCTCCATTGTGCGAATATTTATGTAACTATTTTTTATCGTGATTGACTTTGTCCAATGATTCTGCATACATATATATCCCCGCTGTGTGTTAGGGGCAGTATCGAAGAACTGGTAAAGTTGTTCTTGACCGTTTAGCAGGAGACCAGAAATCCTTATTACCCTTTCGACTAGTACAATACCTTCTGACTAATGCTTAATTAACAATAATGAATATTGGATTTTGTGTGCCTCTCTATAGATCTGATCAATTCCGCTGAGTGGCCCAGCCACCTAGGCCTCAAATGCAGCTTCCTTATTTTTATGGCTGTATAATAGTCATTGTTAAATCAGAGTGTGTTATTTGGCTTAATAGGTTTGATATCTGTGCGGAGCGGAATGAAGGTGACTGGAGAGTTTCAGAGATCATAATGGAGAATTAAAACGAAACGAGTCAATGATCCGGGGGTCTATTCTTGAATTACGAATGGTTTTTACGAATTTAACGAATGGTTTAACCCCATTCGTTATATAACGAATGGTTACGTACGAAAATAACCAATTCGGATTTCAAGTATAACATATACGCACATTCACTTCGAATGGTTTTGACAGCTCAACGTATACGGAATCTGCCTCCATTATTTAAGAATAGGGCCCCTGGGTTGCCAAGAGAAGATAACACTGACGTTGAGTACTTATCAGGATGCGATGTTAGAAACAAATCCAATAGGTTAGCCCATGTCCAGTTATAGGTCAGAGGGCATTGACAGTAAAAAAATCTTAATTCTGATATTTTTAAATTTCTGTTGTATTGTACGACTTTGCAAAACTTAGTTCCTGTTTACATTCATTATTGATCCCTAAGGTTCCCTCAAGATCTGAAATGAAACTTTTTTTGTACATTGTATTCTAGCAGTGAGATATGAATTACACCAGTTCAGCTCCACTCCTTCTACAGCATTGAATTCTAGCCTATCTAGTAAAATTCCAGGATCCAGTCATGGATAAATATTTTTCCAGCCACAAGGGTATCAACATTATTCTCTTCCGTCATCAAAACAGTTAAAAAACAAGTAAAAAAGCTAGAATTGGTCTAAGAACCAATTCTTATGATACCCTAGATGAATGCCAGTATTAATTTCATATGGTGATTCATCTGTGAGAGGTTGAGTTTTGAAGTGGTTTTTCGCTTATATTTCTAGAACGTCTTCGTCGGACAGCCAAAATTACTATAACAATTTTTTTAGGATTTCATACGAAATTTTCAGTGCAATAAAAACGTCTCGGTCTGATAGTTTTCATGGTATACGTAAAAAAAACAAAATGTTTATATGACAACACCGGTAAATGGGTTGCCCGATTTAGGCCATTTTTGTAATTTCATTTAATATTGCTATGAAAACGCAATGTACCAAATTTCAGCTCTCTACATCCACGCGTTCTCAGGCAGTCTCCAAATATACATAGTAAAAAACGAAATATTTGTATGGCAACCCTACGAAGGAGTTACCCGATTTGTCTCATTTTCGAACTTAAATTTACTTCTTTTTTTAAAAAAGCTGTATGCAAAATGTCAGCTCTCTAAGAGAATCCCTTCTCGAGTTATAGAGAAGACAGACATGCAAAAATCAAAATAACTTTTAATATTATCATAGATGGTACAAGAACTAGATGTCACATAGCATACTAGAGCAGAGTATATAAATTTTTAAATGGGTAGTGCATTCTAGAAAGGACCATAACATGTTTTAGAGCGTGCTGAAAGCAAATTTTTTTATAATAGCAGTTTTGTATACATTTGATCGACTTCTTCAACACTTCAGATACGAAAAAATGTGAATCACTCGAAAGTATACATCATTTCAAATGTTGTGGTCCATTCCGGAATGGACCACCTAGCCATATAAATTTTGTATACTTTTTTTGTACTGCATGCGACATCTAGTTCTTGAGCCATCTATGATATTATGCATGGGTGTCCAATCCATTTTGCTCTACCATCATTATTTCTGTGCTTTACAAACGGAATGACAAACTTAGTATACCCAATAGATTTCATCTAGGGTATAACAACTTTAGCGGGGGTTAACTATTTTCATAAAGGTAATAATAATGCTAATTCAAGACTTTATCCTTAGCGACTTCTCCATGTAACTAGTTGATAACGTCTATGCTCTTCCGAACACGGTATTTAATCACTAAACCTACCGTGGCACTATACCTCTTTCTATTTAAGAACATTTCCTTCCCTTCAGCTAACTCTTTGTCCAAATTTTAATATATTTTCATATGCAGAACAGAAAAAATTGTCCTGTAAAGATGAATTCATCCTAATTTGTGGTTTGAATTTTGAAATTCCTATTTAAATATTTCTCGTAATTCACTGACGTTGCCCATAGCATCCCACTATGGTCAGTGTAGTGGCACTAACTACGATTTGGCTTGGTAGATGATAAACGAAACCAAAATTCAATCACTCTGCTGGTCGCATGGCATCCGTATAATTCATCACGAATTCGCAATGGGGATCTGATGTCAACTCTCACAATTTACCCTACAATGACATTTGATATTTATTTCCAACTCTTCAAAAAGAAATTCCGATTTAGATCTATCAAAGAAAAGAGGTAAGATGTAAAATTAAGAAAAACTGCCAATAATCAAATGCTTTTAGACTTCACTTTATTAAAGAGTACAAAGTAAAAGCTACTTATATAAAAAAAAAAACTTGCAATTACTATAGTTATTAATTACTACAATATCTCCTATTGGCTAAAACAGGTAACTTAAAACTCTAAGACCTTAAAACTAATTGCATAAACAATGCCTAGCAGTTTTAAATATCGTCTTCCTCCTCCATATTATCACTAGTCGAAAGCCACTGTTCAACGTCCTTTTTGGGAGGCAGTCTAAATCTCCATTCATCCCGAAAATAGTTAAAAACTGATTCACCCAATTTAAGGAGCTCCACTGAAACATCTTTTTCGTCTTTTTTCCACTGCCTTTCTGGACCACCAAACATTTCCATTCTTACGAGAGTAGCCATCGAGGGACTTAAGTACTTTTTTATGCCGTTGAAGAATTGCGCTTTTGTTAATGTAGCTGTATTACTGGAGCTAGCCGCTGGTGGCCTAGATGTACTCACAGTTTCAACTTGTGTTGTTTGAGCTTTCACAGCCGCTTCTTTTTCTTCCAGTTTTTGCTTCAGGTCTTCTAGTTTAAGTTCATAAGCAGCGATTGCTTCGTCATAAACTGACTTACTTACATTTTCGAAGGTTGGCGATTTCGGTTGTGGCTCGGCCGATTCATTCTGCAACGAAGTGGTAGTCTCCCGATCCTCACCTTCAAATGTTATATCAACCGTACTTAAATGTTCTTCATCATCCTCTTCGACAGGCTCAATGGTAATTTCATCACAAATATCGTTATTCGACAATATCTCCTTCTTGAGAGTGGATAAAGTTTCTACATTAACAACTCTAGGTGGTGAATGCACTTTTTTTGGTGTAGAAGATTGTCGAACACCTGAATTAAGAATCCTCGGGGATATAATCTTTTTTAAAATTTTAGGCTTAACGACGTCCGTGTCATTTGGGTCAAAAACGGATTTAAATGTTCTTTTTTGCGTCAAAGTGTATTCTTCGATGGCTTCAATAACATAGTCATCCTCATTTCCAGAACTAGCTGAACCGCCGGAAGTTGAAGCAGTTTCAGCAAGCGAACTTGAAAGAGTATTAGGCCGAATTAAATGCTTACTTTTTGTGGGCTCTAACAGTTTAGGTTTTGGGAAATCTGATTGTTCGTAGTCTAAAACCATTCCATTCGGTAAACGTGAAATGGTTGGTATAGCAAATTGCACAAGACGCTCTTTCCTGTAATTCATAAAGCATTCATCTCTGAAGTGTGTTTCGCAAACCACCTTGTTTCTTGCTTTATTTTCAGGAATTTCCAAAAAATTCTTGGTATTAGCGTACTTTGTCCACAATTTAAACCGATCTGGACACTTGAAAGGATAGTGAAAAAAATGCATTCCAGGAGAATTTGCTGAATTATTTGGACATCCACGGAATGTACATCGACAGCCACCCATATTCTGATTAGCTCGATTGAGAAGAAATAAAGCCAAACCACAAAAAAACAGCGAAATGTTTGCTTCTTCGCTTTAGATGTTGAAGATGAATGCTACGATAAAATGTAGCGTCCACTTCTTCTTAGCTGGGTTTGAAGACGCTAGCTTCCAGAATCTCGTATATCGTAAAAGCGGGTATTGTAGAATCAAATAAAGTGAAGTCGAACACACATTAATTTAATTAAAATACAAAGCGAAAAATAAATATATTGAAGACGAACTGTGAGGAACTATTTTTTAAAATAATCAAACAAAAATGATCGCTCAACGCGTTTGTCAGTTATCAATTTGTCAGTGTCACAGATTTGACAACTGCCGACAAAAAGTCGACAGCCCCCATTTATTTTCTTCTAGCAGTTACAGCAGCATACAGCATACAGAATACAAGTTAAGGCTGAATTACAATGGACCTAACGCAACACAACGGTACGGAGAAAAACGTCAAACTGGCTTTCTTTGCATGTCTCAAAGGCCTGAAAATTACGCAACAGAACGGATGAACATAATCTCAAATTTGCATTAATGGATTATTTATCTCGCACCTACGATAGATAAATATGCAGTTTTAAGTATGTAACAAAATAAAAGAAAGAAAAGTGAAGAAATTTGAGTAGCGTTGTATGGGAAAATAAAACCATTTATAATAAAGACAAGGGATTTCAATAAACTCAACAACAATTCGTGCACTGGTATTTTCATTCTTGTTTGTTTAAAAAAAAACTGCTGTGCGTCATTCTCTTACATGTTCTTTAAGCCAACGTAGCGTTTCTATTAAAATAACAAATTCGTAATTTTCTTCATATTTGACAACTCAATTTTGTGGCTCAACTTTAAATAAACTATGCGTCCATTGTAAGTAGCTAGCCTTCATCTCAGTATTGCTGCGTAAATTTGACGACATTTCACTCCGTTTCGTTGCGTTTCATGCATTGTAATTCAGCCTTTATTCTCATTAAAATGTTGATACTACTGTCATTTCCAGCGAATTTGTTTTGAGTTTTTCGTATTTTATTGACTGAAATACGTTTCGAATATGTTAAAATATTTAACAAAATATTGGTTTCTTCGTTTAAATCACTTCGGGAAAAGTAATTATGTGCTAGTGGGAAAGCAAAGAAATTTAAAAATAGAAAAATTTTTTCACTGTGAAAGGATGATTGTAATTGAGACGAACAAAGGAGGCAAGCAATCAATTGACAGATTTTCCGGCCATATCTTGTTAATTTTTGTATCATGGTACTTTCCTATACATTCGGACACAAATGGCGGAACGTGGTTCATAATGAGAATACCTTGCATCTCTTTATCATGACTTCCACAGTTCCAAACCACACAGTGCAGGATACTTCACTTCTCGTGGAAGATAGACACTCGGGGGAGGGAAAATCCCTAAATAAGAGCCACCCCACATGTAGTAAGCACGAAGAACGAGTAATTCTTGTGCCCAGTTGTGTCATCACGTAGTAGTTCCTTATATGATTACAGAGTTTAATTAATCATTACGTGTTGTGAATTTGTGATACAGTAATTGTTTATATCAAAAGCTGTGACTTAATTAAAAACGCACACAATTAATTTCGGTCATATAAGGAACTACGCGAAGCAAAATTATTGTTATGGCACGTCTAAGTCAAGGGAAGGAAATTCCTTCCTTCCCTAAAGAGTCCTTTGTACATATGATGTGCACTATTTTTTTTTTTATAAACTGTACTCCAGCTTTTTCTATCTAATTTAGTAAACAGTCTTTATTTTTCGTTTTAATTGATTTTTCAATGGCTTCGTTCCATAAAAAAAGGGGTTTTTATTCTTTCAAGCGACGAGCTTCAAACGCTTTGACAAAACGGTTCCCGGGTGGGAAGAGGGAACCAGGAAGTGTTTATACCTGTTTAGATTCGTGTACATGAGCCACGGTACAGAGAATATGTGAATATTGAGTGCGGCGTAGAGGTGCTTGAAATAAGACAGAATATATTGAAGAAACGGTGAGAAGTATTTGTTTCCGAAACTTTTAATGGATGAGACTTTGTTGTCTTCCAGATCTTCTAAATCTCCTGTATTTTTCCAGCAATATCGGCATAGGTCTGGCTGTTGCATCTCTAGAGAGCTAATTCCTTCCACGGATTGTGTAACAGATCATTTCACGTCTTTTGTTGGTGTTGTTCCAGTTTCTCTAGATTTAGTTATGCACGGTCGCCTTGAGAAAGTTTCTCCTTGGTTGACTTTGCTCGCAGAGATTCTTTAACGAGGTAGAAGAAAACAATAAATATTAACAAGGAGAATATAATGAACTTATATCTCGCCCAAAATTGAGCTGATGAGCATCAGTATCTGGTCTTAATACAGTGGTCCAAATACATGAGCTAAAGACCTCAGTTTTTACTAGTTTAGAGCTATGAAGTTCAATATTAGACATAAGGTAAAGTAAAAATTGAAAAACTAATTACGTTTTGTATCCATCAACCTATTATAATTCGCAACTTCCGTTATTAGATCATAAAATTACGGTGCCCCACTTCTATCTGCACAGATATTCAAGCCGAAAACTCCATGATCTATATATAATCCGTAAATAAGTCTCTTGGTTTCTGCATAACGTTACAAATCCTACCGCTCAGTATAATAGGAATGTTTATTGGATACAAAATTGGATTAAACTAAATATTATAAATTAATTATTATCCTTCTCAACAAACTAAATACATATATTTAATCTAATATATTCTGATGAGTTTTAAAACTAGGACTTGTTGCTTGATTTTTTTCTTCCCATTTTCGTATCGTAGATAATCCTGGTAAAGGATATTTCTTTCTATATAAAAACCGATATCCACGCGCGTTAATCGAATGTATAGCTTTAGCTGCTAAAATATCTGTACTCTGCCATTTCAGACGTTTCTTTGGATGTTTCAGCCTCCTTATTTGCCCATCTGTAAATAATCGACGAAGAGAAATTTCTAAATTCTTGGCTTCCCCTACGTGTTTTCTTATTTCAGCAAGGCGCCTAACAAGGACACTGTTTTTCTTTTGTAATTGCAAGAGTTTTAATGCGCTGGAATATCCCTCTTCCTCTGGCTGACATCTATGTAGGATTAATATTAATAGAAATATAGAAGGAAACAAACTTTTTTTTTTATTGATACTTACTGGACTGGATCGGTTGGCTCTGTTTTGATATTAATTTCAAATTTTTCTTCAGATGACCCATCAGTTTGAGAATTTTCTTCCACACCCAAAGTTGAATTTTGTTTACTGAAATTATTTAACAATTATAGTAAAATCAAATCTTCCAACTACTTTTTGTATTCTTTCCACATTTCTTCTTCCACGATGAGGTTTTTGCATCCTACATGTTCCAGCTGGGATTCCACCTGAGCCATGTTAATACAGTTTGGTAATTTTAGAGTGGGTACTGCATCGTCTTTTAAGCGAATGTTTTTAGAAGGAATCATTTGATCTTTAAGGCTCCAGTTTTCTCTCAGAAAATGAAGGGAACATATCCTTGCATACCGTGTATTAATATTTTTTGGTTTCTTCGTACATAGATTCTTACAAGGATTACAAGCATTTATCCACTGTCTTTGAAGGTTTTCATCTTTCGGAAATGAAAAGAATTTTACAGAATCATCTTTTCTTTTGTGGTTAGAAGTACACTCATAAACAGAGCAATTAACCATTTCGTTTTATATATTTGATGTCACATTAGTTTATAATTTCAATATTTTTCAATTAGAAGTTTTAATAAAATCCAAACAAAACTCAATTGCAAATGCACCAGGAATTAAAAACAACATATAAATCGACGGTTTTGACATTTGTCTAAAACCGGAGTGCGTTCAAGTTTTTTGTGAAAGTTGATTATCCAATGGGTTTCGTCACGACGACCGTGATGATATCATCATTGAGCTTTCTCACACTAGAAGTTTTTAGGGAAGGAAGGAATTTCATCCCCTTGTGCCTAGACATGTCAGCACAATAATGTTACTCCGCGTAATTCCTTATATGATTACCGAAATTAATTATGTGCGCCTTCAATTAAGTCACAGTATTCGATATAAACAAAACTGTATCACAAATTCACAACACGTAATGATTATTAAATTATTATTATATTATCACCTCAAATCACAGATAAACATCTCTACAGCTGTAGATCTACGTACCCACCGTTTTAAGGACGTGGCCTTGACCAGGGGTTTTCAATAAAATATTTTTGTATTGTATTGTACATTCGTCCGATCAGAAATTTCAGAAATCTTTCAAAATGGTCTGTACTCCGGATCGAAACTTGGTAGCGCGGAGTTTTTCCTACCCCCGAATACTTCTTACCCGTAAAAACTGCCTAAAAACTTCCGAGTGTGGGCTATGGCAATAAATAAATATTTATTGGACCACGGTACAGAGAATACAACTTATTCTCATTAAATTTTGCGACTTGTTCTGTGACGTAATTTTGTGACTAATATATATATTTCTATAGGACAGACAGAGATGGAAGAGAGTATTGCGTTCTTTGAATCACTATTCGTTGATGAGCGGAGGGATTTTTCAGCGTACAGAGAATATAAAGATATTCTCATTACGAACCATGCTCCACCATTAGGGGACAAAATGACCTGCATAGGAAAGCACGGTACAGAGAGCACCATACTCTTTCTTCCCTCTCTATCTTTTCTATATAAATGTAAAAAAAATATGTTTTCTTTCTAATGATATTGGAAATTTGTGTTTGTGTTATAAACTTTATTTTTTACAGAAAAATAACGGACTAATAAATAATATAATTTATATAATGGCGAGTATCACGTATATAGGATACAATATATTCTCTGTATGAACCCACGTTCCACCATTTTGTCTGGAGAAAATGGGCGAAGTGACGTCCTTCGCCCACTAATGTATAGAAAAGTAAGAAGATCTCTTTCCTCTCTCTTCCAAATTTATTATATGTCAGAGATTTTCGTATTTTTCTATACATTAGTGGGCGAATTGACGTCAATTGCAAGCTGTTAAAATTTAATGAGAATACTTTTATTATCGGTACCGTGGTGAACATAAAGACTAGTCGAGGCATTATGATGCTTGCTGCTCGGTTTGGAAAAGTTCAAACTTTTATGCTTATTGTGACAGTTCTACCAACATACAGCATAGAAAGCTTACAAAATAGATTTTTTTTTAAATCGAGTGTTTTAAAACTATAGACAAAACGCATTAAATTGTTTTGTGTACGTCAACAAATTTATGCTATAAAATAGGTTAGCATTGCAATTTCCTATACTGCATTTGATGCGTTCTCATTTCCCCTTGGAGTTTAGCTGAGCACCAAGATGCTTGCTGCGTCGATTACGTTTTGGTCTTCCGAGTGTACCGCTGTAATTATTCTGCTAAAGTACAGGAATTCATCTATAATAATATTTCCAGAATAATTACTTTTTCATCACCCTGTACGAATAAACAAGAAGAAAAAGCCGAGAAGTAGGAAGCAGGAAACGTAAATGGCGGTTTGTCAATAAAATTTGTCAATCGGTAGAGCTTTCTTCCAAATGGTTGAATTAATGTGAATAAAGTGTTTTTAATAAGCAAATGTAATTCTAAACGTATTGTATTATTCGTGAAAACTTAAAGTATAATTGGCAAGAGCCAATAATTAAAAAAAAACTTTTTGTGCATCTCCTTATAAAACGTGTTTTCCGAGAATAGTTCGTTTATAATTATGATGCAGTCAAAGTTTAAGAAAAATAGACCAATATTATATGATCCTTTAATAATACCGCGCGTAAAACAGGTAACTAAAGACTTATTATATTAGAAAAATTGCTAAAAATGCAGATTGAGGTTATGTTGGACGCGGTAGTCTGAGGAAACGTTTAAAGATTCCTGTACACCTTTGCATTTCAGTACCTTGAAGAAAATGTGCACCAAACTTATGTGGATGTTGCTGTAATGGCAAGACAGCTTCAAGAACGTTATCGTGAATATAACAGGCGAAAATCAGTCCCTTTTAGGCAGTTGGTAGAACAAGGTAAGTTTCCGATCCTATTAAAGTAAGATTAGTTAGTTCCTAATGCTGCTGGACGATGTTCTAAATTGTTTCGTAATTCCAGCATATAAAACTGTCCTACATAGCTACGGCTTAGATAGTAATCCTTCGAGTGAAGGTGATGAAAACGACGCTGGAAATTCTGATCTAGAAATGATGGAGGTATGAGTTATTATTATTGGCGCAATAACTATTTTTTAAAATCACTATTTTTTAGGTTAATACGAACCCAAATCACATGAATGATATGCTAACAAATATGTACTCTAAAAATCCGAACAAAACAGGAAACAATCAGCCTGGAAATGACAATGAGCTAATTGATATAAGCAGTGATGAGAGTGGGGATGAAGAAAAATCTGCAAAGTCGAAGAAAACTAAAGGCATATTGCTTATACTAAGGTAGATTTTTTAATTAATCGTTTTTTCTTTAGAACCCACTCAAGCATTTAGTAAAACTCATGGAATCACTATTATTAAAGTCAAAGATAAATCAACCGAGCCAGAAAACAATTTGAAAGAAAACGTAGTTGCGTCTTTTGGCCGCCAACAGTTAGCTAATCCAACTAAAAAACGCAAGTTGGATAATCAGAACGTAGAAATACCTAAAATGCCACCATTAACATCTGCTGGACCAGGAACAAATGATGCAGGCTCGAATTATTCTTTGCCACCATTACGTGTCCGTCGCTACAAGAAAACAGTACAAATGAAGCAGCCCCATTACACTTTTCGATATATCGGCGGGATGGACAAAGTTCTTAAGGAGCTTTGTGAACTGCTGTTTCATATCAAACATCCCGAAATATATCTCGAGATTGGTTTATCACCTCCGAGAGGTTTCTTACTTCATGGCCCTCCTGGATGTGGAAAAACTATGCTAGCTGAAGCTATTGCAGGGGTAAGTGAGCAAATTTTTTTTATTATTATAATTTGACCATAGCAGGGATGGAAAAAAAACTTTTATTTATTTATTATTTTTCATTAAACAAAAACGTTTCCTTATTTGCTATATGGCTATATGTCATACTTCAAAGTGAAGAAGCCTACAATTCAAGAAGTACTTATCCTCTACTGGAAATAGATAGCATATGATATTTTTTGGTTTTGCACATTACTCACATCAGGAGAAAAATGTTTTCCTGGTCAGTTTTCCTCGTAGCTGTTTTAGAAATGTTTGTCCAATATCTGTAGCTTGGTCCCCATTTAGAAGAAGTTTTTAGCCATAATAAGGTACAGGGAAATATTTTAGTTGATGTAAATGCAAAAACACTCAACAAAAGATCATAGTAATTTAACAATCTGTGTAATCGCACTGCTGCTAAGGCTTCAGTGATATCTTAACTCCCGCGTTATGTTGACGAGAAATGACATGTGTAATCTACAGAGTTGCTCTAATTACTGAATTTTATACAGAGAGCGTGTTCTCTGTCACTTTAGGGCTGCCACTATAGTTGTGTCAAACTGACTACGCTCAACTATCCTCCTGGTCGTAGTTAACTGCCAAAATTTGGCAGTTGACTACGTTCAACTTACCTCCTGACCGTAGTTAACTGCCAAAATTTGGCAGAGTGAATACGCAATTAACAAACGCTTAAGTAATATCGATTGCTTCGCAAATAAAAAAAAAATACCAAATAACTGGTCGAATAAGTTGTAAGCAGAATTAGAGCTATATATATAAGCAAAGCCCAGTGAATAAACAGATCACTTAGATCCGAACCTCAGCCAGCAACCCTTGCAAGACGTAGAATGAACTGAAAATGACACTTCACATTACAAATTCAAAATAATATTTCGAATTTAAGCACTTGTAATGCTCTAAATGGTCACATGGGGATCATGGGGAATGAAAGGGCTGACCTTTTAGCTAGGGCTGGCTCTGTTTCTCCGCTCTTTGGTCTGGAACCTAGGCGTTGCCATTTCGAGTATATAAATAAATATAAATAAATAAATAAATAAATTTTATTTGCTCATATAAAAGCATATAAAAGCTTGTACATTTACAATGATTTGCTTCATTAAATCGAGTCTCTCTCTCTTCATTAAATCGGGTCTCTCATTAAAGTGGATGTTCGTAGAAAGCATCAGCAGAGATGGGCGAACCTGAATACTTGCAGGTGTACAAAACTGTTTCTTGATGGGCCCAATGGGAATATCTCCGATTTTCTCATGGGGCTCGAAAGGAAACAATGTAGAACTGTGGTTGGCATCATTACCGACCACAGGTTACTTCACGCTCATCTAACAAGGATGGGAGTTGTTGACAGCCTTGAGTGTCTGTCCTGCCTGGAGGGAGAGCCCGAGACAACCGAACACATTTTGTGTGCATGTCCGGCCTTCGCCCGGTGCAGACTGGATACTCTAGGGTCTGCCCTTCTATCTGTGGATGAGCTGAAAAATCTGCCTCTTCAAGACCTGATGCACTTCATTAAGAAGACAGGAAGGTTTTGGTGAATGGCCTTCTAGCAGGACAGCACAATGGGCCGCATTGGCTTCCGTGCTTTGGGATAGGGTGACCTGTGCCCCTGCCTTAAAAAAAAACAAAGTGCTCTAAACAGTAGCAGAATTTCCATTTACCACAGTCTAAAACTTTTGTCACAACCTCTTGATCAGTTGACTAATTTGTCGCATATTTAGGCGTGTTTTTTGTGGTTGAAAAAAAAGTACGACCAAATATGTCAAAAAAGGCGCCTAAATAGTACGACAGAAGATCAGAATCACCCTCAAGATTTTAGGAGTTGAGCTCGAATTAAACTACTCGTACATCTCACTTAGGAGTTATGTTTCTATAAGCTACTCTGGCACGAGATTATCGAGGAGATTAGCTAATTGAGCTACTCGCATCTGCGACACGGCGTAATAAAAAAAACAAGTGGAACCAGAAAAAAATATTTTAGAGACATCTAAATCAAATTGCGCATCTATAGTGAGGAACAACGACTATTTTAGTTAATTATGCAGAATCATAAGTAAAAAAACAAAACAAACTATTAATTCAGTGAAACAATTATTGAAATCGGATAAAAAATGACGAAGTTATAGCGATTTTAGTGCTGCATTCTCAAAAACGCACTCTAATATGAACGATCGGCTGATGACGTCACGATACACAAGACAATTCGCGGTCTAGAGCAGCGCGAGTGTAGTCGCTGCGCCGTCGTGATAGAAAGCGCTCGGGATTGGATTTGTTTTGGATTTATTTCATAAAATGTCGTCTTATAAATATTATATTGTACAGACTGGCATTGTGCGTATTGTGTTTCGTGACGTCATCACAAGATTTGCGGGCCGCGGCCGTTTTCAATTTCCGTTGTTTTAAACTTCAATAACTTTGTAATTTTTTGACGGATTTGAGTCATTCAAAAAGAAATATACTCAGAAATGTATATTGCTTTCACTCTGATATATTAAATTTGAATATCTTATTGTAAGATTGTTCTCCGTTATTAATTTGGTCAAGGACGGTGCAGCTTGAGGACTGGACAAAATAAGTATTGCAATCATTTGGATCAAGATTTATAGATTCCTTACCAGATTTGTGAATACCACATTCTTTTAAGTTTTTCCATAAAACTCCCTGAGCGTGTTAGGTTTCGGAAGCACGCTTTTATATATACTTATGACATTCCCCTTTCCCAGGTCATTGAAGAAATCTCTTATCGTGATAACAAAGGCGTTAATGTGGAGGCCCTCTCTTTAAATCCGCGTTGTCAGCGGATTTCTCCGATATGTATCAAAAATCAAACAAATAATGTAGACATACAACTATCAGTTTTTAACAATCGCATTCTTCAACTTTTTAATCAGCACGTTCCCCTTAAAACATTTTCAAAAAGGCTAATTGTGTCTAACTGGTATCATGCTCCAGCCATCAAGAGAGCGAAGGCCCTGCGTGACCTTGCATTTAGGGCCAACTCAGCAATGTACGCCTGAGATGGCGACTATTTACGAAGTATCGGAATAGGTATCGCAAGGAGGTGCGTAAAGCCATATTTGGCGCCTCGCTATCTACCAAAGCTCTCTGGGAGAATGTTCATAGTCTTGGAGTGCTTTCTGATTCCAACTCCGGACTGCATGATATGGACCCTGATGAAATGAACAGCTTCTTTGCCTCTGGGCAAACAGACTCATCCATCTCGGCGCTGGGTAGTAATATTGTTGAACCTGAGCACTCCTTTTCCAACGCTGACATTTTTGCTGTTTTTTACGCTTTTTCATGAATTAAATCAAATGCCGTTGGCCTGGATGGCATCCATTTAAAATTTCTGAAGCTAGTCTTCCCTTCCTTGCCTTGTCATATTCTTCATCTCTTTAACACCATCATTACCACTTCAACTATCCCTACTGCTTGGAAGTCAGGCAAGGTAATTCCCATTCCCAAGTGCTCCAATCCATCACAGACCTTGCATTTTAGGCCTATTTTACCCGCACTCTCTAAGGTTTGGGAAATTTTTAACAAGAACCAAATAACTTCGGCATCTGCTGTTTCCAATCTTATATACTCCAAGCAATCTGGCTTCCGCTAAGGTTACAATACCTCGAGTGCTATCTTGGACATACTGAGACGGTAAGACTCAACATGGAGCGCAAGCTGGCTAGCATACTCTTAGCTAAGCTTTCGATAGTTTAGATCATACTATCCTTTGCCATAAAGTTCAGAGCCTCTTCCGCTTTTCCCGGTCAGCCTGTAATCTCATTTCCTTATTTTTGAGCTTGCGACGCCAGTGTGTCATTTTAGGGAACCGTGCTTCTGATCTTGTGGACCTCCAGAAAGGTGTTCCTCAGAGGTCTATTTTGGGCCCACTCTTATTTACCCTGTTCATTAATGATCTCCCAACCGCAGTTAGGTTTCCTGCGGTTCATATCTTCGCAGATGACGTGCAATTACTTTTTTCCGCGCCGCTGGCGTCTATGAGGCAATGTGTCGCAGATATTAATGCCGACCTTTCCTCTATTTTTTCCTGGGCACATCCTTGATCCTATTTTCCTTAATGGGCTTACTATACCCTTCTGTGACAGAGTGTCCAGCCTTGGTTTCATCTTAGATGAAACTCTATCCTTATCGCCTCATATTAACACTTTAATCGGCAGGGTAGGTTTCGGTCTTCGCATACTTTACAGTATTAATATGTATCTGCTGGCCCACGCCTTGTTGTTTTCCCACTTTATCTATGGGGCGGAGCTATATACTGGAACTTCAGCAGGTAACATTCACAGACTGCGCACTTCCTTTAATACAGTTATCAGGTATAAGTACGGTCTTACAGGGCGGGTGCGTGATCTGGGTGTTTACGCAGTGGATTTTCTTCATACTACCTTTGACATGTATCTTATACATGTTTTGTTTAAATTAATTTAATCCCATATGCCACAATATCTATTTTCCAGATTAGAGTTTTTTTTAGGTCCCCACATTTCCCACTTAATCTAGTTATTCTTCGTCACTCATTCAATGTACTGAAAAATTATTTCGTTGTTCGTGCTATCTGCTCACTCCTCGCTTAGTTTGATGGCATTTAGATCGCACCTTCTTGATTTTTTGAATGTCTCACAACTGGAAGTCTTAACAGGTCGTTCTGGTCTTTCTTCGGAAACCTAATGGTCATCTAATCTAATTTTTTTATGCTCTTCGTATTATGTCCCTATTTCGTGCATTGATACATCCATCTCACACGGCTCGGCGTGTCAATAGGTAGTGCACCTGCACCCTCAGTTCTCATTTCTGTATAAGTTCTTTTACACGAAATATCTTTTTGGACAGCAGGGGATGGATATTGATCGAATCCGTTTTGTCGGCATAATAAGAGTTAAGTGTATCTTAGTATATTTTTCTTTTTGTTTATTCTTGGATTACTCCATTCTTATTATTTTGCTTAACTACCAATGTTTTTATACTATGGGCCTAACAGCCTAAGTTGCTTATGATAAATAAAAATAAATAAATAAATTAATAATTCGATTTTTCAAGTTTAATGGACGCTGTGACAGCATTTCGCAGAAGACGGAATCGCTCCAACAGTAATGGACTTCTTATCATCTTCCACCTTTGAAATGCTTTTGTTCCGTGCCAATATAAGCCTCTTAATTTCTATCGAAAACCAAGGACAATTATGTTTACACAACCTGGTCTTACAGGGTACATATTTGTCAAAAAGATAATATATTGCATTTTCAATAATGCAACTTTATCCTCAATGACAGCAAGAGAGAAAACGACGTGAGATCGTCAACATTTATATTATGGAAATCTTGGAAACAAAATGTATGATAGCTATTACGGGTGCCGGGGGGAATGTTATATGATATAAAAATTAGATCATGATCAGATATTCCAGATAAGGAGATTAGATTTTTAAAAAGTATCTTCTCCATGTCGTTAGATAAAAATAGGTCGAGTAAGGATGACGAGTGACTCGTAAAATGAGTGGGCAGATTATTAATAACCCTTAGATTAAATGAGTAAAATACTTCAAAATGAAGCCTTAGCGGAACTGTCCTGCAACAGATTTATGTTAAAATCGCCACCAATAATAACGTTAGAGTACTGTGCGTTCAAGTAGGCCAGAGCTGATTTTAAGAATGGATAGAACAAACTGAGGGGGGTTTATAGACACACTCTAGCAAGCAACGTGAGAGCCCCCCAAATATCTCAATGAAAATGAATTCAGTACCAGATGCGGTATCGGATTCTTCAACAATTTTTGCAGGGATGCCCTCCCGTGCATAAATGGCGACACCACCACCTCGTCTGTCACACCGATCATATCTAAAAACACAAAACCCCGGCATCGTTATAAAAACATCATAAATATCATTTTATAACCATGTTTCAGTTACGAGAATAATATAAACTTTAGTATCATAAAATATCATTTTCACCTCATCCACTTTATTAATCAAGCTGCGAGCATTGAAGTGGGTAACATTCAGGCCATTGTCTTGTGAACAGAAGGTATTGGACAAAGCTGTGTAACAGAATTCACGCACAACACCATCAGATCCTAGACTGTTGTTATCCAATCGTAATCCTCAACACGTAAAGAAGGAAAGTAGTGACTTATATTATTGAATAAGATTTGTATATGTTCCGAAATAAGAGGTACTATTTTAACATTTGTCATAATAGAAAAACCATAAATTTAATTTATCTTGCATACTCCTTATTTTGCCAGTTACCTTGCATAATTTTATTTACCGTATTTAAGTGGGAAACACAATGTGGCGCTGTAGCCAGACTTGTCAAAATTTAAAAGTACGGAAAGGCTATGATGGTGTTCCAATCATTGAATAAATAACTAATAAGGAAACGGCATATCGGGTGAAAACGTAAGCATCTCGGCGAAATGTATTAGTGTGCTTTGTTTGTATTCGTTTCGTCATGGCAGTAATTAAATTCTGACATTCTGAAAGGGCACATTTTTCATAATCCAAATTCCTATGTAAAATAAACAAATTTTTAGCTCCCCCTTATTTTCAGATAATATTTCTTGGCGTTGCCTTTGTATTACTGGAATAATTTAGGCACCAACTGACAATTCAATTGTAAACAAATAAACCGGCATTGGTAAAATGTTAAATCATTTGCCATGGCTCTTTATTTTTATAGATATTTCACTTTTATTTTGTTTAAAACAATATAATTAATAAGTAAAGCTATTAAGCTTACTTGAAGAATGCTTTCCCACGACAATAACTCCGTTCGTCCTGCAGCACAGCACAGCGCACTTCATTACGGTTTTTTAAGACTCCGGAGTCTCTATTACATAAATAATCGTTCACAAAAGAAATATTCCGCACTTATTTCACACTACTATTCATAAAAATCACGTTTAATTAATTATTTTTCACAATATCGCGAATTGAAATCCGAAACTTATTTTCAAATAATATGAAATGTCTGAATGTTGAACTGACACAAAACAACGCCCTCTTGTCACCCCCCCCCCCCTGATCATGGGTCACACTGTCATTAACACGTACACTGTATTCGCACGAAACACGTACACTGTATTCGCACGATACCCCGCTTCCTTATTAGTTATTTATTCAATGGTTCCAATGTGTAGCTGGCGCTGTAGCTCATTTTTGCCAACTTTTAACTTTTGGCGCGCACCAAATTTGACATTTCAGTATTTACATTGTGAAATAGTAAAATGAGTGTAAAATGTTTTTTCATAAAATCCTGAACTTTTTCTCTGTTGATATAGAGGCCTAAACCCACCCCTCTCTGCGTTTTTATGCCTTTAATTAAATACACACGCCAAAATAGATATTTCTTTTAATTCCTCCATATTAAATAATATTATCATATTCTACAAATTATAATAATTATTATTATTATTTATTTTATTTATTTTTATTATAATTATTTACAATGGCCCGCGTCATTGGCTACAAGCTACGCCATTGTAACTAATGTTGGCTACATAGTGCGTGCCAGTGCAGGCTACAGCGCAAGCTACGAACTACAGCGCCACATTGTGTTCCAGCCTTTAATATTTCAAATATGTCTACCAAGTATGCTAATTTGCTGGACCAAACACGACCAGCAAGCAGACAACAAAATTCTTCTTTATTAGTCATCGCTTCTTTGATTACTTGATATATCATAGCAAAATAGAACTGACAATGAGTTATCTTGACTACTCTAAGTAAATTTCCAAGAAAATGGCAAAACTTTGCGGCACCCGAATCGTACTGCCAATGGCACCCCGGTTGAAAAACACTACCCCAGATGAATGCCCGTATGTAACTTTGTATGGTAACCTCTGTGCAAGTATGATTTTTGAATTGGTTTTTCGCATATGTTTCTAAAACTGTTCGTCGGACAGTAAAAGTGATTATAAACAATTTCATAGGACTTCACATTCTGAAGAACTTTTCAGTACATTAAAACAGTCTCGGACTGATCGTTTTCACAGTATACGTAAAAATCCTCACTTTTTATATGGCAAAACCAACAAGAGGTTACCCGATTTAGTCCATTTTCTAAATTTTATTTACTATTGCTATAAAAACACCATGTACCAAATTTCAGCTCTCTACATCGACGCGTTCTCATGCAGTGCCCAAATATATAGTGAAAAACAAAATCTTTGTATGGCAACTCTACGAAAGAGTTGTCCGATTCGGCCACTGACTTTTAACAATGGACTGAGCGTATTGCCATTTTCCTATAGGAAAGAATGGCACAAGTTTTACAGTTTTTCGTCCTATGGCAGAGTTGGAGCTACCAACACAAAATATTTCTTACTAAACGTTTTCTTATGCTATTTGATGTTTTTATGTTGGCTGCAGATGCAATCACGGCAGAAAGAATAAGGTAAAGATAGTGTTTATCATACTCCGTCTCTCTTGCACGTACGCAAATACGACATACGAAATGAATGAATGAGTTTAATTCCTTATAAGCGATTAAAATATCACTTGTACACAAGAAAATATATTTTTTTAATTTAATTCGATTTTCTGGTGTAAAATTCATCTGATTGGTTGAGTTTTAAATGTTTTTTATGTAGTAAAAGTTTTAAAGGGTGCTCTAACGGTGATATACAGAAACATAATATTTGTGCCACATGAAATAGCATATCGCTCAGTCCATTGTTATAAGTCAGTGGATTCGGCTCATGTTCTAAATTAAATTTTACTTTTTTTACTTTTTTTTATGCGTGGGTGTCCAATTTATTTTGCTCTACCATCATTACTTCTAGGTGTTACAAACGGAATAACAAACTTGGTATACCCTATAAATTTCATCTAGGGTATAAAAAATAGTCGCAAATCACATTTAGTTTCCTAACGACTTCTTATGTTAACTTTGATAATACGGTGAAATAAGCATCATGAAAATACGCTGAATTCTGTATCAATGCAGAAACTATGCGTTTTAGATTTCATCCTACTTCGAAACTATACGATGACCTGTGTTATATCTTTCCATTATTACAAATCTGATTAATTTTAAAATTCTGAACAAGTTTTTAATAGACAAATATCATCCCTCACTTATATGAGATAATATATTAACAGTATCTAAAGTTTTATATTTCACAGCATTGTTCATGTGCGCAGAGCTGCATTCATGTTTTTGGACTCGTTCCGGTAAACGTTTTAGATAGTGGCAACTGTCTTTCGCCCATAAATTTTGTCCACCAAAAAGTAAACAAGAAAGAACTTTTTTTATCATTCAGTATGGCTTTTTTTTTTGGAACTAGATATTGGAAAATTGTCGGTTTTTCTTTCCATTCCTCTGCGATAAATTAAATTTCATCGGCTGTTACGAACCAAGGCGTTTTATCGCTAGAACTTTAGCAAAGAGAAGTTAGTGCATGGCGAATAAATTGTCCAAATAATAAAAAACCACGAATCTTTTAAACTCTTAATATTCACGCAATTAGATTATGTATGTATGTACGCAACTAGCACTAATTATTTAACGAATGTATTAATTCACAGGAATCCAAATTGTTCTTTCCTTCCAAACTCAAAATTTATCACCCAACTTCAAAAATTCACAAAAATAACGAATGAATTTGTTCGCTTTACACAAAGCCAACTATACTTCCAATTTTTTGCTCCTGTCTTAACGCTTTTAAATTCGCAGACCAAATACATTTGAAAACAGCATGATTAAATATTTTTTCAAAACAAATCTTTCTGAAAAAACATACAACAAGAACATAAACTATCTTCTCAAGTTTTTTTTATATGCCACTGTACCACAGAACAATAATCTTATCAAGGGCCACATGCGGCTGGGCCCAGAACTCAATTTCTTTTCTACTAGAAAACGATTTTTTTTATTCTTTCTCTTAACTTTCACATAAAAATCTCTTGGCCCAGCACAGCAAGCTCAGGCAGCCGACGCCGCAACTATCATCTTATAGTATTCATCGGCATAGGCATAGGCATAATTGTTTAGTTGCAGTGACTCCGACTGCTGGTAGCTCGTAATTCAATGCAATATGTGTGTTTGACGTCATGTTATGCACTAGTTAACAATCGTGTCGTGTTCAGTCTCTAGGTCAACATCAATTTCAGAGATTTGTGTGCTAAGTTGTTTTGTAACAGTCACTTCATTTTTATGAAATCGTATGTATTTTCAAATGTTGAAATATTTTGGGATTGCTTTTTTTATGTACTTTCCAAACTTCGTATATATGCCCGATTCAGTTGCCTCACAATTATCTTCCAATTTTCCACTAGTTATGCTAACGAAGAACCCCCTTACACTTCTACATTTACTTTTGATGTCAAGCACTAAGAGACAGTAGTTGGTTTTTTTTTATATTTCGCTATATTCTTCATCCATAATCCTACAACTGATTTAATAAATAATAAAAACAACAGTTTCACAAACATCTAGAGGTACCAAGAACATTCTTTAACTGTGATTTACTAAAACGAAAGTGGATCAAGTTATAATTAAAATTAAAATTAGTAGTTATCCTGATCATTAGCTCGAATTGTCTATTTAATCTCTCAATATACGGTGGAAGATGAAAAGCATCTCGCCATTCGAATCCTCTTACAGCAAAAAACAGCAATCTCCATTACACACCAACAATGCGATCATAGTGATGTTTGTAAGATAGGGACCAAACATGACTGGCATATTCTAAGATGAATCGTACGAGGGTTGTGAATAAGGCTTTTGTTGTGTATGCATCATTTAATTTCTTAGCCAAGGGTTTTAGAAAACACAGAATCGAGTATGAACAATATGGTCAATATGGTAATTAAACGTAATTGGGGCATAATATTACACCCAAGTCAAGTATTTCAGTACTCAGAAAGAATTGGGTGTCATTGATCTTGTAGTAAAAAAAATTAAGGGATCACTTTGTGCGAGAAAAAGGAGATCATCCGACATTTGTGAATATTTAGAAACTGGGACTATGCAACAAATATGTTTAAATTTTCCTGCATTTCCACACAATTCAATTCAGATTATGGGCTTGAACAACTTTTCGTCATCTGTGTCGTTTAATAGTTCCGAGTTCATAGCTACGTGAGAGACATAATTTATAAAAAAAAATAAATAGAAGAGGTCCCAAGAGAGAGACTTTACTGCGGTACACCAGAATTAGCTTTTAATTCGCCAGACTGAGCAGACAAAAGTCACCACTACATTACGGTACTTTAAACAAATTGCTTTTTGGTGACATATCTCAGAAGATTTGTGTTTCATGAGCGGCCTGTTCCTTTTTGCTCTTTTCTGCTCTACTTTTAATTTGACAGTTTACGTAAGTTGAGCTGCTCTGCTCCGAACTTTTTTCGAGTTCATTAAACAAACCTATTAGGTATAAGGTTAACCAGCTAAGTACCGTTTTGGGAAAGACAGTAGTGCATAGCTTACAGATCTGAATCCTAGCTAAAAGCCGTACTAAAGTCGGTGTACACACAGCGCGTTTCACATCCTGACGATAGATTTAATACAAAATGACGAAAACTGGATATTCTACCTTTTACCAGCCTTGAAAATTGGACCAATAAATGATCTTTTCTACAAATCATTAAATTTCCCTGAAGAGACAAAATGAACATAAATGTCAACGGAACAGAAAGATTACCACTACTGTTTTAAAAGAATAGAGGGAACCGCATCAGGAACTACTGAACAACTAGGCTTAAGCTTAGCTTGTTCGTTGTGTTGTGATTGTTTCGCATGCGTTGATCTATACCTGATGGCTGGATTTTGGTTCAATAGATAATGAACTAATTAGCGATGGGTATCTAAAAATTAGTGTGAATTCTTTGTGATGTTTATTTACTGATTTGTATTCTTTGTAATAATATCGTGAGGAATATGAAAGATTTTAAGAAAAGCTGGTGAGTTTTTGTGCGTAGATCAGGAATATAGGGTAATAAACTATCAAGTCACTGTTAGATGATCGTTTACTCCCCACGTCCTTGCCATTCAGTTTTTTGCAGATTGCGGGGCTGGCGTAGAATAAAACTTTTCCCAAAATTTCTTAAAGCCAGAGTTTTGAATCGGAAAGTGTTTCCATCGGTCAGGAACAAGCCATTTAGTCTGTTCGTGAAGGCAGGTCCTCTGGTGTCAAGCCAAGCCATCGTGGTAAAAGCACGAATTCGGTCTTTGATATGGGTTTAGTCTTCACAACTTATTCTCCAGTTAAGAAAGTTTTGTAATGCTGTTTCGATTTATGTTACTCATTAATTGTTGAATTGTTTCGTCGAGGTAGGGCTGACAAAAGATTCTATTAATCACTAATACCCTTCCTGTGCACACGATTCTGATAAAATAAAAAATAAGTACATATTTATGTAGTGAACATGCTTTAATTGTAATTATTTTTTTTTCAGCAACTCAACATTGGATTTATAGAAGTCCCTGCAACGGAATTGATCGCTGGTGTATCTGGCGAATCCGAGGAACGTATCAGAGAGGTTTTTGAGCAGGCTGCTGGCTGCGCTCCCTGTGTACTTTTCATTGATGAAATCGATGCGATTTCTTCGAATCGCTCAAATGCACAAAAAGATATGGAACGTCGAATAGTTGCCCAATTAATCAGCAGTCTTGATAATTTGCCTAGACATGAAAATGGCGATCAAGTTGTAGTTATAGGAGCAACTAATCGCCCAGAGGCATTAGATCCAGCATTACGACGAGTTGGTCGTTTCGACCATGAAATATGTCTTGGTATTCCAGATAGAAAAGAAAGGGAAGAAATTTTGATTGTTGTCTGTGAGACATTAACTTTGGAATCTCAATTCGATTATAGAAAAGTTGCTGAACTAACTCCAGGATATGTTGGAGCTGATTTAGTAGCTTTAGCTACACGTGCTGCTTCGATTGCAGTTAAGAAGAAGTAAGGATTAAAATGAATATTTTAAGGTATATAAATTTGTTTAATGTTTTTTCTTAGGTATTTTAGTCATGTGAATAAAATACGTGCCCAAAAAATGGGAAAAAATATTCCAGTCGTGGATTTAATTGATGATGGAAATGCAGAGAATGATGAAAGTGCAAAACAAAAGCCACCCGAAGAAAAGGTTGATGAAGAAACTAAAGAACCAGAAAAAATCGATGAAGAGAAAGCTACTGAAAATGTAGATGAACAAACAGATAAAGAATTGCCTAAAGAAAATGACAATGAAGATGAGAAAACAGTAGAAGAAGCAGTAACTACTACTACTACGGAGGCACCAAAAACTGTAGACAGTGCAAATGAAAGTGAAAATGATAAAAAGTCACAGGAAAGCGCTGAATCAAATGAAATGGAAGTTGATACACCAAAAGAAGACGCGACCAAAAATAATGAGTCCGTTCCTGTTGTTGAAGAACCAATTGATGTTGATGAAATTTCTGATATCGTAGACGACTCGTTAATTTCAACAAAGGATCCCTCTTTATCTGAGTTACTTGCATGGCTAAATTCAGACACTCCAATTTTGGAAGAGTCTCAATTTACAGATTTGTGTATAACATTAGATGATTTTAAGGAGGCCATCAAAGTTGTCCAACCATCAGCGAAAAGGGAAGGTTTTATAACAGTTCCCGACGTCACATGGGATGATATTGGTTCGTTGAGAGATATTCGTGAAGAATTACAGCTAGCTGTGCTAGCTCCTGTAAAATATCCAGAAAAAATGAACGCTCTTGGATTAAATGCTCCTTCGGGTGTACTTCTATGTGGACCACCAGGATGTGGTAAAACTCTTCTTGCCAAAGCTGTAGCAAACGAGGCTGGCATAAACTTTATTTCTGTAAAAGGTCCTGAATTGATGAATATGGTAAATTGTTTAGAAATATAAACTTGATGTGAGGTTTATACGACTTTCATAATTTACAGTATGTAGGCGAAAGTGAAAGGGCAGTTCGACAGTGCTTCCAGAGAGCAAGAAATTCAGCACCATGCGTTATATTCTTTGATGAATTTGATTCACTATGTCCAAAACGATCAGATGTTGCGGAGGTATTAATTCCTTTTGTTTTTAATTAATTTAAATATTTTTGAATTATTATTTGCGCTGGAATTAGGGCGGATCAGGAACACGAGTTGTTAATCAACTTCTTACTGAAATGGATGGTATTGAAGAACGTAAAGGTGTATTTTTAATGGCGGCAACAAATAGACCGGATATTATCGATCCTGCTATTTTACGTCCGGGAAGATTAGATACTATTCTCTATGTTGGATTGCCTGGAGAAAAGGACAGAATTGAAATATTGGAAACAGTGACAAAGGTAACGCAATAGCATTTTCTAATTGGTCAAAATTGTTCAACTTTTAACCATTTTTAAGCACCGAACTCAACCAGTCTTAGCTGATGATGTGAATCTTGAAAATGTGAGCAAGTTGGCAGATGGTTTTACAGGTGCGGATTTAACGGGTTTAATTCGACAAGCAGCACTCTTGTGTCTCAAAGAGTCCATATCTAATATAGAAATAAAGCCAGAAGATCTAAAGGTTAATGAACAGCATTTGTTGAATGCACTAAAATTAGTGAAACCATCAGTAAGCTTAGAGGTATGTGTATACAGCAGAGGAAGTTTTTTCCAATGTTTATTGACATTGTTTTTTCTTTTCAGGATAGAAAAATGTACGAAAAGTTGAGAATGAAATACGCTGCACCCAGGGCAGGAAAAGTAACTTTATAATTTGTTTACATCTTTCAAAAAGGGCAAGTTCCTGCTTTGTTCCATCTTTTCATTACATTACTTAAAAGCATATAAGTTCTTAGCCTTTAAAAATGGTTACTTTATGTAGAAGACTTAATAAAGTTCTTTTTCCATATAATTTCTTGCTTCGATTTTTATCCTAATTCTGTCCACAAGATAAATTGTTTCAGATTTGTAGTCTCGGACAGATAAGTTGATTAATTTCTCTCTTTCTTATTTTTCACAATATTCATTAAAACTGATAACTACTGATTAGGAGTGCTATAAACTTTACCGAAGACGTTTTCAATTGATCTCAAACAAACTGATAATATCAATCATATGGCCAAGATATGTCAATAGTAAAAGGAAATTTTCTAGACCTTGCAAATATTGAACGTAAAAAAATATTGTCGTTGTTTCTGCTCACCTGAGAAGTTTCCATGAAAGATGAGTTTGTATTAAATATGAAGATTTTTGTTTTCAATGTGTTTTGGATTTCAAATTTTGTTGTTAAATTAATCTGGTATCAGGATCTATTCTGCTTCAGCTATTCTGTTAACGTGGCGCTATGTTGTCGCTCAATAGGATGCACATAGGGTCGATTTGGTTCTAATACCACATCAATTGAATTAGCTTTATCCCGCTTTAATGGCTGTCAAGCTCGCAAAGACAAACTAAGGCAAAAGACAACTGTCACAACATCCTCGCAAGTCACTAAGATCTACAGTCTGTCTGTTCGCCAATCAGTCACGGACTATAGACTTAGGCCCTAATAACAACTGCGATTTCTCAGTCGACTTACCTCAAAGGGTAAATGCATGCGGCAAGTTTAAATTGCAAATTTGACTTCAACTGAAACTGAACTTTGCTCAAAATGCAAAATTGATGTTGGGGCACAGTATATATCATACAGTAGCCCAGCTCTGTCAAAACTGTCAAGTGAGTAGGATGCTTCTATAAAGAGACTATACTTTCTCTTTCAACAGTTTTAACTAACACACTAGTCAATTTTTAATACATGGATTCCTATGTAAATCTAAAGTGGAAGAAAGAGAACTGATGGCATTCTTAAACTTTTACTAGAGGGAAAGAGGCAAAATGACACCACTTTACCGTCAAACAGCTGTTTAGTAATGGAACAAAACATTTGTCGCCGATTGCCGATATGTGTACATACATAAAACTAATACTTCCGTCAACGGTCGTGCAGCTAGCTACTGTTCGCCCATTTATGTCCGTATCATACTTAATAGTTCCCTCTTGTGGGAGAAATTTTAAGGTTATGTTTTTTTAATTGAAATTCTAAAATTCACTTTTCAGTAGTTAGTTCTAAGCTATTCTACTGTATGATATATACTGTGGTTGGGGCCAACTTCAGTTCAGCAATGTCCATGTTAAGGAAAAAGTGTGGAAGGAAATCGATTAAGTCGAAGTCGTAATTTAATTACAAATTTCACCTCAGCGTCGAGTTGGAGTAAAAAAAGTTGTTTCAGGTTCGACTATCAGAAGCTAACCTCCGTCTATAAAATTAAAGGTGAAAACCCAATGAACGCGGAAGGCATCGTTAGAGAGTTCTCCTCTTTTTTCGCGAAAGTTAAATAATGGATATATTAGAGTTATTAGATGTGGCAGTTCCTGCATTTACAGCTTACCAACCTAATAAACAGTTTAAAATCAATCAAAAGAACTGTCAAAGCGTCTGCCGCGCATTAAAAGTAGAGCATTGCTCTACTTTCGCGTCGAATCCGGCAAGCGCGACAGCCATTTGGCCAGTACGAACTTAAACGCGTATATTCTATCTATTGAACTGTCAAAGCGACGCGACGCCTGCCGCGTTCATACTACTACTTTTCACAATCACAGATTCCAGTAACAGCCAGCCCAGTCTTAATCTGGAATCTTCAAACTAGGTGTACCATCTTTCAAGCACGAAACCGTTAGCCTTCAAACCGGTTAGGTATAACGAACAAATGGCACTAGCCAAACACTCAGTGTAGCCGCATGACATGATACAGCATACAAGTAGTCAAGCCAATTTAAGTACCGCTGGCTGCAATTGATATGTTCTGTTGGGTTGAGATTGTTTGTCGGTCGGGGTAAGGAAGGAAGAGTTTCCACCGCCAAGCTGACCTGAGCTGAGATTCTCTGGCTCAACTGAGCCAGATTTGCGAAGTGGTGTGACTGTACATATAGCGATGCCTTGTGATGAGAGTGGAAATATTTATTTGCGTCGAAATGCTACATGCCATGACAAATTTTTCTTGTGCATGGAATTTGTTCGGCATGTGATATCATTATAAGTTACATGCTTTTTGGTGCAATATAAGCTGCAGTTCAAGCATAAGACTTTAAATATCAAGGTTACAATATCTACGCGATATCTTGTTTGTTTCCATTTTTGTAAAACGGCATAATTCGATTTTCTGGGTAGATGCCACAATGTTTAGATACAATATACGAGCCATGTTCCCAAATGTGGAAAGAAATCAGGACCAGTCAGAAATGAAGAAATCACGATTCAGGAATCCAAGGCGAAGGGGTATTGGGTAATCAAAGCGCCACTAAAATGAGTGTTGAATAATTTGGCCGAGGAATTTCTCGTTTTCATTAGATGCGCTGCACTTGCGTTACCTCGGATAATGAAATCCTATCAATTAAGTGAAAGGCCCCAATATGCTCGGATGAGACTAGGTCCGTATCTTCACACGAAAACTTCCAGCCAAGATCAACATTCATGTGATGGTATCAAATCACCAGTAACGTTACCTACACACGTGTTCAGTTGGGTGTTGAGCATGGAGGGGAATGTACAGCGTTGCTATATTACTTTTTTAGGGGTATTTCAGAAGAATACACATAGATTGTTGAGCACAGAAAACTGCTAAATACGGAGCAACCAAAGAAGAAGTTGGTAATTACGTTGAAAAATCAAGTTTTCCGTGCTAAAGATTTTTTCAAAGAACCAGGTTTTGGAGAATCATACCACATCAAAGCGTGTCTTGTTACATTGGCATAGCAGAGCAAGTTTTTTTTTTTTTAATGAGGTCTCAGAGCGGATACATGATACATAATTCACGGACAATAAAGTTTCTGAGTTAAATACGATGCCCAGGGCAAAAACTGTGGAATAAATCATCAAGAAGAAGGACCTTAAGGGAAGCAGAGAATGAGGGTGAGTTATGACTATGAGACGAATCAATCAATAGTTTATCAGGCAGTATCATTGTGGAGAACTTCAATTTGAGATTTTATTTAACTTATCTATCTAGAGACGGTGTCCCAGGTCTCAGAATGTGGATGAGATTCAGATTCGTTTCTGGGCTAGGCTCATATTTTGTTTCTGGGGCTCAAAAGCTCAACTTGACATTTATCTCGATTGCATTCAAATACATTTCGATATTTATTTTTAACATGAAACAATTTTTTTTTTGCTATTATACGGTCCATGAATAGTTCTAGTCACATGTCTGAAGGTGGCTTGTTATTTATTTATCCTTTTGACTACAGTCTGCTTCCTTTTTTCTTGCTTGCTTGTTTTTATGTTATCGAAGCGTATCTAATGAGGAGTTTTTCGCCATTCTAAATTTTATAATTGGTACAATATGAAAAGCGTGACGCGTCTTCGACGAAATTCATTGAGAGTTGGATAGCAAAATTCAGAGTTTTAATATCAGGAGTAAACCAAACGTGGCCGCGTCCAGCACTAAGAGTATTCACGGCAGAAAATGTGCAACGTGTGCTCCGCGAATTTCAGTGTGTAAAATATTGCTGGTATTGAGAATTTTTACGTTAACTTTGCAAACAATTTTGAAATAAAAATTTAAATTTCTTTACTAGAGACCGGAACATCCGAGAGAAATCCATTCGAAGTCATTACATAGTGAAAAAACTTACAGTTTTGTGCGCCATTTCAATGAGATACATACTGGGTCCTATTCAATTATAACAGATACTGTGTAAATAAGAACTTTCTTAGGGAACTGCGTCTTTCTTAAACCTGTGCACGTGGTTTCAGTAAGGTGGCGTCACTACAATTCAGGTATCAATGAATATAATAGGAGGATAATTCTTTGGCAGAGAGATCTCCAGGTTTGATGACATTTCCTGGCCACCCGGTTACACAATCTGAGTCCTTGTACCTATTTTGTATGGCGCTACCACCGTGGTAGTAAGTCATCCGTAAATATTGTACAACTAAAAGAAAATATCTGAAGTGAAATTAATGGATTAGGGTAGTGCGCACAAACCGAGGGCTGGGGTTTACAAAATAGCCTTTTTAAAAAATTAAATCCGCGTTATGTAGTTTTTGTTAAAATGAATGTCTTTTGAATTGATAACGTAATGTTTTTTTTATCGAAATTGACGAAAATTTGTTGCTGCACACTGCACATGAATTATTTCCCCCGCTTTTGTCAATTTTCAGACATCCCATCGATTTTGAGTTTCCAAAATACAAAATTCTCGATATCGACATTGATCGTCACAAATTAAAAAACTAAATATGATAATGTATAAAGTTAACATGAATTAGAAGATCTGAGAATCCCAATACCAATCACAATCTAATAGTTAGGGTTATCTTTGATTAGTTTAGCAAAGGCCAGGCCAGAACCTGTCTGTTGAATTATATTTGGAAGAGAGTTCCATTCTCGGGAAACTTGGATACAGAAAGAGCGTTCGCTGTACGTAGATGCACATCTCGGGATAAGCAATCTATTCGAGCGCAAGAGCTGTAGAATTTCGGAGAGATATACAGGAGTTTTAATATAAATTGACCTGTGAAGAAATTTAAGACTGCGATGACTCAAATAGGCCTCGATTGAGGGTCCCAGTAGAGACGCAACAAGAGCAGACACATGAGTGCTCTCCCAGGGAGTCTGTAAATATAACGTATGAGATGTCGTTAAAAGCCACAGTAAGACTTCTTTGACAAATTGAGTCCAGTTTGTTCAAAATAGGGCTTTTTCCCTAGCTGACAATAGAGTCATGGCCACTTTCCTGTTAAAATCCATAGACAGAACTGGAGGAAATCGTCAGTTGACGAAGACTGCCACTAATTCTCCCCATCAAAAAGCTGATGTCATCGCAACAACTAAATTTTGAATTGAGTTGAATTCCTATGTTTATTTAACCGAATTGCTGGTAAATCAGATGTGGGGAAAATGCTTGAAACACAGCATTTTTAGAATCTTTATAAATTCGGGTGAAGTTCCAACTCAACCGTAGAGTGAAGTTTTTTCTCGTCGCATTTATTCTCTGTATAGCAGTTTCTGCACTTTCTACACTATTTCCTTTTGCGTCGGTGCCCCCGTGCAGTTGCACTATTTCTATTCGCGTCGCCAGTACCTATAGCACAGTTCCTACATGTAATAGCTGGTGTGATAAGCCCATAGCACACCAACGGAGTCATAGCTGCACGCATGCAAAGGAAGTTATCACTTAGAAGATAAGAGATAACCACACTGATGAGACCTCTCTGATCGCTGGGTCAAAAAGTTCAATTTTTTTTTGCATTTTCAATGCATTATAGAAATTCATTGAAATTATTTTCTGTGAATTTCATTCTGTAGAGATGAGACATTGTCCACCTACAAGTTATCACATAGCGACTGCGACTGGTCATCATACTGGACTAGAAAACTTCCACTACAGCCAGTACGTTTTGAGTTTGAGAGCTCTCGATTTATGTCAACCATTGTTTTTTCAAGATCCGTTGCGTGTAATCTGTACTGTTTTCTTCTTTGAATTAGCAAATGAACTCGATACTTTTTAGTCGATAATAGTAATGGAATCGATACAGGTGACGATACTAGTAATTAGTATAGTTTCGATGCCTTCAGATGGTTATTCCTAGGTACAGCTGAACATCATTGGCATACAGATAAAAGAAGTAGGAAGCACAGACCCGTTATTCACTGCAGAAGGAAGGTTATTTATAGAGGGAGAAGGGAAAAGGGTCAAGGCCGAGAATTGAAGTACGGCTGTGAAAAGGGACAATGGAGCGAGATGGAATTCGGTACTTTTACAACTAGTTCGCGATTTGAAAGGACAGTGACAATTTTTAACTTAGCAGCCGATGGAGAGAAGTCATATTTAGTGCCAAGTTAAAAGACTTACGGAAATCAAGAATGACCAGGACTGCCAGATCATCATTGTCGTGAGCCTTATTGATATCAGATGTGACCTTTAAGAGTGCAGATTCACAACGTGGACCCCGACGAAATTCTGGTTACCAAACTGATCATATACTCTCTGCGTCCACATATGTACTCCATGATTTGTCTGTAGGTACATAATTTTTTCGACTATTTTGGCAAGGAAATTTAGTACAGTAATTAATACTATATTCTTATCATTCAAGCAAATACCAAGAGGTCAGTCGGTAGATTACGCTCATGGGGATGCTGAGAGGACGGCTGGACTGGTTCTTCCCATTTCTCATTGTCGTGTGGGCTGGAACAGGAAAATCCTCTGGACTGCATGCCACTTGATGCGAAGGTACCAGAGTTTCGTTGTGGGCGCCTCTCTGTGGGTTTTTCTGAAAGGGAATCGTGGGTTGACGAAAACGCCTTATTGCGCCTTCCCCGGTCCACTCCAAAAATTTTCACCGACGATTCTTTCGCTAATGAGGGAACCGGTATTGGTGTTTACTTTCTTGAACCTGACATTGGGCTGGAGTACTCACTTGGAAGGCACACCACTGTCTTCCAGGCTGAAGTCTTCGCCATCGCAATGGCATCGAAGATAGCCCTATATATGGAAATCAAGCGTATGGATATTGCTATCCTCTCGGGTAGTCAGCAGCCTTGATGGCTCTGAGTGGCCCTCGGATAACAGTGTATCCTAAACAAGGTGTTCTTTTCGTGGGCTCCTGGGCATATGGGGATCATGAGGTTCATGGGGAATGAAGGGGCTGATCTTCTAGCTAGGTCTGGTACTTTCAGGTGTACAAAGCTTTTGCTTTATGTGCCTAATAGGAGTTTCTCTGACTCTCTCTTGGGGCTCGGAAGAAAACAATGTAGAACTGTGGTTAGTATCATCACCGGGCACAACTCGTTTTACGCTCATTTAACAAGGATGAGAGTCTATCCTGCCTGGAAGGAGATCCTGAGACAACCGAACTACTTTCTGTGTGCTTGTCCGGCCTTTTCTCGGAGCAGGGTTGATACTCTTGGGTCTGACCTCAGAACTGTGGATGAGCTGACAAATTTACATCATTAAATCAATTATCAAGATCTGCAACAATAAAAGATCTGTGATAGATCCATTATGAGACTTAAATAAATAAAAGTCGTCTATAATTATTATAACTGCCTGTAAAATATAAAAGTTTCGATCAGACTGTTATCGAAAAACAAAAGACATAAGTGTTATGAGCTTTTATCATATAGTAGGACTTAAATGATAACAGTTATGGACTGACTGAAATTTATAAATGTCTTCTAAGTTCTTCTTCTTCTTATAAGTTATCTTGAGACAAAAAAATTAAAAGTCGTATTGGAGTATGAACAGACTTTTATTAATAAAGGTCTGTGATAAATCTTAACGCTGAGCTAAAAGTATAAAAGTCTACTAAGACTGTTATCATAAGACTTAAATACATGAAAGTCTTCAGTAACAGTTATAATTAACTTTAAAATAAAAATATTATTGAAACTCTTATTATGAGACTTAAAGTTTTTTTTTTACCAATTATTAACTATTTGCTATTACGTCTCAAGTATACCATTCAGTCTTGATGGGACATTTTTAGCTGATTGCTAAAAATAACAGTGATTTACGGTCCCTGGTTTTAACTGCTCAAGGCTCAATTAAATTTCGACTTGAATAGAATGGAGGTGTATTGGAATACTTGATTGAAATAGCGGCTTGGGATCCCGAGGGATCCCCCGAACGTAGACCAAATCAAGGCCCATTGTTCACCCTCCAGACCCATGAGCGATCATAGGTCCCAATCAGACACTCCTACAAATTTCAGTATTGGCCCCCAGCCCTCATTGCCGGCATCGTGTAACTCGTCCAGTGAGAATGAACATCACAGTTCTCAGGCATGGCTTTTTAAGTCCTAGGAGCTTATTCGTTTGATTTGGGTTCGGTTTACTCAACAGTTCTTCTAACCAAAGGCGGCTGTGTTGGCCGTCAGCCCAGCTTGAAATGATTGAGACAAGCTATTTTGGTGCAATCCCGACTGTAGAGGCAGGTTCCTCCGAGGCTGCACCAAGACGAGCAAGCTTGTCCGCAATTTCATTCCCGCTAATGTTGCTGTATCCCAGCACCCACTGCACTATCACCTTGTTACTCCGAGAAAGGGAGTTCAGGGTGGTTTTGCACTCCATTAATAGTTTGGAGGTTATAAATGGCTTAGACACTTGCTTGGCTGTCTGAACATATGGCTATCTTCTTGTTCTCAGTGTCTGATTTAAGGAGGTACTTTCCCGTTTCAAGAATGGCCGTGGCATGGTCTTCAAGGTGCATGGCAAATTTAATCTCAGGCTCATCGCAGAAAACTCCCGCTCCGGTGCGTTCATCGGACTTAGAGCCATCAGTATAAATTGTAATTGGGTTTGTAAATGGTTGAAGCACGGAATGACGCTAGTATACATCCATAGGATCATCCATTTCTTCCCTGCCGCTCTGCGGGACATTGCGAAAACTCTAAAAGCTTTGTTTGCTCTCTTTTCGAGGTGTGGTTTCCATTTTAACTTTTTATCTAATATAATACATAGGTATTTCAAACTGTCCTTTATCTCCAAACGCGTGGGGTCAATCGAGGGCAGGTTTAAACTGGAAATATTCCTTTTCATGGTGAAGAGGCATATATCAGTTTTCCGTGGATTGATATTTGAATACTTAGTCCGCTGCTATAAACGAAACAGTGATAATTCAGCTATTCATAAAACTTTGTAAGCTGAGTTGGAAACATGTTAAAACTGAATTTCTTGCTGTTATTGACTTTTTATCCTTTTACCCGATAAAAAACACAAAACAATTTAACTTAAACAAAACAAATTTATTAAAAAAGGACAAAATTGTTACAATGGCAGTGATAACTGAAGTCTTTAAAAGTATAATCTAGAATTTTTCATATTTATATTTTATAACTAAATACCACAACTTTTCTCATATTCTCAATGTACATAATTTCAAGTTATTATCTAATTTGAATGATGATAAAATTTTGATTGAAGTAAGTATAATAAATATATACATGTACATATAATCATAGCCATATGCATTAAGGCAAATGTTAGCATATATAATTAATTATGTGTAACATGTATAAATATCTCAGCGCATAAAACACAATATTCGCGTAAACAAACACACGCTATTATACGAAGCTAATATAACAAACAATAAACCCTTTATTTCTTTTTGCATGACTTGGAAGAGATTGTCACAGCTTTATGGCACATTGCCTTAATTCCAATCCAACTTTCGGCAGCTATGTTTGGAATTTGTTCTGGTGGTGGATGAAATTTATACTTTGATGAAGGTAACTCCATAACAATAACACACGGAACTTTCTCAACACCAAAAGCATAATCAGCTATCGATCCAGGATATGTTCTTTTTCTAAGTGTTGAAATACTTCCGCATCTATATCGACGACCTGTTGCTATTTGTATTGCATCTTTTCCACTTTCTGCTAAACTATGTAAATCTTTCCAGTTATTCGGAAGTTCTCTATAAAATTAATTAAAGAAAAATTATTTAAGAAATTTTAATTTTCCAATTTAGAAATTCAGAAAACACGTCGAACATACTTAGTATATCCCCAAGGATACATTAGAGACTGTGCATATGAATGAAATGATAGAACAAATTTCAAATTTGGACTTAATAATTGCATAGCATTTCGTACGGCACATGTTTCTAATTCTGAGAATGGCATTTCACCGCGAAATGTACTTCGGTTGCATCTGGAATTACCCTTCTCCCAATGAAAATCATAATTTCGATTACAATCAGTTCCAATAAATTTACAATCAGGTATTGGTCGTCGATTCTTTCGCCACGAGCGATTCTATTCAAAAGTTTTATATATATATAGTTACGACAGGTATATAATAATATATGTAATAATTTCTATTTACCTTTTCATGAGTATATTCATATCCATCTGCGTTTACTAGAGGTATAATAAAAAACGAAGATTTATCTAATATATCACGATTACGACAATTTCTTTCAGTTAACTGCAAAATGCAATAGAGTGCAACAGATATTGTAATCCATTCTCGTGCATGTGTACCAGCTTCTATAAATGTCCAGGTCTTACTTGCATCCTTACCAATATTGTTGTCTTTATGCAAATCTATTTCAATAGCTTTTATTGGTCGTCCTTCAAAGGATTTCCCTATATCCACAATTGTCACAAACTTAGGATATCGACAACCCAAATAGTCCAAGTAATTATTAATTTCTTTATGACGTAGATAGTCGTGCACAACATTGAATTTACGAACATTCATTTCTTCGAACACAAAAATCTTACAAGAAACGACGCCAACCAAATTAATAGCGTCCACTGAGCATTTGAAAAATCAAAACAAAAAAAAAAAAAAATCGCGAAATTCCCAAAACGTTTGTAGGTACGAAAAATTTGGATTATGCTATGAAACTGAACTTTTTTGGATGTCAAACAAGCAGACAAAGTGTGCTAAAAATTTTGTATCCAACTACATTGAATGACATGCCGCGACGTAGAGCTGCTTGCTTGCTAAAAATAAAACCGACCCGACCTGACTCCTTAATTGCATGCGACGAAGCCTTGCGTTCTACGAGGATTTCGTGTTTGTTAAATGTTTCCTTGTTATTCTTTCTGTGTTAACCCGGAAAGGGCAAAGCCACGCAAAAATCTGTAAATTTGCAAATATCTACAGGAAGTGTCGCCTTCGCTTCTGAGCATAATAATTCAATCGTCAATCCCTATCCCAATTTTATATGCCTTAGGGGTAGTACTATAATAGTATACAGTTACAAGTTATCACAGGTAACCGTGCCGCACCACTATTCGCAGCAAGTTTAAGGGTATATTATTTATGGTACCAGTCGCCAGTAATGCAATTATGATTTGCTGCACACAACAGGAATATATGTACCATAGCTAACTATATGGGTCGGGACGGTAATAGGGGTACCTATAATTTCGATTGAAAGTTGAACGGCCAAAATTAAAAAAAAAAATGCAATGCAATTGCCAACGATTCATGGACTATGATAAGAGTACTTTTTCCTTTTGCTGAGGAACGCCCCCTACAACTGTAAGCGAGCTTTTTTCATTCAGTATAAAACTGACTCCGGTAAACTTATTTATTGCTGATTTGAATTTCCGATTAGATAAAAAAAAAAACTTTTCAAATTGCTGTAGAATAGATAACGATACATGGGGTACATAAAATAGTTATATTGTTTGATTGCTAGAGGGTTTGTTTCACTACTATAGTTAGTATAACTCCCGAAAACTTTGCAGCTCTACGGTTGGATGCATTGAAAGTGTTGAAATTTCAATTTGTGTGAATGAATGTTTTCGGATGATACTGACATTTTGATAAGGCAACAATAATATGGAAATCTTATCTGATGGAAAAACTTGTGCTGTATCTTCTAATTTAGGGTGGACCTTTATGTTATAGAGGTATAATGGACTTTTGAGTAGATGTCCTACATATTCGATTTCAATTAAATTCAATTTATTCATTAGACTCAATCTTTTTTATTTGGACAAGCTACGTTCAACCATAGATGGAACAAGAACTAGATGTCGCATGGCATACTATAGAGTAGAATATACAGATTGTGAAATGGGTAGTGCATTCTGGAATGAACTGTAACATATTTTAGAGCGTGCCGAAAGCAAATGTTTTTATAATAGCAGTTTTGTATACATTTGATCGACTTCCTCAACACTTCAGATATGAAAAAATATGAATCACTCGTCGTATAAATCGTTTCAAATGCTGTGGTTCATTCCGGAATGGACCACCCAGCCATATAAATTTTGTATATTTTTTTGGTACTGCATGCAACATCTAGCTTGGTGCCATCTATGGTTCAACATAAGCAAGAAACATATCGGTATATACTATATATGTACTATATGTACCACTGACTTATTACAATGGACTGAGCGATTTACTATTTCATGTTGTACAAAAAATATTGTGTTTCTGTATATCAGAGTTTGAGCAACCTTTAAAACGTTTACTACATAAAAACATGTAAAACTCAACCAATCAGATGAAATTTTACACCCAGAAAATTAAATTAAATAAATTGATATTTTAATCCCTTTAAGCACTCTCATAAGAAATTAAACTCATTCCGACTTTATTTTGAAAAGGTCATTTTTACCAGAATCCTGCGTATGGGCAAGAGAGACGGAGCATGGTAAACACCAAGGAATATACATAGAATACAAGGCATTCCCATTACGAACCACGTTCCGCCATGATGAAATATTCTGAAAATGTATAGGAAAGTACGGTACAGAGAACACAATACTCTCTCCTCTCCCTGTCTTTCCTATAAAAATGTATATACATCACTGACATATATAATATGGACTGCTTAACTTTCTATTTCATGTGGGCTTAATTGCTTATGCCAAAAAAGTTCTTACGCGCCGGTGCCAACATTGAAAAAATCATTGGCTGGAAGTTGAAAATATGATCGCGCAGATCGAAAAGCGACCTGCGATCTCTGCTGCGTATTAAATGAAAATATTGCCTTTGATAAAACAACTTTATCAGTAATAATCCTAAATAATTAATTTAAAAACATTTATTTCGACGGACCCACTTACTTATTTGTTGTTTACAGTTCTCTTTCAGTTGGTACTTGGTGCTTAGACCGAAAGAGTCAGCAATAAAGAAGTGAGCCCACTTTTTGCAGTGCATTTCTATGAGCGTAGTCAGTCCATAGTATACATGTCAGTGATATACATTAGTCCCGTGACACACGATGATACACTGTAATAATATTATGGTTTTTACGCAAGCATCTATCCATGTTTTGTACATGTCATGACTTGTATCAAGAAAAGGCAGAAGACTGCCGAACTTACTTTTGATGGCAGAATATGCCTCTTTTGTTATATTATTTAAGGCAGAATATGCCAGTAATTTGTGTGGCAGAGTATGCCGCTTTCTAATGTATGGCAGAGTATGCCGCTGTTATATCTGTACAAAGGCAGAGTATGCCGCTTAATGGAGGGATGGCAGAGTATGCCGATGTTGAATTTTGAGAAATAAAAAGACACCTTTCGATAGTCAGTTTAAGTCTAATTTTTATTGAACAGTAGCAGCTTATTTATATAAAATGATTACAAAGGCATCAACATTTCTTTACAATTCTAAAGGGGGGATTATTGCAGAATTGTAATATACAAAATTAATAATCAGAAATTGTAGTGTCAGCATTTCTGATCACACAATTTCTGAATGAGTCAAAATGTATCGATATGTATGTAAAGCAATGACTTCAGGTATGAATATTTTATCAATGAAGAATTATGCTTGCATAGCAGAATTTGCTTGCGTTGCAAATTCGTCTTGAGGTCGAGCAAACTTTGTTTGTTTTTATTTATTTTTCATTTCAATTTATGTTTACATTTCTTGACCGTGGTCATGGCTCTACAACACACTCGAGACTAGACACGACGCAAAACCGGTTTTTGTATCGTATGTGTATCAGCCCATGGTACACTTAGTTTATACACGGTTGATACACGTTCTTGAGGCAGCAAAGAAAATTCATCATTTCTATATGTTTTATACGCACACAAACCGAGTACACACATACATATGTAATAAAACACTCTTTGAATCCTTCCTGTAGGAGTTGTGGTGAGTATAAGTTTTGAGCCACCCCATAGATTTTGGTTATTGTTGGCTTATTAAATAGCCAAGAATGGTAGCTGTCGAAAAATGTATTACTCTGTATTTTTTAATTAAGCATCTTTAAATTATTCTCAAATATTTCCAAAACATTGATTTTTTTACACACAAATTTCATAAATACCGTTATTTATTTCAAAAACTTTTGTGTGTAAAAAAATCAATGTTTTGGAAATATTTGAGAATAATTTAAAGATGCTTAATTAAAAAATACAGAGTAATACATTTTTCGACAGCTACCATTCTTGGCTATTTAATAAGCCAACAATAACCAAAATCTATGGGGTGGCTCAAAACTTATACTCATTTATTCTCACGAATATTGGCGAAATCTTCAACTGGCCACAACTCCTTAAGAAAGGTTTCTAAGGGGGGGTATGTGGAACAATATTTTCATCATCTTACCTTAAGGAATCACGTGGTATACCGGAAGGTATCTTGATCTGAATCACCCGTATATTCTATATACCTTGGGCTAAGTGTGGCTGATCGTACACCTTGCATTGCATTGACATATATAATATGGACTGCTTAAATTTCTATTTCATGTGGGCTCAATTACTTATGTAAAAAAATCATTGGCGGGAAGTTGAAAAAATGAGTGCGCAGATCGAAAAGTAATTAAAATAAAACGTTTCGAATTTCAACTGCACATCTTATGAATATATTGCCTTTGGTAAAACAATTTTATCAGTAATAACCCTAAATAATTAATTTAAGAACATTTATTTCGACGGATCCACTTATTTACTTGTTGTTTACAGTTCCGTCAGTTGGTAGTTGGTGTTTAGACCGAAAGAGTCGGCAATATAGAAGTGAGCCCACTTTTTGTAGTGCGTTTCTATGAACGTAGTTAGTCCATATTATACATGTTAGTGGTCAATTGTTATAAGTCAGTGATATGTAGGGAAATGTCGACAGGGTTGGCCTGTCGTCCAGGTCGGCCATATACGATTTTTTTAGCTTTGACCATTAGCTCCATCAATGTTCAAACGCGGAAAAACCCGCAGCTCCCGACTCCCTTTGCTTTTCAGAAAAATTGTCCTTTCTTGAGAATATGCACAATTTTTCTTATCCATATTATATCCTACCAAATAGCCGAATCCGTAACCCCTAATCTCAAAACCAATCTGTAGTCAATACACATCACGCGATCAAAATTTCGAATATACGTGACTGTACCCATAGTGGCCTTACCAAAAATTCGAAGAATGGGTACTTCCGACCAAGAAAATTCTAGCTCCTTCTTCTTGCGAAGTGGTCCGAGAGTGAGATATCAGTAAATTTAATTGTGTAATGAAGAAATTTGAAAAAAAAGATAGTATGTTTACATAAAAAAAATACTTAAGAAGAAAGTGAGGTGTGTAATAACCGGCCTAGTAATAAGAATCACAAAAGGAAGTTGTAAAATTATAATTTAGTGATTGTGCCGAGCCGTAAGTAGCTAATTCTACAAAAAAAAAAAACCATTGGCATATGGAATAATAAATTAAATATTTAGCCTAAAAGTCTGGGAGTACAGAAAGGAATCACGGACTACATATGATAGCCAAGAAGTTAAGCTAAGTAAACTACAAAAAAAAAACCACGTGGGAGAAATCTTAACAGCGAGTACTGCGGAGACCTGGCCAGGTGTAGAGATAAGTGTGAAAAATTAATTGTTTAAAATCTATCAATTATTTATTTATTTATTTATATATATATGTATATATGCCTTCTAGTTTATATGCCCTTAAATGAGTAGGCCTCAAAGTTTAGTGAGTGGTAGCAGACGGGCGCTAAAATAAGTAAAATTAGCCTAGGTAATAAAAAAATAAATAAAACCGAATAATGGAATAAAGTGGAAATTGCATCTAACGAATCTTATAGTGTTTCGAAGAAAAAGGAGTAAGAATTCATTCCAAAAAAGAATCAAATAAAAAATAACATAGTAATTATATTAAAAGAACTTAAAAGGGGGTAAAAGAGCCACTGAATTCGTCGTCCTATGGACTAATGAATTGCCCTTGCCCGGGATAACTTGCTACAAAGTAGAAAAATGCTACAATAAAATGGCGAATTAGCGAACTTTTCGTGATATTACAGATTTGTAGCCTGAACGCCAAGTATGTATTGTGCACTCACTGGTTTGAAATTCCAAAAAAAGTTTTTTTTTTTAGCAGTCGTGAATACGGCCAGAAAGTGAGAAGAAAATATGCAATCATCAAGGTCAAAGAAGGCATTGTGAATGTGTTGTGTGACTTATTTGCTTGAAAATAAACCAAGAGGAAAATTCAATCCTGTAACATGTTTGGTTGTGGTGTCACGTGAAGCGGCAATGGCGCTTGTCGTTAAGGTTGGCCACTTTGTGTAGTCAGGGTTGGTCCACTATGATTGTGTGCTTGGCTGATGCCCAAAAAACGTCCAGCACCAATCCCAACGAAGTCCGTCAACAAAACACCAGCTAAAGGAAGATGCCAGCCAAAAAAGCCCAGAAAAAGCCCTCTTAGAACACTGCAAGAGAGAAGTGCATTTGAAGTGCGGCAATATAACAATAATTTCCGGAAATGCGATTCATTCAAATTTTGCTAAAAAACAGAAAAATGCAAGAAATTCAGCATTTTATTTTATACAATTATTTCCAGGTCATTTTCAATCATTTTAGCGCATTTTTCGTCGACTGGCCAACCTAGACAACACTGGCCAACCTTGACAGCATTTTACTTTTTTTTTTTTTCATTTTTCATCCAATCAATTTGTAATGGTCAGCAACAGTGTTCCGTTTTCCCAGACCTTTCCAAAAATATGCTTAGATTGACCAAATTCCTTCTGACACAGAAGTTATGGGCAAAAGTCCCCTACGTAAAAAGAAAAAAAAGGGGGAAGGACACTACTAAAGTTATTGATAAAATAAAAAAAAAAAAAAAAATAAATAAATAAATAATGATAACAAAATTATTCACTACTTAACTTGCTATGTTATGGTTGCTGCTTAAAGACATTATTTAATTTTTTTTTCTTTGGTGCTATCTAAAACAGGCGTTTCAGGCGTAATTTCATTAAATCTAATTAAAAAATTTGTGGGACCAAAAATTAATGTGGAAAACCTTAAAATTTTTAATACTGAAAGACACAAGAGAGGAAGTTAAAAAAAAGCTAAATAATTAATTACTTTATAGATAGCTTGAATATAATTATTGACTCTATAGATATTTTTGCATACGTGAACTTGATAGACCCTGTTTTTACCCAATTGGAATTTAAGGAGAACTTACATTATGATGGTATGCATTTCTTACAGAAATTTGGAGGGAGATAGTTTATTGAAATTTAAATGCTGCAGAGGGAAACACTGCAATATCCCACACATACATTCTTCTCTAGTTTTACGGTAAAAATTGCAAACTTTCAAAGAGTTAAGTTATTAAATTGGAATATTTACTTCAAAATCATCTCTAATGAGTTTCTGGACGATGGACTACCTCCGAAATAACTTTAATGCTTTCATAAACAAATATTGAAAATCTTTCAATTGCGAAGTATTTACTTAAACGTACTTTTATTTCCTTCCATTTTGACAGATAATTTGATAACTATTTGCTATAAAATTATAGTAAAAAGTTAAAACGTGTTGCCAGTAGTCAAAACTAACAGATTAGGGTTGTCAGTAACAATGTTTTAGTTTCAGTAACTGTAAAAACTAACTATGCTTAAGAACTTTTTATGGTTCCGGACACGCACATATTGACAAATCGGGGTCTGGAAAAAATTCAGAACGCGTTTGCTTCTCTCATCATTCATAAATAAATTTCCGTATACGATGTACCTACTATCTCCCTCACAATTTCTGTAAAAAATGCATGCCATCATAATGTAAATCCTGCTTAAACCTATAAATTCGAAGGATTTAATTGCGAATTAGTAAGAAACGTGATTAATACGGAGTACGTTCAAGAATGATTCGGGATAAGATTGGTGTTTTGGGTCCCATTCTGGTAAAAGTAATAAATAAGTCGATAGAAACAGGAAATTTTCCTGATCAGCGATAGTTCCGGTAAAAAACGTTCTCAGAAGTAATAGATGTAAAAATAGACAGGTAAATATGTTACATACTTGCGAAAAAATTATGTAAAATGTGGCTCAAATGCAACTGGCGGATTATATGGAGAAAAATGAAATCATAGTGGAGTATCAATCGGATTTTCGTGGTAAACATTCATGCGAGATCGTTTTGACATGGGTTTTTAACTGAGTGGAAACTTGAAAAGTGTCGTCGAAATGATTGATCGAGCAATTTTGCATCGAAATCTAGAGCAAGTAAGAAATACGATAACAAATAAAGATAATAAAAATAACTCAAAAAGTATAAAATAGAAAGAGCATGAAAGCGCAGCGATTAGAATATACAAAAAGTGGAAGGAAGCAAAAAAGAATAAATATGAAACAGATAAATTTAAAATGGAAAAAATATTTAGGATATTTATTTCGGCGAAATGTAAGCGGCTGAAGGGTGAGGCGACTAGGAAAGCTGATTTTTAATTTAGATAATAATTGAGATGTATCAACGTTCAAAATTTTAAATAAGAACAATTTGTCAAGATAGGAACGACATGCTTCTAAGGATATCACTGGAGTATCTAGCGAGTCTGTCATCATACATATGAACTTGCTAATTTAAAAAGATTGAGGCACTCTAGTATGGATGCAATCAGGGCCGGACTGGATCTTTGAACCTGCCCGGGACAATGATTCCAAACCAGCATTTTTAAGTTTTAAAAAATGACTTTTTGTCTAAGGTAAACAGGCTAAATTATTAAACTGATTTCCTATCTGAGCCGAGTACAAGCAGAGCAGGACAAAGTGTTATGTGTCCAAAGTCATGTGGTGTTGGTTTATAAGAATTGTGTGCGTCTTTTTCTAAGCTAGTGATACTGTAGAAATTTTATTTATGATTTTAGTACCGTATTTGGGAGACGGACGAGAAGGAGACTAGTTACTCAACTTGGGAGTTGGGCCACATCTTACTTTCTTATACTAACCCTATTGGACGAATATTATGGCCTAGGACGTTCCTGTCAAGTAGAAATTATACGCACATCAAACGTAAATGCGTAGGTTTTACGATTAAAAAGCTCAAACCGATCAAGTTCTGAACAAACCTTGAGTCGAGCCTCGCAATTGTGGAGCAGTAAAAAAAAAAACTAAGAGACAAATTGTATTGGTATACCTCCGAGTTCCTGACACGCAACAAAAACAAAGAATAATATTAATACATCTCGCAGTTTATCCAAGGTAGTAGAAACATAAGGTATTCAGTTTCCTGAAGTCAACACAGAATCGGTACGTTCCATCTTTCTTTCGTATCATTACCACTGGTGACGACCATGCACTGTTTGAAGGCTCCACTATTCCATCATTTAACATTTTGTCTAGTTCCTCGTTTATAATTTTCTGTATAACCGGTGAGACAGGATAGTATCGTTGTTTTATGGGATCCGAATCCGTATGAATAATATGTTCAACATCCGTAGTGCAACCTAACCCCTGCCCCATTATCTTTTCTGCTTCCCGGATAATATTTTCCAGCTCTCTTTGCTCTTCGGGTGGTAAGTTCGGCTTGCTTTCCAAAAATGCTACCTGATTATGAAAATGTTTTCCCGAAAATGTCCATGAATTATTTGACAAGTTAGCTGCTATTCCCATAGTTCGCCAAAAGTCTGCGCCTAAAATGATCTGATGAGGTATATCATGTACGATTAATGCTGTACAAGTTCTCAAACGTCCCTCTAACTCGATTGGAATATCGATTTCTCCTACTATCTCCACATTGCCCCCATTAGCTAGTGTAACTTTTTGGATCCTAGTTTTTCTAGCTCTAAGTCCCATCCGTTGCAGCAAATTCCATCCTGGACCACCGATTATCGTGCGCGAAGCTCCCGAATCTAAAAGCCCAATAAATACTACATCATACATACGTACTGCTAAATATGGACGAACATCGTTTTCTTTACTAGCGAAGACATAGTCCAGTAAACCTGTTGAAGTACTTTCAATCTTTCCATTTCTAGGGGTAGTGGCTTTTTGGGACGTACTGGAGTTCAACTTGCCACTTAACGTTGGACCCCTCCGTCGTTTCGCGATCCGGAACGCATTTGCGAAGTTGAAATTATATTGTTACGTGTAAAGTTTTGATATCTGCCGCAATTAGTGCGTCCCGAGCTCTCAGCAGTATTGTGCACTCTGCAAAATCTGGCTATGTGTCCTTCTCGGCCACATTTGAAGCATTTAGGGTAACTATTGGGAACGCGGCTAGGACGATTAGAAGTTACTGTAGCGACTGAATTAGTATCAATGTACGCATAGGCGAGGTCTGGCTCTAATAAATGGGCATTACGTTTATTTGGTGGTAGTGCAAAATTGTCCACTGATATTCGGACCGATTCCAACCTTCTACCCAAATCTACTAGCTTTTGCAACGTCTTAACTTCTGTTAACCCTAGCTGTGCTGTATCTTTAGCATTTGCACTTCCTGCAAAGGTGTACTAATTCTCGCAAAAAGATTGTTCATTGTGGCAACATAGGTACCAATGCTTTCGTCCTTGCCTTGGGTTCGCCGTTTTATTTCCTCGATTAATCTATCATCGTAATCTGCGGGCAAATATTCCTTTTTCAGCTCTTGAACTAGGTCGGCGCACGATTTCAGCGCGTGTTTATTGGCCCTATACCAGATAAGTGCTTTGCCAGTAAACAAGTCAAGGGCAGACCAAAAAAGCTGTACTTTACTAACACCTCTGGCTTCGCTTAGTTCTATCACTCGTTCCAGAAAAGAATTCACAGATTGGTCTTTCTCTCCAGAAAATTGGACTCTCCACTTATATAGTGGAACTCTAGTGCGAGGGATCGATAAAACTGTTGTTAACAACATAAACTCCTCCACTTCTACTGAGTCGTCACTTTCAGGTTCAGTACCTTCTGCCTTTTCCTGAAGGACCCTAATCCTAAAACTAATGCCCCTTTAATACGGCTTTTCTCTTTCCTCTCTACCTCACTCGTTGCTCGACATCTGCCTAACCTTGAGAAGGCACACTGCAACTTTGTCATTGTCTTTTTATATTCTGCCGAAGAAGTCTCACCCTTAAATATTTCAATCAGACTATTAATTTCTTCTAAATTACTTCCTAAAGCCTCAATATCTTCTTCACATTTGAACGAGGTATGGCTGCGTAAGCATTACTTGTCCTAATTTTTCAACTTTCAATGCTGAGCGTAAGCTAACTCTCATCTCATCTATCTTTCCGGCAGGGAGGCCACGAATAGTTAACTCATATATAAGCTCATCTTGATTGAGCCGGTTAACCTCCATCTTAATTATTAATACCTAATATTATCTCTGTCTAAACTCAACGCAATCCATTAACGAAGGTTGATCGAAGTCAAAAAGATTTTTAATTAATGCGCTGTTATATTATTTCTATTCGTACAGCAACTCAGGGGTTCGAATGGAACTAAAGTTCCATTTTTCAATTATTTACATCAAGTTCAAGTAGAGATGAAGATCGAACCTAGAAAGTTTTGGTCTTTTATCAACATGCGGCGGAACTGTGATGGATATCCATCTCAATAGAAATATGAATGTCACACTAGTTCCGATCCCAACATTATCTGCAACCTCTTTGCTGAATTCTTTAGCGTTAGTTGTATTCTTTGGTCCTCAGGAGTGGTGCTTGGCCTTAGTGATCTTACGATATCTGAAGATGTCTTGCTCAAGTATATTGCCAAACTAGATTCTAAGTTCCATACCAGCACTGTTTTGTTAAAATATTACGGACATACTCTTGTAAATCCCTTGTTGCATTTATTTAACTGGTCTCTGCGGATCGGTGTATTCCCATTACCATGGAAGTTATCCTATATTATTCCTATACACAAAAAAGGCAGAAAAAATGAAATAGCTAATTATAGGAATATTTCCCAGCTTTCTGTTATTTCTAAGCTATTTGAATCGATTATATGTGATGCTGGAAGAAGCGATGAACTTCCACTCACCTGGTTGAATTAACCTCGGCTTGTCTCAACTTAATAGAAAATGGAAGCCAAGTTGACTGCATCTTCACCGACTTCGATAAAATATCCCACAAGCTTTTGCTCTTTAAATGGCTAGAGTCATATTTATCAAATAGGATCCAGCAAGTTCTGTTTAGGTCGGCTGTTTCTTGTGAAATACCTGTATCTCCCGGTGTTCCTCAAGGCAACCACCTTGGTCCTCTTCTTTTCATCTTATATATTAACAATTTGCCAAACGTTATTAATTAAAAATTTTAACACAGTCGATAGCTCTATTGGTTGTGGCGCTTTGAAATCACATATTAAAAGTTTCTTCATTTGGTGTAATAAAAATTTTATATACCTAAATATTTACAAGTGTAAAGCCACTAGCTTTATCCGTAAAAATTGTCCACTTCTGACTAAATACCTACCATATCAATGTTATCACTTTTGACAAAGCCAATGACGTCAATGACATTGGTGTGTACTTTTAGACACCAAACCTAGCTTTTTACCACATATTGACAGGACAGTCAATAAGGATAATGCCGCATTAGGCTTTGTAAGAAGATGGACGCCTGATTTTAATGATACTTTTATTTAAGGACCTTGTATCTGGATTTTGTGCGACCTCTTATTAATTATGCTATGCCTGTTTGATGTATTTTTATGATATTCATCTAAGTCGCTTGCAATCTATACAGAGGAGGTTTATTCGCTTCGTACTTAGACATATACCATGGGATAATGCTCTCACGCTACCTCCTTATAAACAGAGATTTTAATCTTCTTAAGCTACCTACGCTCACCAGAAGAAGTGAGGCAACTAACTTAGTCTTCTTGTTTCAAAAAATTACTCGTGCAGTAGATACCCCTGAGCTATTATCTAAAATTAGTTTTAATATGTCTTGTTACATTTATCTAATCATCGCACCAACTATGGTTATAATGAGCCTATATACTCTATATTGAGATCCTTCAATGACCACTCAGACCTCATTGATTTTGACTTAACTTCGACAAAGTTGAAAGGTCTGCTTTACGAATAAAGCAATTTTTTCGTTTTTACTTATAAACATTTTGCTGTGTTAGTTTTATAACTTATTATTTTAGTTTTATTTTATTTCTTTTTTTTTTAATTGTTTATTGTTTTAATTTTTTTATATACATTTGATGATTTCTTGTTTTCTTCTGCTTTTCTATGGTGTTGTGTTTGTTTTTATTTTGCTTTCTATTCTTTTCTTTTGTAATAGTCAGGTGGAATTTTGTCCTGTTGGCTCTCCTAAATAAATATATAAATTTTTGATTGCACTAGTTTTTTTATAATCACAAGTCTTCCGCCTCCAAAAATTTGCCGCTTTAGGGTTCAGTCTAGTCAGCCTATACCTAAATTCGTGTCTGTTAGGAAGTAATGACATTTACTGATAATTTCACTATTACTTATCGTGTAAGGTTGGCAGAAGGCTTTTATTGTTCAAGTGTTCACAATCTACTCATGTATGGATTTCACTATAATAAAAAACCTCAAAACCAACTAAGCACTTGATATACCCAACAATAACTGTTATCTGGATTTAAGTGTTTTTCTATTAATCTCTATAATCGACCCCAAATAAACACTTATCAAAAAACATCTTCAATCGAGTCAATAATATCCAATCCAAATGACTATGTATATCCGCCTTATAAAGCCCGTACTTATCTTATGTAGGTAGTTACATGACGAACTTAGCCCAGATTAATTCCACTATTGAATCAAGGAGTTGAGTGAATTTCAGCGCATTATCTACGGCAATCAGTTTTCAGAAATCCAAAGCACTTGCTTTACACTTTGCTACTGATTGAGTGGAGTCGATGAACGTTGCCTGTGTTCACAGAGAGATAGAAATCAGCACAAGTCTAGTCTTCTTCTTCTACTTCTGATAATAATTATTATATGAAATGACTTATAGGCGTAAAAGCCCATGTATGATGATGGGTGGCACTGTAGCAGCTTTATCTGCCACTCTGCCACTCTGCCACCTCAAAACAGGCGCTAAACGCGTATCAAGCACTCTTCTGTAATATGTATCCACTCGACACAAGTGGTCTCATCAAGTTATCTAGTAATTGCTTTCAGCACTGCCGCTGTCACTTTATTGATGGGATTTGAAAGATCTCCATCTCTATCTCTCTCTTTCTCTATCTCCCTCTCTCTGCACTAAGAGCTATATGGAGGGGGGGGGGGGTATGGAAGCGCGATTATCAGCCCTCCTAAGTCAAAAGATAAAAGTTTCCCACGTTTCCTGAATAGGATGAAAAAGTTCCTTTTTTTTTTTTCTTTTCTTGTATCTGTTTTGTGGCTTTCATTCTATTCAGTAGAGGTGATGACATCTGCTTTTGACACTCTAAGAACTGTGTGTCTTCTCTTAACATAGATCTGGGGGATGTCTTCATCGTCCCATTGCGAGCTTCCGCGCGTAATGAGTTGACATTAGATTGCGAAGCAAGAAATCAAGGGAAATTGCTGTTTTATAGTTCGTTTCTTTGCTGTGAAATATCAGAGATGGGGGCGGTAGAGAGCAATAGTGAATGGTACAAATCAACTATATATGGCTGCAGGATGAAGGACGAATCCGAATCCAGAAGAGAAGTGTCTACCACCATACAGTAGTACAACGACTGCTGTTCGAGGACAAATGACACAGTTTAATTGGCAACATTAATTGCTTGTTTTCTGTCAGTTGCATACCCATCTGGCTAATGGTTTCTTGTATCTGATGCTGACGTGATACTCCAACTTTGCATTGTAATCAATTTCCCAAATTATACCAGACAAAGTATAAGGAACAAGGAAGGGAGAAAAACAAGTGGTTATAATTCAAATGAAATTCTTGGTTAACTTGAATTTATCCGAGCGATATATATTCGATTAGTAATAATAAATATTTGCTAAGTGCCATCTATTGTATAACTAAATTTAATGAGTGTGGGAATCATAACACAACTTCCATTAAGCAAAAAATTCACTGCCATTATACAGAAATATTTAGAAGTAAGATCAACCAATATGTGTAGTATACATGATGCAAAATTTCGCTAAACAGCAAGTTCACAACAGTAAAATGCTCTCAACTTTAAAAAAATTAAATGCAATATTTAATAGTCAAGTAATCCGCTTTTCATCTTGTTACTGGAACAAATAAGATCTTTTGTGGATGTTGACACTGACTTAAAGAACCCATTCGAATTTTAACCCTTTTATGAAACCTGTAGTGTTCTTACTTGCGCCAGGAATTCACTAAGAACGGACAATAAAATCGCAATTTCGGTACCACTGTATAGCATGATATGTAAACTAGACAATTATCTATCTACAGGTTACAGCCTAACGTACTTATCACCGTAATCTTAGAAAGCAGGTTTGAAAACCGTAAGTTGTAGGATGGTAAATGGTAATGCAAATGGCACACGCCTTGTTTCACCTTAAAGACTGACAAGTAAGTTGGCATCAAAAGCCTAGAAACCTCTACTATTGAATCCTAAATCCTTCTAGAAGTTCACCTAGCCCAGTCGGGTTAGCATATGATCTTGGAAAAATTTCCGTTAGCAATTTTATTGCTCTAACCTTTAGGGGGGTCACTGGTAGCCTAAATTAAAATTGGCGACAAAATTCCGTCGGTCCGTTAGCCGCCATCCTGAATTTAAGGGAATTGTTTTTGCTCAATATCTCGGCCATTTTCGACTTTTTAACAAAAATGGTAAAGACTTAAGTTGTTGTAAATTTGATTCTCTACCACTGAAGTCCTTATAATTTTTATCGTGCGATCGATATTTTTCGAATTAAGCTGGAAAAAATTGGTAAAGTACAATTATTGAATTATCTCGTTCATTATTAACTATAGGATATAAATATACAGAAACAAAGTTTTATAGAATTACATTTCCTACAATTTTGATATCTGCGACTTTTTTCCTAGAACCAATATTTAAGGTCCTAAGCTTGCGATATAAGCACAGAGCAACGTAAATATTGTATTTTGCAAACCACACTATAGGGGTAGAGTTCCAGGCGCATTTTTTTTACCTTGTATTCCCAGTAGGCCTAATCCAAATTTCATCGCTTGCAATTTCGTTGCTGTTTCTGCCTTCTTCTTGCTTATAAGAGTTTGAAGCTGGAATTTAGATTTTTTCTTGCAAGCGTTAAGGATGTGATGATGTTTTTCCATTTTTTGTCCTTATAAGCTTCAGACGGACAAACCTTTTCTTTCAAGATGTCGTTATCGGAAGTACTTGACTCTATTTTTTCCACGATGATTCTGCCAAATCAACATCGTCGGTTTCCTCTTCGCATTCAATGGTGATATTCGATGTTATATCCTGTGATGATGTAAACGCCATTCATAGATGGTTATGCAGCATTACAAAATAAGTTCTACTGTTTTCTTCTTTTCCATTGGCCATATTTAAAAAAATGCTAAAAAAAGGTAAAATTATCAATTCTTATGATATCATAGGTGAATGCCCCTGTCTAATGTCGTAGGGCAAGTTTGATGGTTAAAGTGGTTTTTATACCCTAGAAGATGATGTAATCATAGGGTATTTTTGTTATATTTAAGTCAGGGGGACAGGAGATTCCAAGCACGGTGACCAGAGCGGCGTATTGTGCTATCCTGTTAGAAGCTTATTCACCAAAACTTTCCTGTCCTCTTAATGAAGTATGCATCAGGTCTTAGTGAGGAAGGTTTTTCAGCTCATCTACAGATAGAAGGGCAGAACCTAGAGTATCCAGCCTGTTCCGGGCGAAGGCCGGACAAGCACACAAAAAGTATTCGGTTGTCTCAGGCTCTCATTTCAGGGCTGTCAACAACTGCGTGAAGCAAGCTGTGGTCGATGATGATGCCAACCCAACGAGGTAAGAACTAAAGGAGATGCAAATGAGAAAATATCGCGTACCCAATTCTAATACATTGACACTGATATTGTTTGTACATAAGCGCCGTAAAATTTGTACACCTGTATACAATTGTACAACCTATGCGCAATTTTAATCGCTTTTATTTTCATATACTCAAAAGTATTTACTGAATTTGCAAACGTGAACGTAAAAAAGTCAATAATTAAGAAGAAAAGTTCAGTGGTAAAAAGTTTGTGAGTAATATTTGCTTCGTGGCCCCTACGGTTATTTCACGGGTTTTCCTGCGTCAATGCACCAAGCCCAAAACCATCCAAATCTAAGTATGGATTTGACAGCGAAGACCAAAAATGGCGGAGTGAAACATACACAAATGCAGGGCAATTTTGGGTACGCTCATGTACACGGATCGTACATATGATTGCATCTCCTTTAGTTATTACCTCGTTGTGCCAACCACAGTTCTACAGTATTCCTTTCCGAACTCCATGAGGAAATCAGAGATATTCCTATCAAGAAACAGCAAGTACTTAGCTTCGCCCATCTCTGCTGATGCTTCCTATCTACATCCACTTTGATGAGAGACGCTATACTCGAGGTGACAATGTCTACGGCGGGTCTCGGTCCGAGGAACGGAGAATCAGAGCCAGCCCTAGCTAAAAGGCCAGCCCTTTCAATCCCCATAATTCCGATTTGACCAGGAACCCACTAAAGGGAAATCATAGGGTTTTGTCATTCAGTTTGTATCGTTTGCAAGTCGTCCTGTCGTGTGTCTGACCTACCGATTGTTTGTTCGCCCATGTGTGTGTACTTATGTTTATCTGTTTGACTGTCAGTCTGTCTGTCTGTCCTCACGATAACTCGAGAATGTGTCGACCAATATAGAGAGCTGAAATTTTGTACATGGCATTTTCATAAAAATTGTAGATTTCGGTTCAAAAATTCGGTTAAGAGCGAGTAGGGCTCTTGCAATCAGGGTTCCGTACCAGAACTTTATCAATGAATAGTTAATCGACCGGATTTAAGTATATTTTAATCTAATCCAAATTTGGTAGTAGTAGTTCTTTATTAGTTACTTTAAAAGCTTTTAACAACATATATTTATAGACATAGATACATTTTAGTAGAGTCTTAAAAATTATGAATGTGAGGTTCGCTTTTATAAATTCAATATAATATTTTTTTCAAACGAGAAATATTAGTATTATTTTTTCTTAATTTAGATTATTGTACAGGGAAAGATGAGGTGATTTGCAATCGAAAATGTTATATTCATTTTTTGGGAATTTAAATATTTTCGAAAATGTTGTCTTTGCAACGCTTCTTTGGCTGGAACTAACTTAGCTCGTTTTGTACAATTAATTTTAATCAATCATTATTAAAGAAAACAATGTCGAACCGCACCTGTGAATGGCCAATAACCTCTCCTAGAAACGTGAAATGTTGAGAAGGAAAAATAGAAGACCAATCAACCATAGTTTTTGTGTGTCATCCATGAACCTTACACTTATTGCAGCCTAAAGAAAGAATCTTGCTCAGGTAAAGAGATATTGATATTTCAGTTTTATGTAGGAGTTAAGGCTGGCGAAATTTCTTCTTGTAAAACATGTGAACAATTTTGACTGCTTTTTACGCCAGATTTTATCGTTTGTTGATCAGCAAAAATAAGCGAAGTAATGTCTTTAAATTTTACATACCATTTATTGGCTGAAATGCACTTTATTTATGGTTTGTAGCATGAAAATGATTCTGCAGACTAAGCGTAGTAAGTATAATAGGCGGTATCCTTGAATACGGGTCCCATATCGTGGATTATTTTCCAAGCTTCATCGTAAATTTTGAGAGAGCGGATCTTTTCGTGATTTGAGATCTGCACAGACCCAGACGCGAACGCGATACTGTATTACATTTGGTAAGAAGTGATCCTAATATAAGTATCCATGAAACTTCAAGGTGCACTAATCAATCAGCCTGTTGTACAATATCCGTTTTTATTACGAAAATTAAGCCGCGAAATTTAACGAGCAGACATATCAAAAACCATCATAAAACGACCTAGGAAATGTATCCAGTGCGACGGTCCAGTATATGAACAATTTTTAAAATAGTAGTTATAAGTACAAATTACCTGAAGGCTACCAACGGCATTATAAATTTCATTAGAATAATTATAATTTTGATTTTGATCACGTCTTTTGAAAAATAACAAAATCTCTTGACCTGTGGAGAATTCTTTACCTATGCAAGAATATTCCTTTAGGCCTCGGTAAGTGTAAGGTTTAGAGATGACACAAAAAAAATATTATGTTTCGAGCCATGGTTGGTGTTCTATTTTTGGTGTAATGCCTGAACATAAAAGGCGTTTCGTTTTGTCTTCATTATGATTTCCCTTCTCAGCGTTGCAAGGACCACATTTTCGAAAAAATCTAAAATCCCTTGTAATTACGAAAATAATACGAATTCGAAACAATGATTATAGCATTTTCGATTGTTTATTACCTCATCTTTAAGAAGTTTCAGTATTGCATAGTGAAACTGGAACATCATGTATATTTTAAGTTCGCAATAAATTAATGAATTTTGTACTCTTGATATTTTAAATTAATCTAATCTAAACTCAGCAGCATTTCTTAATTATATTGATTTTTTCCTACATTTGCAAATACTTGATAACGTATTTCGGCAAAATACCATTCTTAATTGTAAATACAAAAATTAATACATTCGTTTGAGAGTATTCAGCATTAATGAAACGGTGGTGTATATCTGTTAAAACAAAGTAAAATTCTCATCGCTTTGTTTTGCAGTCTCTGCATCTTAAGAATAACAGAATAACACCGTTGAACAATACTCAAAATGGGGTTTCATGATGACATTTTAAATCTGTAGCCATTGCAATTTGACTCCTTATTCTTCTTAAAAAACTATTTGTTTGCCACTCTTTTTACAAAATATAGTTGCTTTTTAAACGATAATTGTGTTTTCTGTTTAATGCCACCTATGCAAGTATTTTAGTTCTGATGCACAGGCTATAACCGTATTATTCATATTTATATAACTTTATATTCTCACCACCAAATATCATGCATTTAGATTTTTCCACATTTAACTTTATTCATTTTCAATCATCAACTTTCACCTTTCCATCCGGAAAACACATAAACTAATATCGTCTTGGGCGAATAACACAACTTTTACATCCGATAAAATTGTCGCAATATTAATAATGTATATTAAAAAAAAAGTACTGTACCAAGAGCCGAGCCTTGTGGAACTCCAATGTCAATACTCATATTTTCAGTCAGACGTTCATTAACTTTTGTTCTTTTCAGACAATAAAAACTCGAGTAGTTTGAGTCGATTTGCCATTTATGCCATATTTTTTAATTTAATCAAAAGTATATTTCTGTTAACTGTATGAATGCTCTTTTAAAATCTAGAAAGACGGTTAAATTTTTTTCTTACTTTTCACTCAATTAATGCCCAATTTAGTGCAGTTTCATATGAATATCATTTTCGATCATTTGTGCTATCTTCTCTTTTATTATTTTTATGTTTCGATAGCATGTTCACTGCGCAGAAGACCTCAGCCCGAACGGAATTCTTAACTTTGACAACAGGAACTATTAATGATTGTCTCCAAGATTCAGCGACTGATTAATTATCTTCAATAGTGGTTCACAAAACACAAACCAAAATTATTTTTGTAGTCATATAATTATAGTCCATTTTATTGTTCATACATTTAACAATTTTTTTCAGCTCCGTATAAATCAATGTTCCTAAAATCATTATTGTAAGTGAACGCTAGAGTAATTTTATAAGAGTTGTCTTATAAGTTAACACAAGAAAACATTTTTTCAGCAACTATGAGACTGCATTTTTCCTTTTATCTATGGCTCAATGCCTACCTAATAATAACATTATAGCATGTTTGGGCTACATACTTATAACCAATACATCACCAATTTTGGAATGCTTGAAAACGATACATTAGACGATACAAAAAAAATTGTTTTTTTTTTTTAAATGGTTCAACTCAAATATTTTTATAATTTTTGACTGTTGAAATATGTGTGAGTGTCAAAGACCTAACATTCTGCCAAATTTTAAATTCCTATGATACGTCAATTTCGGCAGGCGGACGCCAGACCGATTTTATAAGAACCCCGTTTTTTCTTTTGTTGTACGGAACCCTAAAAACGAAATTTTTATGCTTACCCATTTTCTCCCATTTTTGAACTTAAGTCTGCAATTTTTTTCAAAAAGGCTGTGTGAAAAATTTCAGATCTCTAAGTGAACGCGTTCTCCATTTATCGTGAGGACGGACGAACAGACTTCTAATATTATGCGTAGATGTTTAATCCCTTTTGTTCTGCCAGTTTTATGCGTCACAACCGAAATGACAAACATTTTAAACTCTATAGATTTCATCTAGGGTATAAGAAAAGATTTGGGTATACAATTTTTTTTACAAAAAAGATTGTAAAGTAAAAATGGAAGTACAAACTATCAAGAAATGCACTGAGTATGATCACGGTGAACGAGCAAATAGATACAGGATGTTCCGTCAAGATAATAAGTAATTTAAGGGGTGGATTAATAGAGGTTATTCGCAATAGAAAATCATTTTTCTTCTTAATTTCGAAGTAATTGAAGATAGATAATCCGATCTTTATGAAAAACATTCCTTTTCGTTATCTATCAAGAAAATCTCACCTTAATACCCTACCTATGTCTTTTAGGAGTTGCAAATAAAAAGGTATAAGTGGGTGCTCTGGGTAAACAGAGGAAGTTTCCGCGCCTCTTTTGGCTAAGCCGTCAGCAATTTTATCGCCTGTATGACCCTTATGGCCTAATACCCACATGAGGATAACTTTCTTTACCCAATAAATTTTTTGCAGACACTCCCAGATTATCCTTGACTTATTTGAGAGCAACTTTAAAGTCTTGAGAGCGGTTTGACTATCCGAGAGGATATGAGCGGTTTATGACTCTTTTAATACAGGAATCGGCACATTCATCTATGGCTAATACGATCGAGATAGTGCCGAGGGCTTTTTAGATATGGCATCTGGGGCCGTATACACCCAGTCCGACTCCACTGTTCGTTTTTGAACTGCCTGTATACCATGCACCATCGATCCTTGTTGGAAGGATGGTTAAGTGAAATGTCATTGTTGTGTCCCCCAAAACCACGTCAAAAGGTTTTACAAAATCCACCTTAGGTGTCATTATATAAGAAATGGCCGTCATTTACTCTAAGCATATCTATTTTAAGATACTTATATTACCAACCAGACCGCCTGGTTTGACGGATTTCTCCTTTTACAATCTAATAGCACTGGAGAACGCTTCCTTTTTCACCCGCATATATAAAGAGGTGAAAGATTTAATAAAGCTTCCATGGCTGCTGCAGGATAGGTAGTAATGGCACCAGATAGTCTCAGACAGACAAGCCGCTGAATTTTTGAAGAAAAGTCTCGGGTTTCTTTTGATTAGTTTTTGGTCACCATGCGAGGGCCGCATAGGTGATCATAGATCTAACAGCCATGATGTACATTCAATACATTATTCTTGATTTCAGATCCCATGTTCTGCCAATAAAGGGACGAAACGTTTAGAGAAATTCTACCGCTCTATCAGTCACTATCGACAAATGCGAATTTCAGGTAAGTTTCTTATCGAGAGTGACACCCAGAAATTTGACTATCCAAAAATATCAATTCCGTCTTATCAAGAGTTGGAACCGTTAGTGAAAGTGCTTTCTTCTCGTGAACGGAACGATAAATGAAAGTTACTTGAGTGATAGAAAGAGCTAATAGATCTCAATCAGCTTTAGATTCAATAAGACGGTGCGATAGCCCATTAGAAGTCACGAAAAGATCGTTTTATTGCGATAAAAATTTGATGATCGCATCATTTCTAAACAAACAGCGAGGTCAATTGACCTCCAAGATCATTTGATCTAACATTGAATTAATTTCTTAGTGGTAACTTGAAAACTAAAGTAAGTATATACAAATAATCCGAAAATACTTCAGAACATAAAAGATAAATTCGAACAACTATAGAAATTATTGATTCATTTCGACTTTCATGGTGGTCATATCAACAAAATTGTGCATAATTTTTCGCCAAAAATTCAAACTTTCAAAAGCAATAAAGATTTCCGATGCTCACACTCATAAAATATACGTTTTATTTATGCAAAATCTCAGAACTAACCATTGGATTACTGTTTATAAGCACAGGTCTTATTAAGAAAGTTGTGATATTAAATGCATATCCTGTGTACTTATCCGCTTAAAAATATGCACAAATATTTGTTTTTTAGTAAAACGACCCTTAAAAACTCTTCCGATTTCGTCTACACGTGTGCCTAATTATAATGAAATCGCATCTTCTTAGTCAATATTCATTAATAAATAATTAAAACTTTTTTATCTACTTATAAAAAAGCTAGAAATGATGATATCGAATAGGAATTAGCACAGAATCATATACTACCTGCTAAACATTTCTCTCAATGCAATGGTTCATAGGGAAAAAAATAGCATCCATTCATGTGTAGATATTTCGATCAAAACAAAATATTGCAGTTTTTTTTTTTTATTTATTAATGTTTTTTTTGCACATCCAGTTTCATTCAAACTAATTCACTATCACCTTGGAATGTAACCGTTTGAAGTGTTCATTACTGCTGACAACATTAATTATGCAAATTAAATAACTGAAACATGCGCCTTGACCATGAAAATTAATAATAAAAAAAAAATTAGCAAATACAGCCCTCTTAGTAGGCAAAAAAAAAATCGCAATAACTTCCAACATTCCTCCTGATGATGATGGTATATCTCTGCACGAAACTCTTTTGATTAATAAAAATTAATTATGAATAACTTCACACCATAAACAAGTGCAAATTTAAAAGTTTTGTGAACACTATAATTATCCCACGCATGTTTTAGTATTTTTTGATTGTGACTTAAAACAAAATGACACTTAAAAAAAAAGAAATTGTTGATTCTTGGCTTCGTTATTCTGGTTTAGTTACCTAACTATCGGGATTTATTTGGAATTCTTTTCAAAATGACCTACTATAAATTTACATTCGAATCGACTTGTACTAGTTATTTATTCACAGTAAGGTATATAGGATGATAATCTAGATGCGGTACATATGTACGAATTTCTATTTCTAACTCAGCTCTCTTGAACGGCTGGTCAACTAGATATTCTTGAAAACTTAAGGTACGCTCCCACTTGACCTGTCCTGTTGGATGGAATCTGCCAACAAAGATGGCAGAGAGAAGGAAGAACGAGGTGTCAACATATGTTGGGCCCTATTCTGTTCATTAAATTTTTATCATTTTATGTTATTTTATGCCTTAAAATAAAATAATTCTTTAAAATCCTATTCTGTACCACAAATTTTATTTTATTTTATTCATCGTAACATAAAATATTTCCTGTTATGGGGGATAACATAAAAGATCCTAAGCAGCACATTTTAAAGGTATTTTGACACATTTTATGAAAATGTTCCAATTGAAATTTGTGGTGTGAGAGTAGTTTTAATTAAAAACTAAAATATCCACCGCCATACATTAAGAATTTCAATTTTGTCAGAAATTGTGGATATTCGCACTCGGTATATGGTAAAGCATAAATAGTTAATTAAGTTTGTCTAAAGTTTTAATTTTATGCAGAAGAGATCATAGAAGAAATTCGTAATATCTTTGCGATTCCTACGATCCATGCGAGTTACCCAACTACAGGTATAAAAATTTGTTTGGGATGGAGTTATTAGTTATTTATCTAATCTGTGCTAGAGCCTCATGCCAGAAAGACATCCATTCCATTCAATTTGATATTCCTAAGTGCTTTGCATTTGTACGTTGTACGGACATGGTTTGTATCAAAGTCCAGTCGAGAGTTGTCATATTTTAGCACTTTTATAGCCAAGTGTGTCGAAACCTATTAAAGAAGTAATTGCTCTCATAAATGATTATTTAGTAGGTGATTTTATAGATTTCCACGCAAATATTAATCGATCAGCTATTCAGAAAATAATAGAAACCATTGCGGAATATACTAAATATTTTATGTTACGTGCTCGTAAAAGAATTCATAAAATATTTTTATGAAAACACGACAGAATACAACTTTTTTAAATATTTTATTTTCATTTTATCACCACAAAATAACATAAAATATTATTTTATAAAAAATTACAGAATAGTGCCCGTTGTGGCTCAAATTGGATAACTTCATGGAGAGACTCTCAATGAGTGCCAGATAAAACTCAGAAGTAGAGTGGTTTTCTAGTGTTTGAGTCATCCAATGTCAAATAGACAACAGGTGTGATATGACTATCAGCATTTTTTTTTTGAAATATTACATACTTGGAGGCTTTGTTAAAACAAAAATATGAATTAAAAATTTTTCTTCTACAGTGCGTATTTTGCGAGTTATAGCATTTTCAAAATTTCGCAAGAATGCTGGCCTGGTCTTCTTTAAAAATTCATACATATTTTTCTATTCATGCTAGGAGAGTGAAATATGGCTCATATAAAAGATAGAGTTTCAGGCTAAAAATATATATATAGAAAAGGACATCAAGAATAAGGATTTTATCCTTTATCCTTCAATATCCTGAAAGACGTACTTTTGATTTTGTTAGTTTTTTTCTATTTTATACCTTATATTATATACTAAAACATATTAAAATTTCAACTTGGGATCTCAACGGGATCAAGGAGTAAAAAATCAAGAAAGTTTCACAAAAATACATTTAATACTACCTACAAATAAAAAAATATTGTTTCTATACAGGGTGTCCCGTATGTGGTCTTGCATCTGAAGGCTATAGAAAGGCCATGTTTAGACAAAAAAAAAATTGTATGGGAGGTGGGGGGAAAATCCTTGGATAAAGAGATTTAAAAATATTTGGGTATATTTTTATATATAAGCCTGTAACTTCTTAACGTTGCAGCCTATGATGATGATTTAAAATTTCGTAGATATATAATCGTTGGACTTCTAGAATGATGTACAAATTTTACCTCTTCTCTCCTCCGTTTTGAAGCTATGGTTCAACAAATTTAAAATTTCGGATTTTTAACTCGGTTTTTTTAACTACTATATTTATCAAAAAACATGTCATCTACAGCAATTTTTCATATGAGATTTCAAAAGCCCAAAAGTTTCCCTTTAAAATAATTCAGAACAGTATGTACCAAAAATGTAAGCCTTTCTGCGTTTTTCGCCATTTTTTTTAAGAATATTCAACGACTGGCGCAAAAAGCTCAATCCCTACTTTTTGGCATTTATTGAAGTTTTTTGCTGGGTATGCTTCAGAAAACGTGCAAAAAATGCACGTTTTAGGTACAGAGTGTGATAGGAAGGGAAGCTTTTGGGCTTCTTAAATCCCATATGGAAAATTGGTATTAATGACGTATTTTTTTATACATATAATAGTTAAAAAACCGAGTTAAAAATCCGAAATTTTAAATTTGTTGAGCCATAACTTCAAAACGGAGAATAGGAGAGGTAAAATTTGTACATCATTCTAGAAGTCCAACTATTATGAATCTACGAAATTTTAAATCATCATCATAGGCTGGAACGTTAAGAAGTTACAGGGTGATGTATAAAAAGATACCCAAATATTTTTAAATTCCGTTATCTCGAGAACCGTAACGATTTCCCCCGCTCTTCCGGTACAATTTTTTGCTTGTCTACGCATGGCCTATCCATCGCCTTCAGATGGAAGATCACATACGGGACACCCTGTATAGAAATAATTTTTTTTTATTTGCAAGTAGTTATAAATGTATTTTTGTGAAAGTTTCTTGATTTTTGGTATAAGGTATAAAATATAAAAAAATGAACAAAATCAAAATTACGTCTTCCAGGATATTCAAGAATAAAGAATAAAATCCATATCCTTGATGTCCTTTTTCGCATATATTTTTAAGATTTAATTTTTTTCAGAAAAAGAAAAATATATACAAATTTTTAAAGAAGACCAAGACAGAATTTTTGCGAAATTTTGAAAATGCCCTAACTCGCGAAATACGCATTTGTTGAAGAAAAATTTTTAATTCGTATTTTTGGTTTCACAAACCCCCCAAGTATTTAAAATTTCAACAAAATTGGTGATGGTCATGTCACATTTTTCGTGATTTTTGGTCGATTTGTTATGGAATGAACCTGCAGCAGTTTTCTTCCTTGAAATTCCATTTTCGTTGATGATTTCAGCCAACTTAGTTGATGTCTGAGAACTGATTTCGAAAAAGATTTTGTGTAAAGTGTGGACAATTTGCACAATTAATCTCAGCTTCACGTTCTTACACATTTATGATTTGCTATCGGATATCGGCACTTTTCTCTCTAGTGGAGACACTGACATGTATAATATGGACTGACTACGTTAATGAAATGCATTGCAAAAAGTGGGCTCACTTCTATATTGCTGACTCTTTCGGTCAAAGAACCAAGTACCAACTGAGGAGAACTGCAAACACCAAATAAATAAGTGAGTCCGTCGAAATAAATATTTTTAAATTAATTATTTAGGTTTATTACTGATAAATTTGTTTTACTAAAGGCAACATATTCATATGATGTGCAGCAGAAGTTCGAAACGTTTTATTATAATCGCTTTTCGAGCTGCGCGCTCATTTTTTCAACTTCCCGCCAATGATTTTTTCAATGTTGGCACCTGCGTAAGAACTTTTTTTGACATAAGCAATCGAGGCCACATGAAATAGAAAGTTAAGCAGTCCATATTATATATGTCAGTGAGTGGAGACGTTTCTCTCAGAGACTTGACACATTTGTGTGTGTCAAGAGCAACTGTCAAATGGGCACGCACCTTTAGAACTCAGCTATGCTATGGAGCCCTTTTAAATGGGAGAGAAAAGTCTGTAAGTTTATGCTTGATTTAATGCCCAAATGCTCAAAACAGTGTTGCCATGATATAAGATCATGAGAAATGAGACCACATGTTTTTTTTCGCAATTGAAAAGGGAAATAAGCGCAGAATCGCTTCTGGAATATGAATTACGATCATACAGCAATTCTATGCCAAAACGATCACCCATCGACACCGACGCACTCTGATTTAGATGAAACTTTCAGAATTAGTTAAGTATTAAAGAATATTCGTCCAATATTTTTTTGTTTAACCTGCCGACCTGAAGGCTTGGATACAGGGTGACTCAAATTTGGACGTTTTCACTATGATCGCGTTTTTTAATTTACTAATTACTTGGATAATGTTTGTCTGAAATCACTTTACGATAAAATTAGTGTACCACCAAATAATTTTTCGTTGCCATTTAAGTCCTTTAGTGTTCGATTTAATGCTTCTAACTTTGAAAAGGATGAGCGAAATTAAAAACATTTTACCATTTCCACGTGGTGCGTCCAAAAGAGAAAGCCTCCTTCTTTTGCTGCAATCACCAAAATAACTCTATTGTAAATGGCCTTTTGTTCGTCTGACAACAATTGTTCATTTGTGGTAACACAAATGAAACCAAATCGTTAGTATGAAATTGTTGTTCACGTTACCTGTTATTATTAACTAAGTCGTTTACTGGTCGATTAGGTGAAAGTATTCCCAAATTTATCAGTGGTTCATTCGAGATGGGTATGCACATGTTTTCGATCATAGCCAATGCTTCATTATACATTTGTGGTGTGAATTAAAGATTTGTATCTTGATTTGTTGTTCGAATTCTGTGCAGTATATATTCACTCATTGAATCCTTATATTTTTTCCAAATTGTAGTTGAGTTTGTTGGAAAACATGTTGTCAACAATATGGCGAATAATTGACAAATTTGATGTGGAGAAGAGCTAAGTGCTCCATCGGCAAGTGTTGTATTTCAATGATTCTCACCTTTAAGAAATTTCAGATCTGGACAAGCGTCATATTTTCTAGTGTATGATTGACCTGTAACTGTTCTCAAATATTCGTATGACGTTCGTCCACATATATTTATTAATAGCAATCGTAAATAAAAGCACTCACGATGTTTTCATAAGTAGTAACAGCAAGATCTCGTTTTCGTGGATCCCATTTTGTTATAGTTTATTTTATGTAAAATTTGTTGAAACTTCAGAATAAAGTAATGTTCTTGCGAATTGACCGTAAATATTTTGTTGTGTAATCACCAATTTTCGGACCCTAGCATAGCTATGAACCATCGTCTCGACAAAGCAAATATATTGTGGGAATATGACTTTAATCGGTCAAGTCGTTCAGAAGCATTGAATAAATAACTAATAAGGAAACCGCATATCGGATGAAACAAACCCTCGAGAATACTTCACAAGCTATGAAACAGACTCCCTCACTACCACATGAGAGCCACAACTGAGTCCTCACATTCTAAAATATTTGCAGTGCTCTTATGTAAAACTGACAAAAGTTTGATTTGAATAGCTCCTCTGCCCTAAACTACTATTCATACAGAAAAATTGTGTTGTGATAATTTTAAGCTTGCTTTCTTATCTTCCGAACCGAAATAAAATCTTTATACCTTTCCTAACAAAATTATTTAGAAAAAAGTATTTGAACCACATGACTACGATTCTTCAAACAAAAACTCTCAGCTGAGTAATCATTGTATGCCGCTGTGCTGTCATGGCATGCCGTGGGCTGATGAGATCGAATGTAGCTGCCTACAGATTCGGACTCCGGCTGCACATACGCAAATGTAATTATTACTCAGCTGACAGTTACAATGGTAAGCTTACTGTGTAATCAAAATTATTTTATTATTTTGTTAAGTAAGGTATACAGTAAGTATAGCCTTTGGAAAGGTAAGAATCCAAGCTTTAAATTACTACAAGACTATTTTCCTGTATGGATAGTAGTTTAGGCTCTATAGCATATATAAAGTCAATGTTTGGTACTTTTCCATAAGTATCAATATAGAACATTTTAGAAAACGGACTCCTAACGCACACATATAGATTTCTGTTTCATGGCTTGGGCAGTATTCTCGAGGGTTTTTGGGTGAACACTTAAGCCGCTTGCGAAATGCATTAGTGTGCTGTGCTTGTATTCGTTTCATCCTGTCAGAAGTGAAAGCATGACATTTTGAAGAAGGAAGATTAAGCCGAATTGCTATTTGCTATGTAAAACAAACAAAGCGCCTGCGCCCCCTCTCTTTAGGTAAAAGAAATATACGGCTGCCATTGAAAAGAAGAAATCTTCTGACATTTAACGAATGAACAAAACACATACATAAAAGCAAACCTTCGTATATTTATCTGCTTCTGTTATATTTAATTTTATTTTCACGAATAATTAGAAAACAAGATTTTTTATAAATTTAATTTTTAAAGTGACCAAAGTGACTTTCCTTTTCGTTAGCTTATTCTTCTTTTCATTTATTCTTCTTGATTTCGTACCTAGTGAAAAGTTTATTATATTATGCAAAATACATATATAATATTTAAGTTTTGTTTTTCAACTAATGAATGCTTCTTATTTGATGTTTTCTTAATACTAAATTTCAGTAATATACGTCACTTTGGTGTTGGCCTACTCAAATATGATCGCTTTAAGAGATTACATTGAAGTTTGTTTTGCCCCCGTCCAGAATGAATGGAAAAAATTTAGATTTTTGTTGATAACCTTTTTTTCAGAAACACGTTTAGCAATTGAGGACAGGAGACAGCAATAGCACGAACTTATTATGATAAAGAAGAAGTTTCTGTAAGTAGAAATAGATGTTTTTACAAAACTAAACAAAATTTTGTACTTTAATTAAAAAAAAAAAAAAAAACTAAATACTAAATTGCCTACAGTTGTTTTTGTTTTATTCTTTAAGAGATTGATAAACCTTTGTGAGTTTCTGTCATTACTAAATGTCTTCAATTATAATTTTAAAACTTATCTGTTGCTACCCAGGTCTACGAAATCATTTTGATAATACACATAAGTATATGAAGGGTCGCGTAATGCGACTTTCTTGAGTATCTAAGAAAATGTATGTATGTATTTGAGATACGGCCAAGCGTTGCGCGAGTTATCCTGGTTTAGCGGTCAGGTCCACTGTTTCCCAAAAAGGAGTAAAACGGAGGGAATACTGGATAATGTAGGTGGGAGCTAACCAGACCGGCGATAAACGCATACTGACAAAAGTTTTTTTTATATATTTATTATTATTACTATTTATTTATTTTTATGTATTTATTTAGTACACAATTAAAACATAAGCACATACTAATCTTTTGTTTCCTTTATTTGTTGGGAATCATAGATCCAGTCCAAAAATTGTTCATTCTGTTTGTCAGTGATACAGGTGTCTTAGCTAACGCTTGGATTGTGACCAGGTTATGCCAATACCAGAACCTTATTTAACACTTGCCAAATGAGGTAACAAATAAATCGGAAATCAAGAAAATTAATAAAAACAAGAAAACAAAGTTAGCCGTAGATCATCAATCAATTTCGTTAATACCCATTAAATGAATTAACAACAAATAAGCAAATATTACAATTTTAGCGAGATGCTTAAGTTTGTCAAATGACACAGGGCGCCATATTCTCATAAATTTCTACTCATTATGACAAAAACTTTGAGGTATAATATTAAAAATATCCATTACAGTCACACATAAATATATTTTGTTATGGATTAGATATAATCTTGGCTAATGATGATAGCCGTTAAATGATTCAGGGAATTAGTTTCATAGATCTAATACATATATAGGGTGTTTCAGTATCGGTTCGCATAACTCAAGGGTTTGATAGCTGAGGTGGAGACAAACAAAAAATTATATGTAAAGGAAAGGTCGAGGGGGTAAGACGCGTCCTTTCGGAGGTAGGGAGGTTTAAGATTTTTAGTACATTTTCCACTTTATACCCTGTAGCTTTCTTGATATACAACCTATCAAAGTGAAATTCATCTCAGATGATAGCTTTCTAGCTTTCTAAGCTTTCCAAGAAATGCCCAATTAGCCTTCCCAAACTGTACAGTTTTTTTTTTTACAAGATTACTTAAATGCAACCGTTTTTAGGATATTCCTGTTCTATGATTCATGATTTCATTAATGAATCACCTATCACGTGCAGCCTGCCTTTAAGTAAATTTACACACATAAAATGTTTCTTTTGAAACAGAAAAGTAATGAAATTATGAATCATAGAAACGGGAATATCTCAACAATGGTTGCATTTAGGTAGGTAAATGTCAAATTAAAGGTAACATTCCGAGGATTCTAATTAAACCTTTAAAAAAAAAACTGTATAGTTATCATGCATTTGGAGGGAAAATTGTTAAAATTTGAAAAAATTAGGAATTTTTTTCCAATTTTTTGATTTTGACGTTCTACAACCTATGACGGAACGTGACAGGTAGGTTGATTGGGCACTCATTAAAAAGCTTAGACGATTTGCTATCATCTTAGATATCTCACCTTGATAGGGTCTATATCAAGAATCTAACAGGGTGTAAAGTGGAAAAAATACTACGAACCTGCCCTACCGCCGAAACGAAACAATTATGAAAAACCCTGTAAACTTATTCCTGTAAATTTGCGTCGAACCTTATTACGACAGCTCTATAAAAATTTCCTCTTGATATTACGGAGTTAAGTTCAAGATTTAAGCTTTAGATTATATGACTTATTTTGTACAGATTGGAGCTTGTTTGTTTGCAGATGAGAAATATCAAATTTAAAAAAGGTAAAGCGGGAACTTATTTAAAGTATGTATAATAAATTCCAATGTAACCAGATGTCTGCATTTTAATTTTCCATATTTTTAACTTTTTATTGTAATTTCACAAATAAAAAAATATGTATAAAAACCATCTAAATTTGTCAATTTGTCAAATGCACAAATCTTATTTTCATATAATAAATTTTTAGCTCCAGTATCCGACCATAGCTTAAATTATGCTCTTATTAGCTTGAAGAAAACAGTTGTGTCTACAGAAAATAGCTAATTTATGAAATATTGAACGCGAAATAGGTACTACAGCTTAAATGTTGAACTGAGCCCATGTAGCTTATTGGGTCTGGCTTTGTTGCTGAAACACTGGTGAACTAAACATGATGTGGTATTATATGATATTAAAATTTGGAGGCGCTTCACAACAAGCTCTAAATGTGTGCTATTTGAACTGTTGGGGGTTGAGAAGTTGAAGTTGCCAATTTGAACTGGTTGTTGTTAATATCTATGAGATGATAGATGATGATAAATCGAGACAACAATTGTAGATGTTGCAGTTCAACAGTTCTTTATAAACATAAATATATATATAAATGTATATATGTTAATCTATATATATTTATCCTAAATTTATGATAGGATAAAATTGAAATTAAATTATTTTTATTTTGTAATAATATTTTTTTTTTAATTTTAAGTTATAAGTTTTTCTTTTAAAACTTTTAAAATCTTTTAATATTTTATTAAAAATCTAGCATTAAACTTTAGATATTTCTTTAACAGATTTTTGCCCTCTGGCGTTTTAAATAAAATTATTTAATTTTCTAGTTTGCCCTCTGGCGTTTTAAATTAAATTAAAGAAGTTTGCCCTCTGGCGATTCACTTAAAACTAAAATATCCTTGACACAATTCTATATTTTTAAAAACAAATACTTTCCAAAAAGTCTTGATGTGTTTTTTTTTCTGAAATTGTGTACAATCCCAGCAAATATGGCGATACGTAGAAGATTCACTTTCTTATTACCTGGACGATAAAATATCTCGCGGATGATAATCATATTCGTATTGCATTCTTAACTTTCAACGGGAGAAACTGGTACCCCGAAGGCAAAACATCTTGAAGAAATGAATGCGTATCTTCTACGCGATACGTTAAAGTAATTTGCCAACATCCCTTCCTGGCGACTTATTTTCATATCATTAGTAAGAAACGTATTCCTTTCTTCAAGATGATTCGCTTTCTTATCGTCTAAGCAAATCGTTCAAGAATCGTCGAAATAAATCCTTTGGAATTTGTAGTAAGGAATCAAGAAGATATTTCTTTAAAGTAGGTAGATATTTATTTAATTTTTTTTTTTTAATATGAATTGGTGGAATTAAAATCACTAGTGAACTGACAAATTAATTACTGTCATTGAGTCTAATGATGCGTTCTTCCAAATGATAAGCTCGTGTATCATATGACAAATAAGCGGAGCTATTGTATTTTTGCTTCCGCATTTAAAATCAGTAAACAAAATTGTTTGTAATTTCATCTTCTTTTCGTCTACGCAAGACAAGAAAGAAATCATTTCATAGTATTTGCTTTAATTTCGTGTGGAAGATATTTTGGCAATATCATCCACATATCGCCCGGAAGATTTTTCATCCAAATGTTTGCTGGGGTAGTGTGTATCTGTGTTTAAAGTTTTTGTCTTCAAAGTGTTTTCCTTTAAACGTTAAATTTGAATATTTTTATTTTACTTACAGTCAGTGCAAATATTACTCTGACAATATTTTATTTATAGTCAGAGTAAATATTATTCTGACAATCACAAATTATATTTTATTCTATTTTTATTTACTAACAAAAAAATAAAATTATTATGTAGCTTCCACTACACTATTGCCGTTATCCTGGCGTCTTATATTGTCTTATTTCTTATATTATAAATAAAGTCCGATAAATTAAATCTATTCAGCTCCAAAAAGGTGTAGAGATTTCATTAAAAATTTCTTAAGAAGATAAATGAAATATGTGGTAAATATTCATAATTATAAAGAAGCAATTACGAAATTCTTAAATCTTGTTGATATGACAATCGATTACTTTCAAAACAAACTGAAACTAGTAACACTTAAGGAGTTAACGAGTCGATATAATTACAAATCATTTAAACCCATTTTATTCTCGATGCTTTGATGAAATATATCTAGTCTAATCCCTTGTAGAGTGATTCCTGCACGCAATACTCGTGCTGTAAACCGTGCACATCCTTTTACACTTTAAATTAATTTCGGTCGTACTGTAAAATTCCGTGATGCTTTTTTATCCCGAACAGTACGAATGTGGAACAGTTTACCATCTTCTGTTTTTCTTCCGGCATACAATCTGCGGAAGTTTAAGGGCGACATATATCGGCACATCCGCCACTCTCCTCATATCCCCTAATCCTTTCCCTATCTCTTTCCTGTCATGCTGTGCTTTGCATCATAGCGTATCCCCTGAGCTTGGCTTAATAATATAAAAAAACAAAAAAAAATCTCTTCTCTTGCCGCAAAAATACGAATGATTTATATCCCATCGTTAGTATCAAGTAATTAAAGAGATTTAAAGTAAAACGCTTGTAATCCACTTAAAAATAATATTAAAGAAAAAACGGACCGTGTCATTTCATAAGCATCTCTAAAAAAAAAACAACTTAGATGAAACGATTGACGCATATTATAAGACTTCAGATGAAAACCAAAAATATATTTATACATTCGGTCATCTTCCAACAATCTTCCCTGTATTTTATGCTATTACTTAATATAGTAGATAGATATAGATATATGTATGAATCCTCAGTTCATTACAATTAGAAATACTCACATAAGCATTTTTATTATGGGAAAAATTAAAAACAAAAAAATCCACTGACATAAAAAAACCATATTCCAACATAATAAATTCATTTTACTCATTTATGCAAAACCTTATATTTCCCAAGATAAAATTAACATTATTAACACAAGTTATTATAAAATGTTTAAATTTTTCGCGTGACATTAAGTCAACTACAAAAAAAAAATGAACTTGTACTGAAAATATTTACTCTCATTCACAGCTTTCCTATATCTAATAAAGTATTTTTCTGTATAAATTAAATTCCATGTATAAATTTGATTTAAAAAATGATTGTTACTATTACGTCTGCATGTTTTAAAAATAAAACCGGCTTACAAATTTAGAAACCTCAACGATCTCTTCAAGTGACACATCTGAAAGTCCATAAAAACGTCTTTTTTTTTCGTTTTTAGGTATAATTTAAAATTACCATGGACAATAAACGAAATAAAAATTGAACTTGTCTAAATTGCGTTTTTGGAATATTTTACCACAAAAATCATGTTATGATAACAAATCTGGTCCGCATATGCTAACTACATCAAAAAGTGGAGAAGATCAAATCAAAAATGTCTTCCTGATTAATCATGAATATATTGTCTAGTTGCTAAGGTAAAAAATTTTAAGGTTATTAAATAAAAAAAAAAAAAATCTTGTTCTATATATGTACATAGTGCGAGTATAATACTTACATGTTCAGGATGCTAATACTATTCTGGATGTGGAATTTTTTCAGATCTTGAATCAATCTTGAATGCGTTGAAGAAAATTACAATATTATCTAGTAGCAGTAGCAATAGTAGTAGTAGTAGTGGTAAAAAAAATTAATTGACAATCGTTTACGTGGAAGGTATATGAAAAAAAAAACGCTGAACACAGCTTATCCGATAAGAAGATATGCAAATTATCCTCTCCGAACTTATGTATAGCCACTCTAAAGCACCTTTAACCTTGACACATAATGATCGTAGACGAATCGTCTTCCAGCGATTTGTTAGTCGCTAATTTGCTACGAAATCGAAAGCACGAGGATCATTGGCGGCTAATGCGTTTGCTATCAAAAATTAGCAGGACAACCGAAAACCGCATCCTCTAATCGGAGGAGTTATTCGAATCAGAATTAAACAACTCAAAAGTGTTGGTTTTATAAGTAAAATTTAATTGTAAACGTGGAATTGATGTGTTAGATTCAAGTGATAAGTGATCAAGTGATCTACAGATTTAAATAATTTATTTGTGTGGATAAAGTGAATTGAAAATGTTCATAAGATTAGCGATTTGTTTAGCTCTGATATATTCAGTGGATGCATTGGATGAAGACTTGTTTGGGTAAGAAGAAGAAGAAGAAGAAGAAGAAAAAAAAAGTTCTACACTTTTCATAAAAGGAAAGAGAAAGTTAAGAGATCTCAGAAGGCATAAATATATTATGTAATCTGAAATTAGAAAAAAAAAAAAACTAATCCAAAATGACCGTTATATATAATTATGCAAAGTAGTGTTTTATTAGTTTGAACATTATTCAAAAATTATGCTATGAGAAGTTGAGGTACCCTCGCTTTTGTTGTTGTTGTTGTTGAGGTTCAGCGAAAGTCTTAATCAATTTTTTTTCGTTTTTTTTGCTTTTCCACATGATTTCCTGACTGATTGAAGACAATTTTTCAATAAAACTTTGCGGTTAGTGGTTGGAGTAGAACACTAGTCATTTCAAATAATATTTCAATTGTTTTCTTCACGAATTAAATTGACGTTGAATAGGTTTCTTATTTTAATGTCACGATGATATGTGAACTTGACATGCACAAGTACTCTACGGCTCATAGGTTGAAGTGAAATTTGAAATTCATGTATATGAATATGGGCAATTTACAAACGTGCGCGAGTAATTTTTGCATAATTTACGTGCGAATAGAATAAATAATCATGTTCTTGTTGGGTTCAGTGTTTTATTGGATAATTAAAGGTTACATTATTTGATGTGAATATGGAATAGTTTTCAACACGTTTAAGGAAATTCAATTAAAAGAAAAAAAGAAAGTTTAAAGGGGATATGATGTTCAGAGAATTTATTTTTAATTTTTATTATTTGATCCACTATTGTTGATTAACATTCGACAATTTTTCAGGTCGACGGGTTTCTTTTATTATTATTTATTTTTATACCCTAGATGAAATCTAAAGGGTATACTAAGTCTGTCATTCGGCTTGTCACACCTAAAAATAATAATAATAGAGCAAAATGGATTGGACACCCATGCATAAAATTAAAAGTTATTTTGATTTTTGCATGTCCGTCTGCCCGTCCGTCCGTCTGTCCATCCTTCTGTCTGTCAGTCCTGACGTTAACTAGAGAACGCGAGAGTTGAAATTTTGCACATGGGCTTCTAAAAAGAAAAGTACAATTAAGTTCGAAAATGGGATAATCGGATAACTCCTTCGTAGGGTTGCTATATATAAAAATTACAATTTTCACTACATATTTGGACACTGCCTAAGAACGTGGTAACGTAGAGTATTGAAATTTTGTACATAGTGTTTCCATAAAAATAGTAAATATAATTTCAAAAACAAACTAAATCGGGCAACCCCTTCTGGGTGTTGCCATATAAAAATTTAGGATTTTTATGTATCCTGTGAAAACGATCAGTCCTCTACGACTTTAATGTACTGAAAAGTTCTTCAGAATATGAAATCATATAAAATTGGTTATAATTATTTTTGCTATTCGATGAACCGTTCTAGAGATATATTCAAAAACCACTTCAAACTTGCGCAGATGGGTGACCATACGAAATTACAAATGAGCATTGGTTTTAGACCAATTCCAGCTTTTTTATTTGTTTATTATATTTTTATTTTTTATTTTATTTATTTATTTCGATATACGGAATAAATTTTATACATTACAAGAATTTTATACAAATATGGGTAATACTGAATACAGATTTAATCAAAAGTTATTTAAAATAATAAAATGTTCGTTTTTTCCCGGACGTGAATCGAACCCACATTTGTTAGAATCGGTCAAAGATGGAGAATAGAAGAATTTTAGAAACTTTCATTTTTAACAATTTTAAATCTAATCATAAATACAAAAGGAATTATAAGTACGAAATATAGCGGCAGATCCCTGCATCAAACGCCTGACGAGGCAGCTGTTTTTCCTCTTTCATTTATGATTTGATTTAGAATGGTTAAATATAAAACTTAAATTCTTCTATTACCTATACTAAAATGTATTACAAATTTACTAAGCTTAAGCGTAAAAATTCTAAATGTAAAATAATATTTTTAAATCCCTCTCTACTTATATAAATTAAAATTATATTATGATTCAACCAGGTTGAAATTAGCAATAGTATGTGTGATACCTTCACGATATCCAAGATTCTATTTAGGAAAAAATACAACCAATCTAAGACGAATATTTCTTTGAGGCACAAAGAAGGAAATTAAAAATAGCAATTCTCGATATGAAATTCTACAAGTACATCATGGACCGACATTATTGAACTCACATAAGGAACGCAATCCCAATAAAAGACAACATGACTTATTGTCCAACGTTAGATCCCAATATAATTTAGATACAGTAAAATATGTAAATTTTCTTTGAATCCGCTCAATACGTCTTATATGAGTTATTTGGGTAGACATTATCACCGTACTTATGAAAAATATAAATATTTTAATGTTAAGGGATTTTTAAACTCACCTGTCTGCCTCTTTAAAAATCCCAGCATCTGAAAAGCTTTAGATGTAACATAATCGATATGCTCTTTAAAAGATATCTTCTTATCGAATATAACCCCTAGATCAGTTATACTTAAAGGTCGGTCTGTCAAGAATAACATTTCTGACACTATAACGATAGGATGAGGGATATGTAAAATGGTAAAAAGGCATTGCTTTGCATTTTGCGGCGTTTAGTTCGAATGAATTTGCCCATACACCAAGATTCCAAACTACTCAAATCCTGCTGAAGCTGCATGCAATTATTAAAGGTATTTAAAGCTATAAAAAGTTTCAAATGATCTGAAAAAAAAATACAGTTCGCAAATAAGAGACAGGAGATAATATCATTGATGAAAAGGAATAAACATAATAGGACTCAAATGGCTTCTCTGCGGTATACCAGACTTCACGTGAATGGCCTACTACTTACAGTTACCTACCAATTTTCACAAACTGTATACGGCCAACTAAGTATATGAACCAAGCCATTTCACTAAGGAAGAATGTAATCCAAGTGATCTAAGTTCATTTATCGTGTATGATTAAACTTACCAAAGGCTTTCGTGAAATCCGTACAGATCACATCTATGTACCTGTTTACCTAACTCAATAGCATTGATCGCCTTATTAGAAAAACTTATTTATTTAGTACGTGCAGATTTCCCCTTAATAAAACCATTTTGTTCATCGCAAATACCGAGTTTTACGGTGTTGTACATTTTTTCAGTTACTAAGGACTGTAGCAACTTAGGAATTGGATGAAGTTTTGAAAATGGGCGACAATTTATTGTCTATCATATCTTTGAAGCCACTTTTGAAAATAGATGTAATAAAAGAAATTTCACATGCATTGTTCGATAAGGTATCCAGAAACAAGACAAAAGTTAAAGGAGTAAGGAATGTGGAAACATTTGTTATGAGAATAGCAATTACATGATTTCCAACATAGCGGGTCTACTTATTTAAACTTTTATACCCTACAGCCGGGGGTGGCCAGCTTTATTATGTGCATGATCGATGTCTCACGATCTACCTATGTCTACCTTGAGATTTAATACTTCAAATATATTTCTTGTGTACTAATAAACAATTAAAGGGAGCTTATAACATAATTAATTAATTTAAAATTAGGTGAAGACAAATACTGATAAAATTCTTAATTTTTAGGGTTCCATACGCAAAGGGTGCCAATAGGACCCTATTAATAAGCCTCCGCTGTCCGTCCGTCTGTCTGTCAGCGGGCTGTATCTCATGAACCGTAATAGGTAGACAGTTGAAATTTTCACAGATTGAATATTTCTATTGCCGCTAAATAATAAAAATTAAATTAAATTAAAAATTAAATGGGGCACTCATACAAGGAACGTGATTTTTTTAGCGTTTTTTGCTTGACCTAAGCAATCACTGTATCTCTTGAACCGTAATAGGTAGACAACACATGAAATTTTCAAACAGTGAGTTTTACTATAGGTACTATAGCAACAAATAATGAAAATAAAATAAAGTTAAAAATTACAGGGGTCAATACATACAATAAACTTTTTTTTGCTCGATCTAAAAAGTACATAGTGTTAAATCTTGTACGATGTACGGAACCCTTCATGTGCGATATCGACTCGCTCTTTTGACCGACTTTTTAACTTTTCGTTAATGAAAAGTCTGTGTCCGCATTTTTTCAACCTGATGTTCATAATTTGGTGTGTATCAATTTAGATAAAGATATTGAATCTTCAGTATGAGTATCAGTAAGCAGATGACTAAATATCATTCTTGCTAACTTTAAATATTAAAAGGCAGATTAAAATAAGACAAGGGCACACCGAGGGCGGGGGCAAACGGGATCTGTCCGCCAAAAGGTCAGTTTTTTTAATAAAATTTACAAATTATGTATAAAATATTATCTGTACATGATTACAAAGTCCGATAAAATTACAATAAAATCTTTAAATATATAATAGCAGTCCTTAAGTCTCAGATGGGCGCAGGACGCGACTTTTAGAGTCCTATTTTATTGACTCTTTTTGGACTTGAGATACCTATGATCCCCCTGCCCCAAAGCTAAATCCTGGTTGCGTTACTGTAAGTATGTAGAGCCGAAACAAGAGTAGATACATTGAGTAATATTTGGATGCTTTTCTCGATTAAGATATTTCCTAAAACGATTCACAAGATCTCTAGATTGGACAACTTAAAATTTGTTTTTAGAGTTATACTTTCATTATTTAACAAGTTTTTGTCAAGGTTAAATGTTTCAGATATTTTGACAGCAATATGTTTTACTACATTTAAATATTTTTTGAAGAATTCAATTACCTTTTTATTTTCTAAGTCATATTTTTCAATGTTGTAATTATAATTATGATTTTTTGTAAGTAATCTAATATAATTTGGAAAGTGTTCTAAATTGTTTTCATTTTGTATCTTTGGAACCTCATCGTAGGGTTGCTATATAAAAAATTCATTTTTTACTATATATTTGAACACTGTCTGAGAACGAGTCAACGTAGGTAGAGAGTTGAAATCTTGCACACAGTATTTTCATAAAAATAGTAAATACAATTCCAAAAATGGAATAAAACGGGCAACCTCTCCTTGGTGTTGCCATATAAAAATTTATATTTTTTACGTATACTGTGAAATCGATCCGACCTAAATATTCTTATTGTACTAAAAAGTTCTTTAGAATATGAAATCATATGAAATTGGTTATAAATATTTTATAACTGTCCGACAAAATATACGCGAAAAAGCATTTTACTAATTAAACTTTCACAGAGAAGTGACTCTACGAAAGAATTTCAAATTTAAAGTAAACCTATTTCTTTTATGAAATGAAATCTTTCCAGAAGAAATGCAATTGAAATTTGTATAATATAAAATTTTAAAATATTACACATATCAAAATTAAAACATAATAAACATGTGAACATTTTTGTTTATTTTCCCCACACAAATTTACTTCTTCTTCAAAGGGGTCAAAATAAGATGGCCATTTTCGAAAATAATTTCATTCCTCAGAAAATTTTTAAACAACAATTCATAATAGTACCCCATACTTAAATTAAACATTATCTTTATTTGGACAATACCTTTTTTTTTTAAATTACAGGATTTTTCAATTCTTTCCTGTAGGTCCCACGAATTGACGGAATTATTCTACCAACAAAATCTCGATTAGGTACAGGATTTATATTTTTGAACTGTTAAAAAAGAGCATCATAGCCTAAGTTCTTCAAATTTCTATTTGCATTAATAAGTTTGTGAAATTTGTCGCAGAACATATACTTAATCAACTTAAAACGCACAAGTTAAGTTTGTCGAAATTTATTGTTAGACCCTAGCTAAAAAACTTTGCTGCAAATTTGTGTTGAGTAACGATTTTATGGGAAGTCACAATATTCTAGATAGCTATAGAGTCGTTCGAAAAATGCTAAAGGCTGGAACAGAATGTGGTGCTGGTGCTTCGAGCTTCGTAGCTGAATATGAATACAATGCTGCAGCTTAGTTCTGTCAAAACTAATTTGATATTTGATATTTTTGAGGCCAGCCCGTCCCTTTAACTCGTACACGAATTTGTCTGTCTGTATATTTATTTATATATTTCTTTTATATTGTTTTCGACACTCTCGTAGACCCACTTTTCGTCATCACAGCGAGCTGAAATTTGGCACACAGATTCATGTCGCGTGACAATTGAATCTATCAAAATTTGAAACGGAAATTTCCATGGAAAACCCGGAAAATCGGGAAAAATTATTTGAAAATTTGGTACAAATTTGATTAGTGATAAGTCCGTTTCAGGTTTTCCGATTTTTCCGAAAATATTTACCGGAATTTTCCAACTTTTCCGGAAAATTTTCCGCTAAAAAAGTTTTTTAAATTATGCAGGATCAAGTTCCCTATCAACTGGCATCATTACTTTCTCTATTCTATCTCCTCCTACAGTTTTTAACCTACGACAACCATTTATATGTCATTATACGGGAATCTTAACTGGCTATTAGATAGGGTACTATGCAATTTCGAAAATGGAAGGGGTAATTTTGAAAAAACACTTTTTCACCAAACTTGATATTTACGTAGATTTCGTTATTCCGCATCTTTTAGTGCTATTCATGTTTGTGGGAGAGGCAAGCTCAGGGAGGGGTAGGGGTTCAAAGTTTCAACTGAATAAAAACAATGTACACCAAAAATTTCTTTTGCATTTATGAATTTGGGACTTAGTTGCTAGAACAATGCTTGGTTGAGCAAATATAGCCGCTTAAAGTTGAAACTTTGAACCCCCGCCCCTCCCAGAGCTTGCCTATCCCACAAACATGAATAGCACTAAAAGATGCGGAATAACGAAATCTACGTAAATATCAAGTTTGCTGAAAAAGTGTTTTTCGAAATTACCCCCTCCATTTTCGAAATTGCATAGTACCCTATCTAATAGCCAGTTAAGATTCCCGTATAATGACATATAAATGGTTGTCGTAGGTTAAAAACTGTAGGAGGAGATAGAATCCTACGAAAAAACTGTTTGCTTATAACTTTTGATTGCTATTGTTGATAGCACTTATGGAGGTCATTTTGGAAAAGGGACATAATGCGCAAATTTTTTCATAGTTTTGCTAAGTTCGTACAATGGTGATATTTCGAATAAATGTACACTGAAGCGCGACAAAAATTTTGGTGAAATGAAAAATCCTAGAAAAAACTTTTTGTTTTTTTTTTAAATAACTGAAGGCACGATTATAACTTATTATGCCTTCTCAGAAAGGCCAATATGTGTTCTTTTAAATGAAGGTTCGAACGTCACAATCCATTAATTACAATAGAACTTATAACGAAATTACTCTGAAGAGGTATGCAAAACCTCGAAAATCGATATTATCGATTTACTCGAAAACCAAGCGGAGTTCGATTATAAGTATCTGGACTTTTTTGACCCAAATGACCTCTACTTTCATCCCCTGAAAGCGTTAAAGGCATTTCCGGAACACCCTGTACATACATCGTATCTCCTGTGGTCAGCATGAACTAACGCAAATAATTTTAATAAAATTACTGATGATGTTGACTTAGCTTATGATCTTCTTAAAGTCTGCAAAGTCACATGAATATATAAATAATCATTATATGTACTATAAATAGTAATTTAGAATGGTCTCATAAGCTTAGGGACGAAAATTGCAATAAAAATATATTACCTTGTCTTTAGCTTCAACGTTCCACTGAACCAAACCTATAAGTTCAGTAAAATTGTTTATAATTTTAATAATACGCCATTCTGAATTTTTGTCTTCGTAATATATTTTAGTAATAAACAAAGTAAGTTACACGCTTTTACACATGTTATGAATACGAGTTTATTTACAGTCATCATTTTTAATATTTTGTTCATTTATCTTCTGTGACTAAAGAAATATGCTCCTGACCTTATCTATATTTGATCACAAATCACAGACACGTCTAATTTAAACACAGTCAATATCGAATTTCTATTCTTGCAGTAATCACGAAATTGATCATAAATTAGTTAAGCCAAGCCTAATGCAAATTATGTTGTCCGTCCCGGAAATAGAACACGATCCACTGTCATTCTATCAATCTTCAAGGATAACTTTTAAGTTAATTTGATAGAGAATTAGCGCAGATGATTTATTTGGTTAATGACCCGCCCAAAATCTGATGTCATGTGCTGTTGTTGCTATTTGGCATGTTCATAAATTCTAATTCTTATACAAATCTGTCTCTTTCCAGACTAATGGTGATCTTTTAATGGAGATTAATTTGAAAATTAAATTGAATTTCCTGAAATCTATAGCGCATACATGCATTAAATTATTTGAATAAAACCAAAATTCATTCAACACATCATATATACCTACCTATATTTGTTATTTAGATAGGCAATCTGTCAGGGTCCTTTAGTCTATAGTACACTGCACATATACATATATATATATTATATAGAAAAAAAAAAGCCATTTTAAAATTTTTGCATTATATTAAAACAAAAAATTTCAACAATGTCAAAAAAAAAAAAAAAACTTTAGTGAATTAATTATTAACAATGATTATGAATATGCATTATGATAAGTTGTTTGATTATTTTTGTGTATGTAAATTTTTTAAAAATGACTAATTATTACTTGACATACCTACCTACCTATACCTACCTATCTGCCTAGTGGTACTTTAGTTATGTGAAAAAATAGTTTCCTTAGTTCCGCAGTCGAAATAAAAAAAAAATGATAATTTAATTGATCGAATTTATGCCATCGGAAGTCGATTAGCTCTTTTTATTGTGTAAATTATATTTATGTTAGTAGACCGTAATTTTTTTTTCTATTTTTCCTCAGAGATTTACCTTTTAGAATTGACATTCTTAGTACCTATAAATGTTATTATTTTTGGAATTTAGAAATTCATTTAACCAAAATCAGAAAAAAACTGATTAATAAAAATTACGTGCGGGTGAAAAGTTGATTACAAGATATGGCCATAAAAAATATACAGAGTGATACAAAAATTAGTACACAGAAAGAGAAAGACTAGCATAGTCTTTTCAACCGTCCTACAACTACCGGGTGACCATAAATATACTTCATAGAGTACCTATACGCTAATAATCACACTGTACTTGCTCTGTAAATTAGTATTGAAGAAGCTGGTGATAATTTCGAGCACGTGTTTTAAATTTATAGGTATGCAAAAAAATAATTATTTAAATTAAACATAATAAAAATTCTAAATTCTCTAATTCGTCTTGATATTTCTTGAAAAAAAGCTACTGGCATTCCGGGCAATCTCTTCGGAAAGCTAGCAGATATCGAAGTGCGGTTTAGAAATTTTATAAGAGGTCGTTCTGCGGGTAGGTAATTCAATTTGTAGGTTAAGAACGAGTTTTTTTAGCAAAACAAATTATTATGCAATTTTTTATTTATTTTTAATTATTTTTATAATGTTGCCAAAGCTCAGGGGATATTGGAAGGGAAGGAAGAAGGGGTAGGGAATTGAGAATTATTGGGTTGAGACAATTAGGTTACTGTACGCATTACGCTTAATTGTTTGTGGCTCATAGCTGGGGGGAAAACAGATGATGGCTAACTGTTCCACATTCGTACACTGTAAAAAAAAAATTAGGACTATTCCCTAAAATTTAGGGAGTGTTTCCTATAATTTAGGGAAAAAACTTACATTTTTAGGGAACATCGCCTACATTTTATCTACATATTATCGAAAAATACCTAAGCTTTGTGGCAAAAATGTGTGCAAATTTTTTATTGTGTATTGTTCTGTTTATGAAGGATTTACGGAATTTTATGGTACGGCCAGGTTATAGCTCCTGTGGTGAATATAGGAAGAATTCTACAAGGGATCAGGCTAGAAATTTCGTCAAACAAATGACCATAGAAGTAGCGATAAAAGAGGGACAGACATCTGGCATTTCGTCGGTGCTCTAGAGAATCAATAGATGCAATTGATATGTCATCGCTAATAAGCCAGTAGGCCTTCTTTTGGACTTTATGTAACGCGGCGAATGCAGTGCGTTCAGCCCCTTTACAAATATGGGAGTTAAATTCTAATCTAGGTCTAATATGAGACTTGTAGATTTGCGACAATTTTAATGGAGTAAAATATTTCTTTGCAAGAAGCCTAGCCATTTCATTAGATTTTTGGCAATACCAAAAATGTGATCGGATTAACTAAGATTGTTGGATATTTCAATGCCTAAGATGTTAAGAGATGGTGAGTTCGATATATCTTCTCTATCGACGGAAATGGGTTGAGTGGGAGTTGGAGTACGTTTGAGTAATAGCAAATAATATTGCGTTTTGGAAGAATTAAACAAGACCCGATCATAGTTTAGTGAACTGAATATGTGGCTTCGTTTTTCAACTCTAATATTCCCACGGAAATCAGCTATATAGTCGAGTACATGAAATCAAGGTTGCTGTCGTCTGCGAAACTATGAATAGGATTGAAAGTGAGAGACTATCATTAATAAAAATTATGAAGAGAATAGGAGAGAGCACAGAGCCTTGCGGTATACTGCAATTGATTATAAAACGGTCAGAAGTAACTCCGTCCAATATAACTTCAGTTGTCCAATGAAGGGGCGGTATCGAAGAACTGGGAAAGTTGATCAAAAAAGTCATAATCTTGATTTCTAATATTTGCGGACTAGGAGAAACCGATTCGAGGGGAAAATAACAAAATTTTGTTGAGAAAATTTTAGTAGTTGTAAATCGACCCGAACTTTTCTGCGGCCGCACAAAGAGGCACCTAGTAGGAGAAGTAGTATCCAAAATAAGAAAAGACTTATCAACTAACAGTGGGAGAGCCTGATAAGCACCAGTTCTAGCTATTCATTGGCCTAATTACTACTTGGAAAAATCTACCGCCGATTTTGCAATGAAGAGGAAGAATATGCGAATGCGCCGGATATTCTTGCTAAAGATTCAAAGACTTTTTAGATTCATCCGACGTTTGAAAGACAGATCCTAATGGTAATAACCTTTCTTAAAAGGGCAAGCGTGGAGTGGACCTTAACACTGTAGAGGCATAGCACAAGAGATCTTTTAGGTCGCAGTGCTTAAAGGTTAGATTTCCCCCCCCCCCCACTTAAAGCGGTAAAAATAATAATAAAAAAATAGCTGTAAAATGAAATGCGTACATGAGTCCTACATTAGTTATATCTCCCAAAATTTATTAAAACCGAAAATTTTTGGTCACCCTGTAATTCCAAGGTGGTTGAGAAGTACGGGCTGTTTTTTATTATTTACTTCTTTGCACCACCTTAGGACAGCACGTTATATGGCAATCTGTAGGTATATATTTGCAAATAACCCTGTATATAAAGGGTGTATCTCTGGTGTGGTTTAATGAAATTTTATCGGAAATTGATGGTGATAGGAAAAGTGAGCCCATTATCAAGCTTATAGATTAATCAATTTTTGCTTACCGTAGATGACCCTGAAAATCAGCTTTTCCTGAGATACAGAATAGTTTTTTGTTTTATTAATTACAAGGAAATTACCTTTGTAATGGGTAGCAAACCATATAATACATTACCGTGAAATATTACTATTAATAGATTCGCATTTAATGCAAATTTTTGGATAATTGGAAAAAATTACATGACTTCTTTTTTCCTCTTAATTTCCCCCTTCCGCACTTATTTCCAGAGCAAGTGCACCTTATTACACCCCCAAAAAGCTTATGATCAAATACTTACTAAGAGAAAAACAGAAATGTATGAAAAGCTTTCAAAAGAATTTAAAAAAGTATAAACTATCTTTTCTTCCTAAAAGTATTTACTAGGGAAATTCATTTAAAACTGCGCAATTACTCGTTGATAATTATATTACTAATATGATTACAATTTTTCAAAACTTTACCAATCTTATTGATAAGATTAACTAACAAATGCACTTATTTTCATTTATATTTTCAGGTACAAAAAATATGTCGTTGAACATATTAATAATGAAATCTATGAACAAATGGTGGCTATGCAAACATCAGTTGAAGATTTGGATTTTTGGATAATCACTAGAAATATGTCAATTGTTGTTGTACCACCTCAAACACAACCGAGTTTTGAAAGAGCTCTATATGATCTGGAGGCTCCATTTACTGTAGGTCCAATTTCAATGTATAGGTAATGACTTTAAATATTTTTTCCTAATATTTTCTTGTAAACACTTAATTCGAAAATTTAACCTTTTCAGTAGTCAACACCAAAATCAAACGGAATGTGTTGGTGAATTATGTCCTTTAAAAAGAACCACACGACAATCTGGCGGATTTTTTAGATTTTATCAAAGATATGGAACGGTAAGTTTACTTAAGAGTATATATACTTGATATTTGTTAAAAATAAAAGAACTCTACCAATTGGGACATTTTATCCCTTATGAAAATCCTATAGCGCCATCTGTGTTTTCAAAATCAAAACAATTTTTTCATACGAAATCATTTAGAAAATTATTAAGATGAAATATTCTAGGTTTTGAGGCTAATAATTGTTTTAGAAAAAGAAGTTTTAAGAAAATTTGATACTGAGTATATACTAGCGGTACACTTTTCAGACGATAGGTCCTACAAAATATTATGAAGATTATACGATAATATTTTAGTAAAAAGAAAAGTGAAAAGTTTTTATAGATTGTAACAAAAAAAAAAAATACAGCGTTGACCTGCTTGCCAAATCCGATTCAAGCAAACCATTTTTCCTTCCAATTCATTCATTTGCTCTTTTTCGCTAGTCGCGGGTTTCATATTTGTAGATGCACCTCATGACCTACTGTTCTTCATCAAAAGGACAGGAAAGTTTGTATGAGTTTGAGTACACGAATCTATGTAGATAGGATATTCGATTTGTAGGTTACAGATACACTAGAAAGGAATATGATGTCTTCCTTGATAACACAGTTAGTAAGCGCATCGATTACCGTTCTAGACGATATGGGTTAAGACCTTACCTCGACACATGGTTCTGCGCTTTTCGTCCTACCTAATTTCTTTTCGGTTGTTATAGCTTCTTCTCTTCCATATTCCCATCTAACCTTTCAATCAAAACTTCTCTCACCCCATTCTTTCGGCAGCACCACTATTATCATTTTTACAGGAATGGATCGGAGAACTTCTTTGCGCAAGGTTTCGTTGACGATGTGGTGGTTACAATCACGGGTAACTCTGGGGTGAGGTTTCTCGACTCTTTCAGTAGGCCCTGGATATATTCGCAACGTGGTTCGGCAACGTTGATCTAAATGTCAACGCCAACAAGACCGTCCTAGTACCTTTTACCAAGAAAAGACTAATAGACCGGTTAGTACAACCTAATCTCTTAGGGACAACTTTGACCTTCAATAACCAAGCCTATCTAGGGTTAATACCGGGCTCTAAGATATATTATAATCCGAACCTATATACTATCGCAGAGAAAGCCCGAAGATCATCTTTGCAGAGCCTATGGCATAACATGGGGTCTAAAATACAGGACGATGAACTGGTTCTAGTGGCCGTCATAAGACCCATATTAAAATATGGGGTGATTGCATGGCTCGGTGTAGTTAAGGCCAAATTAAGCAGTATACAGAGAATGACCTGTAAGCATTACACCTTGCACCGTCTGCGGTACTGGAAACGCTGCTGAGCCTCAGACCTCTGTACCTAGAGGTAGAGGGTGCTGCATTCAGTTTTGTTTACAGGATGTGTATGCCAGGATTTCTTGGTAAAAGCCTACTATAAATGTAGAGATTCTCGAGGATATTCCTGAACTGGCTATGACATCAGACCATACGTCAGGGAATTTCGTCGATTATATTACCCAATATAGGGGTGAACGATCGAGAAGCCTGGGAATTTCTGACTATCTCCAACGGAGGACTTCTCTGGTATACGGATGGATCCAAGACTGATACGGGTATCGGTGTCGGGGTGTAGAGCGCTGCATCTGCGTTTAAGATATCACTGAGCAGGGGAACTTCTGAGGTACAGTAGAACGGACTTTAGACTCTTAACTGGTCTGATTAACGGCCACTGTCAACTGAGGAAGCACCTTGTCACTATTGGCGTAGGTTGTGATCCTACTTAGAGATTGTATCTGGATGATGATGAGACTGCTTTACATATCCTGTGTGAATGGCTACATTTAGTAAACCATAGCTGGACCCTAAAGAGTTGTGGACAGATCACTCTATGGACTCTTCAAGCTGCTTCAGGGAACTGGCCTGCTTTATAAAAGATGCAAGGATGAGCATAATAGACCCTCTCAGTCGCTCTTATCTCTCTCTTTAAACTAATCAATCAACCAACAAGGATGGATAAAATATCTAGGCTTTTAAATATTTCTAAAGCTTCATCCTTCATATGCAATAAACTAAAAGGAACATCTATTTACAACAATTAAAAAATCTTTCCCAAACATCATGCACTTTTTATAATAAACGACAGATGGCAACTGGATACGTTTTGCAGGCTAATCACTTAGCACGGTAAACAAAAACAATTCAAGGACAAGACAGAGACAGTTGTAGGGACCATCTGGAAGGCCTATGCTCCTGTTAAAAAAGAACAAGAAAACAAATGCTATTTTATCATGACACTAAATTTGTTGTCTGGGAGCGACGTGGATTCTATGAAATTATCACGAGAACAAGTTGCAAACGCCCTTTTAAATCCACAAGTTTTTATTTCGTCAATTAACTTTAAAAAAACATCAATAAACAAAAAAACTTAACGACCGCGGTTTCGGACAATGTGTCCATCATCAGGTATTATTTGCAACTAAACTAATTACACTAATGTGTATACATATAAATACGTTACAGAGTAAATAAATTAAAACTATACATAGGACTTCGAATACAAATGTCATCTATGGAAACTGAATACACTAAAGTACAGAGAAAAGCATTACAAAGTAAATAAATTAGACCATACATAGGACTTCAACTGCAAACATTAATATATGACAGAGTCTAACAACGAGAGACTGAATAAACTAGATTTTATTATAGCTTCTTCTGAATTCATCAAAGGTTTGTCTGCAATAGCCATGAACAAAGATTCGTATGCGTCTAGCTTAAATTTTTGTCGCACTACTTTAATAATATCGGGATCTGGAGAGAGATTGTGTCCGGTGCTTATCATATGTAGGGCTACACTTGAATCATTGGTACTACTGTTTAGAATCGCTTTTCTATGTTCTGTCGCTCTCTTTTGAAACGTACGTGCTGTTTGACCGATATAAATGCTATCGCAGTCTAGACATTTTTCACGATAAATACCTGATTCCGTAGATTTGCTCTTAGTATCTTTAAATTTGCAAATCGATCTACTTAACTTATGCGTACTCCTTGTGATCAGATCGATGTTATGTTTTTTAAAAATGTTTTTAAGTTTATTCGTGAATGTGTGGTAAAAGGGAACACAAATACGAAAATTTGGACCTTTGTCTATTGCTGGTAGTAGCGTTGTTATCTGTTTAAGATCAGATTTTTTTTTGGTGTTTTCGGATAATGTCTGTAGCGAATTTCGTGCTATAACCATTTACTTTAGCTGCCTCAATAATAAAGGCGACTTCATTATCGTAATCAGTTTTACGCATTGGGATGTTGGCTAATCTATGAGCCATTGAATGGAATGCAGCTTTTTTATGTTGACCGCAATGGTAGGAATCAGACGTAATAAACCTATTGGTGTTAGTAGGTTTTCGATAAATTGCGAAATTCACTCTTTTCTCTTCGTTACGTTTTACTAGTACATCTAGAAAGGGTAGCTTTCCGTCTTCTTCTAATTCCGCTGTGAACTTTATCGTATTATACATCGAATTCATAAATGCGAGAAAATTTTTTATGTGTCTTTCATTGATAATAGCGAAGATGTCATCGACGTACCTCCACCAAACACGAGGCAATCTGCCAGCTCTTTTCAGTTCCATTTCAAAGTGGCACATAAACAAATTAGCTAGATAGGGTCCAAGTATTGATCCCATACTGACACCGAATGTTTGCTGATAGAATATGTCCCTAAATTGGAAAAAATTCTGGTCCATGCTAGTTTCTGCGATTTTTCGGAAAGCAGCTTGTTTATTTGCGGGAACGTTGTGTTTCTGAAGATGTGATATCATGGCTTCGACAGCTAAAACAACCGGTACGTTTGGGTATAAGGCAGTCACATCAAATGACACCATGACCTCACCTCTTCTGAATTCGATATTTTCGATACGATTGACAAACTCTAGCGAATTCTTCAAATTGTAGCCCTCTGGTGCTGGTAAATTGTTCAACTCAGTGAGCATCCATTTTGCCATCTTTTCGGTAGGACAGTCGATATTGCACGAGATTGGTCGCATGCCTGGCTTATGAGTTTTTGGTAAAGCGTACAATCTAGGAACAGAAGGGTTAGGTACTGAAAATTTACGTGCTAGATAATCAATTCCAGTCAGCTTTTCGACGTATTGTGCTGCTGATCTTGCTCTTGATATCATTAAATGTATGAGATCTCTATTATTGCCATTTTTCCAATTAAATTCTTTGTATGGCCCTGTATTAATTAAAGCCTTGACTTTATCATTGTTACGATAATAATTTCAAAAGATACCTGAGGATACCTATTCAACCGTAAATATCCTGGGCATTGATCTAGAACATTTGACAAAACTTACGTTTTCTCGAAAATTGCTTTTGTTTAGAGATCACGATCTCTTTGAGATTTTGTCAACCTCGATAAAATGATCACTGAAAACTATTCAGAGGAAGATATTAAAGCTGAGTCACTATCTTTAGAAGAGTTTACAGAAGTAAGATAAGATAAATATACTCCCCTTATACAGAGTAAAGGGGAGAGGAAGGTATGTGAATGATATCGTTCTAGAAGGATATTTTATTAGTTACACCACGATTTGCTCAGTTAAAAATTTGTTGATTATCCTCGCTGGGAGGTGAAAGAGAGCACAGAAATGATTAGCGAGGTACAGAAAATAAAGAAATTCTGAACCAGATTCTTACAGTGTTTCAAAGGAAGTAAGAAATGCTTTCTAGAAAGACCGAATGGAGATCCGGAAAGCTATCTTGGATAAAAATTAGAGCTATTTTCTACGGAAATGTTTACATTTGAAATCACGTTGATTATAATAAAAAGTATGTACTCCCTAGATCTGTATCTCCTCTAGGAGGAGTGCTGTGGTATTAATCTTGCATGATCCCATTATTGCCATGGGTAATAAAAAGAAGATATTCTTTTTTTTTTCTAACAAACTTGTCATATGAACAATTGTTCTTTTCCATACTGTATCATCTAATACTTTCTACCATTAGTGTACACAACTACATTTATGGATGTACATTTTTTAATCATAGAATTTCTCTTGCAGATCTTACAGTACATGCAAGCATTAGCAAGGAGATATCCTCAGTTCGTGAAATTTGAAATTTTAGGGAAATCCGTAGAAGGAAGACCGATCGGAATATTGGTAGTATCCCCAAATAGTCGAACACGTGGACGTAAGATGGCATATATCCAAGGAGGGGCTCATGCAAGGTAAACGGTTCTTTTAATTTTTTTAACTCTATTTGGAATTTCATTTAATATTTAGAGAATGGATAACGACACCAACACTCCTTTATTTTGCTACTGAACTTGCTGCCAATATGCAAAATTATCGGAGCCTCTTGTCTGATGTTGACATTTATATTGCACCTCTAGTTAATCCAGATGGCTATGAATATACGCATACTGGGGTTTGTTTTATACATTTTTTTTATTCACTACTAAATGGAGAATAACAATTTTTTTTAATTTTATTAAATAGAATCGCTATTGGCGTAAAAATCGTAGAAATTTCCCTGGATATGCATGTAAAGGTGTTGATATTAATCGAAATTTTGGGCATCATTGGAATGCAGCTGGATCTAGTCAGAATGTAACTATTGAGAGAATTGATTATATAACAACCACTATATACACACCTACACATACTATAATTATCTAAACGATATTTTTATCCTATGAAAATAGCTTTGTTCCGAAGTATATTCTGGAAGATCACCATTTTCTGAGCCTGAAACTCAATATGTGAAAAACTTCTTAGAACGAAATCGTGCACGAACCAAACTAGTTTTAGATGTTCATTCATTTGGAAGTTTCTTATTTTATCCATGGGGATTTACAAAGTAATATTATATTTAAAAAAATACTATATTTACAAATTATAAAAATTGTTTTTGTATTTTTTGTATAGAAAATCAGCCCCAACAAAGAGTTTCTTACATTCGGTAGCGCAAAGAGCAGCAGCTGCAATATATAGGTATCGTGGCACAGCATACAAAATTGGTAGCTCATCACAGATACTATATGAGGCTTCCGGTGGACTTGATGATTACGCTTATGGTATACTTGGTGTTCCAATGTCATATACAATAGAGCTGCCTGGAAGTGGATTTGAAGTTGATCCTAGAGAAATAGCTCCAATAGCTAAAGAGACTTTGGGTGGATTTATTGAGTTCATTCGACATGTTAGTTTATTTTAGGATAATAAATTATTTAAAAGAAAAACAAAATGCTGAAAGTTGTATACATAGGGTGGTTCAGAAAAATTTTCAAAATGATCAAAACTATGAAATTATGCATCATAAAAACAGATTTATCTAAAAAACGGTTATGTGTAGATCAAACGAAAAATAACACTCTGAGGTTTCCTAATCTTATATCAGACGTTTTGGCAGAAAAATCATTATAATTTTGCAAAAATAGGATTTTCTTCCAATTTTTCTATTTTGACGTCCTATAACTAGTGTCGTGAGGGAATTGGTGTGATGGTTCGACATTTGTTCGAAAGCTTAGAGGGTTTAGTATTATTTGATCAACTTCATAGGTTGTACAACAAGAAAATTACGGTGTATTTTGTGAAAAACTAGCATATTTTCGTAATGACTCTGTAACGGTTGATATTCGCCCCCCCCCCAGGACCTATAATTTTTTGTTTCTAACACTTCAACCTATCCCCTGTGACATTTATGACCACCAATTCAAAATCAGCTTGTACAATTCTACAATGTTTAAGAAACAATAACAAAACAAAAAACCACAATTTTTCACTTTTTTTCATTCTTTTCTTTATTAGATATTATCTTCCGTAATTAAAATATAAAAATACTTTATATATTTCTAGACCAGGGTTTCGGCTATTTGTGTCATCCTGAGTAGACTAATTTTAAACTAAATTTCTATAGATCTTTAAAAAAGAAATTTTTCTTTTGACAAAGAATATTTTTCCACTCAATTCTCGAACTGCGGATTTAGCAACAAACGTGGTCAATTTCATATTGACTAAATTCGATATGATTTTATTTCATAGCTAAACTCTCTATGAAATGTTAGTCCCGCAGAGGGCTAATTTTGCTAGGACTTCAAGTAAATATTTAGTATTTCGCCTCGTATATAATTCACAATTAAAAATTATTTTAAATGCATATATGAGGTCAGCTTGGTTGTTCACTTTGGCAGGTATGGCAGGCAGAAACCAAGCCGTACTGATGAATTGATTCCTGCTAATACGAAACGCCTGATTTTGCATTGAAAATTTCTTGTTTAAAGATTTATCTTTTGTAAAAGACTTTTTTTCCACTTATGAGTAAATTCCAAAAATATAATATTTCTTGCCCTATTCTAGAGTTTAGTAGCAATAATTTTATCATTATTATAAAAAAAAAAAAAATTAGTGTCTGCTGATTTTGATTTTAACTTACGCGGTAGGGACATTAGTTGTCTTGCGGCTATGCAGTATCACTGACGATATTAGAGAAAATTGCGAGAGAGAATTCGGCAAATATAATATTAATGTAGGCTTCGAAATTACCGTGAGTTTAGGAAATAAAATAATTTAAGTAAAATAATTAAACTGAAGTTCTAGAGAAAAATGGAGTTTACAAACTAAAATATAGGACATGTGAAGGGCTTTATATAGGACAAACAGGGCGCAAGTTTAAGGAAAGAATTAAAGCAGATTTTAATATGAATAACCAGACATCTAATTTTACAATAAATTTAAGAGAACACAAACACAGTTCAAATGAAGAGGTCGAAATTTTACACATAGAAAAGAAGGCCAAATGGCTATACTGCTTAGAAAGCCTAGAGGTAGAGAGAGCTGAATTAAATTATACACATATATTACAGTATATTAATTATTTCATTATTTAATTGTTCACACCGTAGAGATCTAATTATTTGTCATTACAAATGGGCTAAAGCAATACCCGAGCAAAAGAAAATTAATAATTACTGTAACTTCAATTTCAATGTCGCGGGAATGTACCAATCTCAAAGAATCTATAACCGAAAAAAAATGACTTTAAACACAATCACCTGAAACACGATGGCTGGCTGCGTGGAACCTTTTTTCATTTTTAAAATCTTTCTTTCTTTTTGTCTGCTCTTCCTAATTGCGAAATTTGTCCAGTATAGATAGAAAACTCAGCCTCTTTTTCCTTGTTTCTTTAATTTTTTGTGTTCAGGGACGAATCATTCTGCCACGACTGACCACTTTGACGACCTATGACAGAAAGAGCGGAACCGCTGCTCCCCCTAATTGTCAGATCCACCTTCTTGAAAAATTTAGGGCTATGTTGTTTCCAGCCTGGATTATCTTTACCGCGGTTACTGCTAGGCTCTTTTCCACATTGATTTTTCGGATGGAATTTGGTCACTAAAAGCAGTACTGCCCGCTAGTGCTACACAGTAGGGATCCCCTCAATGCCTGCGTCTCATCTTTACGCCCGCCGTCGAGCAAAGTGTGAGGTCCCTTATTTTTATTTATTTATGGTTTGAGTCGTCTTACGCACAGCCACCACGTCATCAGCGTGTTATAAAAAACCTTGAAATACTTCAGTGATTGATACTTGTACCCGTGGACAATTGGGTAATAACAAAAATACACTAATTTATAAATCCGTTTAACTTAACTATGTAACTATATTAAATGTAGGTGCTATTAATACTGTTTTATTCAACTGTATACGTTTGCCATCGACAACTGGAGGAACGTTGCTCTGCCGTATTGTTCGTAATATTCCCTCCTATTCCTCGAAGAGATTTTCATGGAAATCGATCGTATCCAGACGGTATATTGGAAAGGATTCACTGCCGTTCTGCACTGCATCGTCAACATGGGCTGTTGAGTGTAAGTACGGCGGCTCTGCTTTGGGCAATCTTCTGAAAATTTGTGTTGCAGCCAACCAAAAGCTGATGTCTTGTTTTTAAATCCGGGAGCGTACTAAAAAGAAATGAGTGCAGATGAATCTCTTTCAATAAATAGTAAGTTTTTGAATATCTGAAAATGCAAAAAAAAAAAACATTCTCCACCTATGGATAACAAAATTCAAAACATGTAGGACACGGCCTACAATAACTAACGAGCGGAACAACACAAAATTGCAAATTATGAAGGCTTACAGTAACTAACGAGTGGAACGACGGAAAGTGGTAGGCTCAGATCATAGACTTCATCAATCTCCAACTAATCATTGGGATCTGTGGAAATATACAGCTTTAAATCTTTACTGTGCCAGTTTCCCTGTATAACTCCTGATCGATTCACTAGCTCGATGTGATAACCTACGTTTGATCATGAATGGACCGATGAATTTTGGTGCCAGCTTTGTACTAAAATATTTGGCACCGTTCGACAGCACGAAATATCTTCTTCAGACTAAAGCCTTAAGAGCGGAACACGATTCCATCGTTTCAATCCGATTCGTAAAAATGTCAAATTTGCTTATATGAGACATACGTGCAATTGGACACATTACACCAAAATGGATTGAAATGGATCGAATCGAAACGCAGAAGTTGAGGAAATTTCAATTTTTATGGATGACATAACCTAGAAAAATCATCTGTAAAGATAGGTTTGTTCGATGAAAACACCGTGTAAAAAACTGTGTAAATTTAATTTTCCCCTACAATTTTCTTGGGGTTTTGTGCACTCAACGAACAAGTTTTCAAAACACCGGGTAAATCTAGTATAATGACATTTCTCTGACAGTTCTGCTGAGTATAATTAATTGTAAAAAATTATTTATAAAATGGGTGAAGACAAATAAAATGTGCTCTAGCTATTTATCTATTTCTTTTCTTCTAATTTTTGCATATTTTTGCTCTAGAAGTAATTTATATACCCCAATTAGCAACATATTGCAAGTGACAGTTCTCAAGTGACAAATGTCAAAATATTACCCCAAGAAAATTTTAGTGTAAGCTCGGGGTTTTTCAAAAAACAAGATAGCTAGCCCGGTGTAGCCCTAGGTTTACCCGGAGTTTTCATCGAATAGACCTGATTTCTTTATACTCAAAGATGCATGAAAAGGCTTTTGTTGAGGAAATAATAAAAGACATGAATTATATGACAAAAAAAGAATGTTTTAATGGATTAAAGACAAAATCTGACAAAACTTTAAAGTCAAGTGCTTGAAACCAAACGGAACAATTGTGCTCATGCATCCGTTTGTATCGAAAGGGGTTGGATCGAATCGGATCGAAATGTCGGAATTGTGTTTGGCACTTTAGTTACAATGTGACGCTGTCACGAGAAGCGGTCGTGAATGATGTTGTTGATGTTGACGCGGACGCAGTGCCTGTTGCTATGCTGTTTCAATGATGACGCTCTAATATGTATTGAATTTTCGTTCCATTATAGCGTCCGCGACTCGCGATAGCGTCACATTGTAACTCAGCCTTAAATCGTTTGGATAAAATTGTCTATCTCGTCTCCGTAAATTGTAATCCTTTTTCCTAATCTGGCTGGCATTTTCTAGCCTCTTCCTGACATCTACCCTAACCTGTTCTAAGAGTAGCGCACGTTCATTTGGGTCGATTGAAGAATTGTTACATTGATCTCCTTCCATTATCATTTCTCTCCCAGATAACACGACGTATGGGGTAAGCTTTGTTGCTTCATGAATAGATGTACGTATAGTGCAGGCTACCTTGGCTAGTTTTCCGTCCCAGCCACGGTGATTATCTGAGATAATAAGCTCTTAGCATTTTCTTGACAGTTGGATTTGCCCTCTCTGCTGGGTTCGCTTGAGGGTGGTAAAATGCGGTGTAACTGATGGCCACCTTATATCTGTCTGCAAGATTTTTCATCTCATTGCCTCTAAACTGCATTCCATACTTCGTGTATGCCACATACAATTGGTCTACTTCCAATAATTCTTCTTTTTTCCTTTTCCTAGCTCGTTCGAAAAAAAAAACAAAAAAAACAGGACCAATCCAAACAAGTATCTCAAGGCCCCATTAGATGTAACCGTACGTAACCCTTTTTGATCATTTTACTCTCTTCTTGATTTAAATGTTGTCAAAATCCGTGATACCTAAACAATTTTCTTCAACAAATTTCTTAAGCAATTTTTACCGGGACAGTGTGACCGATTAAATTAAAGGGACCATTTTAAATTCGATAAAAAATCTACTGTTGATGACGAGTTTTGATAAAAAATAGTTTTAGTGGCTATGCATGTTTACAAAAAAAGTATTCAAATCCAAGAAATTTAATTTTAATTCTAAGTTCAGCATTTGGAAGGCATATATTATTATGTACTTTTAATTTTGCCTAGCTAGCAATATTACATCGTTACATAAACTGTCTTATCCCTAAATCACCCCATCTTTCGGTAAAAATATAATTTAACTTTTAGCACAATTTCTAAACCTGATGGCGTACTTACTTTTGTAAAAAATGTGCCCCAAATAATCGGAGCACACATTCCAGAACCATACAACTTTGTTTAAAATTTTTTAATTATAAAACTAAAATAAAGGGATCATAGAGGAAAACTTTGAAATCTCACCAACCTTCCACCCTTGAATATTCATTACCCATTTTTTTGCATTTTTTACTCTACTTTTTATCCTCTGAAAAGTTTAACCAGATCACCCATTTAGCTGGGGCGCATTTATTGATGTTCTACATATGGCTTGTAAACACACTTTACCGCAACCTCTCACACCACTTCTACTCCACTATATTTGTAGTGTTATCCCATCCATACATAACTTATTCTCGAAGATATTCAACAGATAGGTATCTATCTCACGAGGTACCTGGGAATAGGTATGCAGGTGGGTATTCAAGGCCCAATGGAAGGTATCTATGAAGTAGAAGTTGCACAGGATGAAGAGAGGGTTATGTTACCACCATTTATATTATAAAGGGATGAAATTGCTCTTTTTCCGTGACTTTGTTCAGTCACTCAGGTGAAAATGTCAATAACTCTTCCTCCAGAGATATCGATTTTTGCAGTTTATAATTTGACTCGTCGTGTTTTTTTTTTTTTTTTTGCTAAATGGATTTTGAGTATCCCTAATGTTCCAGTATTTGTGTTAAGGAGGTTAAGGAGCGAAGGAGAATTTTTATGCTTTTTCACTGGAGATAATTACATCGAATATTTTTTGAGGCTTTCAGGCCGATTATAAGCTCCCATTTTTTACTGTGAAATTTGAAAATGCTTAAGTGACGTTAATAAGTGCTGTTCCAGTTGAAATGTAAGGTGGTCCTCTTCAAATCCATTTCGAGGAGAAATGCCCATTTAAGAGTGTTAATGAATTGGAATCCTATTAAGTTTGGAATGGTAAATTTTTAATGCTAAATTTATAAAATTTGGACAATTTCTTTGTTTTTTTTTATAGTAAAATTCGATTTCGAAAAAAATTTGGATTGAGTACCTGGACCAAGGTACGTATCCAGAATTTGGTTTCGGGGACTCCAAGACCGAATGTCTCTGTTCCTTAATCTGTAGATATGAGAATAACAACTATGCAAAGCACAAAAATGTTATTTTATTGATAATAATTAAATTGTTAAAAATTAAATGTTATGCAAAGAGTGGAACGGGACGTCGAAGCACGGAGTTTGGTAAAACTTACGCAATATTTCGCTTTGACATACTACATCTTCCAGAAGCTGACAGGAAGGCTGATTGGGCAATCATTGGAAAGCTGAGATGGTTTGCTATAATCTGAGATGAATCCCACCTTTAAAGGATGTATACCGCGAAAGTTACTGGGTGTAAAGTGGAAGAAGTAGGTACTAAAAATCTTAAACCACCCCTACCGCCGAAACGACGCGTCCCCCTTTCACCTTATAATTTTTTGATTGTCTCCACTTCAGCTATCAAACTCTTGAGTTAGGTGTACCAATTATGAAACACCCTGTTTATCAAGCGAGCAGGGTGAAATTAAGATGAGATACATAATTGAACCTCCTCAGTCGAAAGATAAATCTAGTACAGACGTTAAAAGCGATATTCAACGAGTCGAGCTTGTGGAAGACAAGAACGGCATGAGCGAAATGTTGCAGAATGAGAGATATAACGAGATGATAATGGAGCTTAGGCGATAGCAAACTAGCAGCTGAGACAACTTACAACTAGATAAGAAAATCTCCATATAAACCCGGATCACTTTTTGAAAGCTCTTTATCTTTTTATTCAACTAAAGAAAGCTATCATTGCGAAGAATTTATGTGGCATACTACAGCAAGAGAGAGAGAGAGAGAATGTGTAGAGCTTTCTATTAGAAGTCCATTAGCTCGTTGTAGTTGGACCGCGTGCGGTTTTGCACATCTAGATGTAAGTTGTCTCAGCTAGCGAACAGCTAAAGATGATGGAGAGTGCCATGTATTTTTGTTATGATGAGCTCTGCTGATGAAATTACAACATCTTATGTTAGGATTTAAAATTACGCCAAGATTTCGAACTCGATCCTCATAAGGCAAAAGACAACCGCCCAATGAAATAGTATGAAGCGTTGTATTGTTAATAGATCCTTATTTATTTTTTCCCGGACGGGATCCATAATGAAAAGCAGTGCACTGTGACTTACTCGGATTCAGCAGGAGATTGTTATCCAAGAACTAGATGAACATATTTCGCAAGTCACTGTTCAATCGAGCCGTACAATCCTCAATCAAACCTATAGAATGACTCCGATAATTTTGCAACCCATCGGCGTATATGTCATGGTCTACAAAATATATGGTCTATGCACTAAATCCGGATATGCGCCATTTTTGTGACATTTTGAGCCAAATTGTGGAGTTTTCAATTACGGAGAAATTTTTCAAATATTCTGAATTCTAAAAGTTTTTTTTATTGCGTGATTTGGGTTTTATATGAACTATCAGTGTTTGCCACGTTTGCCTTCAGCTGGCATTAACCAGTAACGATGAAAGCGCACAAATAAATTGTAAATTCATTATTTATATATTTTATCCCGGACGGGAATCGAACTTAGAATCGAACTTAGAATCGGCCAGCTGAAGGCAAACGTGGCTTATTAGGCTAGTTACAAATTAATAAATGCAAGAGGGAAAATCATCTGTCTCGTTAGCTCAGTGGTAAGAGCAGTCGCCCGGCAAGCGGAAGGTCCCGGTTTCAAACCCCGGACGAGGCGGTTGTTTTTTCCTTTTGTATTTATGAATTTGATTTAGAATCGTTAAAAATAAAAGTTCTTAAAAAATTCTTCTTTCTCCATCATTAACCGATCATTGATGTCTGTCAGGGGTCCTTTACTATCTAAATATTCGGAATATCTAGATATCGATATCCCATGTCTGTCAAAAGCATTAGGTAAAGAATAGGGGCGACTAGGCCACTAGGACACCGCAACCATAGTTGATCTATTATGTCTATTCCTAGATAGGTTAGGCTAAATCTAAACTTTTTACTTTTTAGCTCGATTATTGTCTTTAGGATTAGCTTGCAAACCTTGTTTAGAGATATAAATTCTTCTTCAGTGAATTGCAACCTTTTAAACTGCAAGCAGCGGACACTCATGAAGATATCTTTCGAGACAAATTGAACTAAAACAAAATATAAACGAAAGTATTGAAATTAACTCAACCTGGTTCATTGGAACTTTAAAATCTACAAATTTATGTATATCTTGATACCAAAGTAAATATAGGAAAAGCACCATACCTATGCAATTTTATCATTAAATAAAAACTACTATAACAATACCTAATTGAATCTGTGTATGCAGCAACCATAGAAATAAAACGAAAAAAAAAAAAAACAATAATCAAATATGCATATCGATTCAAAACATAAGAAACACACCACTATCATTCTGCCTGCCATTCACATTCAAATGTAGCAATACTAGCACATCTTCGGTTTATCACTTTTGCGTTTATCGAATGACTCTACCCGGAAGATTTATGCTCTTCCTTCCAGCGAAATTTGTTTCGAGAATAACAAATGGTTCATTTCGAGGGAATCAAATTGATTTTAAAATTAAATGAATTGACTCTGCGAATTGATTAGGCGAAGTGAATGACAAGAAACGACTTCTGTGCGAATAAATTTCAAGCAATCCGTCGTCTTTTTCCGTTGAACTCTTGAGTTCGGCGATATTTATTGCAAGCTCCTCTCTTATAAGATTAACGACTAACGATGAGATTTCTTAATCTTTCGTAAACGAGAGTTATTATAGGACTCATAACATTTCATATGAGATTTAAGGTGATAAACAGTATAAATCAAAATAAATTTTTAAATTAGAATTTAAGACTGCAACACATTGATGTTCGATGTATATGTAGGGAGTTATAGTCAGAATAACCCAATGCAGGATTAGTTTTCACATACATATATTGGTTACGAGGAATACTTAGATACAGCGAACGGATCTCTACAGTGAGTGCCTATCTAAAAACTCCAAGCGACCTCCATAAGGTGGCAGAATCAATGAATTATTCCAGCGAAGGTGCCTAAGAGCAAAACGTAGGAGGTTCCGCTGAACAGACAAGATAGTGTCGTTGTATGTACCGTAAAATGGAGACCAGACCTCGAAAGTTTTCAAGGAGTGGTCTCACAAAGCAAGTGCACAAACGCAATGTTATGTTGGGATTCGAAAACTCTTGGGACCAACGTTTTATAAAGCCCAGCATAGAACTACTCTTTGATACCATGTAGTTTTTGTAGGAGATAAAATTCAATCTTTGGTCACATTTTACACTGAAGTCACAGACAGAACCCAAGTGGTGAATCGAGGAATCCGCGAACTTATAATCATTAGTGATTGGTTTCTGATTCCTGTGAAAAGTGATAACCCCACATTTGTCGATATAGAGTACAAAATTATTGCTTGTACACCAATCATAAAATTTGTAAAAGTCACCCTGTAACTGTTCACAATTGTTAACAGATTTAATCTTATGAAAAGCTTAACATCGTCAGTATAAATCAAGACTTTGCAGTATCTCACAACTGCGAAAATGATAGAATAAAGAACAACGACCCAAAATGACTCCCTTGAGGTACGCCAGACGAAACCCTAAAGACTCTAAAGATGGAATGGCGGAAATAGATTTGGTATGTTCTGTTATCTAAGTAAGACTCCGTCCATTTTAGTAATGTTGGGGAAACCCATACTTTTCCATTTTAAAAAGTAACTCGGAGTGAGATAACTTGCCGACGGCTTTACTAAAGTCTGTATAAATACAATCTATCTGGTAGTCTTCCTTTTGTAAATCTGCCAATGTTATCAGAGAAAATTTCCAACAAGTTAGTGGTTGTAAACCTGCCCAAAATATACTCATGTTGGTTTGGGGAGAGAAAATTCTTGCAGGAAATTGATAGCTGGGAGTACATGGTAGATTTGAATAATTTAGGCATGTAAGATAATTTTGCAATAGGCTTATAGTTAGAAATTTCACTTTTATTACCTTAAAAGAATAGCTACGCGAAACAACAACTATCGAACGATTTTTGAAAAATAGTTCTCAGCTGGGCTGCCAGGGAAAGGGAGCATGACTTAAAAAAGGCTGGAGAGATCCCAACAGGACCAGTTGTGAAGTCATTTGGGAGCCCATTAATATGTTCAAGTATATCCTCTTGTGTAATTGTAGGGATAGTGAATGAAACATTATGGGAATTGTTCGTATGACTGAAGTTGTTATTTTGAGGTTAAAAATTTGACGTGTCAAACGCATTGTGAAAAAATTAAGCAAACATCATTCATATAAAGACTGGAAAGCGGGAACCAAGTATGGGACTCCTGAAATATGTCAAAAAAGAGAAATATACTACTAGAGTTAACTTATTATCCAAATTAGCTAACAATTTAGAGTGATCTATGGAGTCGAACGCCTTACTAAAATCAAGTAGCGCAAGCATAGTCAGATGATCTTCTTCAAGAGTCATGTGAATATCTGATGTCACATTCAGCATAGCAGTTTCACAGCTGTGATAAGGACGAAGCTCAGATTATCAGGTTGACAATACGCAGTTTATTTTTGTATACTTCATAGTTTGCTGGTATATTATTTTTTTAAATAACTTAGAGCTTCATCAATGCAATGAAAAAAAAACATCAGCTGAAAAGCTTTCAGGCCAAGGAGATATGTCTGAGATGCCTGTCACAAAAAAAAAAGAGTTGACCTTAAAAAATAGTATGGAGTTCCGGTAAAAAGTGACATTTCCATACAAATTCTACCGCTGGTAAAATCCAAAGCTAAAATTTTACTGAAGTCTTTACTAGTCTATTATGAAGTTCACTGGTAAAAAAAAGTGCCATTTTTCTATTATGAGGTAGATGGCGTTTAGTAGGTCTACAACACTTATTTCACTGGCCTTTTTAATGTGCGGAGCATTAAAATGCTGGTAAAACTTTGACATTTATTCGATTGTTCACAAAGAGATATTATTTTGTTTTTCCCGTGGATTTCCTTGACGACTATACATACTTAGACCTGTCTCAGCCACAATTTCGTCGTCGATGTGATGATTAATTCTGATTTTAACAGCTGTCACTTCGTTTTCTCCACATAAAACTTAGGTCAAATTTTTATCAGCGTTAAATGTTTTGTTTTTTTTGTAGACCACGTTAAATTTTACCAATACCCGAACTCCATACTAGGCTTAAGTAAGTGAAGGATATTGACAGTTTTTGTATGGGAGATGGACCAAGTGCTGTCCAGAATGAACACTTAGTGCATTTTGTTCCTCAGGCCAACACTAATCTATAAACCGAAGCGCATCAAAGTCTGTCCAGGGAGTCAAGTGAAAACTCCCCGTCACCCTCCTGTAAGGGGAAAATCGAAATTCGGCCTTCGTCTGCCGCCGCGCAATTAAATTCCGCACCCAACCCCCCTAGGTTTTGGTAGCACCCTGAATGAAGATACGAGAGTCCAAATAAAGCAGATACGATAAATACAAAAATACGCACAGTATACTGCTACCTCTGGACAGCATTTGGTCCACACTCTGTCAATGTCCTTTAATAATAAAATTTTTGTAATTATGTCATAATATTCGATTTTACAAATATCGATTTTGAGTTGGACCATAATCACCAAAATTCGTCTGCCATCTTATAGCCGCCATCTTTAAATTCAAAATTTTGACCAAAAATTCGTAATCCACGACTTCGACAACCCCAGATATTAATTTTGATTTTACATTAATTATATATCAAAATAAAAAAAAATTTTCATAAGATCGAAGTATTGCCAACGGGATTTGGGTGAAAATATCGTTACAAAATTTGAGCACCGGTCACATAATAGCTTCCATTCGACAGACATGCAGAAATTAATTGGTTGCTATTTGGACGAAAGTTCCTTTAAACCTCATTCAATTTTAGACACTTCTTATTTATAAAAACAATCTTGAAAATTCTGTGAGAATTCCACACTACAAATAAAACTCTTGTTGCGATTTTTATAATTTTAGCCCCATTTTTTTAAATTAAAGGGTGGGGGACGAGATATCCCAAGCACGGAAGCCAAAGCGGCCAATTGTACTATCCTTCTCGACACCCAATTACCAAAATCTTCCTGTCCTCGTAATGAAGCGCATCAGAAGGCCGGACAAGCACACAAAAATTATTCGGTTGTCTCAGGCTCTCCTTCCAGGCAGGACAGATACTCACAGCTGTCAACAACTGTCATCCTGGTTAGATGAGTGTAAAGCGAGCTATGGCCGGTGATGATACCAACCACAATTCTACATTGTGTTGATGCTGTTGATGCTTCCTACTGACATCTACTTTGATAACCCCTATGGTGGGTTCTGGTCCGCGAAATGGAGAGTCAGAGCCAACCCTAGCTAGAAAGTCAGCTCTTTCATTCCCCATGATCCTCCATGCGACCAAGAACCCACTGAAGGGGCATATTGTTGTGGATACACAGCCGCCTCTGCACAGACTACATACAGCCCTCCAGTAACTTAGATGTTATCCGAGGGCTACCTCAGAGCCGTCAAAGCTGCCTGACAATCCGAAAGGATAGCAATGTTCTTTGCCTTGATCTCCATATTAACGGCTATCTTCGATGCCATTGCGATGGCGAAGATTTCGGCCTGGAAGATAATAGTGTGCCTTCTAAGTGAGTACTTCATCCTAATGTCAGGCTCAGAAAAATAAACACCCGCACCTGCTTCCTCATTAGTGAGAGAGCTGTCGGTAAATTTTTTTAGAGCGGACCGGTGAAGGCTCGATAAGACTCTTCCCCAGTCCACGATTGCCGTTCAGGAATGCTCACAGAGAAGTGACGCCCAAAACGAAGCTCTGGTACCATCGCATCAAGTGGCATGCTGGCCGGAGGGCTTTCCAGTTCTAGCTCAGATGCCAATGAGAGAAATGGGAAGAACCATTCCAGCCGTTCTTCCAACATTCTCGTGAGTGCAATTTGCACACAGACCTTTTGGCATTTGCCTGAATGACAAGTGCCAGGGGTGGTGGAATAAGTAGGACCTCAAGGACAGCAGTAGCTGTAGATCGCATGGAGCTTGTAATTTCCAGGCCTTTGCAGAGCCGCCAGCTTCTGGATCGCAGCATGGGTGTACATGCAGTGCACAACACTCGGTCTTATGCCCATGTGCAGACAAAGGATTTTTTGCATTGAAAGATGAAGGGTTTTACCAGTTACTTTAGAAATATCTTGCAATTCTTTACAAATTTATGTCACCGTCCAATCATTTCAAATTTTGATATTGTATCATAAGTTTTTATTTTATTTTTTTAAAAAGTTCTCAAGGTCTCTAGCCTTCATCAGCAGAAAAAGCTATCATGCACTTAGAATTTAAATATTTTTGGTAGGAGAAAATTTTTGTACAGTTGCTCACATGATTGGTTTTCCTAAATTTTTTTAGGGTTTCTGGCGTAACTCTTTTATCTAACATCAGATCCCGAAAAAGTAAGTTTTTTTTATTGGTGCCATCAGAAATATAAGATTTCCAAAGAAATTAAAATTTTTCTTTAACATAACTTAACGCCTTAGGAAAGTAATACACTAAGCCACTGAGCCTATGGGAAACAACGTGTACAGACTACTGCAAAAGTGATAAATTGTAAAAATATTGCAGAGAAATTTCACCGTAAATTAGAAAATATATGGTATGTTTTCTTGCATAATTTTTTATTACATTATACCTGATACTGAAGAGTAATAGGGTTTCTGCCAATACGAAACGCTTCTTTCAATCAATCTTTGAAGTTCATATTTGCAATTTACAATCGTTATTAGTATGACTTCTTTCCTTCATACACATAGCAGGCGTTGGGCCTCATTGATTTCATCACTTATCATGAATTATACTTGGACTTTATCGTTTATCATGAATGATGGCTCAATCTCCACTATATTAATAGGTGTATATTAATATATAACCCACCATAAACCCAATAGTTGGGTTTATTTTACTTTTTTCTTCCATTCTTTAATAATAAAAGCAGCAAAAGCTCTTCCTTTTTGCTGAATTTCATTTTAAGTGCTTGCATTTTTGACATAAAAATTGGATCAATTAAAGAGGATGTAGCATTACTTACTGATGTGAAGTCCTCGTAATATATCAGCTGCTGATTATTTTAAAACTTCACCATCACTAAATCAGCACCAATAGTCAGGTGTGACGTTTACCTAGAGGTATATTTTTTTTTTTGCTATAGAAAAGAATACCTATTATGTAATTATTTTACTGGCATTATTTGCTAAGATGTTTAACCTTCAAACAAAGTTGAGTACATACTTATTTGGATTCCACATATATTTTTCGTGTGATTCCTCATTCTACCATATATAAATTGTTGCAATCGGTTTAAGGAATTAGGTCCATAAAGGTATGAGAAAACAAAAACTTCTCAATATCTTAAAACATTTATTGGGCACAGATAAATTCCTTTTTCACATTTTTACTTTTATTTAGCTACACGTGAATGTATGTTTAAAAATTTTATAACTAATACTTCTACATATCCAATTAACTTGATAATTGGCATGCGCAAATGGTCCCTTTTTAAAATTAAAGATAGCAGTTTCAATATGGTGGATGAAGTTTTTTTTTTCAATTATAGTCCGATTCTACTCTAAATCGGTTGTTGAGATCCTCGGGATCGCGTTTTATGAAACTTTGAACAAAATTAAAAAAAAAAACACATATCTATTTACATTTAAGAAAAAAAATTGAAGCCCTGCTTTTATTTAAAATGCACTAAAATGGCAATAAGTGTTTTTGGTCTTTAATCACATAAAACCCTAAAACTCTATGAGTTTGTTACACAAATATTGTAGACACTCTGTGTGAACTAAGGAAAAAGCTTATTTTATTTATTTTTAGTTATGTTAAATGAAACCGTGTTCTTTTTATTTTTATTTTTTTAAAACCTATATTTATTTTCCCCCTAAACTTTTTAGTGATTGGATTGTAATATGCAGGCGAGAATCATTACATCTTTGGTACCTATATAGCTTTTTAAATATAAATCTTCTTCTTCTCAGTTTTTGATTCCCCATATTTAGAATCTTATTACACGAAACATTCTTAGATATATAGAAATCTTGATTGACATCTTTAAAAAAGTACAATAATCTTTGTCGAGCTGAACTTAGATTTATATCAGATAAAATCGGAATTAAAAAAAAAATTATCAGAAAAATATAAATAACCATAATAGAACCATGTTTGTAAAACGTGATAATAAACGTGATAATCACTTCTTTTCAATATTGGTGTCATCAGAATTACTCCACTTTAAGTAAAAAGTCGCTGCGCAGACCACTCCAACTCTAGTTAATCAAAATTGAAAAATTTCTGTTATCAAAAGTATTTTAGTTTTTTTTTTTTTTGTATTTTCATAATATTAAATAGCAGACAGAATTGAGATTTTTAAGATTTAATTAAGAAAATATTAAAATTATGATTAGGAAAACCTTTTTTAATTCACAATAAATTTATCATAATTGAAATAATCAATGCAAAACTCATGTACTTAATATATACAATAAATCCACTGCTGAGCTGTTTTTATCTAAAACCTGTTGAAAACTTAATGATTATCTATGAAAAGCGCGTGAATGCACTACTTTCGAGTGGATATAACTTGATAATAATAACAAAACTGTTAAAGATAATTATTTGCTATAAATACACTTAACATCGAGTAAATTACTGGCATTTTTGATTGTAATTTCCAACTATAAGTAGTATTCGTCTATATACAAAAAAAAAACAAATTACATGAAAATGGATTTGAAAGTGATTTTGTTACTTCTTTTCGGTACTTTAGTGTCAACGGAATATTTCGAATATGATGGGTAAGAATTTCATAATCCACTTTTACTCATAATATTTTTACTAAAATAGATATCTTAAAATTTAAAGGTACAAGGTCTATGAAACTATTCCACAGAATAGAAATCAATCGGATATTTTATATCAATTGTCTGAAATTTCTGAGGAGTTTGATTTCTGGACTTTATCCAAACTACCAAATATGCCAGCACGAGTTATGGTTTCTCCAAAATATCAGAGTCAATTTGAGAATATTTTAACAGAAAATAGCATGAGATTTAGCGTTATAAATCCTGATGTCTCTACGACCATACGAAGAGAACAAATCGAAAACTTGTCCATGCAATTGCGTAGTAGAAGGACCATTGGTTTTACTAAATTTCACCGTCATACTGAAATCAACGCCTATTTAGATGAATTAGCTAAAAACTATCCAGATAGAGTAAAAGTATCTGAAGCAGGACAATCATATGAAAAGAGACCTCTAAAAACTATCACTATTTCTAACGGAGATGGTAAGTCTGGAAAAAAAGTAATTTTTGTCGATGCTGGAATTCATGCTCGTGAATGGATCGCTCCGGCTACAGCTTTATATATAATCCATCAACTTGTAGTGAATGTAAAACAAAATGAGAATTTATTGAAGAATTTTGATTGGGTTATCCTTCCTGTTGTTAATCCTGATGGATACGAATATACACATACAAATACTCGTTTCTGGAGGAAAACCCGCAAACCCAATACTATATGCTCGGGTACCGATGGAAATCGTAACTTTGAATTTCATTGGGGTGAAGAGGGTGCTTCAACTGTAGAATGTTCAGAAACTTTCCAAGGACCAGTTGCATTTTCTGAGCCTGAAACTCAAGTTGTACGTGATATTTTACTCTCATTACGTGGTCAATGTAAATTTTATTTGACATTACATTCATACGGGAATTATCTTCTTTATCCTTGGGGATTTACAACGTAAGTAGATGATTTTCTTGTTTTTTTGTAATGTGGAGAGAAAAAATCATATTTATTTGGAATTTTTAAATTTTTGTAGAAAATTGCCAGAAAATTGGAAAGACTTAGATGAAGTATCTAGGGCCGGAGCGAATGCTATAAAATCATATAGTGGAAGTAGATATACAGTGGGCAGTTCAACAAATGTTTTGTATGCTTCAGCTGGTGGTAGTGATGATTATGCATTGGGTACAGCTGGTGTACCTGTTGCTCTTACAATGGAGTTACCACGTGGAGGATCTGGATTTGATCCATATCCTTCTCAAATTAAATCAATGGTTACAGAGTCTTGGGTCGGAATTAAAGCAATGGCTGAGAGGATTGATGAAAAGTATGTTTGAGTTTTTTTGAAGTTTTTGTTATATTAATACTCTTTCACTGTGGAATGTTGTAGTTTAATAGTTTTTAGGTAAATTTAAGTTGAGGAAGTTTTGTAATAAAAGATTTGTAGTAAAAAAACAATTTTCTATTTGCAAGAAGAATAAGTCTAAAGTGGTACAGTAGTTAAATTGAATTTTTTTGACGTTCTACAGACAATTTGGAATGTTAATGTTAAAAAAAAATTGGGTTAAAATCATCGAGAAAAATTTTCGGTAATGATAGTTTCTAATATTTATGAATCAGGGTTTTATTCGAAAAGTATTTTATATAAGAATTAAAGTCATGGCACTTTCATAATTATTTTCTCTACACTTTCAAGACCTCTTCTATTTCTATGCATCCTAAAAGTCATTTCAATTCACAATCTCCTATAATCTGCAGTGCACTCCAACAAAAGAATACAGCTAATATTGTAAGGATAAAAAATTTAAATTTCTGGTTTTTGAAATCCATCAACTTTTAAGGGGGAAAATTTTCCAGAACATTCACTTTCTCCTGCATAAAGTCAATCCTTCTGAAGATCAACATGGCTCTTCTGGAAATGAAAGTTGAAAAAGATTGCAATATTTCAAAATGTTTAAGAATTATAAGTCAGGTATTGTGAAATTACAAACGTAAAAATTTGATTAATTATGCCTAAAATCCCAGAATCTATATAAATAAAGTATAGAAAATGAAAATTTATAGGCTAAATATGTAAGAAATATACGTAAGAGATCCTAAAGAGTGCATGCAAATCATTGATGCCTGGTTTTTATGTTGACTAACACAGTTACGGCTTTATCGTAATAATCAATCATCGCTGAGCAGCTACAGTAACTCAGTAATGTGATTTTTACGGCCACTTATCTTTTTGAACTATCAAAACAGTTTAAATAAAGTGTATATAAAAATGGAACAGGACGTCATCCTAGTCTTCTGACTGGCTAAGGAAAAGAAACCGTGGCTAAGGAGCCGACACGAAAATCAGGCATGAACTTTATGAAAATATTTGTGGTAATATTTCAATACGAAATCAGGTAATATATTTTACATCAATTCACAACACACGAGTAAAGATCATCATCTTCCACAACAAACCAGAGATTAGGTTAACCTTTTTTCTCGGTTGGAAGTCTAAATAGTGGGCATCAGTAATGATGATGCCTCAAGTTATATTTATATATATAAGACCCATGTTTGATGGCTCAGACTGGCCCTCGGATAAAATCTAAGTTAATGGGGACTGCAGGTCGTCCGTCGATAAGTTGTGTATCAAGAACAAGGCATCCGTTCTGGGGGTTTCTGGTCACACGGGAATCATGGGAAATGAAAGGTTTTCTGGTCCTTCGTTCCTGGGATTGGAACCTGCCATGCCATAGGCGCTGCCACTTCGGTTATTGGATCCCTCATCAAAGCGGATGTTCGTATGAAGCATCCGCACAGATGAGCGAGCCTAGATACTTGCAGGAACATACAAGTTTTTCTTGATGGGCCCAATAGGAATTTATCTGATTTTCTTTCTAGAACTGTGGTTATGAATCATCACCGGCCATTGTTCGCTTCACGCTCATCTAACAAGGATGGGAGTTGTTAAAAGCCCTGACTATCTGTCACCATCGTCATAGCAATTGGAATTCCTGCCTTTGCAAAAGCATAATCATCACTTCCCTGACTATCATGTCCCGACTGGAAGGAGAGCCCGAGAGAGCCGAACACTTTCTGTGCGCTTGTTCGACCTTTGTTCGGTACAGGCTGGACACGCTTGGGTCTACCCTTCTATCTGTGGATGAGTTGGAAAACCTAACTTGCGAAGACATGATGCACTTCATTACGACGACAAGAAGGTTTTGGTGATGGAGTTTCTAGCAGTGCTTCTCGGGTATAGTTATTTTGGAACAGTGTATAGGTATCGAAAGCTCGTCGGCTTGCAAAAATTGGGTTTCTACGTATGACGCTCTTGCATACGTTTTATAGCTACAGTTGTTTTTAAGATTTTATTGAAACTGTCATTCATGAGTCACAAATGTACATATTGTAAGAAAGGGACTCTTTAAAGTCGGTTGTGGATTATTTGCTTTTAAACTGCAGTCCATTTTACCCTATCTGCTCTGCATTTTTCTCTGAAAAGTCAATGATAATTTTCGCCAAGAAAACATGGTCTGAGTTGATGGTTCACTCGTAGCCTAACACTGAGATAGTTTATGTAATGCGCACTAGTAGGGGTAGTTGTCCTAAAATGATATGTGGTAAACTAAAACTCATTTATTGTCTCTAAAGCTGTAACAAAAAATAAATCTGTTCTTAACAAAAACGAGAAATAATATTTAATTCAAACTACATTATTTCACGTCCATTTCCAAAAAATAAAATTTAAAGTATTACTTTGAACTATCTCAAAACCTTAGATGTATCATTTTATCCATTTTATGCAATTTTTCTTATCTAACTGATGGCACTATCAGAAAAAAATAATTGCCTGTATTCCTGGATCCTTCGGACCAATTTTTTTACCATACAGGGACCAAATTCAACAAATCTTGTGAATTTCACCTATAGTTTCGCTGATTTAGACTTGCTATAAAGATCATTATAGTAAAGGCAGGGCTCATCGGAATTGTCATCACTTTGGTCGAAGTCCTCAGATTTTTGCTCTACTTGTTCGTGCAGCAATAATATTTTTTATCATCAAAAGAGCTTACAAACCCTGCGGGAAAAATGGAAATGTCTGACTTAGATAAGGTTTACTGTTAACATTACCTGGAAGGCATTAGTAATGAGCACATGAACATACCTTACGTTAACCTGGACCTGGTTAAGGAAGACAGGCGTAATGTATTGATGCGTCGTATTTTTAACTGTGACCTTTCACTGAATGCTTAGAGAAGGCAGACGTAATTCATTCATGTTGTATATACCTTACATTGACCTGGTTTAAGAAGGCAGGCGTAATGTACTGAAGCGTTGTATAATTGAGCATGTTATGTATCTTTCGGAGATTCGAAGAGGTGAAGACGTACACCCTTCTAAGAAAGCAGGAAAAGCTCTTCCCTTTACCTCTCAGTGAAAATAGGAGAGTGCATCCATCCACCTTCCTGAGAGTATAAATTGAATGGTTTTTTCCAACCTTCTGGAATATTCATACTCAATGCTTCCGTTCACTTTTCTGAAATGGCAGAATGAATGCTTCCACCGAATTTAAAAGGATTATTCCTTTCACCTTCCAAAGAATTAATAAGGAAAGCTACCTTTCTCCTTCCAAAGAATTAATAAGGAAAGCTTCCCTTCACCTTACTAGTCATGCAGAGGTAAGGTCTTCAAGTCACCTTATATACCTTCCCTTCGTATGACATCAATGCATTAAAAAAAATGAATTGCGTATCAGCACGTATTACCTTTCATAGAATCTTTTACGGAATGCATCCGAAATGCTTCCGTTTTCAGTTGGGGAAGTTAAACATTCACATGTGCATTAATATCTACCATGTTAAAACTTGATAGTATTGTATTTACTCCATTTCATGGGTTTTCCAATAAGAGGTGTTATTTTGATATTCAAAGAAAAATGCCATTTTTTGAGATAAATGATCGAATCTTTATTTCATTATAAAGAGGAAGGTATGCCGTTAATAATGGAAAATAACATCAGCCAAATGACCACCACGACCACGCCTACAAGACCATATCCTTTTCATGAAATTTTCCATAACCAAATCGCAAAGTGGCTGCCTTATATCCTCGATAGCCTCACGAATTCCATCTTTGAGGTCTTGAATCGACGCTGGGCTGTTGGCGTAGACCTTGTCTTTCACGTGGCCCCAAAGGAAGAAGTCACAAGGTGTTAAGTCACAAGATCTCGGTGGCCAATTGTGATTACCTCTTCGAGAGATAACACGGTCCGGAAACTTTTCCCATAAAAGATCAATGGTTTCGTTGCTTGTATGGCATATAGCGCCGTCTTGTTGAAAGTAAACGTTGTCCAGATCAATAGCATCCAATTCCGGCCATAAAAAATTATTAATCATCTGTCGATAGTGCAATCCATTCACCGTAACTGTTGCTCCAGCCTCATTTTCGAAAAACTAAGGTCCAATGACCCCGCGGGACCATAAACCGCACCAAACAGTCACACGTTGAGGATAGAGAGGCTTTTCAACAATAACTCTTGGGTTTTCCGAGCCCCAGATGCGACAATTTTGCTTGTTGACGAAGCCATCGAGGTGGAAATGGGCCTCATCACTCAAGATGAGTTTTCGATGGAATTCCGGCTCATTTTCATGCATTTCAAGGACCCAATCAGCAAAGACTCGACGTTGTTGATGATCGGCCGGCTTGAGTTCTTGTGTTAACTGAACTTTATAAGCCTTAAGACCCAAATGTTTATGCAAAATATGGTGGAATGACGTTTGTGGAATGCCTAATTCCAAAGAACGACGAGGAATGGACAAACCTGGGTTTTCTTCAACACTTTCGGCTACAGCAGCAATATTCTCGGCTGTTATTGAGCGACGTGCACGGGTTTTATTCCTCACATCACTAACTTGTCCCGACAGCTCGAATTTTTCTACCAATTTCTGTATTGCGGTCCGACAAGGTGCTTCATGGCGACCCAAAAATGTTCGAGTTTTACGAACCGTCTCTGCTACATTTTCACCATTTTTATAGTGAATTTTAATAATTTCAATGCGTTGTTGAATCGTGTATCGTTTCAGTTTCTACTTGTCAAATGTCAAAAAGTGACAGCTCCAAAAGTGACATCTACCGAAATAGCCGGCTAATTAAAATAACACCTCTTATTGGGAAACCCTTTACTTTGAGGTGTTGCCTGCTGCTACAGTGGGCTTTAAAATCCAGAAGTTCGAAGCTCTCCAAGAAAAGCTTTTACGATTGCATCCAAACTTTCAGATATTGGCTCGCAAAGCAAAGTTAATCATGTCATCTAAAGCTAAAGAGCTTTTATTACTTTATGCTAAAATATAGTAGACTGGGGGTACTTAATGAATAGATAATAAGAAATCCGCAGTAAATATCAAGTGGAAAGGAAAATAAAAAAAAGAAAAAGGAAAAGAAAAAGAAAATTAAAGTGGAGATATTGTAAACCTTTGAAATTTAACTTTTATTTTATACAATATGTTGGAGACTTGTAAAGGGAAAAGACCACTTTCCATACAACTTTATACCCGACACCTCTATACATGAGATTTTTATTAACAATGTTTATTTCTATCTGGGGGGAAAGCTTTGGCGATCGGATGTAACTTGAGCGACTTTTTTGGGTGACAAAATGGACTTTTCTACTTCTCGTGATTGTGCGGAATTGGTGCGCCGTGGAAAATGACTTTCTATAAGAAAAATGCTTACGACAGAGCACTAATGACCACTGCAAAACTATTTGCGAAATGTAATAGCTGGGGTGTATGCGACCCAAGTGCATGAAAATGGGTTTTCCGGGGAAGTGAGTATTGGGATGGCTAGGAATAGCTCTTTAAGCCTCCGAGTATAGGAGAGTGGATACTCAAACTTCTTCTCAGGGCTAGATTTTCCAAAACGTGCTTGATCGAACTTTGACCCCCCTCCTCCCAGATTTCGCCCACTAGATTGTTATTAAAAGATGTTCAGAGTATCATAATGAATCGTTTAAGACATCTGTTATATCTGGAGGTATCGGGCCTAAAATGGGCAATATGAAGTGTAAATCTGACAATAGTAAATAAATAATAATAACAATAATAACTCTCGGATAATATGTAAGTTGTTCGAAGACAGCAAGGACTGTTTGGATAGGCTTTATAATTCATGATTTCTTCGCTGCCAGTATCCAGGAGTTTATGGCAATTGGGGCTGTATAACTTCCTTTTGTGAACCAGACTCACCCGTAAGTGCTGCACCTCAGTAATTGGGTATTTGCAAAAAACAAATATTCGCTGAAAATATCAAGGGCCTTGGGAAGAACTAAGCACTGATTAAAGTTAACCGAAACCTTTCTTGAAATATCATACAGGATGTACATAAGGCAGTGATGTAATCGTTATATAATATATATATTTATAGTCACTTCCTTTTCTATACCATCTTTTGTGACTGAAAGGGCTAACTAAGATCATTGCCGATTTTCCTTAAGCTCTCAATGATCATAGAAGCATTATAAAAATTTTTAATTTGCTTTTCTTCTTAAAAACCATTTTTACCTAATTTAATCAGAATTCACGATGGCTTTCGGAGCGTAAAACTGCATTTCAAAATAATTTAATATAAATACAAGAAGACTGACTTGGAGTGCGATTATCGATCAAATTAGGTCCTTTTTTCACTGTTTTCCGATTAAAATGGACACGATATTCATATTTAATATTCATTTATTCACGAAATATTACTGTTAAGTTTAAAATGTACGCTAAATGACAATTGAAGCAAGAAAAGGAATTATGATTTTTTTTTTTAAAAAAGGCAGAACATTTATCACATTTAAGCATATTTTCGATCAACTTCTTCAGCCATCGCCCTAACTCCAGTCCATGTCTCAGCACCCATCGGTTTAATTTGGCTAGGACGAGGATCAAATCCATTTCCACCAGCAGGTAATTCCATCGTCATAGCAATTGGAATTCCTGCCTTTGCAAAAGCATAATCATCACTTCCTCCTGCAGCAGGATAAAGAACATTCGTTGAACTTCCAATTTTATATTGATTACCAGTAGCCCTGTAAATAGCATTAGCTCCTGCTTTTGCAACTTGATCTAAATCTTTCCAAGTTGTTGGTAGAGATCTACATAAGAATAAATTAAAAAAATTTCAAAATTTCAAAAATTATTACGTCAAAATTCTAAAAACTTACGAAGTCCAACCCCACGGATACAGGATATAACTTCCAAATGAATGAAGACTTAAATACATTTTACACCGGCCACTTATCGAATGCATAATATCACGCACAATTCTAGTTTCTGGCTCAGAGAAAGGTTTTGGTCCATGATAAGTATCCTGGCAGCCAGAAGTAGATGTTCCAACTTCTGCCCAATGAAAATCGAAATTTCTATTACCATCTGTACCATAACATCCATGATTCGGTTGACGAGTCTTTCTCCAGAAACGATCATAAGAATGTGTGTACTCATAACCATCAGGATTGACAACTGGCAAAATTTTCCAATCGAAATTCTTTAGGACATGTTCGTTTTGTTTAAAATTTTCCACCAACTGATTGATAATATAAACAGCAGTAGCAGGTGCTATCCATTCTCGAGCATGAATACCTGCATCGATGAAGATAACATTTTTACCTGGCCTTTTGTCACCATTACTGATTGTAATAGTTTTTATCGTTCGCCCTTCATATGATTTCCCAACTGTTTCGACCTTGACCGTTTGTGGAAATTTTTCAGCTAGAAAATCTAGATAAGCATTTATCTCCGAGAAACGTAGATATTTGGTGAAAGAAGGTCGCTGTGTATTACTACGCCAGATCGGACTTCTATTTGCCGTAAGTGTTTTGGATAGGTCAGAGTTGATTAAGGTAAAATTAAAACCGTTTTCTTTTAAAATTTCCTCAAATTTAGCATGAATTTCAGGAGAGATCATAACACGTGATGATTCTCCAGCTGACCTAGCTAAACTCCAGAAATCAATTGTAGGCTCCGATTCAGATAATGTTTTCAAGAAATCAATTTGTTTCACATTTTCTGGAACTACTTCGTATACCTTGTACCTGTGGATAATAAATTTATTTAAAAAAAAGTTCTTTAGGAACAAAATTCGCCGCCATACCCATTATACTTGAGAATTTCTGCACAAGTTGTTAAACCACACAGAACAACTAACAAACTGAATCGGAACCACATGATGTCGACGTGACCTACAATCGATTACTACCGAAATATAAAGGCCAGGTGATTTCTTTTATACAATTTGCTGTTATCAGAATTATCTAGGTATACGTAGTTTGGTATAGACAATAGGAGCTTTTTGATCTGTTTCCAATTTGTATTTGTTTTAAAACAGCAAGCACTGATTGTAGGAAAACATAGTATCAAAAGTTTTCGAATGTCTAAGATAAATATTTTCTAAACACTGTGAGGCAATAGCAGTTAGTGATAAAAAGCTACGAAAGACCAATGTCAAAATTGACGTAAGTCTGTTGTCGCTGTTCAAAATAAGTCAATATTTGAAAAATACGGTGAAAGGCAAGGTAAAGAAAGACTTTTCTGGGCGACCCCAATGCAAGCAAAGTGAATAAAAGCGCCATCTGTGTAAATAGTGGGGAAATTGAAATTAGCGCTATTAAATCCGCGCAAAATTTATGTTATGATAAATCAATAGCAGCATCTAAAGTAGTTATTTCAATGTCAGATATGTTTTTTATTTTTTTTTGATAAGGGAACAATTGTTAAAAGTTACAAAATAGTAAACACAATCTAAGGAAGGCTGTTTGATAAGTCAATGACTTTGTAATGAAAGTTTTTTTTTTTTTTATCAAAATTTGATACATTTTGCCCAGCAGTTTTCAGTACGAGTGATTGTCTGCTGGATGATTTTCTTGTTCGATGTAAATTTTTCTCCACAGAGCCATTTCTTTACGTTTGGAATTAGACAAAACGAAAATTGTAAATCGTTGGAAATTCGAATATTTTGGACATGGAAAATGCAGAAGTGCGTGAGCGGTGTATTATTATGGTGAATGGTAGAGATGTGTCGGTCCGGAACGAACGGGTCCTTTATGAACGGTTCCATTCAAGCAATTAACGGAACGGGTCCAGAATTAGTGGAGCAGTCGTTCACTCGCCTTTTCTGATTGCATATTTTAATATTTTATAGGAACCTTTTAGAACATATGAGAGAGAAGCAATGTTTTTGTACTATTTTTGATCGGGGTTTATTAATGTGAGAAACGATAATATTAGAATTCCTTTTGCTTTATTTTAAAGTTAGCCCGACGTCTCGACTCTGTGGTTTTGAATCCTTTTCTAGGGCCTGCAAATTACATAGTCATTAAAAAATATTAAGTTTAAAATATGAAAATATAAAAAACTGTTTACCTCACATATCTAAATAAAACTATTCGGCTATGCAAACAACGAAAAATCACCACATTTATGCAATAAATAAAAAGACAGGAATAAATAAATTAAAATAAAACAATGCCGTTATAAAACTACGATCTCAAGAATTCTGGACTGGAAACGATAATGAGCAATCATCAGCTGTTTTTGATTATTATGTCAGATGTGATGTATTATTTTCTGGTATGTGTGCTTGTGTATCTATGGTGTTGGTATTAATTTGTTGGATTTGATGTGCTTTTTTTTTGGTTGTGTGTCACCTACAACTAGACGACAACGTAACAATGCCTTTCCCTAGTAACCAAATCCTAGGACGTTCAATAGATGTTCTTAGGAAATTTTCCTGTCCGAAGAATCAGTTCCGTGGAATATTCCCAAGAATGTCAAAAGAATTTTATGGGATTGTCATGGGGCAAAAGTTACGCTGTCCGAGGAAAGAATGCCGTCATTATTCCAAGGAATTTCTTCAGAAATAATAAGGACAATGTCTTTTCAAACTTAGCGGATATTTTCCGCGGATATTCTATGGAGAGTTTGTTTGGATATTCTGCAGAATTATAAGAATAAGAATAAATGGATATATCCCACGGATACTCTATGGAGGGTTTATTTGGATATTCTGCAGATTTATTCTACAGGAATTCTTCAGAAATCATAAGAATAATATCTTTGGAAATTTAGCAGATATATTCCACGGATGCTCTATGGAAGGTTTTTCTCAATATTCTGCAAAATTATTCTACAGGAATTCCTTAGAATTTCTCCCTGCTACAATAAATAAAAAGCATTTTAAAGATATTTGTGTTAACAAAATAATATTTATTTTTTAGAAATTCATTAAAACAAAACAAAACAATTCAGTTGTAAAAAAACAGAAAAAAATCTTAAATTTATGCAATGCTGAGTGTTTTTCCTCCAGTTTCTCTCTGAACGAAAAAGTTATTAGTCTTAAAATTAATAAAATCACTAAATTTATATCTTACTTTATTCTTTTCCTATTTATTTTTTTCCTTATGGAGTCTTTTAGCCTATACAAAACTAAATGCAAATGATTTCACGTCTCATGACACCATTCAGTTCCCTACCAAAATCTTAAATAATTTTTCGTAGAAACAATTAAACATTGGAATTTCATTGGATAAAGCCTGAATACAGAGCAGACTCATTCTGAAGAATATCCATAGCATTTCCATAGCATGTCCAGAATTTTCAATTCCACTGTTAATTCACACTTTTCCACCAAATAAAAAGAAAAAAGTTGATAAAGTTTATAAAATAAAAAGAACGGCAAATTTATCAAAAATTTTGTCCAGTAGTTATTCACTGTTTATCCAATGAAGAAAAAGGAATGGAGATTTCTTTGGACAAAGTGAAGATTTCAATTTCTACTTTTTCTACCGTATGTCCACACTTTCTCCATTTATTTTCATACCTATACGGAATTTTTCAGAAAAATAATGGACAAATCAAAGAACAGATATTATCCACAATTGTCCAGTGTTTTTCCAGTTCTTATCTCATATAAAATTTCTACGGAAATTCGCTAGATTTTCCTAGGAATGGAAAAATAGAGCATGGTAAGACATCGGAACATTTAAAGACATCGTTCTGTGTTGGAATTTTTTGGATAAATATTGGAATGCCGTCCAATATTTTTTTAGTATACTTTGGAAAATGTGAGGACATCGGAATTGTGGTTACTCTTCATTGGCGGAATATCCAAACAATAAATAACAACAGACATTACGCAGAAAATTACATAACCACAGATACAACACCACTTAACTTCATGTAGAGAATGATGGAACAGGAATATGGAGTTAACATGAAATTCAATCTATCAAGGTATACATTATATCACTAAATACACTTATTTCCAAAAAAATATCTCACGCATATTTTTACTTCGTTGTAAAATTTTAAACCCAAATACATCACAGATAGATGCAAAAATATTTCATGCTACGTTGATCTCTTCGCAAAAAATTGATCGACATTAAATCTAAAATAGAAATTAAGATTAATAGCTTAAACGAATCTCTAACAAATCAAAAAGATCTAATAATGAACAAAATACCACATCAAATCTGACAATTATTTTTACTGCTACAGTGCAACAGTTTTAAAAGAACTACAAAACCGATCTAACCAAAGACTAAAATAAAAATTAATAGATTAATTGACACGCACAACTAAAACCAACAGAATTTTTATTTGACGACAATTGTGTGGAAAACCAGATGAATGAGACATCCCCACGGAAACAATCATCACATTAAGCTTAGGTTCTAAATTCAATATGTCCACTAAAATAGACAAAAACAACGTCATCGAAGTAATATCAGCCTCCCTCTATCAGGAGTTCTAGCAGATTTTTCGCTTGACCACATAATCAATGAGGCTCTTAGCAAGACCACACATAACCCCAAGCCCATATTCATCAAGAAATATGTGGATGAAATTATTTACGCAATTCCAAAACAACATATAAATGCATTATTACATAATTTTAACAACATCCACAACAATTTTAAATTTATTTTGGAAAAGTAAAATAAAAACAAAATACTTTTTCTGGACATGTATCTCATTAGGACAGGAGATCAAAAAATCTTAACGGATTGGTATTGCAAGTCTTGTTTCTCTGACTGCATGATCATCTTCTTCATATTTGCCAATAGAGTCCTTAATCTAAGTCAGAATAAGTTCCGCGCAAAGAATAGACAAGTCAATAGCAACACTCTTACAAAAAACAATTATCCACTAAATGTAACACACAAAATCACAACATAGCAACAAATAAATATAAACATAACACACCGACTAGAAGGTCAACAGGAACTAGTCTGACTTTTAAGGTATAATAACGCCTTCTTTCATATCTTCTGACAGAGCCGGTAGAAGTTCTTGTTTTAATTATAACCCGCATTACCTTTACATGACCACAGGACTGCAGGTCAAGTATATACTTTCCAGCTCGATTTATAACACATTATGAAAGATATGCTTATATATTGCTTTATAAGGAGTGCTTCTGTATTTGCTCATAGAACGCGTGCTAAAGAAGTAGTTTTATAAGAGGTACAATAATTTCTTCTTTCATACCTTCTAAGGGACCGGGTACTAGTTCTTGTTTTAATTATAAAAGGAACTGATTATACCCTAGAAGATATCTATAGAGTATACTAAGTTTGTCATTCCTCGAAGTACTCGTAATGATGGTAGAACAAAATGGATTGGACACCCACGCATAATATTAAAAGTTATTTTGATTGTTCCATGTCCGTTCATCTGTCCATCTGTGCACACTCTAACTCAAGAACGCGTACATTTAGAGAGCTGAAATTTCGCACACGGACTTTGAAAAAAAAAAAAAAAGTAAAATTAACTTCGAATATAAAACAAATCGGGCAACTCCTTCGTGGGGTTCTCATACAAAAATTTTGTTTTCCACTATATATTTGGATACTGCCTGAGAACGCGTCGAAGAAGAGAGCTGAAATTCGGTACATACTAACAAAAATAAATCTAACAAGTAAAAAAGGTAGAATTGGTCTAAGACTAATTCTTATGATACCCTAGATGAATGCCCGTATTAAATTTCGTATGGTCACCGATCTATTCAAGTATTGATTTTGAAGTTGTTTTTCGCATATATTTCTAGAACGGCTTGTCGCACAGACAAAATGATTATAACCAATTTTATAGGATTTTGTATTCTGCAGAACTTTTTAGTACCATAAAAATGTCTTGGACTGATCGTTTTCAAAGTATACGTAAAAAACCGAAATTTTTATATGGCAACACCAAGAAGGAGTTGCCCGATTTAGTCCATTTTTGACATTTTATTTGCTAATCTAGTAAAAACATCATGTGCGAAATTTCAGCTCTATACGTCGACGCGTTCTCAGGCAGTGTCCAAATATATAGCGGAAAACGAAATTTTTATATGGCAACCCCACGAACGAGTTGCCCGATTTGGCTCATTTTCGAACTTAATTTTACTTTTTGTTTTAAAGTCTGTGTACAAAATTTCAGCTCTCTGAGTATACGCGTTCTCGAGTTATCGTGCGCACAGACGGACAGACGGAAGGACGGACAGACGGACGGACAGACGGACGGACGGACGGACGGACAGACGGACGGACGGACATGCAAAAATCGAAATAACTTTTAATATTATGAATGGGTGTCCAATCCACTTTCTCTACCATCATTATTTCGAGGTGTCACAAACGGAATGACAAACTTAGTATACCCTCATCTAGGGTATAAAAATGGACTAAATCGGGCCATCCACTTTTGGCATTGCCATACAAAAATTTAGGTTTTTAACGTATACTATGAAAACGATCAGTCCTAGACATTTTTATTGTATTAGAAACATCTTCAGAATACGAAATCCAATAAAATTGATTATAAGAATTTTTTCTGCTCGACAAACCGTTCTAGAAATATTTGCGAAAAACCACTTCAAAAATCAAACTTGCACAGAAGGGTGGGGTGACAATATGAAATTTCATACGGGTATTCATCTAGGGTCTTAGACCAATTCTAACTTTTTTACTTGATTATCATCATACTTACTGAGAAGTACATCATTGAAGCAGTTAAACTTCTTTAAAAAATGATCAAAATTTTGGAAATATTTGAGAATAATTTAAAGAAGCTTAATTAAAAAATACAGAATACACTTTTCTATAGCTACCATTCTTGGCTATTTAATTTTAATAAACCACCAATAACCAAAATCTGTAGGGTGGTTCAAAACTTATACTCATTTATTCTCACGAATATTGGCGAAATCTTCAACTGGCCACAACTCCTAAAGGATGGTTTCAAAGGGGGGGGGGGGGGGGGGGTATGTGGAACAATTTTCTGATCAGCTTGCCTCAAGGAATTGAGTGGTATACCGGAAGGTATCTTGATCTGAATCACCCTGTATATAAATAGAAAACACTTAATTAACAAGGATTCAGAAATAATACACAAAGGTTATTACACAATTTTAAATAGATTAACCCAGTCGGGCTTTTAGTTGTACTGTTTTTGAGAAGTGAGTCTTTCATCACTTGAAATCACTTCAAAGAAAATTCTAGTTGGCCTTCTCTTTCTACGACTTATTGAGCCACTTATCAGAGAAGGGAGTAGGTAAGGTGTTCAGTTTATTTAAAACTTCTTTCCTCGCTTTTAAACATGAACACATAAGAATTTTAGGTTTTCACTCAGCATTTCGAATAAATGATTTTAGAAGGAAATAGAAAATACTGATGAAGATAAAATGGTAGATATTCACCAAAAGAACCAAAACAATATAACAATTGTAACGAAAAAATTTTTTCTCCATATTTATGAATGTAACTTTGTTATTAAGAAGTTTTTTATATTCATAGGTTTCTACGATCAAGAAAATTATTAAAAATTAAAAATGCAGAAAAACCTAACCAATATTTTGAACAAGGAAATAATTCTAAGTTTCAACTACGACTGCATACTTGGAAATGAAGCATTCAAGGATTTTAAACGCTTCAAGGATGTATTTTTCAGTAAGTATAATAATAAAAAGTGCCTTTTAAAATTATTGATAATAATTAAGTTACATTTTTATAGAAGTTGTTAGTGACGAGGTAATTACGAAAGAGATCTTCAAAAAGCAATTGGAACTCGCTTTTAAGCAGAACAAAAATAAAGAATATGAAAAACAAATGTTTACAAAACAAAAATAATAAAGGCAAACTGCACCAAAACAATAAATTTATAGCATTAAGGCATGGATTTAAAAATGTATTTATGCATGTGTGTGTTCAAATTAAATTTTTTTAATTTTTATTTATTTTTTTGTATTTATGTATAATATGTAGCACAATGAATTTCTTACAAAATTAGTTCTTCTGCTGCCATGCGTTCTGCAAGGAGATGTAAAAGCACACTTTCCATAGGGCGGCGATGTAAAATATGAGTTCTTTAAGTACATCTGCAAGAAGCGAGCTGGGAAGTACATATATGCTTGACCGGCAGTCTCGACGTAATGTAAATGTAATGCGGATTATAATTAAAACAAGAACTATTACCAGATCCCTTAGAAGGTATGAGAAAAGAAGTTATTGTACCCGGAAATTCAGATTGGCTCGAAGCTCTTATAAAGTTACTTCTCCTATCATGGGTTCTATAAACATATATAAAAGCACCCCTTCCATAAGGCAACATAGAAGCATATCTTCCAGAATGCGTTATAAAGATATTCTTTCTTTAAGGACATATTCGAGAAGTGAGCTGGGAAGTATATACTTGACCTCCAGTCTCGTCGCCATGTAAAGGTAATGCGGGTTATAATTAAGACCAGAAATATTACCGCCTCCCTTAGAAGGTAAGAAAGAAGGCGTTATTATACCTTAAAAGTCCGACTAGGACACATACACACAAAAAAACAAATCAAAGCCAGCAACACCATAGATATACAAGCATACATACTAGAAATCAATAACTCTTGAAATTGGGTCGGGTACGAAATCCACAAAGACAAAATCCAGAAGAGACCAAATCCAGAAGCAACAAAATTCAGATGATACAAAATCCAGAAGTGACAAAATCCAGAAGAGATAAAATTCAGAGGAAATTCAGAAAATAAAATCCAGAAAAGATATTCGAGCTTGGAAATTTTTCGTTTACGTTAAAAACAAACAAATTATATATATTTTTCTACATTTATTTAACAATGATGAGATTTTCGTTTTTCACATAACCAATTAATGGTTTTTTTATTTTCCTTATCTACATGGTAGATATATCCATCCATTTTTGCTTTTTTCTTTCCTTACGTTGGTTCTTTTAAACAAATTAAACAATTGATAAAGTATAGTGACTTCATTAATTCTTTATCGCCTAATCAACTAAAGTGTAAATATAAGAATTGCGAAGCGAAGTTCATGCCATTTTAAACATTTTTAATTACAACAATTTTTACAATTTCGGGATTTTGACATTTATGTACTTTGTCGTTTCTGAATTTGTCACTTCTGGATTTTGTCACTTCTGAATTTTCTCCTTTCGGTTTTTTTTTAATTTTTTTCTCGATTTTCATGTTCCTCTTGAAATCCGTTACAATTTATTTCTCCTTGCAAGGTCCTCCTACAGAGTGGACTATATCTCTTGAAATTTTGATGTACAATGCACTAACATTTAATAACATCGCAACCGTAAGGTATATCAACGCAAGACGACAGGAACTGAAAATAAAATTTTACTACAAAACTAAAGCAACTAAACGTAAAGAAATTTTCTAAAGATTTTTGTTCCACGTTTTTCCTACGCTTTCTCTTTTATTGTCCTGTCCGGTACTTTTACTCTGTTCATTACGTTCTCAGTATTTTTCTTTTTTTTTCAGACTTTATTCGGTTGAAGATGAAGTATCAATTTTTTTGGCTATATCTCTGACCGATATATTGGGATTTGTGCGAAAATGTTCCTCTTTTTCGTTGTTCTTTTTTATTATTTTATCAACATTTTCGGGTTTTCTGCCAGATCTACGTATTCCTACAATGCTGAAGGCATTCTCCCGAAACTGCGGGCAAGTACTCTTTGCACTGTCGTTTTTGGGAGAACATGACAAATTCAGAAGGTACTGAATCCAGAAAAATAGGAAAAATCCGAAAATGAGAAAATTCAGAAATAACAAAATCCAGAAGTGACAAAATTCAGATACGACAAAATACATAAATATTAAAATTCTTCGTGCATATGAACTGGGCACAGTTGGGTTGGACCAGAACTTCATCCAGGAAAACGCAGATTTCTATCAGATGTTAATCTATCAACACCAAATCCCAATGTACCAACCATCATGAAGAATTCAAACTATGAAGAAATCTGGAAAAGTTATTCGCGCACGCGAATATATTTCCTGGAGTTTTTACTGGATTTCCTCTAAATTTAGTCGCTTTTGGAGTTCACTCTTTCTGGATATTGTCTCTTCTGGATTTTGCCGTCCTTTCGTACCCAATCCGTTTTTGGGATATTAAATTTTTTCGCTGAATGTCATTTAGAAAGTCCGGGGACACTATTAGTTTTTTACATTCTTCTTGTCTTGTAGGTATACTACACATAATACTTGACGACTGAATAATACCTCTAATGAAAGGTCATCTTTTTATATATATGCAAAACTGCCAAAATAACCTACCTGTTTTCCTGTGTACTGTAAACAGGAAAAATATTATTTGGAAATAATAAAATAAAATAAGAACACTGATGGACGAATGGACGCAATTTTTTAAGAAGCTATTTTCGAGCACTGAAATCAGAATAACTCACGACCGAGCACTTTCATACCCTGGAGTAATGTTGTATGTAGGTACATCTTAAAATTACAAAACAATAACGCTTTCCACTGCAAAAATAAAAATTAGCAATGAACAAAACTATTACAAATAATTTCCAAATATTCTTTCGTTAGTTTATGAAACATTTAAATTAAAACACAAAAAACAAACAATGCAATTTTTATGAAAAAAAAAAAAAAAAAATAAAAAATTCAATTACCTTTTTTTTATGTGATTCAGTAAGTCATCCCTCATGGACGCCCCAACAGTAGACACCACTTACCTATAAATTAATGCAATTTATGCGGATGAAATTACAAGAAATTAAATTTTAAGGAGCAGCAATTACGGTGATGACAGGCAAAATAGTTTTTAATAAAAGCATTCCCTTATTACTACAAGCACCCCACCACCTAACTCTGCTGCATCGTCCTTCGTGATTCATTAAAATTCATATTTATAGGTACCTCAATTAGGGGTTGAGTAGTAGTCTGTGAAGCTTTAATTAAGTGTGAAAACCATAGAGTGGAAAATCGCAATGAGATTAATTGACGCTGTTAGAAAGCAACGTCAAGAAAGTTTGACAGCGTATGAAATTGTTTTCTGATTTTACACTTGACTTAATTTTTTAAAAATGCCATTCATCCTTGATATATGTATGTATGTACCTGGAGGTTTCTTTTGAAAATTACAAGAGATGAAGGTAACCTACACCTACCTGCTTTTGTATAATGATGTGTGAAGCATTTACACATTTTTTCGGTTTACAAATGGGAAGGTGCAATACATACATAGAAACTTTTTCATTCTGGACCTCACCATATCAGAAAGTCATCTGTGAATGTTTTTGTTAGAATCGATATTAATTTTGACTTGTTCATAGTAACTGCGGTTGACAAAGGACTACTTATCCCAAAATAGACCAATTAAAATCAATCTAATATTAGGCAATTCAAGGCAATTTATAGGCAATTCAAGGCATTACATAAGAAATTCTTGGTATATATAAACCATGGGGGTAGGGAAAAAATGATATGAAATATATATTTGCCTTTTTGTGACAATTTGAATTATGAAAGGGATTCTACTCCATTACGGTATAAAAATAGAATATTCAATATTTGTACATAGGTATCTAAATTATAGCCCATACTTCATAGAATTCGGTTCTTAGATTTTTTATAAAAAGAAACTTGATGATTCTTTGATTGATTGAAAATTGAGACTTATGAGCAATAGTTCATAGCTGCCCACCGGGCGCTCTTACAAATTTAAGTATTGGCTCGCAAGTCGCAACCCTCTTTGTTGGCTTCGTGTAGCTTGTCCAGCCGGTGTAATCCAAGAAATCTGTAGTGCTTATCCGAAAGAGCTGGATAATGACAAAGAAAGTGGGTCACTCTCTCGGGTTCCTGTCCCCATCCCCTACATATAGGGTTCTCAGGGTTGGATTGTTTAGCCTCAATAGCTTATTCGTTTCTTTTGGGGTTGGGTTTGCCCCACACTTCCTTTTTAATTCTACCTGAAGGATCATCTATCCAAACGCGACTGTGTTGGTAGTCGGCCCAAGCCGAGATATTAGAAGTAAGGCATTTTGGTGCGATCCCAATTATGGAGGACGATGCTTCCGAGGTTGCACCAAGACGAGCAAGTTCGTTCACCTTTTCATCTTCGTTAATGTCGCAGTAACCTACCACCGAAAGTACCAGTACCCTGTTGTTCTGAGAAAGGGTGTTCAGGGTGGTTTTACATTCCAATACAAAGTTGGAGTTTGTAAAGGGTTTGACAAGGCCTTCAAAGCTGCCTGGTTGTCCGAGCAGATCGCAATCTCCTAATTAACAGTGTCTGAGTTAAGGAGATTCCTTCCCGCTTCAATGGTGATTCCTTAGGAAGGAATTCAAAATTTGGAATGACGATATCTCCCTATAATCCTGAGATCCACCCTAGCCATCTCATTTGTCTTGTCCATTGCAATAGACACAATTTTGCGGAAGAGCAATTTTTAATAACTTTTTTCAAGTTTTTGTGCCTATTTATCTCTCGCGTATAAGATGAATACTAAGAGGAATTTTCTTTCATGAATTCTTATTATTTAGTTATACTTAGTTAGTTTAGTTGTTCATTAATAAAAAAAAAACATCAGAATTTAATAAAATTACAAGAAAAAAGTTGCATCGGATTGTTAACGAATAGAGCCAAATTGTTATGTACACTGACTTATAACAATGGACTAAGCGATTTGTTATTTCATGTGGCACAAGTATTGTGATTGTGTATATTACCGTTAGAGCACCCTTTAAAACTTTTACTACATAAAAACAATGTAAAACTCAGCCAATCAGATGAAATTTTACATCCGAAAATCGAATTAAATTAAAAAATATATTTTCTTGTGTCCAAGTGATATTTTAATCGCTTATAAGGAATTAAACTCATTTCGACTTTAATTTTCAAAAGTTATTCTTAACTGAATCCTGCGGATGGGCAAGAGAGACAGAGCATGGTAAACATTATCTTTACCTCATTCTTTTTGCCGTGATTGCATCTGCAGCCAACATAAAAACATCAAATGGCATAAGAAAAAGTTTAGTAAGAAATATTTTATGTTGGTAGCTCCAACTCTGCCTTAGGGCGAAAGAGAAAACTGTAAAACTTGTGCCATTCTTTCCTATAGGAAAATGGCAATATGCTCAGTCCATTGTTATAAATCTGTGGTTATGTCCAGTCAAATAAACAAAGAAAATCTGCTTAAACACAACAAGCCATTCCATACGAAATTGATCAAAAACGGCTTGTTTTGGCCCCGACCATTTCCGATTTGGATGAAAGTTTGTTGGTATGGAATACCAAAATCGCTCACTCATATTGTTTTGGTTCCTCTAACATGCCTAACCACCCCGCGGGGTTAGAAATTTTGTAATTTGATGATGAAATGTTATTTAAAAAAATCATATCTCGAGAACGGGACAAACAATTTTTCGGAATGACAGATTTAGTAAACTTAAACATCATTTTGTCTAACAAAATGAAAGCAAAATTATCTGCTATTAGTAAAAAGATATAGAAAGATATTATAAAAGTTCTTAAATTCAGGGTGGATTACAAATAATATCTCTTGTATATAAAAATTCAATAATTTTTTCCATTAATATTTGTAATAGAGGATGTATATATCGTGGGATTATTATATTGTTACATATCTATTATTAAACATAATTATATAATTATCACATTATTAAAAGAAAACTGAAACCTAAAAGGTCTTAATTGAATTTGAAAATTAGTAATTTATTTATGGCCCACCCTATAGAATTATGACACACATTTTTACCGTTGCTCTGAATAAATTTAAGACACACTGGACACAAAGCCAGCAAGATAAAAACAATGATAAAGAATGAAATGAATTATTATTGTTCCTCCCCACTAACCATCATTCCACTCTGAAATTTTCTAACAACGGGAGATGGATGTGACAGTTCTCATTTCACAATCCAAATATCTTGTGCGTCGTAGACTAGAAATGTAAGGTTGTTTTCTGAAAATTTGTCTTTAAATATTTTGTTTAATTAAATTAAAATGCCATTCCCAATATTTCCTGTGGTAGCTTCATTGAATAAATAACTAATAAGGTAGCGGGGTATCGTGCGAATACAGTGTAGATATGTACGTGTATAAGCAATTCAATCACGGACGGATTGGTTTAATTTGCTTTTGACATTTTCGAAAGTCAATATTTCAGAGTTCCGGGAGTTCAGTTAAACTTTTTTAAATATAATTGTTTTAATAAATATTAAATATTTGAAATTGTGTTACTTCGAAAGTGTGAAGTCTATATTTGGATTGAGTTCAGTGTTTTGTGAAATTAAAGCTGTTAAGCTATTAATTTACAGTGATAAATTGTGCGGTGCAATGTTGTAGAAACAATTGGATATTAATTTACAGTGATAAATTGTGCGGTGCAATGTTGTAGAAACAATTGCCGAAATTCAAACGGAAAATAGTTTTTTAGGTAAGTGAATATATTTAAAAAGAAATATCTTCTTATTTTATTATTATTGGTTAAACATTTTTTTAAATATATATAACAGAAACAGAGAAATATACGAAAGTTTTAATTGGTTTAAGATCAAGTGCGATTTGTTTATTTGAGAAATGTCAAAAGGTTGTTTTCTTTTCAATGGCAGCCCTATATTTCTTTTATCTAAAAGAAAGGGGCGCTAACGATTTCTTTATTTTAGACAGCAATTTTGATTACAAAAATGTCACGATTACACTACTGCCATGACAAAACGAATACAAACACACCACACTTATACACTCCAAGATCAATGATGGCTCGATCTGATGTAGGGAAGCCTAAGGTATAGAATTCAAGGTATTCTTGGTACGAACCACGTTCTGCCATTTTGTTTCGAGTGAAAATTGTGGTGACGTCACTCTGTGTCTAATATGTACTCTATATATAGAAAGACATATAGAAAAATAAGAAAATCTTTGATATCTTAATAAATTTGATAACAAAGTACTGAAATTGTGTATAAAATGAAAGTTTTGAATATTCTAGATGTTTTCTTTATACAGCTTTTACCATAACTAAGTTCAATAAGGTAAAAAGATGTACTTTCAAGTTCAAGTGAAAATATAAACTGAAACAAAAATAGTTTTTTTTATGCCATATACCTACATATGTATTAACATAATAATAATTTTGTACCAGTAAAATATTTAATTTATACGTAATTAATCCTTTTGTGTCTTTTTCTTTTTTACTGCATTTAAATTAGTTTTCATGCTATATAAATTAAATTTCAGTAGGTACGAATAGTCACAACGTACCTAGGTGAGATGATTTCACTTACCAGGATGCTAACTTGTTATGTAAACCCATTTTTAAATAAAATTCACAGGTATGAAAACGTTCAACATTGAAATTGTCTTCAAATACACAGTTTATACTAAATTCATTCGCCTTACATCCTATTCATATCCAAATACCTTGTGACAAAAATTTAGTGAGAATATCTTGTATTCTATATACCCTGGGGAAGCCCTCAATTTTTTCTTAGAAATTCATTGAATTTTTTCTTTAGAATTTAATGCATTTATGGATTCCGACAACGGCACACATTTTATCTGAATATTACTCCAGTCGGCCACAAAACTGAAAATTCTGCCGAAACATTTTCTTTAAATTTCTAGGAAGAAATGAATGCTTATTGCTCATCTATGCGTCTATGCTCATAAAAATTATTAGTGGCCCCGTTGTCTAATTCTAAGGAAAAAATTTCCAGTAAATTTCTAAGAAAAAATTGCGGTTTCCCTCACTGACTTATAACAATGGACTGACCGTATTGCCATTTTACTATAGGAAAGAATGGCACAAGTTTTACAGTTCTCTCTTTCGCCCTATGGCAGAGTTGGAGCTACCAACACAAAATATTGCTTACTGAACGTTTACTTATACCATTTGATGTTTTTATGTTGGCTGCAGATGCAATCACAGCAGAAAGAGTAAGGTAAAGATAGTTTTTACCATGCGCCGTCTCTCTTGCCCATACGCAGGATTCAGTTAAGAATAACTTTTGAAAATTAAAGTCGGAATTAGTTTAATTTCTTATAAGAGTGCTTATAAGCGATTAAAACATCACTTGGACAAAAGAAAATAATTTTTTTTTAATTTAATTCGATTTACGGGTGTAAAATTTCATCTGTTTGGTTGAGTTTTACATATTTTTATGTAGTAACCGTTTCAAAGGGTGCTCTATCGGTGATATACAGAAATACAATATTTTTTGTGCCACATGAAATAGCAAATCGCTCAGTCCATTGTTATAAGTCAGTGGGTTTATCCCTACATCAGGTGGAGGCATCGTTGATTTTATATTGGAGCGAAGCATTGCTAGCTTGTCGGCGTCGAAGCAACGATGATATTAATTTTATATTTTACCGAGGCGTTACTCATTTTACTTCCCTTTATATGGTATTAGCATAGACAAACTAAAACATACAAAGACTGGACACGTAGAACAAAAATATGCAACGCTTTTCTAGAATATAAAATTAACGATGCCACCGAGATCTTGTGACTTAACACCAACAGCCCAGGGTCGATTCAAGACCTCAAAGATGGAATTCGTGAGGCTATCGAGGACATAGGGCAGCCACTTTGCGATTTGGTTATGGAAAATTTCATGAAAAGGTTATGGTCCTGTAGGCGTGGTCGTGGTGGTCATTTGGCTGATGTTATTTTCCATTATTAACGGCATACCTTCCTCTTTATAATGAAATAAAGATCCGATCATTTATCTCAAAAAATGGCATTTTCCTTTGAATATCAAAATAACACTTCTTATTAGAAAACCCTTTATTAATGGTTGCCGTTTATATTTCGCCTAGAAAATCTATGAGTCAGATACAACAATTTTTATTCGAATATTTGATGATTTATACAAAAGAAGGTTCTGAAATACTCGAAAAAAAATTTGGCGAAAAATATGATAATGTACCGATGATTTTAAGTGGAGACTTCAATATTAACTTTGCAGATGATAAAAATCTACTATTAATTGAATTTCTAAGTGAAACACTTAATTTAAATATGTCCAATGATCGAAAACTCAGTATACTACAAAATATAAAACGACGATCGATGCGGTTTTTACGCGATACTTAGATAAATTTCACTCAAACATTTTCATTTCTTACTTTAGTTACCATTAGCCTATTGTATCTTTTTTAGAACACAATGAAATAATTGAAAGTACAAAAAGTCTAAGTATTGTTGAAATTAATGATGACAATGATGCAAACAATAAAAACAATGTTAAAAATCAAGTACATTGAAATTTATGTAAATACAAATACTATCTAATACTATTTCAATGGAATTGTATTTATATTTTGTCATAATCTTGTACAGCCCGTAATATATTTAAATAATAAAAGAACAATATAAACTTGCATATAATTGTTGCTCGGAGTGTCAATAGATGTGAAAACTAGATTGATGTTGATAATTTTAATTCAAACATTATGAAATTTCAAATTTTAATACTAAAAGTTCTAAGTTTTCTATCGGCAGTCCCTATGACTGCCAAATTTTTTTTTATTATTACTTATTACTTCTTTATTGTCTGAGATATCACACAATTATCAAATCTAAATTGTCAAAAATTTCTTGATCTAATGTCAATTTTAATTCAAGATATAAGTAGAAAAAGTCCTTGACTGAATTCCTTGGCTGTACCATACCGGAATTGGAATTGGAATAACTGAACTACATTTTTTACAAACGGCAGGCATCAATTTAAGAAAATGACAGCTAGTAACAGTAGCGGTACGAAAGGAATTGATTCGATTTTGTAATTAAAACGGAAGATTTAATTTTCAGGACAAGACAGTTGTATTAGATGGTGTCTAGGAGATATAAAACTCCTTTCGTTATTAAAATATATTTGCAAGTTCAAAATATAATTTAGGCTTTATTAATCATTTATAGCCATGTTTAACTGCATAACACATAATAATATATTACTAATTTCTGTTCCAAATATTCCCTTACCACGTGATCAGCATGTTATTTCGTCTATTCCTTCCAGAAAATAATGCCGGAATATCTTCCGATTTTGGAATCGATTTCGGCCAGAGTTCATTTCGAAAATTGTATGAAGCGGTTGACACGAAATTTGTTACGATTTCGGTAAGAAGAGTTTGAAGAATTTCGAAAAGATTCTTTTCTCTTTAAAGCTTTCATAACTCTGGCAATGTGGGAGCTCATATCTGGGTGCCGTTATCACATTGATAGACGAAAACGGAAACGCTGAAACGAAAAACTTCTTTTGCTATCCTGCAACAACGAATATTTCCCATGAATCTTTTTCTTTTCTTATTCTTTATTATTTTCGACCTTCAACTAGTATGTAAAAAATTACCTTGCTTGGTTATTGAAAAATGTAAACATTTCCACTTCAGAAAAAAAAAAACGAAGTATATTTCTCCCTGTCACATACATGCTCAATTTCCTTAAAGCAACATGCAATTTTTTCTTTCAAAATTTGCATTAATTTTTTATTTTATTTTTTCAAATGATGTTCTACTCTGGTGGGTAATCTGTTTCTATTGAACAGCTGTTAAAGAGATTCCTCTTGAATAGTATACGCATGCCGCTTCAAATGTCAAATGAAACTAAACGCTTTATTTTTTTTCATAAAAAATATAGCAGCACCGAAAGAAAAAAAAATTGTTAATAATAGAATGTTAAAAAAATAGTATTTTTTACTATTGAGGACTTTTAGCACTTTTTTTTGTATTTTTATTTTGAAGCTACATAGAAACTTTATCTATCTATATACAAAAAATTGCGATGGTGCTCGGCTTCGTTTTTGAAATATGAAGAACAATTTACACCGCAAATGACATGTTTAAAACAATGCACACCGATGTAGTTTCTAGAAGAGGTAGGAAGGTATATATAACTTACAGCTAGGGAATGTTTATGACAACCATGGGGGTATAAATATCTAGATATTCATATCGGTATAAATTTCGAAACTAGATATTAAAGTACCTCTGACAGACACAAAAAGGGGCATTGATGTGACAAATCATACATTACAATTCTGTTGACAGATTTTTAAGCGTTAACAATTTGGAAATGGAAGTGACAAATATATTAGCTTTAATGCAAGCTAAATGCCAACAAATAATAGTAAATACATGAAAAATTCATGATTTGAAGCGTAAAAGGAAAAAAAAATGCGTTATCTTGCAATAAGATCCTAGTTAAGGGCAAAATTTATCGGCATATGTGGTGTCTCAGATCAAAATTTTGTGTGAAACGAAGAAAAGTGTGGTGGAAAGTTTGGTTAAAAATAACTTAATTGTATTGGAATAATTTTGTAATTGAACTTTATTTTTAAGGTAGTTCGCCGCTCGATGAGGAAAAATTCAAAACATATTTTCGCATTAATGGAAATACATTTAAATTCACTCGGCCAAAAGCTGCAGCTCGTACGCTTTATTTAAATTATCTTGCCCAGAATTATGTATATACATACATATATGTGGATATTCCTCTTATTAGTTCACGATTATTGTTTCTCCATACTTCAATAATTAACATTGTTTTCGTGGAGTTTAATATTTTCCTTTTTTTTTCGTTTAGCCTCATACTGCTCCACATGTTATTTCCTTCATTTTGGAATTTACTCCCAAATGACTGGACGAAGTCGATAATTAAGGAAATTACCGGAGCTTTCGCGGGAAGTGAACATTTTGCTACTTTCGATTCCATGTTGACAGACAAAAAAAAATATTTGGTTCTTATTTTTTGCTTTCTTGGGAAAGCACAGACCATTTTTTGCTAAATTTGCCACATGATCATATTATTAACAACTAGATGGCACTGCGTAACATAAGAAGTATCGATGATCAGGCTATATCCAGTAAATTTTGAGGATATTGATATCTAATCTATACCCACAGTTTTCTGGATATATTGAGAATATTTGGTGACACACATGGTGTAAAAATGGGGTATTCCGAATATCTAGATATCAATACCCCATGCCTGTCATAAGCATAAGAAGACTTTAAGAACACAATCGTAAGTTTTTGTACATAGATAGATAAGGTTTCTAGCTTCAAAATGAAATTACAAAAAAAAAGAGTTCGAGCTGAAAAATCCATACACATTGAGGAAGGAAATTATTTAAACAAAATTGTGGTACGCAGAACCACAGACAATAATTTACAAAACACTGAAACTCAAATTGAAGAGGATACTTTTGAATAACTGCAAGGTCAGAGAAGAGAAAAATTTTAAGGATCGGCAGTTAATATAGTTAGAATCAATATGGATTTCTTATATATGTATGTCTATCTCTTATCCCTATTCTATGTAATTTATTTAATTTATCTATTCGTAGTGGTGTCTTTCCTTCATTTATTTACTTCTTTACACAACAAGGGAAGTCTACTACTGCCAACCTAGCAGAATTGTCTAACTTCGGCATTTCTGCCATTGAGGCTGACATGCAGTCTGACAGTATCTACACAGCTTTCAGTAAGGCATTTGACAGAATTAATTACCGTATTCTGTATATCAAGCTCACCAAGCTTGGCTTTCGTCCTGTCTTCATTACATTGTTATAGTCGTACTTGACTGACCGTACGTAGTGCGTTCTCTTTAACGAGAGTCTTTTCCACTACATTTACAAATAGCTCTGGCATTCCGCAAGGTAGCCATCTCGGTTCGTTCCTATTTATTATTTATATTAATGATGTGGGTTCAATTCTTACCAATTCTAAGATACCCTGTTATGCTGATGATGATGCCAAGATTTCTCGTATAATTTCGGATGAAAATGACTGTGCTCTCTTCTAAATTCCGATTTACCAATTTCTCACGATTAGTATTCTACTAATCTTCTACCTTTGAATATTAGTAAGTGTGCTGCTACTTGTATCCTTTTCTAGAAAAAGTGTCCCCTGTATTTTTATTATTCTGTAGATGTAAATTTATTGATTCGACTTGACTTGAATAAAGATTTGGGAGTCGTTTTTAACTCTGGTTTCTCTTTCGAGAATCGTATTGACCCAATTTTTTAGGTTTTGTGAGACGATGGTCTATGGAATTGGACGATCCCTTTGTCGTCAGATATCTCTATCATACCTATTTTGCAGTACGCTTCTCCTGCTTGGGGTCCTTTTTATGCGGAGCATATTATTTGGATTGGTTGATTTAACGAAGATTCCTTGGGTTTGCTTTTCGTAACCTTCCCATTGTTCTGATCCCATACGAAAAGGCTTAATAGGCTTTCTTTAGACACCCTTGATAAATTACATAACTGTTCCAGGATCGCTTTCGCTTTTGATATTTTACAGGGCGTTATTAACTCGCGCAATTTTTGGCGGTTCTTAGCATTTCAACTTCTCCTCGTTCCCTTCGGTATCATGGCTTTTTCCAACTTTTTCATCACAGTACTAATTATGGTATGCATGAACCGATATCTGCGATCGCTCGCCTTTTTAATATCGCTTATTCCGAATGCATTGATTTTAATTTGACTGAAGCCCAAATAAAGGGTCTGTTATGAAAATTTTTATGTTTTTTTTTGTACATTGTGAAACTTGTGAAACTAAAATAAAAAAAACTATTGTATAATGGTGGATTTTGTAGACGACTTAAAGTGCTTTAAGGTCCGCTAAAATAATTACTGCACTAAGTCTGAGCTGAGTATAATGACAAAAAATCAAAATATCTGTTTTTACATATTATTAGGTTACAACATTCGAAAGATCATTTTTTCCAAAATATCGCTCCTAGCCTTGGAAACCATCATTTATTATTTTTTGGCATATCCACTTTTGCGGTATTCCGCTTTATTTTTTGTCATATGTAGGGTGTTTTCGTCATGGACGTCCATAGGGCAGTAGGTGATAGTTCTAACCTAGACAAACAAAAAATTGTAAAGCAAGGGGTGGGAAATATTAACAGTTTCGGAATTACAGGGTGGGTGATTAAAAAAATATTCTAAGTTTTCACAAAAAACCTTATACAGTGTGTTTGACAAGAGCGTCCGCCTTATAAAACAAAATGTAAAAAAGAAACTCACTTCCTATTATTTTATTTTAAAAGTTTACTTTATTATGTATTGCGCACTATAACTAATAACAAATAAAATCGAGATTATTATCAATAATTGACTGACATCTTTTACCCATGCTCCACACTGAATTTTCAGCATAACCGACAGGTAAATCCTTCCAAATTTTTTTAATATTTGATTTCAGCTGCTTAAGATTCTTTATATTTTTTCCCTGAAGCTTGGTCTTCATTAAGCCCCAAACATTTTCAATCGGATTTGCGTCGGGGCTTTGTGCCGGCCATTCGATCACTTGAATGTTCTGCGCTTCTTTCCAAGCAGAACAAAGGCGACTTTTATGTTTTGGGTCGTTGTCCTCTTGTAAGACCCAGGATCGATCTCCTCCGCCAAACCAGTAATTAGCGGACTTAAGCAAACCTTTTTTGTACAAGTCTAACATTTTTTCTGCATTGAGATTTTCCGTAAATGTTAGCAATTTTCCAAAACCAAGAATATTGAAGCATCCCCATACGTGCACTTTTACAGGATGTTTGACTGTACGTATGACAAACCTTTTGCCTCGCCTTGACCATGCACGCTTGCGACTTTGAAATGCCCAAAACGATGACTCATCGGTGAATCTTACATTATCCCAACAACGGCGCAAATTGTCCGTCGCCCATTGAAGTCGTTTTTTAATGTGCCTTTCTGAGAACAAAGGTTTGTGGCTGCTGCTATCAATTTTGATACGATTTTCCTCAAGCCTTTGACGTATTGTAAAAAGGGATACACTAATGTTCTTTTTGCTTAATAATAGTCTCGCTTTTCTCAACGATATCAAGGGATTTTTCTCGAAAAGCTTAACAATCACGTTATCCTGTTTTTTAGTGGTAGACCTGGTTTTACCTCTATTACTTAGGTCATCCACGTTGTTGCACTCTGAAAACTTATTACACCACTTTCTAACAAACGATTCATCCTTTCTAATATATTTAGCTGTTTGTTTCACACTCCACTGAGGTCCTTTCGGATGCTGATGAAGAAATACTGCTTCAAATCGTTTCCAGTAATAAGCACTCATTCTAAAAACGTCTTCTCTTTACACAACGTAATTGAATACTGAGCCTTATATTATAACGCGCATTACAGTAAAGCTTAATGAATAGGATTACAGTTGCAAATCTCTGGTTTTGCTCTCTCTCTCTGAGAAATTCAGCGGACGTTCTTGTCAAACACACGTAAATGTAAAAGTACAGGGTGTACTGATACCTCTAAGAACTCCTTGTATGAACAACCTCATGGCTTTTTCAATGTCTAGGTTAAGAGCTAATAGCTCTTCAATGGTTACAGTTAGAACATAGGAGTTATATTTCAAATTGATGAGAAGAGTGCTCAATTTAAATTTTTCTAAAAAACACAAAAGCTTAAAGTACAAAAAGGCAAGAAAATACGAAACTTTTATTTAAGATCGACATGACTCCGGACAGGAGAAGAATATAGGGCTGGTTGAGCATTCGTTGGAAAGGTTATGAGGCTCTTCATACAATGAGTTTCCAACGGTGACCGTGCTTTGTTAAAAGCTATCATATTTAATTAATCACCCTGTAATTCCGAAACGGTTCAGATCCTCCCCCTCTTTGCTATACAATTTTTTTGTTTTACTAGCTGCGAGTACTATCACCCCTATGGACATCCATGGCGGAAACACCCTGTATGATGTGTAGGCAATGTCACAACTAATCATCTCCTCCTGATGTTGATAAAACGATTCCTTGAACAATGCTCGATCGAGAATGTATTAAAAGGTAATTTTCCGATGTTTTTCTTTTTCTCTTATTTTCTAACCATTTGTCGAAGCTTTCAAAGTAAAAAAATCCATTTTTTCCAATTTTCTTAGGGATGATTATCATTTTTACGGTTGTTTTACTTTCAATTATAGCCTCATTGAAATTCTGTAAAAACTCCTTAGATCTACTGTCGCAAGAAATCCTATTTTTCATGTTATTTTTAGCTGTCCAGAAATTTCCAGGAATATGTCGATAAAACTAGGGACGTTACAGCTGGTGTATTTCGCAAGTGGTTGGTGTTTGTTGAACAAAGCAGAGTCTAAAGGAATAGGCATAGTATATCGTCCTACGCAAGTTTGATATTCAATTTCAATAGAGTTTCTAAATGTGAGCAATTATATTCAAAAACTTTAAAAACAATTTTGAACTGAGCATTAATTTGGAATCTAAGTATACATAATTAATATAAGCTTTGCAATCATTATTCTGTTTTGCAATAAATTACAAATAAATTCTTAAGATTCAAAAATTATTTTGATTTTATTTTTATTTGGCTAAAAGTCTCACCACATTTCCATATTTGGTTTTTCTGCAATTTCTCTTATAATCATCTTTGACAATGCCAAGACAATTTATTGTCAAAAACTTTGAAAACCACATGCCCATTCAGGCGAACCCTTTCAATAGACTCATTTTCATCTCCACCTTTTTCCAGCCTCATTGAAATTCATTATATAGAAACTGAACTTGTTGCATGCGATTTGTGTGAAATGCCTATAGAAAAGTTTTGGGGATGTCCTAAAAAGCTTGGGCTTTCTTTATAGACTCCTTCTATCTAACCCTCCTATATTTGTTTATGCCAATGCTTCTAGTAAGTGCTCAGAGAGGATAGGCGGCTTGTATTGTTGTCTAGTTGCTTGCACTCTTGTGGTTTGCTGCTGTCAACAATGGAAAACTTTTCCAACTCAACATTTCTGGTTTAATATTTATTGGAAAAATTTCACATTTAATGGTAGAGTTAAGAACAAATGAACTTTCCGGAGGACAATCGAGGTTGGCGGTTGATGTCTGGATACGACTTGTATACGATAAAGGAACACTCTGAAGTTTTGTGGTTCCGGCCCAACCGAAAATCAAATATCAAACTGTAAAGTTCAAATCTAGTTTGATTTATTCAATGACATTTATGGAAAAGTAAAAAGTTCCTAGAGAAATTTATATGACCAATTTTTTAGTATAAATAATACAAAATAGTACAAAAATCCATTTGATTTTGGGCTAACCTGTATCCTTTCATCCATCTAATTTTCCGTAATGACAATATGAGACAAAAGAGGGGTGAAGTGCTAAAGTGTTGTACATATGATTCTTGGAACATAATAAAGCCGAAATTTGAAAATGTAGATATGGAAGCTATAGGTAAAACAATGCATCGTATCCTTCTGACTTCCTCAATCGTTCGAAATACTTTCTTTTGCTATTCAAATCGGTAGATGGGCTAAATGTCAAAAGCTTAAATCTTCCTAGAGGGTGATCTCTTCTTTTTAAAAGTTAATATCTATGTTTTATTGAAACAGGACTGATTCAACGTTGATGAACTACAATAACAAAATTAAGAAAACGGAATGTAAAAATTGTGCTACTAAGTAGCAACTAAAAAATATAGGATTGGTGTTGATATAATCCTTTTAAGGCAAGCCATATTCAGTCTCATTAGTAGTTTATCAGTTTTGAAGCAGATTAACATCGATTCAAAATTTAATTAGATGCACGGCAATGCTATTCTCCAGATTTTTAAGCAAAAAAGGTAAACTTACAAGTGAGTGAGCGGGGTGTTTTATATGATAACTGCAGGAGATATTGTTATATTGCCGTTTAAAACTAATGTTCAAAACGTCCCTTAAGATATGATTTCAAAAGTAGCAATGCGTAGTCTACATACAAAAACTACACATAAAGTTAAGTTAAGGTTAAGTTTGCTATGAAAAGGAATGTGCAGAGCAACTGAAGTGTAAATTCAAAACATTTAATTTGAATGACTTTTGGGACTATAAGAAGAAATATGGGTTTTAATGTGGAAACGTAGACCAGATGGACAGAGTAGAAGAATCCCTACTAATTAGGTAGGGAACCTTCTATCAGTCCATGATAGTTGTGTAAAGTAATGGCAGCTTGTAGCTGATCGGAAGATATGTACATAGGTGGCTTAATAAAAATTCTGAACGAGGGAGATCTAACAAATTTGCACAACAACAATCAACTGCAATAAATTAGTAGCAAATAGAATATAAAACGAAGCACTTCTATGCGCCCTTTTATGATAAAAAACTGCAACTGATATCTAGTCAGGAACTCCTTAATCCCAGAATTGGGTAATAACAGAACAAATCGCCTTGGTAGGCTTTCCAACTATTTTAAGACCCGTTGTTTATATTTGCAAAGATTGATTTTTCATTTCATTTGTACAATGACATTCTCAGTAACTTGGAATAATATGAATTCTGAAAGCATCGATATGGCCCACAGTATTAACACAGCCATGAAAACCGATACACCAAGGCCACTGAGCCAAAAGATGGAGTAGCAAGACACCATCAAGCAAGCTTAAAGCAGGATGCCCACTTTTCATACAACTTTAGGCCTGACAGATATCTCAAACGATGCATTATGATACTCTGAATATATTTTATTAGCAATGTTTATTTCAATTAAGCCGGGTAAGTCGGGAGAAAACTTTGGCGATCGGATGTATCTTGAACAACTTTCTTGGGTGAAAAGTGGACTTTTCTACTTCTCGCGATTGTACTTAATGGAAAATGACTTCCTATGAGAAAAATGTTCACAACAGAGCACTAATGGCCATTGAAGAAAGAACTGAAAAAAAAAAAATGCTAAATATAGTAGCTGGGGTGTATGTGACCCAATTTTATATACAACATGCCATATTGGAACTATCCCCTTCCCCCACCGGAAAGGTTCCTATCTCGACCACTTTCTTCTATGAATTGTAGCTGGTAATAAGCCGAGGGGAACAGTGAAACCTGTTTTCTGATCGGACATATCTCTACTGAGTTAGAGCTGATCTACTTAATGTACGAAAAATCTAGTATCACGTTTCGAATAAAAATGAGGGAAATACTAAAAAAGTGAGTATGGGGATGGTTATATAAGGCCGTTTAAGCCTACGAACATAAGGTCCTAAGAGATTCGATTCTCTACTATATTTTTAAAAATGTACTAGAATGTATTAGATCAAACTTTGACCCCCTCCGCAAGGCTTCCGCGCTTAATCGAAATAAACATGGTTAATAAAATATGGTCAGAGTATCATAACGCATCGTTTAAGACATCTCTCATGTATGTAGGTGTCGGGCCTAAAATGGGCATACTCCATTATTTATGAGTGATGAAGAAGCAAATGCCTTTGCATTTTTTTAGACCTCGTTTTGTCAATGTATCCGAAAAAGCTTACTCCCATACAAATTTCTCAAGTATACAAAGTTTTTATGGGTGCTGACAACACTAATCTCTTAATTTTGACTACGGGCAACACGGTTTACTATAATTTTATAACAAATATTTATTAAATTATCTGTCAAAATGAAAGAAAGTAGAAATACATATTTAATTTATAACTGAATATTGTGAATGAAATTTCACGTTCTTAAATATTTTTTTATGGCAAGGATTCAAGTTATTTCGGGGATAGTCAGTCCATCGTCTGGAGACGGAAAGCAGCGCATCCACAGATTCGTTGCAGTGATCTTTTTCAAAACTCATTTCAGATGATTTGGAAATAGACATTCTATTTTAACAATTTGAGTGTTTAACAGTTTGCGTTTTTTGTAATAATATCTAGTGGGGAGTGCACGTGTGAGGTAAAATATCTGAAAAAAAATCCATGCCATCTTAATGTAAATCGTCTTTAACGTGGTATTTATCTAAATATCCGGGGGAGTAAATGCAGTGGCGTACATAGTGCTTTTAGTACCAAGGGCGGTTCCTAATTCGCTGCTCTTACTAATGGCTGATTTACATTACTCGAACATGCGATTTTACTGACAAAGTGAGTGAGAGGGGCATATTACTTTGCACTATTAGAAGAAAAGGAAGAGGTGATCGACTGTCAAAATATTATTTCCCACTCTTTTATAGCGAAGTGTCGCTTGTAACATTTCATCAAATTGTCAATTGCAAACATAGTCAGACGTCAAAAATAGTTCACTATTCAAATTCAAAGTTTATTTATTGCAAACGCCGGAATATGCGCCACGCAAACAAGCGTTGGGTATAGCCACTATTTATGGTGAAGTTCCGCTTAACAATATGTTTGGATATGCAGGGGAATTAAGGTAATTACTGTACATAGCCATACACAGTATTTCAGATTTTATTGTTATTATATATGTTTTTATTTTGCAATTGGGTCTAGTACACAAGGTACAGGTGAATTTACCATGGAAAACAGTCGTTACTCACCGTGTCTTCCTAATGTTCAAAATCAAATTATTGGTGGACACCAAGAATTATAAGGAATAACTACAGAGAAAAAAAAGAATAAAAATTAATGGATGAAGAAATTTCTAGTTAATATGGTTGACAATTTCACATGTATTTAGTTGTATTTAAAAAACAATAACTAATAAAAGCAGATAGTTTTCGTTTTCGAATTCAGTCTTAAATAAATATAAATTTAATTTCTTTATTTACAGTTAATAATTTTAGTTCCAAAATATTTTACGGAATTTAAATACATAATCTCTTCGAATTAAAGAAATAAACATAAATTTTATAGGAGCAGGATGCTCCAGAAAGCATCCAGATAGTTGAATTCAGTAGTATAATATCTTGGTTAGTTTTACTTATTTGTATTTCCACTTTCGATTGTGTTCTTGGAGTATGAGATCGCTTCCGTTGCCAATTGATCTAACTAAAAATTGCTGTCCAAGTACTATTTAAGGCTAGTACACCAGCCAGTAGTATATACAAGAAGTACGTTTCTCAAATAAGGCCATTATCTATTTCACTATCTGCACTGTTTCACTGAAAATATATTTGGAAAATTGAACACTTTATAAGATGTCTATAATTTAATGCAATATTTATTTGAATAAAGTACTTACATCCATCAGGATAACTTTGACACATTCCAGATGATGTGCTGTGACTTTCTTCAAATATTTTTAATTTTTGTGCGTGTAAACAATTATATTCGTACACGCTTGTAGTTATATGTATGAGTTTGCTGCCATAATAGCAAAATTTACTGCCATAAAATATACTTCTGGCTAGAACTTTTTATGGCTAATTATGGCAGTAAAAATTTCCCCTTCGTCGGGGAATTTGACATTTAACTCAGTAAAATTTTGCTGGATTATGCTTTGTCCTTATCGTTCTAAAGTATTTTCAGATAAGGGGAAACTACTTACTCTGTTTTCAAGCAATGTTCGAGTAATGTAAATCAGCCACAAGTCAATCAAAATAGTGGTTATTAACAATTACTGAATATAAATAAATGAATATAAAAATTTATTTCTATTATTTTATTTTCCATTTATCGCTAGATTTCGCAATCTTAAGTCACTGTTTGTGGAACGAAGATAATTTGTAATTAATTTTAATTTCGAAAAGCTTAACTAGCCACACCGCTGGATATTGTTAAAAAAATTCTTAACGTTATTAGGAGAAGCCGGGTCATAACGGGCATCTCTTTTTGGCTTTGCCACGATGTTTGACAGAGAATTCCCACCACGGTCAGTGCTCCGTCAGTATCTGCCAAGAGTAGAACGTGCTTTTTGCTATTTTAATATTGTTTCGGCGCATAGTGAAACAAACCTTGATTATTTCAGTGCTACTATGTAAAGTTTATTTATACTGATTTGGAGTCTAGGCAAGTAAACTTCGAATTACGGTAAAGATGTAATTTCGAAATTTCGATGTTATTTAATAATATGTTTGAACATGGACTTCAAAAGTGATGTGTCTGGCACCTGTAATTTTGCAAACGCATGAAGTGAAGAAAAAAGAGCAGTAACGCATTACCAAGTAGGAGTGTTGTTTGGCAACGCATTTTTCCTAGCGGTTACAATGTCGGTTGCAATAAACGGATTCCGTAAAACTGGAACGTAATCTAAACTTATTCCAATAGCACGATTTCTTGCCTGCCAACACTATAGACATGCATATAGAAGAAGAGCAGTGCGAATCACGACGTCTGTGGCTCAAAGCGCCAATACAGACCTACGATTGCAAATGCCACTTTTCGAATTAAGGCCAGGACGCTCATTTGCTATGAGCCCCAGAAAAAGCTTTCTATCGAATCTACCCACATTATTGTCACGTCAAATAACGCCGGTCCATACCCGTCATCTCTAGGCCCATCCATACCAATTCTATTCCCATCCAAGCCAATTCCTGTTCCATATGCATCATCGACATCGTTCCAAAACTTTTCGCCATCCTAGCTCTTACCTATCCCTAATGCACCTGCTAAAAAAGAGCTTCTAAGAGCCGAGGAAAGACTGGAATTATAAGAGCTCTCCATAAAAAGTGGAGCTAGAGCGTCAACCACTTGGAACCGGAAAACCAAATAACTCCGAAAGACCGTTAAGAAGGTTAAAAATGGGAAACATATAAAGACATTCTATGGCAGAAGAGATTGACTCCACTGAATGCGAAGATGACGTAGAATGTCTGTATTGTGGAGATTCGTATTCCCAATCCACAGAAGGGTGGGTCTCATGTAGAGTATTTGGCAAATGGGCACATGTTCTTGTGCTGGAGAAGAAGATGACGACGAGAAATGCACTCATGTTTGCTCATTCTGTGCCAGATTTTATCTGCATGCTTATTATATCCGGCCTAAGCCTATTGTTCCCAAGCACCGGGGAAAATGAGAGCATAGATTTTTTTCTCTATACTTTAATAACTATTGTTCTCTTTATTTTTTTAGCTTTATTGTTTTTAATTAATAAACCGACTTATGAATATAAGTAAATATTTCAAGTTTTTTATTTTCTTATTAAAATCTTTTCAATTTTAATATTGATAATCCTTAAGCTAGGGTCTCTTAAACTTTCAATATACCTAATTCAAAAATATATATTGATTGAAAAACTCTGTTCCCAACATAGTAGGGGAAGCCGGGGCATAACGGGCACATTATATATATTGATTGAAAAACTCTGTTCCCAACATAGTAGGGGAAGCCGGGGCATAACGGGCACATTTCCCGGCTTCCCCTACTATGTTGGGAACAGAGTTTTTCAATCAATATATATTTTTGAATTAATATTGAAAGTTTAAGAGACCCTAACTCCTTTTTCCAAGGTCTTGCTTGCTCTTGTAGACCACGTACAGAAATAAAATTCTGGATATTTCCTCGTTATAGACAACAACTTTGGATCTAACTTTGGTAACGTCTCTCAATATTTCAGTAAAAACATGCCTTTACAAAAGCGCGAAAATATTATATGAAGGTAAAATCTAAAAATTTCACTTCCCATTCACTTTCGTGAATAAAATAGATGTCACCCTTTTACGGTGCATGTACTCTGCGCTTTCACATTTTTTGTTTTTATTCGTGAGATTTTCAAAGAAAGTTTGATTTTTTTGTTACTTTTTCTTCTTTCTTTCCTTTTCTAATTGTTAACATTTAAATGGAAAACAGTCGGAATTTTTTTGTTTTTAAATCAACTTTGATGCAATCACCATACCGTATTGACAATGTCCATGATCGATGAGGGAGCTATTTGACGCTAAAGAAAGTATTAACAGCTGAAGTTTGCTTATACACGTCTTCAGATCAACATTTAGACCGAGTTTTTTAAAGTAATAAATGTGATAAAAGTTATTACGCAAATCTAACTACTTTTAAATGGCAGCCGTAAATATACTGTAGTTTGTAAATTCGAAAAAAAAATCATTATTACCATAGTTGCCTTGTAAACAAAAAACTATGTTTATAAATTAAAATATATTTCAGGTACAATTAATTAAGCACATTGGCTAATATTGTACTTACTTAAAAATTAAGCGGAATTTCTTTTATTTATTTATATACATATTTACCGTAAGACAGAATTTTTATTGGAAATTTCTGCCCAGTCAAAGCATACAATCCCAATAACGTATAAGCAAAAGATCTCGCACATACAATCCGTCCAAAAATCGATAAAACTCTTCTAAGAATTTTTAATAATCCACGGACCAACTCAGACCTTTTAATATAAAATTCTTCTAGGAAAATTTTGGTGATGAATTTTCCCAGAAATTGTTCTAATGTAAAAATGTTTCTCCTTTTTCGCACAGTGATGACTTAGAGCAGGGCAAAAATTCCCCCAAAACAGGATTTTCCCACAAGTTCACAACACTGGCGTATCTTTAGATGGTCATCGCTAATTCCAAATTTACGGTTCTCGTGTATTCTTTTTTCACTGATTAAGCTCAAAAATGTCAATGTCGAGTTGGACCGTAGACCGCCTGGGTTAGAACTTTTTGTTTTTTTAAATTGCATACTATTGTAGTAATTGATTCTGTTGATTACACATAATGGTGTAATTTTTAATTATTAATTTTTATTTTTGTTTATTTTTTTTATCATTTAGAGAAAAATTTCAAAAATTTCGCCACAAAATATGTGCTGCCCGAGCGGATCGCCCCATCGCCCTCCCCACAGGTGCGCTACTGAGTATTCGGCAAAATTTATACGTTAAAACTAAATTTCACAACAGTTATCAATAGCATATCCACCATTAAAAAAACCTGTTGTTGGCCACATTTGATTTAAAAATTCTGTCAAAGTTCGTGTTGCGGGATGACATAATATTGTCAATTCCGCGTATTTTGTCGAAAACCTATAACTTAATGAGTTACCCTGCACTAGTCCCTGCTACATAATTTAATCTTTATCTCTTTACAAAAAAAAAAAATACTTACCTTAAAATAGTTACAACTCAGTCTATAAAATTGCACTAAAAACCACCATTTTCAGTTCATTTAACTACAAACCTAACCTAGAAATATTCATCTCATTATCGATATTATTATACTTATCGTTTACCCTCATGACATTAATGCATTCTTCAGTGCTAAGTAAATATCTTAGCGCTATACATAAAATAATGAAATTACACCAAAAATAAATCAGTTCGAATCAAAGAGGTGGCAAATCGTTTCCGACGAAACAAACAAATTATGCTTGAAAATGTTCCATTTAGCCGTCCCTCTGAGCAAATAATCGCGTGTAGCACAATCAATATGACAATTTGTATCCATTACGTTGGGCGAAGGACGAAGCGCAACTGGCTGTGGCTAGTATTTGCTTTCCATTACAAGGACAACAAAGCCGAGATAGATGTTTACTGTGCAATATACACCCCCATATTCGTGAAGCCTTCATATATCTATACATTGCACGACAACAAATCAAACTCAAATCAATATTTATCGAGGAGCTTGGCTGATCCATTGTTGAAGTCCGATAGCGTGCTGGGGCAAATCCGGACCTGAAGATTTTTCATGTTCACGACCTGCTCGAATTTATAAGTGCCTAAGCAAAAGGAATCTCATCCTAAAAAGTCATTTTCTTCGCGGCCTGAATACAAATTATTCGTTTGTAGTACATCGAAAGTCATTATCATTTGATTATAATTCTTACGCCCGTCCATCCGTTGTCGCGTCGCGATGCCTTCTTTTCCTCTCAACTAGCAGAGACGCAGCTATATAGGAGGACATGGAGTAGGTATGGGGTTTTCTGTGTACTATATTATACGGATAGAATGTTATGCGCTTGAAGATTTTATGTGAAGCACCTCATACGTCTTTACAGCTCCACGGATTCCTTTAGTAATCGGAATTCCAATCTTATGAATAGGATTAAGGATATATGAATATATTCAATACGTTGCCGGAGTAATATCGTCGAGCTTCTAATTTTATTGGAACTTTCATCTTTTTTACTGATTGGGCCTAATTCATGAGGCGAATTTTATAATAATAGAAAGAAACAACGAGTTTCCACTGTTCTCGGATTGGTTGGAATTAGTCACATTTCTGGGTATACAAGAGATACAAAAAAAAATATAGGACTACATTGTTCCTATAAAACTTTAAAGATTTTTATGTTTAAAATTATATTTAGGCACAGTGTGTCCTAAAAGTCAATTTCTTACTTGTTTTTGTAAGAAGGTCGTTCCCAATTTCTTCTGTGATGCCATTACCATTGACAGGCCTACTTCGTCGGTTTATGGGCCTCCTTGGTATACCTAGTAATACGCTTAATAGTTAGGAAGGTATTTTAGCTGTGCTCTAAAGCGATTTCAAGGGTGTTACTCTTATTTATGTTAGATTATCTGCCGATTTTGAGAGAAAAGAGATCTTTATTTTGCAGAGACTTTACATTTTAAATCCTGCTACCTACTACCAGATGTACGGATGTACCAGATGCGTGATATTGCATATGGAGCCTGGAAAATGCTGAAAACTGACAAGACTTACAGAGACTTCAAGCGACTTCGAAATTCGGCAAGTCTTCTTATTTGGGTTAGGACCAGAAAGTTCGCACTGCACTGTTTCGAGGGTCTAATTAACTGAAAGAAAATTGGAAGTTTGGGCATTGGCTCTAAGACTGAAACGAGTTCGTGTATAGATCCGATTGAGTTTCATTCCAAATCGACTGCTGGCTCCCATGGAATTATACTTGGACACTCTCATAATGTTGACCAACTCGATCTGATGGGAATGGGTATGCTTTCCGAAATATTAGTGAGGAGGAAGTTCTTTTTGTTATATCACAAATCAGGTCTAAAGCGGTGGGTCATGATGTTGTTCCTATCAAATTCCTCAAAACTATTCTGCTTCATTTAATAACGGTGATTACCCAGTTATTCAACAAGCTCCTCAGATGTTCATATTTCTCGATCTGCTGGAATCTTGGCCTCATCATTTCGATACCTAAGACTTTCTCGCCAATAATTTCGGTGGGTGACTGTTTTACTCTCGATCTCGAAGGCGTTTGAGTCATTGATGACTGACCAAATTGCGGAGCGCATTAGCATTAATAAGCAGTCCACTTGTACTGCTCTTACGTCGGTGGTCTCAGATATTCGTTTACTTTGCGATTCAGGGAATGACGTCATTTATATTCTTCTTGATTTTAAAAAGGTGGTTGAGTCAGTCAGTCCCGGATGTGCTTCTGGTTGATAAGCTGCGAAGTCAATTTGGTTTCTCGTCTTCTGCATGTAAGTTAATCTCCTGCTATTTAAATCAAAGAACGCAGACTGTGGTGCTCAATGGGAGAATGTCCTCTTCTAAGTTGGTTTTATCGGGAGTGCCACAAGGGGTGGTATTTGCTCCGCTCTTGTTCACGCTCTTTATCTGAATCCTGAGAAGACGCAAGCATCAAACTACATAGTGGGCATAATGCTGTCTCCTCAGTTGCTCATCCTCCCGTTACTCTTAGGGGTGAATGCATTCCAATATCCTCATATCCAGTGAATAAACTTGGGCTATTGATGGACCAGAGACTCGCCTGGGGTCCCACTGTTAACTGCATTAGCTCGCAAGTCTATTTTGGTCTTCGAACGCTCTATGCTGTGTCGGTCTTTCTCCCTGAGGGGATTCGGGCTAGTCTGGTGCGAGCATTGACTTTTCCCCATTTTCTGTATGTGGATTGTGCTGTCTACGCCCTGCCTGCCCTTGCAATCTTGAAATTGTCTCGTGCGCTTAATGCTTGTATGAGATAGGTTTATCGTAAGAATAGGTGGGCCCATGTGTCTACTCTAGCAGGGAGATTAGGGAATCTGCTTCCATGAAGTCATTCAGGGAAAGGGTTCTTGAACTATTGAGTGAGACCTGGTTGCGTTAGATTATTGAGTTCTTTCCCTACATCTTGGTTTTGCTTGTGCTGATGTTTGCTTCTGTGATCCTTTTAGGGGTGGTCTTACTGCTCTAATGTTTCCGCATTATTAAAAATTTTCTTAGTGGTTGCAAAGTTTTAGGTTTTGTGGCGTTATCGGCTATGATTATTCTAACATCCCCATTCGACCTGGTGAATATCAAAGCTGATTTACTAATAATTGTACTGAGACTTATTGAGAATTAAGTGTTAAGTTTGTTTGAATGATGTGGAAGTTTTTAATATCTCTTATGACTGGATAGTTTGATTTCTTTATGACTTATGGTGAATTGAAATGGTTGAGTTTGAATAATACTAAGGTACTTGATTGAGTTAATTTCTTAGGTTTAAGGTTTTTCTATTGTTAATATATTTGGGAACATTTATTTCTTTGGGAGTATTTATTTCTGATTTGGTATATTTTAATTTTTATTTTTTTCAGGTTGAGAATTACCTGTAGACTCATATTTTGTACGGGTCTCGAAAGAGTAAAAAACTCATTACCACACTTCCCACTAAAAAATATATTTTTTCAAATAACTCAATTAATTAAATATTTTTACTTTAATTTTTTAGGGGGTCATGAAAAACGAATTGATTGACATACTCTAATCTTCTTATGTATCGAAAGTCCTGTACAAGTGAACACTACTGTAGATAAGAGTTTAGGGGCTCACCCGCGCAATTTTCAAGGGTCCTTTTCTAATGTACATTTAGAAATGGAACTCACAATTTGTAATTCCTCAGGTATAGTCGATACTGTACTTCATAGATTGCAAAAAATTCATAATTGAGAGTAAAAAGTTGTGGAATATATAGATATTTCTAGTTCAGTATGGACATATGCATGTATTAATACAAACATACCTATAATAACTATATATAAATCCTCTCTGGTGAAAAATAAGTAAGGTGTAAAATTTTATATTTATTATAAAAAATTTTCTTATTATAGAATGTGTGCTTTCAATTTTATCAAAATCGGTTAAACAGATCATGAGAGAGATAACTTGTACACTACTTTGAAAATTGTAGTTTCGGGCAAAAACCCAAAAGGAAAAGCAACTACTCTTTGGTCCAACGCTTAAAACATTCTTCAAAGTATAAACAATTTATCTCGCAAAAAAAAAGAAGATTTTAGATTTTTGGAAATCTCAAGGTGGTTAACCCATTATGCAATAAGCATTAATTTTTTTAGAAATTTGTAGAAAATGTTTCTACAGAATTTTTATTCACTCTTGGTTCCCGATAGGAGTTATTTTTAGAATCTCTGTTGGTCTCCAATATTATCCATAAAAATTCTAAATGAAAAATTTCCAGCAAATTTCTAAGGAAAAAATGAAGGATTCGCTACATCAGGTCGAGGCATCGATAATTTAATATTGGAATTGGAGCATACATTCATTTATATACTATACCTACTTCATTCACCTGTACTACATACATATTTATTATATTACCTACGAAAACTATCTAACGTAACCAATGCAAGCAAAGTTTTCTTATTTCAGAATATTTTAAAGGAAATGAAATAAAATCCTCAGAGAAATTATAAGAAGAGAGCATGTGTGCAGTGGCGTTGTTAATGCCTAAGAAGGGGTCATGCGGATTCTGCTAACACATCCCAGGAAGCAATTTTCTGGTACAACCAAAGCATGGTCATGCGATATCCTTATGTTATATTTTATTTTTAGTAAAATGCTGGTATTATTTGAACATTTTGTGTTACCAGTTTGAGGCAACTTCGCCTGTCGGGGTCTGCGGGTGCCTTATCTACGCCACTGAAAGTGAGCATAGTTAAAAAATGTGTAATAACCAGGTTGTGTTTTGTTGCACCATCAATTTTAGGATACGGTCAAGCCATATGAGATTAGACATATTTACATATATACTTTCAAATTGCATCACCACAAAGGCGATGCATTGAAATTGCTTGAGGACATCTATGGATCAACGGAGAAAGTGAAGGAAGTAATAGAAAATGCAGAAGCTTGTCATAACAATACGTATGGCCATGATGAAAAGGAGACTGCACTTAGATTAGATTACGGAATACATGTCTGTCGTAGTTTAGAATTAGATAACTATAAGGAATTAAAATGCAATAATTTGATAGATCAATTTTTAGATTTAAATATTTTAACATACAATATTGCAGGCTTAAATAATAAGTTGATATTTCCAGGCTTTTGGGAGTTTGTACACAAATACGATATTTTTTTTCTTACGATACTCACGTAGTATTTTGGGGATTTTGAGCTTTGCTGAGTAAGTGCAACAAGATCAACACCATATGGTAGAGCAAAGGGTGGATGCGTTTATGGAGTCAAAAAAAGGTGCAGGTTCAGTAACGTTGTCAAATTTCAATACATAAACAGTTGTGTAGTACTAGCAATTAATGGAAATACACGGGCTTTATTCATAATACCCACCTACCTTAACTGCAACAACTGGGAGACAGATTTCTTAACATTGACGGAATGTGTAGAAACACTTTGTTTAGAAAATTTAATAATACTTGGCGACCTCAACGTAAGAATAGGAGAAGAACAACGGATACCATCTGAGCTTGGGATATCAAATTATATTCTTACCTTGGCCAGAAAATCGAAGGACAAAATAGTAAACAGTAGGGAAAAAAATGTATAGAGCTCTGCGATGACCAGGGACTACTTGTATTAAATGGACGAACACCAGGAGACTTCACAGGAGAATATACATTCATCAATACAATAGGAACTTCAGTGAATGGTGTAATAGTTATTAAACACACTTTGACTTCAAATATTAAAAGACTTATTATCCAGAATTAAAGTTATTCGGATCACCTTCCAGTGGAATTAGTATGAACTGTAAACAACAAAATGGATCTCACAAAATCAGGAGCAGATATGAAGCTGCTATCTAAACTTGAGTGGAAAACACAAAATGTAAACCGGTATCAAAGAAAACTAGAGATCGCGATAATGGATCTTCCGCATGAAACTTCAGTAAACGAATTGGTAAAAACAATTGAAGGTGCGGATATTAAGGTGGACTCTGGGCATCGTAAGATATATAGAAGTAAATAGTTCGACACGATATGCCAGAAGGCGAGACAAAAATCATTCAAGTGGGTTAATCTATATAGAAAACACAATACGGATTTCAAAAAGCTATGTATATACTGGAGTATAGAAATTTCAAAGATTTGTGCAGGAAGAAAAAACAATCGTACTATGAAGAACTGGCGCGTAAATTTGCCACCGCACGGGATAGCAAAGAGTTCTGGTCTCTGATAAAGGAGATCAGGGGTAGTAGATTTATAACAGGGAACAACCTATCCATTGCTAATCTTAAAAATCATTTTGAAGAACTTTTGAACCGATCTGTCTGTGCGAATCCGACCCTATATGCGGCACCATATGTTGAGGACGCATTCTTGGATGACGAAATTTTATTATGTGAACTTCTATCAACTCTACAGAAGGCAAAAGATAATAAAGCACCAGGGTCTGATGGAGTTCCATAGGAATTCTATAAATATGCTCCTGTAGAATTCATAAATAAGATTGTAAGAGCTTGCAACAACATATTCGACAGTGGGAACATACCGGAAAGTTTCACAAATTCCATTATTTTCCCTATCTATAAGAAGGGAGATCCAAATTTTCCGGAAAATTATAGAGGACTGTCTTTTATGGATGCTGCTGGTAAAACTCCTGACTGGTATTGTAAACAACAGGCTAGTTTTATGGGAACAAAGTCGCGGCATATTGAAAGAATCTCAAGCTGGATTCAGACCAGGATACTAAACGATACACAACATATTTAACCTTTTTAACATCGTTAAAATCAAACTGAGAAAAAAGGACGAAAAATCTATGCATTCTTCGTAGATTTTAAAGTGGCATTTGATACGATTGACCGAGCGGCAATCTTCTACAAACTCTATCAGATTCGGGTGTTCACCATATTCATAAAATTTTTATAGGGCCTATATAAGTTCACTAGTGCGCAAGTGTAGGGTGGTAACACTTTATCAGGAAAATTTTGTACCAATACGGGACTCAGGCAGGGATGCTTGATGAGTCCATTGTTAATTGTTCTATTCATGAATGATATCGATGGATATGTTATTAAGAGCCTTCTATATGGGGATGATCTGGTACTGATGGCAGAGAAACCCACAGAATTGCAGAAGATGATATATAAATTAGAAGAATACAGCGAAAATTGGAGCCTGGTGCTCAATTTGAATAAGTCGAAGTTAATGATATTCCAGAAAGAGGGAGGCAGGAGTGGGGCCACAGAGAATTGGACTTACCGTGGAGAAGGCATTGAAGTCGTCAACTTAGCTAAAGCGACTCTCAATAGCACGTGGAATAGCTTTATAGGAACGAGCAAATAAATCATCATCTAAATTCAGGATGTCTTGAGCGGCATCTAGAACGCTGATGTACTATGGAGCACAAGTCTGAGGCTTCAAGGAGTATGAAGAGGTAGAGAAATTACAGAGATTTTTCATTTTACTACCAAGAACAGCACCTATAACACGGGTGTATTGCCAACTTGACACACGACCTCGGGGTCATTGTTGACGTTTATTTAATACAATTCAGTTTGAATGAAAATATGAATAGGTACGTACGACGCGAAATGTTAAGTGAAGTTTAATTAAATGCCAACAAAGATAGAAAAGTCTTGGTACTTTCTACTATGAAACTACATAGTGGATCTTAATCTTTTAGGTCTTCAATAATCAGCCGAAATAGCTAGAATTAATGCTAGACTCTAAGTTATACAGGAACATAATCGCAGAGAAGGCCTGAATGTCGAAGGGGTATAAGTTTTGAGCGACAACATAACTCTACGGGGTATTACTGAGCATGATAATTACCTAAGATTAATTCCATACTGAGAATCTAAAGAAAGCTTTCAACAAAAAAATCATTTTATTGTTATCGCATAACCATGCAGAAGTTAAGAGTGAAGACAAAGTTTATATATATATGGGGGTGCCAATATGTGTTTGTTGAACTATGAAGAAAAAATTGAGTGTTTCAACAAGATTTGTTGAAAACAAACATGCAGATGACCGTACTAGAAAAAGCAGTACTACACCTTATAGTATATGTACGACTAAAACGACCACAATGAAATGAGCAACAGTGCCCCGCAGTATTTATAGTATGGTAGACCTACTATATCAAGGGTTTCATAAGGAATTTGTCTTCACAAGAATCTAGATATAAGTCATCAACTGGATTAAAAAACATAAAAGATAAACATCATACCGGAGAGGAGGTCTGTACCTATTAGAGTTTGTTAGTTCTAATAGAAGTTGCATTACCTGGTCGATTTTGAGATAAACTAAAAGTTATTGGTCAAAATATGATTTAATAGAGAGCAATCTCCCCGCCCTCTAACCCCCTCAAAAATTTATTATTCCAACTGACTATACTCGTAGTTATATAATTCTCTACAATTTTGAGTATTTTACAGCACCTACATTTGCAGTTATAATTCACATAACTAAGGTATTTAATCATAATCCTCTGCATAACAACACCCCAACTTTTAACTTTATACACCAGGCACAAGGCTCATAAGTCTAGATTTTCCGGAGCTAATAAATTTTTAAAACAACACACGTGTGTGCCTGTTGTATACATAAATGTACGAGTGAAAATACGCAAAAGAAAAACAAATTTCCATTGCCTCGCACAGCCCTCCCAAAGTACTGAAAACCAAATGAAAAGCTCTTTCATCTTGCTCCCATAATTAATAGATTTTTCCTCGTTTATTTTTCACATGAGCTGCTCAGTTAATCACTATTATTAATTTGGGTATTTTTTTTCTTTCTATTTTGCGGAAAATTGAAACGGCGATGGTCACCAATCGCCAGCATCCGCATACGTTCCAACAGAATTTTTCGTACAAATCTCCCTGAAATCGCGCTGCAGACTCCGGAGCAAATTTTAACAATAATTCGTAAACATGTAAATTGTGTCGTGTAATCCGGATCCATTGAAAGTTTTATTTTCGTCTGCATCAGAATTTTCCATTTTTTGTTTGTTTGAGTTTTGGAAATATTCATGACACTTCAGATCAGTTCAGTTCAGTTGGTGGCAAATAGTTTTTTATTTAAATGAAATTTTCACAATTTTGTTGTTGTTTTTATTTTATTAAGTTATCATATTACATAAATAACGAACCGGCAATATGACTTTGAATAAATATTAAATTACATTTTTAGTTTAATTGTGGATAGTCTCTTTTGTAAATGAAACCAAAGGCGCAAATTTAATTTGAATTCATAAAATATAGAAAAAAATAAAATAATGAAATAGTGAATGGTGAGAATTATTAATATTATTATTAAATGGGGGGTGCAGACAAAGATACGGCTTCTCCTCTGATCATCGCGACAAATATGACAATACCTTTAAGTGGCCTAGGGCGTCCATTCGAACTTAAAGTCTTTTACAAAACCTATAATGTTCTTAGGGGACAACCTTGCAACATCTTTTGAATATGGGAATGCCTTTTCTAGATGTTTTAGTCCTACATGGCCCAGAGCTCCACAGTCACACAGGGCGTATTAAGTAGTCCCCGTCTTCCGTACAAACGCGAAAAGTGTAATTATCGATTTTACCCATTTTTCTAAAATTATATCTAAGTGTGCAATTCCCAGTTTATTGAATCGTTATGAGTCTTCATTCCTTTCTGTTTAGCATAAGGAATCCTTTTGTCATCATATGTAATGAATTTCTTCGCCTGCCTACCCTACCCCGGATATTCCCAGTGTGCCAATTTAATTTTGTCCTCCCAAAGCCTGACTTGTACCGAAAGGTAGCTTTTTGGGCATCCAAAACAGCTTTGGGCCATTTAAGGCGCTCCGCAATCTCGTTGCCATCAAATCCTTCATTTTCTGGCACCCAAATCAGTACACCCTTATTTGTTTCGGCCACCAGCTTTAACCCCTTCGCCTACAATATTGAGTCACACCAAAACCCTCGAGAATACTTCACAAGCCATGAAACAGACTCCCTCCCTACCACATACAAGCCCAAACGGAGTCCACTCATTCTAAAATATTTGAAATGTTCTTATGTAAAACTGACAAAAGTTTGATTTGAATAGCTTCTCCGTCCTAAACTACTATTCATACAGAAAAATGGTGTTGTGATAATTCTAAGCTTGCTTTCTTATCTTCCGAACCGTAATAAAACTTCCATACCTGTCCTAACAAAAATAATTTAAAAAAAATAAACTTAACCAAATGACTACGATTTTTCAAAAAAAAAATTCTCAGCTGAGTAATCATTGTAATGTCGCTGTGCCGTCATGGCATGTCGTGGGCTGATGATATCGAATGTAGCTGCCTACAGATTCGGACTCCGGTTGCACATACACAAATGAAATTATCACTCAGCTGAGAGGTATTGAGAGTAAAATGGTAAGGTTACTTTGTAATCAAAACTATTTTATTATTTTATTAATTAAGGTATATAGGAAGTGAAGCCTTTGGGAAGGTAAGGAACCAATCTTTAAATTACTAGAAAACTATTTTCCTGTATGGATAGTAGTTTAGGCTCTATAGCATATACAGGGTGTTTCATAATTGGTGCACCAAACTCAAGGGTTTGATAGCTGAGGTGGAGACAAGCAAAAAATTATAAGGTGAAGGGTGGTGGGGGGGGGGGGGAGATGCGTCGTTTCGGCGGTGTGGGGGGGGCGTTGAAGATTTTTAGTACTTCTTCCACTTTACACCCTATAACTTTCTTGATATACACCCTATCAAGGTGGGATTCATCTCAGATTCTAAGCTTTTCAGTGAATGCCCAATCAGCCTTCCTGTCACCTTCCATCGGAAGTAGTAGGACGTCAAAGTAAAAAAAATTCCTAATTTTTTCAAATTTTAACGATTTTCCCGCCGAAATGCATGATAACTATACAGTTTTATTACAAGATTTAGAAACCCCGGAATGTTACCTTTAATTTGACCAAGCACATGTACCTGCCTAAATGCAACCGTTTTTGAGATATTCCCGTTTTTATGATGCATAATTTCATGAATTTTGCTAATTTGGGTGAAATTTGCATAAAATTAGGCGCGATTTCTATTGTTATTAGCAAAATTAATGAAATTATGCATCATAAAAACGGGAATATCTCAAAAACGGTTACATTTAGGCAGGTACATGTGCTTAGTCAAATTAAAGGTAACATTTCGGGGTTTCTAAATCTTGTAATAAAACTGTATAGTTATCATGCATCTTGGCGGGAAAATCGTTAAAATTTGAAAAAATTAGGAATTTTTTTTCCAATTTTTTGACTTTGACGTCCTACTACATCCGACGGAAGGTGACAGGAAGGCTGATTGGGCATTCACTGAGCTTAGACGGTTTGCTATCATCTGAGATGAATCCCACCTTGATAGGTTGTATATAAAGAAAGTTACAGGGTGTAAAGTGGAAGAAGTACTAAAAATCTTAAACCCCCCTACCGCCGAACCGACGCGTCTTGTGGTTTTATATACAAGGTCTCTTCCATTATTGTTTTAAATTGAAATGAGATTAAATCAGATCTTTCCTATCTTAAAAGTTTTATTTTTGTAAAAAGTATTTGTGTAAAATGCAAATTGTAAGATTTTTTACAGTACCTTTTAAAGTCTGATGGTTGCCTTTGAATGAATTTAAGCGTTACATTTTTATAGGGCATATTTTTAAGATATCTTAGTAGTGATAATGGGCTATAGATTTTCAGATTTTTAAGGTTTCTATCTATAACATGTACGCATGGACCCAGACAACTTCTTTATTTAAGCATTTCATCGAGGATTTTTGCTCAATAGTTTTCAGATTAGTCTGATTGTGAAGAAAATACAACAAGGCAGTTGTTATTTTTTTGTTCTGCGCGATGCAAGAGTCACTCCAAAGGAAAATTTACCGTCGATAATGCTTTTATACTTCCTAGTTTACTAAGGCAAATTGCAAATTATAAACACGTACGACAAACCAAGTCTAAAATATTTTTTTATTTTATTGTCGTTTGTTGATTGTTTTTTGCTACTTTTCTACGTACGTACGACCAAGGGCGGATCCAGACATTTGCTCTAGGGGGGGGGGCGATCGCCCCCATCACCCCCTATAACCACACTTGTCATTAGTTGTGGACCGCTCTGTATAGCTTTGTCTTTTCGTTTCAGCATAAAAATTTCATTAGCATTCAGATATCGCCGGAGTTCTTTTATCTATATAATATAAGTTTTTTATCCCGCAAGGATAGTAAAATTTAATCCCACATAAAATTGACATTATACACTTCTTGCTCGTCTTACTGCTGGTGGTTTTCATACAAAGGTCGCATGGATTTCGTTCAAACACCATAATTTCCTGGGCTGAATTGCAATTTCTTGCAACTTAAATGGTTAAAGAAATTTTCGAGGAAAGCTAATTAGGTAGGGTTCATATACATATATATAATTGAATTTGCTTTAAATTAAATTTTTGTAGGACAACTGAATCTGAGATTAATTACCTCGGCTATTGTAATTTTCCCAACATACTACCTTTCATCAAAATACCCGGATTTTATGAGCTTTCGATCACGAAAAAGTGCAAACATTTTGCTTGTACTGAAAATTCCTTAGTGGTATAATTTTAAATTTTTGGAGAATAATTTATGACTAAAAAAGAAAAAATAATAAATATAACAAATAACTTTTTAAAAAACTATCTAGAGTTTTCCATTTAATTAAATATTAAAATTATATTACATTTGCATAAATTAAAAATTTTTCATGGTACACAAAGAAAGCAAATTCAAAGCAGAGTAATTTAATTAAGGATTGTGGTAAATATTAGGAGTTCCAAATTTCAGTTTCTTGAAAATTTTAAAATTTATACACAAATGTAACATAATTTAAAAATTTAATTAAATGCAAAATGAAGGTAAACTCTAGAGAGAAATGTTGTGATGCATTTATTAAGTGAAGGGAGAAATTATTTTCTATTTTTTAATGCGGTTTTAGAAACAGTCTTTTTTAAAAAAATATTTTTTTTGTATTTTCTATTTCATTTGATTACATAAATTTTGATTTATTAGAGCTCTATGAGGGGGGGGGGGTCCCCCGATCGCCCCACGCTGTATGCGCCCTTGCGTACGACATAACAAAATTGATTAAATTTTGTTTTTCTTTAACGACAAATCAATACTCAGCCAAAAAAAATTGCGATTTGCAAGAAAATGTCGTACGTTATCAAAATTGGCGTTTACGACGTACCAATATTTACAAATTGCTGATTTTTAGGGATATGCGACAAAACTACTGCTCATTATCTCAGCAACCTTCAGAGTTAAGAAAAAACCGATCACAGATTCGGAAAGAACGCAATCAAAAATCTATATATCACCTTTTAGGTCAAAAGCTTCCAATTTGGCGTATACGACAAACACATACTCGTCCGACCGATATGTATAGCTGAATTCACTATTTTTAACAGGATTTGTTACCTACTTATAGTTATAGCGAAAAATCGCTGTCACTAAAACGGGCATAATTATAGGAGTACAGTAGTATAAATTATAGGCCCTATTCCAATATTTTCTTTCTGTGTGTAGGTACTGTAACTAAACCCCGACAGATGGCATAACTGTCAAAGATCGAGCTTCTTTTTTTAAGAGAAAGTGCCTTAAACCGTTGACATCCATATTCTTAAGGTGCATTGAAGCTGACTAAAATGAATATTCGCATATTATTTCCCGCCAAAATACATCATTAATATTTTGGCGGGAAATAAAGTATATATATTAAAAAAAAAAAATAAAAATTTGACCATATCTTGAAATTTCATAACTCAGGATGGGAGAAGTGAAAAGAGGTGATCGAAAACTCACTGAAATGCGTGAAAGATTTTCTGTGCAATTTCACTATAGCAGGCTTGTTCCCTATCCATGCAAGAGAATTTTGTATCTATTGAGTAGGAGACACCATGTATGTAGTACATTTGATAGTACTGATCTAATCTACTGTTTACTATGTCATCCTAGATATAAATTACGATACAAGGATACAAACGTTGTTGAATACTATTGAAAACCTTAGTTAGACATTTGGCTTGAATTGTCTGTTCAAGATTAGAAAAATTCAAAATAAATATATAGTCATACCAAAAGTAAGGTAGATTTTCTATATTAAAATTACCTGAAACATATCATTACTACCTACACTAAAACTATCATATACCATCGCAAAAGAGTTATTTTTTGTGTGTTATATTTCAATCCAAATTCTGCATAGTAATATCGTTGCATCCCCCACATGAAAGATTAAATGCATAACTTCTACGGCAACTGAGTGAAAAGTTTTTAACTAGACGAATTTAGGAAGCTAATAACGAAGATAATTAACCACAACCGAGGAGATTACTCCAACTAACTCAAAAAGTTGCATCCATTGCAGATCCTAGAATTTGCAGTGAAGTTTCGATACGGTTCGACTTTTTTCTAATGAATTTGCAAAGGATGTGAAAAAAGGTGGAAAAACGAATTTACTTGTTTTATACTTTTGAGATAATGAAGGCGGGGGGGACTATATATATATATAACTCAGCACATATTCAAAACTGTCATCTCCATTCACACCAATTTACTTAAACCTATAAAGACCTTTTCAAAAGCATTCAGAAAGGATCAAACGCTTATCTTGCTTCCTTGATAAAATCACATTAACATATTAGGGTCGGTATTTGACTTTTACTTGGATACAGTTTCGCTTGCCATTGAAAATATTTCCGGTGACTATTCATACATACAGCAACACATATACATACATACCGACAAACAAAATAATCATTCAAGTTCCAAATTTTAATAATTGATGCATGCCAAGGCCCAAGAGCTGTAGGGTTTCCTTGAAATGTATGCTTCTGATACCTCGTCATTCAAACCAACCAAGTTCAGGCTGAACAGAATACGACGACTATGTTGTTGGAAAGTGTGAAAATCGAGTACCTACCTTGGAGACGGTTAGGTTTGGTGTTGGGTCGGCAGAAGCAAACCCCCTACAAAGCGTCCGGAAAAGCTTAAATTCGATTGCGATAAGTGGATTGAGACTGTTTCCATCCCCTACTTCTCTCTGTACATAGATATAGTCGTATATTATGAATGCATGTATGTTGATATCCAAAGACGTTCTCATACATCCGTTTTGGGGTTGAAAAATTTTTCGTTTTGAAATTTATTTTTGACACTTTTACAGAGAATGGGTGGATTTCGGTATTTGGAGGCTTTGTGATTTGTCTTGCTGGGGGTAAAATTTTGTTGTCTGATGATACTTTGATACCCTCTGGCTAAATTATGCTTAAATGAGAGGTTGGAATACATTGGTAGATAGAAACGTTGACATTGATAACTATATGTTTATGTCTTTTTGATACAGAACAACATAAACAATTTCACTTGATTGATGATGCGTACTTGTATGCAGAATACACAACAGTCATTCAGTATAGGGAAAAATTTACTTGCGATAAATTGAACAAACAGATGAAAGTTTTTCGGAGTAACCAGCTTAAAATGAAGGTTACTGTAGATTGCTGGATAGATCTTTAGTATAATCCGCAGAATACTGATAGGCTACTTCAGATTATGATGTAAATTAACCTTTCCTGGCAAATCCGGAGAGTTTCGCATTGGTCATGGTTAGTTAATCTGGTGGTGGCTGCGATAAGCCTCACTTTGACCATTTGTGGCACATTGTGGCACCACATTTTTTGGGATCCTACCTGGAAAGATACGTCCAATTTAGGGAGTGTGCTGAAACCATCCACAGGAGTCAATGAACCTTACCCGGTCCCCCAACTGCTTGTCTGCAAGCTCTTCCAATTCGCAGAAAAAGTAGCTGCTGAGCGCCTACCTCCTACACTTGGCAAGGTTAAGACATTCATACAGAATATTCTGAATGCTCTCAACCTTTTCAACCTTGTCCATACAACTTCTGCCGAAATCATTGTATGGAACTTGCATGCGTTCCACATGTTTATCAAATAGGCACCGCCGCGTAATAATTGCGATCATGTTACGTACATCATTACGGTTCCTCCTCAGCAGAGATTGAGCTCACCAATTCTCCCCATCTGCGATTTCCCAGCTTACTGGCCTGTGCGTCTAGAGTCATCTTAATTAGGGGCCTATCTATTGGCTCCTCTGCGAGGCAATTAATCATAGCGGAGCCCTTTCTAGCCAGAGCATCTGCTGCTTCATTTCCAGGTATGTACGTCACAGAGACCAGGCATCCATCCCAGAATTGTGGTTAGCACCCACTTTCCTGAGCTCACAGCAACACCGTTGTTTAAGGCGCGATTTAATGTGTTCGAGTTAAGGGCCTAATTGCAGTTTGGCTGTTATTACAAATCCTGATAACTCGATCACTGGGTACAACATAAGTTGTTACCAGCAACCTTGCTGCTTTGTAAATCACTAGAACCTTTGCCTGGAACACTCTACAGTAGTTCGGTAGGCGGCACGATTTCTGTATTAGAGGGAAAGCTGAGTACATCCCGGCTTTCATTCCTACATTCATTTTCGAACCGTCTGTGAAGACACATATATCAGAGTTTTTTACCGGTCCTTTCTACTAGGAATACTAGTTGAGAATGTTTTCTCAAAGTCTAGTCTAGGGACTATATAATCTATGGCTTCCCGTTTACAGTTCCCAAAAGAGCACTTAAATATGCTGCTATGATCAAGGGCTGGTATAACTTACCTTTCAGCTCTCCAAAAAAGGTGTGTAAAGTTCCAGGAACTCGGTTGTCTGCATAACTTGTGACATCTCAAAAATTGGGAAAAAAAATTTGTTTTGCGAATATCTTCGTTCCTATCGGTCTTGCGGCTATAAGGTATATATATGAAAAAGGAAGAGCGGGAAACGCTCTACAAAAAAGATGGAACAAAGTTTATTGATAACACTAATAGTTTTCCCGTAATCTGGCATTGGAATTTTAATTGGATGTAATGATCAAAATCCAGGTTTCTGTGCAGTCTCTTCTGACGTTTTAATAATTGAAACAGCTTTGGAATGTTCACGCACAAATAGAACGGTTCTTGTTGGGGAAGATGCGGTTCGCTAGGTATTTTTGGTTGCTCGTACTCCGATTGATGAACAGATCTTTTTCCACAAACCAGGCATGGAAAGATTCGAGGGAAAATTTTACTCTTCTCGAAGTTTCAATTATCATGAAGACATGAGGTATCATCTTCTACTTCTATACGCTTTCCCGGGAAAATTTCTTCGGATGGAATCGAAATTTTTCTATTTGTGTATGGCGCTCCAGTTAAACAAGATGACTTGAACGCGTCCCGTTATCTTTGCTTTATGATAGCTATAAATTTGAGTTTATTACCCCCAACAGCTGACGCAGCTAAATAGCACCTGTACTACCAGGTAGTTAGGAAAGCAGCTGAACCCGCAAGATTTGGGATGGGTACTCAAAAATGGCATATTAGAGGAGCCAATAAAAACATCGCAACCTTCTGTCCGCCCCAGAGCGTCTTTTGAACATGATTTTTTTTTAATTGTTCGAAAGGCTGTGGCGGATTGTGTGGCTTTCGAAAGTTGGGCCTACTATAATTAGCAGCTTGCGGCAATTGTCGTATGACATCTTGCCTGAATTCTGCCCCAATCGGAGATTCGATAGGAGAAGAAAGAAACGATATCGACGACCCAGCACCCGATTCTAATGATTCCGAGAAATTTTGGAATTTCCCACTAGTTCCGTTGGAAAATCAGGAACACATCGAGAAAATAAAGGAAACCCCAGAAATTCCTTACATAAAAAATCTTCATTTTTTTAGTTATGTTTATCTAAATATTCACGAAAAATAAGATGTGAACTGATAAACTTATTTTTTACGGTAGACTTTTACATCTTTATAATGTTAGACATGGGCATTAATTTTGACACTTGAATATACTATTAAATATTGATTCCCGAATGTCTATAAAAATATCAAAACTAGAAAATACCGCAGAGATTTCGATCACTTATGTAATTAAATATCCACAAAAAATTTCAATGCCAGATTACGGCAAAATATTAGTGTTATCAATAAACTTTATTCCACCTTTTTTGTAGAAAATCTCCTGCTCTTTCTTATTTATGTATATACCTTATAGCCGTAAGACCGACAGGAACGGAGATATTCGTTAAAAATCGAAAAGAAGAAGGTAATTTTTACCCTGCTTTTGGGCTGTCATAAGTTATGCGAACAAACGAATTCCGGGGACTTTTCACACCTTATTTGGAGAGCGGAAAGGTAGTTGTATACCATGATACAAAGATAACAAGGTATGGCCGATTCGAGAGGAATTTTTTATGTTGCTACGTCATAAGGTGACTAAAGTCATTTTCAGTGAATTTGTTTTGAGTTTTTCGTATTTTATTGACTGTGTCGACGCCTAAACAAATTTTTAATTTAATTAGAAATGTTCATATAACATTGTCATTGTAATTTTCTAATACTCATCATGCTTATTGTCATGTACTTTGCATATCTTTTTACATTGTATAAATTTGCTTATCTCTTTGAATTGTATAAGTTCCTAACCGTTAAATTTTGAGATCATTGTACCTCACATCTGCTGACTGAGTTTTAGTTTTAATAAATTTAAAAGCATTCAAGAGATCGGTCGAATTTTATTTCAGTGCGAATACCTAAATCCTAGCATTACTTCTATACAGAATGAAATACGTTTTGAATATATTGAAATATTTAACAAAACATTAGTTTCTTCGTTTAAATCACTTCGGGAAAAGTAATTATGTGCTAGTGGGAAAGCAACAAAATTTCCAAATAGAAATTTTTTTCCCCTTTGATAAGGACGATTGAAATTGAGACGAACAAATTTGTGACAATTGTCGCCAAAGGAGGCAAGCAACCAATTGACATATAATTCGGCCATACCTTGTTAGTCGTTGTATCATGAGTGTATACCATTTTTAGCTTGGTTTGATTTTTTCCGAAGTGAAATCCTAAAGTACCTGGACTACAGTTTTATAAATGGATGAAAAATCTACATTGCCATGCTTTTGCAAAATAAGAACTTTCTAAATTTGAACCAATTATACCGGGTGTCCGCCGGGAAGATATACTACTTTGTTTGTTTATAATTTTTGATTAAATGAAAGAGAATGGATCTTATATTGATAAATGTTTTATTTAATGTCGGCAGTTATGTATGGAATACAATATCAGATAAATGTCCGCCTCTGTTAGCCTCACAAATGTGAGCCCTTTTGAGCACATTTTTCATTACATTCTCACACATTTCACGCGGTATTTCATTAATTTCATCACGAATATTTTGTTTGAGTTGCTCAAGCGTTTCTGGTTTGTTTACATAAACCTTGCTTTTCAGATATCCCCACAAAAAGAAGTCCGGAGCAGTCAAATCAGGCGACCGTGGAGGCCAATCAACATCACCATTTCTTGAAATAACTTGTTGTGGAAAGAGGTCTCGCAGTAATTCCATTGTAATCCTGGCTGTATGCGATGAGGCACCGTCTTGTTGATACCACATGTTAATCAAGCCCAAAGCATGCAGTTGTGGCGTTAAAAAGTTTCCAATCATATCACGATATCGCTCCCCATTCACAGTTAACGTTACGCCGTTTTCATTTTCATAGAAGTAAGGTCCAATGATACCTCCTGACCAAATTGCACACCAGACTGTCACTTTTAATGGATGCAAAGGTGACTGATGAATAATTTGATGATTTTCCACTGCCCAGAACCAACTATTCTGTTAATTCACATATCCATTCAAATGAAAATGTGCCTCGTCACTCATTATGATTTTTTCATGAAAATCGGGGTTGTCATGGGTGAACTGTAACATCCTATTGGCATATGTACGGCGGCGTAAATGGTCTTGTGGAAGAAGCTCTTGTGTCAACTGAATCTTAAATGGAAACAAATGGAAATCCTTGTGCAAAATTGTGGCCAAAGTTGTTCTTTGAAGACCAAGCTCCTGAGCACGGCGTCGAATTGAGGTTGATGGATTGTTTTGAACACTTTCTTGAGCAGCAGTAATGTTTTCAGCCGATCTTGCAGTACGTTGTGGTCCATGCTTGGGCCTATCACCTGCAGACCCTCTTTCTTCGAAATCATTCACTACACGATAAATAGTGTGTTTAGTTGGCACGTTGTTTCTCCCAAAAATTTCACGTAACTTTCTCATCGTCACAGTAATCGATGATTGATTTTGATAAAATGTTTTAACGATTAAAACACGTTGTGTTATCGAATATTTTTCCATAATAAATTTGCCACGTGCCTACTTCACGACTGCCAAATATGAACTGTCAAGACTAATGTTTACCAGAATGGCGGCAAAACAAAGTAGTATACCTTCCCGGCGGACACCCAGTATTTTAAATCTATTACGACATTTTGTAAAAATTCAGATCATGGGAATTTGTTAATTTACCCCCCCCCCCCCCCACCCTCCCCTATAAAAAATCATGGGTACCTACCAGTGACATATATATAAATGGACTGCTTGAACTCCTATTTCATGTGGAACCAATTTCGATTTCAGAAAGTATGCTCTCACTGTCAATGCTACCAACTGTCGTAAACTGACGTTATATTTAAATTATTTGGGAATTTACGTATATGCATGTCAGTGAGATTTACCGAATTTACCACAAAGATATTTGGAACTATTTGTATCGTTAAATTTCAATTATGAGTCGAAGAAAGTGTTTTTTACAAGGATTCTTACAAGCAATTTCTCGTTCCTAATCGTTACAGTTCAGTAGGAAAGTATGCTTTCACGGAAAGAGACAGGAATATGAAAGTGGTGCCATTTGCTTTCATGCATTTTTGGTTCAACAAGCAGTTCATTTATATACATGTCAGTGGTACCTACCTATATACGTTTTATAGCACCACCCACTGACTATACTGCTGAAATTGCTTACATTATTTGACATTATTATTGGGATCATTTTTCTATAGTTGTCTCTTTTTGGTTTAACTACTATATTCCGCTGAACTTCAAATAATAAATTCCATACAAAATCCACCATAGTCCAGTTTCAGTTCAGTGGTTTTCCCAATGAATATATAGAATAGAAGTAGATGACAATACAATATTTATAATCCTTTCTCTCTCCCCCATACCTAGTTTTAGGGACAGTCAGACAAGGACTGCTTAATTTTATTTTTTTTTTTTTAAAATCAAATTTAAAAAATATTTGATGTTGTAGGAGATAAACTTCCAAGAATAGAAATAATTTCGAATGCTTCTGTAATTTGTTGAACTTTTAATATGAATATTAAAACGAAAGTAAAACTTGAAATTAAGATAAATTGTCACACCCTGCCAAAAACAGTTGACCCTTATGAAATAGAAAATCTGGCAGTCCATGTTATATATGTCAGTGGGATCACCAAATCAATTTTCCAATGAAGCATTTCAGTTTAAAAAACGTAGCTAATATATCGGGTTTTAACTTTAAAATTTATTTATTTTTTTAACTTTCAAGTTTTTAAACGTTAAATTAAAATTTTTTCAAACCAATTTAAATTTTTTTTTTCTAATCAAATTCAATTTTGTAAAAATCAAATTAAATATATTAAAGTAATTAGAAACGATAGGTATGCCGATACAGCTAATGACAAACTTATGGTCATATCCACATAATAATTGTTGCAATCTGCCGGCTTAACTCAACTTATCGAACACGATATAAAACATGTTTGCGCTATGAATTTTATCTGACTTAAGTTATATTATTGATTTTCTACTAATCAATGAAATAACTTAATTGAAATGAAATAGCCTAAATGCAAAACTTAAGTAAAACTCCTCGTATGTATATAAAATTTAGTCCTTAAAATATTTAATATAATTCTGCACCACCCTGTGTATATGTATTAAGGTATTTTGCCGATTTCTTGCATAGTTTTATTTTTTAAATAAGTTTCTAATACTATTAAAGGATCAATGCTTGCAATTTCTTTTAAGACTCGGCCTTTGAAAAATTCATGTAGGAGATTAAACAATCAGGAAGATTTCTACGAACTAACAATTGACTAATAATAAATAAATTTAACAGTCACAAATTCAAAGCTACCGTTGCACACTCACACTTCCTAATCTCTTCAATAACCTCCTTTGTTTTTCAATACTATTTTTGGAATACCCTGTATAATAGCACTTAAAATGAAAGTCAGTTGTTGTCAGCCATTTAGTTTTTATAGTAATTAATTTTGCAGAGCTAGGTATATTTTGAATTTATCTGGTAAACTTTGATAACCTTGGACATACGTCAACGTACTAAATATGGACAAACTTTATCCAAATTCCGGACTGACATTTAATTTAGACTAAGTTACGACAGCACACTATAATTCCTACCTGTAGAGGTAACAACAAAAGATTCATTTCCATGTTCTCATTCTCCTCGCACGCAAGGAATCGACTGTGTAAAATGAGGAGAACGGGCTTTAAGTATTTATTATCCTTTGTTAAATGAAATTGCGATTAAATTTTTTATTATTTTGCAACATATCAAGGACTATGAGGAGAATGAAGAAAATGGCGAAGCAAACATGTAGCATAGAAGCTTTGAAACCGCCACCGCTTTCTATACTTCGAACTTCCCTCTCTTTTGTTGGACGAATTCGATCACGATGAGACCTCATGAAACCTCTATAGAGGTAAAATGTGTGTGTGTGTGTATATGTTTGTAATACTTAATAAGATTTTGTATCTACTCCATAAACTTCAGCAACTTAAATTTATCGTTCCACTTAAACTCAAGGTGAATTTAAGTGAATGGTAATACCGTTCAAAAAAGGTGAGAATGCTCCAATTTAAGATTGGTCCTTTGTTCATTTTGTCAGAAGGATGTGACATCATCACAAAGGACGAAAAACGGTAAGGAAAATCAGTTACTGACTGGATTGTAAAAGAAAGAACAGCAGTTTTTCGTGACCCAAGACCATCTGTTATTAATGTCCTGGTAGTGTGGACATGCGAGGATAATTAAAGGCGAACATAAATAATTGGCTCAGGCTAAAAGTAAGAGTGGATGTCGTCAAAGACAAATGACCACAATTATTTCTGGGGTAAATTCTTTCTACTTCCAACTGCAAATGGCATGTTAATCTGGACATTGGCTAAATACGTTTTTTTTTCTACTTCTTGTTACCTTTCCCAGGGAGCCCCCGTTCAAATGGCATATACAGATTAATGTGATACAACAAAATAAAGGCGAGTTTTTATGTCTCAATGGTGAGTTGTATAAGTATTAAAATAATTCACAACATTTGAGATGACGTTTGTGTGTCCAATAAAGCTTTCTATGAAAAATTGAGGATATTTTTCGAGGAATATGTTTATGGCTTATGGAGAATTATAATATTGAGAGATATTTAAGAAGTAAGTCTTTAAGTCTGAACATCTTTTTGATTAATAATTTCTTTCTTTTTTTATGAGTGAAAATTGTCTTTTTTTTTTTTTTTTTTTTAAGAGGAGTATACAACTTTTTATTTATACTAGTAACCAGGGCCTTCTAATATGGCGGAGCGCTTAAGGAGAATCCACTAAGTCGAAGTCAGTTTGTCTCCTTAAAGGTAAATCAATTTAGTTAGTTTTATTAAACTTGTCAAACGGCATAGCAAAAGCAATTACTAACAGAGAAATCGCGTTATGTTCCATTCTGGATATTGAAGGGCGTTCAGCAATTATGATAGTCAATAATGATAAATGCTTGCATTAGTCAGACATGGAATGAATCCAACACACAATAGATGGATTTGGGAAATATTCTCCAACCGGAATAAATACAGCTATTTGGTGATACACGGGAGGTTACCACCACCAACTGAGATTTGCTCCCAATGAGGAGTATTGTCTGCACTGATGAAGAACAGCACTGTAGTAGTAGAGTAGTTGACGATCTTTCAGCTCAACTAAGTCGTCAATATATTGAATCATAAGGTCATTCTGATGACCTTGTAGCCATTGTCAAAAGTAAATATGGGCGCTTACTTTCTAGGAAGCTCCAAGATACCTCAAGTTTTGTTTAAGATTGGTGTGATGTACACAAATTATCAGTCAATTCCAGCAAACTCTTAATTATACCAGAAGAAGGAAAATTAGAAACATATCTAGTGCTACCCTCCTTGGTAAGGGGATCCGAATATCTAAAGAAGGTAAATATCTCGGGATAACTTTCGACAACAAGCTCAATTGGAATAAATATATTGGGGAGACAGTCCAGAAACTAATTAACACTAACCTTGTGGAACTATAGGAAACTTGCTACAACAACATCGGCACTTAAGCCAAGCGTAATGTTTTGGCTATACAAATCAGTAGTTAAAGCCATGATCACATATGCTGCAGCAATGTGGTGGAACAAGTTTGCACAAAAAACAGCCATCAAGAAGCTAAATAAGCTACAGAAGATGAACTGTCTAAGTGAAACTAGCGAAATGCGCACAGCTTCTACCCGTGCTCTAGAAATACAATTGAATCTACCGGAACTTAGGAAGCTTGTTGAAAAAGAGGCAGGAGTACAGAGTATTGGCAGATGGATATGGGGAATGGCATACAAAAAGTTTCCGCACTATACTGAAACGAACACGATATCAGACAGAATGTTAGTTAAATACAACCTCCATCTGCCTTTCTAGACAAAGATACCAAATCGGAAGGACATATACACAAATCTAGAAAAAGAAACCCTAATCTAGTGCACCGATCATTCTAAAACTGCGACGGGAGTAGGATCAAGTACATATGGCATAAAGCCAACAGATTATATCTATCAAAACCTAGAAAAATACGCTTCAATATTCCAGATAGGTATATGCCATCATCAAATGTTCATACAGATAGGACAGACTGGGTATCACATTCCGTGCTTCAGCCATTAACAATTCCTATCATATATAGAGAAGGCTCCAAGTCGGAAGAAAACATCGGAGCAGGCGTTTTTTGCGAGGAGCCTCAAGTGGGAATTGCCATACATCTTGATAGCCATGTCAAGATCTTCCAGGTGGAAGTCAGTGCCATCCTTGAAGCGGGCAGCTGTTAAGGCTTTATCAAAACTCTTTACAAACTCTTGTATGGAATGTAAAACCACCCTGAATTCCTTTTGTCAAAACAACAGAGTGCTGGTACTTTGGGTTACAGGTCGAAGCGATATTAATAAAAATGAAAAGGCGGACGAACTTGCTCGTCTTGCTGCAACCTCGGAGATATCCACCTTAACAATTGGCATTGCACCAAAATATCTTATTTCTAATATCTCGGCTTAAGTTGACTGGCAACATAGTCGTCGTTGGTTAGATGATACTTCAGGTAAAACTACAAAGGAACTGTGGGGCAGGCCCAACCCATTAGAAACGAAAAAGCTACTGGGGCTAATCAAGTCAATCCTGAGAATAATGATGTCAGTTATTACTAGGCAATCTCGCTTCAGGGGTCACCTACACATTATGGGGCTTGTTGCTGATCCTGTATGTAGGGGTTGCGGAGAGAAATCCAAGACGGCGACTCACTTTCTTTTCACTGCTCTCTCGGGAAAGCGTTAAAGATTTCTTGGTTCACACTTCCTGGATGAGATGCATGACGCCGGCAAGGAGAGCTGAAAGTCAATACTTAAATTTTGTAAGAGCGTCCGGTTGGGACCTATGAGCAATTGCTCCTTGCGTGCGTTTCAGGGTCACCTATACATTATGGGGCTTGTTGCTGATCCTGTATGTAGGGGTTGCGGAGAGAAATCCAAGACGGTGACTCACTTTCTTTTCACTGCTCTCTCGGGAAAGCGTTACAGATTTCTTGGTTCACACTTCCTGGATGAGATGCATGACGCCGGCAAGGAGAGCTGAAAGTCAATACTTAAATTTTTAAGAGCGTCCGGTTGGGACCTATGAGCAATTGCTCCTTGCGTGCGTTTCAGGGTCACCTATACATTATGGGGCTTGTTGCTGATCCTGTATGTAGGGGTTGCGGAGAGAAATCCAAGACGGTGACTCACTTTCTTTTCACTGCTCTCTCGGGAAAGCGTTACAGATTTCTTGGTTCACACTTCCTGGATGAGATGCATGACGCCGGCAAGGAGAGCTGAAAGTCAATACTTAAATTTTGTAAGAGCGTCCGGTTGGGACCTATGAGCAATTGCTCCTTGCGTGCGTTTCAGGGTCACCTATACATTATGGGGCTTGTTGCTGATCCTGTATGTAGGGGTTGCGGAGAGAAATCCAAGACGGTGACTCACTTTCTTTTCACTGCTCTCTCGGGAAAGCGTTACAGATTTCTTGGTTCACACTTCCTGGATGAGATGCATGACGCCGGCAAGGAGAGCTGAAAGTCAATACTTAAATTTGTAAGAGCGTCCGGTTGGGACCTATGAGCAATTGCTCCTTGCGTGCGTTTCAGGGTCACCTACACATTATGGGGCTTGTTGCTGATCCTGTATGTAGGGGTTGCGGAGAGAAATCCAAGACGGTGACTCACTTTCTTTTCACTGCTCTCTCGGGAAAGCGTTACAGATTTCTTGGTTCACACTTCCTGGATGAGATGCACGACGCCGGCAAGGAGAGCTGAAAGTCAATACTTAAATTTGTAAGAGCGTCCGGTTGGGACCTATGAGCAATTGCTCATAAGTTTTTAGAGTGAGCAATGGACCTTTTGTGGTCTACGTTCCAGAGCACCCGCAAGGAGCCTCAACCTCAACTTTCAATCAATCAATCAAGTGTTCATAGTAAAACCTAACCCACCCTATGCTCTTACAATAAATAAAAAATATGACAAAAATCATATATGTTGTCCACAGATAGCCAAGCGGTACAAAAGCTATGTCATCACCTGAGGTCAAACGAATTAATGTGGAAATGCACCCAAGAATTAACACATCATGACACAAAGAACCACGTAACACTTCAATGGGTGCCAGGACACTCAGAAATTTATTGGAATGATAATGCTGACACACAACACAACAACAGTTGGGCATCAATGAGAGGCTCTAGACAAATTAAAAGATTCATTAAAGAACTTCCACCAAAGACAAGCCTAGACCTGTAAGGACTGCCGTGCCGACTTCGAGGAAACCTAATCTAAATCTAATCTTATCCATATATTGTTTAAATAGATGGTTCAAATCCTTGATCAGTAATTGAAAAATCCTAACAGGAGGGCCAGTTGGCCAGTTGTTGCCATAGTAATTGACTAAATCGGGGTCAAGTTTCTATCAGGCGATTCGTCCTTAAATTTCCTCAGTTTATAGTGGGATCGAAATTTGTGCCATAAACACAGATTTCATTGGATATATTTTGAATAGCCCTTAAAAATTCTTTAGGATTTTCGTCATTGTCAACAGTGCCAGAATTCCTCCACCACATATGGGTTTAAAGGTATTTCTACAAAAATCTAGTACGGTGGTGTAGGCATCTTTAATTATTTTAGTATAATAAAATTCTGTCTATCCACCTCCGGTATACCCTAATTTCCCTCTGCAAGGCCAAGTTACTGGCCACAAATATTATTTTAAAGTTCAACGATTACGTAAATCTGCAGTCATCGCAGTTGCACCTATTTCACTCCTTACTCCAAAAGTTTTCACAATGTTTCATAATTATAGAATCGCCCCATTTGGCAAACATTTACACATTCTCATTTAGAAACACAAAACAGCTGTTTGTTTTTCCTGATTTCTTCCAGGCGATAAGGCATCCCAAATGGTGTAAGCAACCCCCATCATTGGTCCTTTCGGTGGGGTAAATGTGTTGCTTTTGTGTTTTCAATTGCGGTCATAATGCCGCCGTAACGACAAGCAATGAACCTTTTTCCCAGTACTTCAAAGCTCACTAAATATATACCGTACAATTCTGAAATAGTTAAGTAGGGTCGTCCCTTGTGAAGACGAATCCATCGATTATGCCTCAGTGGACATAAACAGTGAGTTTTCAACAAGGACATAGCTTCTACTGAGGTATAAAATTTCGATGCTTTGTTTTTTTTGCGTTAACACTTACCAGACACAGAAAGTACACTGAATCGAAACGTGGCGGCACAACTTTATTTATTAGATTTGAGTTGGGTTGTCGGTGTCATCTTCGGGACTCGTTTCGGTTTACACTAAACGTCAAACATGGACTTTCATTAGAATGGGTGGAGAAACTGTGTTCTGTGGAGGGTTTTTCGCATGCGTGCCTATAAAGGACTAAAACATGCCTCTTTATCAAGGAAGAGGAGCTCTTCAAGCGACTTCAGTCATACGGCGCTCTACCGTTGGGGGTGTAACTCATGTTGCCTTCTACTAAGGTGTGCGTTCCAATAGCCCAGTTTCACTGGTTGGTAAAAACGATCCAGCATAGGCTAATAAAGCAATTCCTAAAGACGGTGAAAACATGTCGACATTTTATCGCTTCAACTTAAGTGGAGGCACGAAAGTAAAGAGTAATTCAAATTTACTACCTACTTGGTCTGCAGTTGGCACTTTTAAGGAGCCTCTAGAATTAATAGGATCTTAAGATTTCTATGCAGCCGGAGTTAAAAGTTATTTTGAGCGACATTTGTAAAACAACCTCGTTACTGGAAATTATTTTAAAAGTTGCGGTTCTTATTTGTTAGTTTCTTGGAGATTTTTTTTTCTCCTTTTCTTCGTATTGCATTTTTGATTGCAAAAGTTTTTCATTTTTTGAAAGGGCAAAGTTTTTATCTAAATTTAACTAGGTTTAGAAGTTAACATGTAAAGATGTCTTGGAAATTGTCCGTCGGTGGGTGGTGGGTGGTTGTTAAACTTTGTCAAGTTCGACTAATTTTTCTCAAGGTCTCTATTACGTTTGAGAGATAAAAAATATTCTTGAATATGTAATATGCGATTTTATCGTGGTTTTTCGAAAGTTTTTCTTATACCATGTGTACTTTTTCTTTTTGGTATTGGTAGTATAGTGTATGACATCCTCCTAAAGAATTAAAATGAGGTCTAAGTGAAGCAGGTTCATTACTTATCCATCTAAAGTCTCATTATTCAAGTGAATAACACTTTTTATTCTCCTCTTCATATGGGTATTAACGGTTAAAAAATTAATGTCCTTTAATCTTTAACCCACTTATGGAATTGATAATGTGAATTTTTGCTGAAAATTTATGTTTTATTCTATCTTGTTATGCTAAATTATTATACCAAAAAATATGAATTAGAAAAGAAAAGTAGAAATCATTTCCAGGATGTTTTATTGGTACAATTGTCCGGAGATCCTTCTAACAGAGGCAGGTAAAAAACTAACTATAAAGGTAAAGATGTACGGCGTGAGACTTTTAGTTACTTGTCAGAGACTTAATCTCCAAAATGTTTACACGGCAAGAGATTTTCATCTCTGGAAATCAAAAAATTAGATCTCGGAGACCGTAAGAAAAAAGTCTCTAGATAAACGTTTCCGAAGCATATACACGAAATTTGAAGTTTGGTATCTAGAGATCTCCAGAGATCTTTGTTAATTGTCTGTCAAGCAAGAGATTGTTAGAAAGAACTATTTCAAAAGTTATTAACATTTTTATGTTATGCGAGTAGTGAAAAAGCTTAAAAAAATATATCCTTGGTGTGCAAATTTTACGGGATGAAGGATAACATGAGTTTTTTCTTCAAACATAACTAGAACTCTATTAATAGAAAAATTTTCTCCCTAAATAGATTATTTTAATTATTTATTTTATTTTTTTATTAATTCTAACAATCTGTCAAACTCATTCTATTATATTTCTTTTTCGAGTAGACCTACACTTAACTGACCTGAACACACAAAGGAGGATGAAAAATGAGCAAACTTCATAGTCTGGAGACCGAATCTGGAGACCTGTTTGTTTTGAAATAAATTGCTGCATTCCTTTTCTCGTTCAGAATGAATTTTTTCAATCCATGTCGTTCTTTTTCTCGGGCCGAACGATTTAGTTTCAATCTGTCATCGCTTCTTTCGGACTCCGAATCGTTCTGAATGCACCTGAGTTTTCCCCGGACTCAAGCAGAACGATTTTAATTTTTATTCGTGAATGTGTTGTTTACAATTTGGACGAAGTGGTATTAGTTGAGTTTAAGTTGCCTTTGTTGGAAAAAAGCTTTATTTTTCATAAAGAACAATTTTTACGAATTTATACTTGCTTTTATCAAATGGAAGAAATGTCAAAAACTTGAAATGGTTCTGCTTCGTTCCTTTTCTATGAGCACATAATTAAATTATGACATCGTTCTGTCGTTCATACAGATTCATTCAGAACGAGAAAAGGAACGCAGCATATGAGGATAGATCGGAAACCAAAAAGTCTCTAAAAATATGATATTTCTAATATTTAATATTAAATCAACTGAACTATATTTTGCAACTTTCTGATCGGATTTTTTGGCCAGCTTCATCCCTTTTTCGGAGCTTGTAAAATAAGCATGAAAACAGCGCATGAAATCTGTCTTTTATTTATTTATTTAAATAAAAAGTTAAGTATACAGATTTTTACAAGTCCAATTATTTACTACCGCAAAAAGTTATTCATACAAAATAAAGAGAGATATAAGTGAATTTAGTTGCTATAAAACAGTATGGTGTAATACTGTTGCTTGCACAACACTGGAGATGATCTGCACTTGTCAATCCGCACGATGATCAGTTTTACATAGAAATCATATATCAATTGAGTACAATTACAAAACAGTTCCGCTTAAATTCATGTTCACTGTGATTTGATTACATACATACATATTTTTACTTAGCTCCGCAAATGCATTGCGATTACCTCATAGCTACACAATTCATAGCGGCGCTTAATGGGTCATCATGAAATTGTACAGCTGATGAGTGTCATAACATTGCATTGGGTTCGATCTACAAATATTTTTCCAATAATACTTCGTAAAAGAAATTATATATTTCATTATTTATACTAGTGTTAAATACTACAAAAGTGATAGATACAAGGAGGTTAGTGTTTTGTAATACAATATAATAAGTACTACTTCAGTCATTAAAACTAGAATAATTTCGCAACACTAAAGTTATTATAGTGACAAAAAATTCAAATATAAAAGAGAAATTACTGATAAGAAACTATTAGTTACGAAACTAAAAACTAAAAAACTAAAAAGTAATAGGAGAGAGAGAACAAATTAAAAAGAGAGTAACGCAAAATTGGAACAGGATCAAATTGAAGATCAAATTGAAAAAAGAAGAGAGAATGATTTTAGTGAAGCTCAAATAACTTGTCCAATCTCATAGAGTACTTGTCTTTTGAATGTCAGAAGACTGGAGCGAAAGATGGCAACATTATTAAGATATAAGTTATATTCCTTTTGGAGTCTAAAATTTGGCGACTTCGACTTAAGATTAGTTCTACTAGAGGATAAATTGAATAGGATTTGGAGTCTGGATTGACGCGCAGGTACGTGAAGATCAATTCTGGACAGAAGGCAAGGACAGCAGATATATACATTTAAAACTTTGAAGAGAAGAACAGCATCTAGAAAGATTCTTCGATTAGTTTAACCCATTAATGACTAGCGTTACATATATGTAACACTGGTATTCCAACGAAGTAGAGACAAAATAAAATGGTCTACCAACTTCGGCAAATTTTTAAATTAGTGTTGCAGAAACTTATACATTATGTGTAAGCGAACAGAATAAAAATTCATTGTGATCACTTTAGTGGAAATATCTAAATCTAGCGGACGTGTATTATTGAAACGGATGAGAATATAAATTGAAGAAACCTAAAATATGGGAACAAGGAAATAGTAATTATCTTATTTTCTCATATTCTTTAAATTTTTTTGAATTTCTGATTATGTAGTTTTATTTAGAAATAAATTGAAAGTGAATTCGTCCAAAAATATATTTTTTTTTGCCATTGAGCTAAGCGATGGTCACTTGCGTTGCATATATGTAACGTTAGGCGTCTTACAGCATTACATGCATTTTTGTTTTCTTTTATTTTTTAAACATAGAAATGGTTGCGGACTATTTCGACGCGGTTCAATCTGATGATGAAGATGTTGATCGAAATTTCAAACATTTTTTTTATGACGAGGTGATTCAGTTACTTTGTGACGAAACAAATACGTATGCTGTTATGAATAGTTAACAAAATCGAAACATCAGCTCGAATGAAATGTGCATATTTTTAGCCATTCTGATTACCACAGGATACTCTTCCAGGAAAGAGAGATTATTGGTCTGAAGGCAATGATATGATGAATGTTATTACATCAGATGCACTGAGACGCGATCGATTTGAATGTGTGCTATCTCCATTTTATTAACAACGCCTTAGAGAATTAAAGCGATACGATCTGGAAACTGCGTCTTTTAACTGATGCCATAAAAAATCGGTTCTTACAGCAATTCAAACCAGAGCAACATCTGTCATACGACGAATCAATGGCGGAGTAATATGGTCGTCATGGCAGTAAGCAGTTCATTAGAGGTAAACCTCTTAGATTTGGGTACAAGATATGGTGTATCAACACATCTCGAGGATATCTCGTAAATTTTGAGATGTATCGGGGATCAAATTCAAAATATGGAAGAAATGCTACGCCACTATTTTGCATATTAGTTGATTTTGCCGATCATATAAAATCTTTTCTCTTCTGTATATACTTCGACAAGTTATTTGCATCTATTCCAGTTTTATTGGGCTTGAAGGAATGCAATTTCCATGGTACTGAAACCATCAGACAAAATATGCTTCCTAAGTCATGTCCGTTACCACTGAAGTATGAATTGAAAAGGAAAGAGCGCGGCTAAATTGTGAGCACAAAAGTCAGTAGGGTTAATATCTATACATATAACGAAATGAGTCGATAATGCCGTCGTTTCTATAACTTCAACAATATATGGAAAAAATCCTGTTTCGACTATCGGAAGATATTCGCGTAAAGAATGGAAAAGAATTGATGTTCCGCATCCATGTCCTGTTGGACGTTACAATGTATGCATGGGCGGTACGGATAGAATAAACCAGAATGCTAACAGCATCGCATTGCAGTAAGAGGAAAGAAGTGGTGGTGCTCCATTTTCACGTGGCTGGTAGATGGGTCTATTCAAAATGCCAGGCTGCTTCATCGTAAAGAGGTTTTTCAATAATAAAACTTCAGTTTCAGCGTGCCATTGCACAATATTATTGCCAAAGTCTTCGTCATCCCAATCCGCTAGGCTGTTATTGCCGTCCTAAAATGTAAGTTGAGCATTGTAATCATTATGTCATCAAAATTCCAAACGACAAAAGACACCAGCAAAAAATATATCTGTACCTATTCTTTATTTCATTTAAATATTTTCATACACTATATGTATATTTGAAATTTTTAGCCTTCTTTTTCAATAAAGAAGTAAAAACGTCAATTTCCCCGTGTTCGGACTAACGTTACATATATGTAACGGGCACTCCTGCGGGAACGGAGTCCGGGAAATTAATTTTGTATTCAGATTTGGATTTTTAAAGCCTATAGTACCTTCTGTATTAAATATTAGCCTTCTAACTGAATTTTTAGGACCTCGTCATTAATGGGTTAAGTCGGTAGATTAAGCCTACTTAGTCGGTCATGATATTTCAGGGATACATAATTTAATATAAACATAAGAAGACTTGTAAATTTTCTTTAAAAAAATTCGATTTGACCTGAGTATGAAGCATAGAAAAGGCTGCATACTTCGCAGGCATATGCAACAATACTTCTCACCATAGATATAAATAACCCAATAGATGACGTTCACTTAAATGATTTCGTAGTACGAAAAATGAAATCCACAAGACGGAATGCCTTTGATGTTATAAAATTAATACGGGAGTAGAACAATAACTTGGAGTCAAAAACTTACACCTATAACTTTGTGTTCAAAAGTTCTGGCGATATATTATTGATGGTATAATCGAAAAGAGTGGGTTCCAGCTTCCTAGTATAAGTCATGACCTTGCACTCTATCAATATTAAGTTCCAGCGAATTAACATTACACCAGTTCACCAGTTCTATTAGATCTTCCTGCATGCGGAGACAGTCTTCAATAGTATTGATTATACGGAAAATTTTAGCATCATCTGCGTAGAGTAGACAGTTAGAATTTAATTGGGAGGGAAGGCCATCTATATAGGTCAAGAAAATGAAAGGTCCAAGAACGGTCCCTTGTGGAGCACCAGATGTTTGCTTGTGGGAATCCGTTAAAAACTACAATACTTTCTCTGTCCATGAGATACGATGAGAACCAAACAATAGTGCTATTGCCATAGTCCACTTATTCCATTTTGACCAATGCACGTTTATGATTAATTTTATCGAATGCTTTTGAAAAGTCGGTATAAACACAATCAACTTGTTTACCTAAAATCTAAGGTACAGGCAACTGTATCTGTAAACAAGGATAAGTTAATTATAGTTGATCTACCGGAGAAAAAGCCATAATGCTTTTCGGTGATATAGTTTTTAGTCTGCTGGAAAAGTTGACTATAAGCAATCTTTTCAAAAATTAATGCTAAACTATTTGAAATGGAAATGGGGCGATAGCTTACAATGCATCTAGGATCACTAGATTTAAAAATCGGAGTAACAAAGCAATGCTTCAATAATTTAGAGATGGTGCTGTTATTAATAGACAAATTAAATAATTGACTACTATAGGTTCAGCTAACGTATGTGAACATTGTTTGTAAAGTATATAAGGAATTTTGTCTGGTCTAGTGTTCTTGCTACAGTTGAAGTAGCCCCGAAAGATGTCGAAGATAGGCCGCAATGTCTAAGTAGCCCATGTTTACAGTAGTTAAATGAATAAAATTGGGTTAAAATTCAGAGATTTTGAGTTTAACTTCGAAGCGGAGAAGAACTGAAAACGTTACGAACTGTTGATATGCTCTTAATATTATTTATCGAAGAAATTTAGAATCATCTTAATAAACCTCCTAAATGACAAATCTTACCCATAGTTTTACAATAATTTTTTGCTTATCTCCCCCTCCCCCAACTATCATATTCTATGAAAGATTTAATAAACAATCTGAAACATCCTGTATATGACGTGTATATGGCATCAGTCAGATTTTCTACATTCACTTATGTAATTGCACGTTATCAAGGTAATGGCATCATTTTTCATGTTCGGAGGAATTACAGGAAAAGCTATCTAAGCAAAAAGACCATTGTTATGTCTGTCTAAGGATGAATCTCTATCACCCACATACGACTAATATACAGCTTTTATGAAATAAGGACACCGCAGGCTTTTAGGGCCCATAATAGAAACAATGCTCAGTTTTACAGTTTATGACATTGTCTTTACTGTTTATATGTATACGATTGCAGCGGTAATATATCTACTAAAAGTTTGCTATGTATATACTATGTGGTGTAGGTACTCTTACAATATAATGTGAGCACTATAAACTGTGCGCTAAGCTTCCGTGTGTTATGAATAAGATATTTAAGTGAATTTTACCTTGAAAATCTCTTTAACTTCATTGTCCTAATATAATTAAAAGATAATGTAAATGGACCATTTCGACAGGAACGACTATTAATGCTGAGATTTCTCATGTTTAACATGCGGAATGGACCATGTTTAGTGTTTGTAAGCCAAGTTAAGAGAATGTATACATATGTATAGTATGTAGTTTTGATGTGCCGTAGGTAATGCATCAAAAGTGATTCAATACAATGCCACAAGGTTTTGTAGTTAGTGGTTTATATGAATTGTTTATAAGGACGAAAAGAAAGCATCCAATAACACAAAGTCTTAAAATATTTATGATGTCTATGTTTTGAAGCTTTTTGATAAAAGGAATTTGCTTAAAATTAGATTGTTGAATCGCATAAGGAACGCTTGGAAGTAACCGCAATATCAACATGGATTTGTTTTGAAGAGGTACTCAAAATATCAACGCATAACAGGATTTTGGTTGGATTTTTCTTCTGAAAATCAATCGAAAAAGTTTTAAAATCCTATCAATGTACGAATTTCACAGTAAAATTAATCAGCGAATTTTAAAAAAAATGAGCAGTTTTAAAAAAGAAAGGATCAGGATAGAAGGATAGAAAAATTATTCAACGGCAAACTCGTTAAGCGGAATGTTAAGGTGGCGGACATCTAAAAATAGGATTAACTTTTTAGTCAGTGATGATATGGCTAATATGGCTAAAATCGGAAATTCATATAATTCTTTCAAAGGAATAAAAATAGAAATAAATTTAAGTATAGCCCAGACTCTGTCAGTAATACGGATAAATCCCAGCAAGAGTTTTTTATAATCTTAAGCATAACCACTAAAAAAATTAAGATCTAAGCAGTTGTTTTTATATAACCGGAATATCCGCAACTCTGGTAAAAGGTAGTACACAGCGGATTTAAACTTCCAGTTCCCCTTCTCTATACTTCCGTTTTCTCGATCCGTTTTAATTTCCCTGAAGCTGAAATTTTTAAAGAGGCAGTCCTTATCATCATAGATGAGATAACATTACTTTCAAAGTACGGACTGCGACAACAAGATTCTGGACAAAATTTGAGCAAATGAACTCCCATTTAGAGGGAAAGTGGTAATTGGTGAAGCGATTTTCGACAAACAATACCAGTTATTGTAGAGGACCGCGTGGACATAATCAAGTACCTTGCCGCAGTATTTCACGATACTCTCACTTATAACAAACGTTGTGAAGGATAAGATGAGCACGCAAATTGGCTCTTAGATGTTGGAAAAGGACTAAACTCTGACGACATAATCGAAATCGCTCAAGCAATGGTTAATGGGGGTAATCTTATTGTATCGATCTACGGAGGCAACATTCAGCAAATGTCTGTTGAGGACTGTCTTTTTAGATAAGTTCAGATTTTCCTCATCTTCGGTGGGAGTTATCAGAAGCTTTATTACTGAACGATCTCAACAAGTCAATGTCTATGATTTACTTTCGAGAAGCTTGCCTCTCACTTGTTGGGTACCTCAATTGTGGGCCTTTAATTGTTCAGTATGTAGTACATAAATCATATGGTAAAAGGCTTCAAAATACACTTGTATGACGCCCAGATATATTTAGACAGGTCGGTTGGCCTTATGCAGGATTGTATTGAGAGTATTAACTCATACTTGAAGAGAATCTCTGAGTGGTCTAAGAAGCATGACTTACTTTTAAATTCCAATAAACCAACTTACATGATTTCTAATCGCGAGAGGCTTGATGTCTCCAACTGATGTAACTCGGAATGGCACAACTTTAAATTACGTTAGTTGTGTTCGAAATTTAGGAATTATGTATCTTCAACTCTTCTACGACTTGCTGCCACCACATTAAAAATACATTAGATAAAATTTATGGCATACTTCGAAGGTTGTCATTGGTTGCGAGGATTCTTTCTCCTGCTCATCGCTACGGGCTGGTCTTATTTTACAAGTGGAAGTATTGTTTTCCCTCACTTGGATTCTATTTGTAGGAAGAAACTGGATATCACTTTCAAAGACTGCATCCGTTTTATACGAGATACGACAGGATAATCATTCCAATGATGCCAGGATATCCGACCATCTACAATAGCGAAGATTCTGTCGCCTGAGAAGATCCCAACGATGAAGCCATTGAGTATGCTACCATATGTTGCTGTTGAAGTAAGAAGGAGTTATTATAATGCTGTTGCGAAACTTGAACACAACGACAGGATTAAGTATGAAACAGTGCACGTATGATAGTCAGAGGACTCCATCGAAATTCAATCATGTCAGAGATTATTTGCGAATGTAATCGAGGTGAAATAGTTCTTATTCCACGATAAGAATACACGAAGTTACTCAAAGCAAACTTCAACCAGTTACCAGGAAAATCTTAATCAAAGTGGTGTTCCCAAAAAGTTTTCAAATAGAAATTTCAGATATGGAAAGCCTTATACTCATGTGGGTTAAAGTCATTTATGTATAACTCAAATGACCATTAATGACTAGTATCTACCTACTCAAAAGATTTTGATTAGTGTCTGAATGGAGGATTTTTAAAAGGAGAATTCAAAAAGGACTCTGGAATAACATTAAATTTTTCGCAGTGGACAAGGTACTTCCAGAAGAAAAGACAGAAATAACAAATGTAAAACCAAAATTTGGTTGTGGGCTGAAAGCAATTTCAAATTGTAAATAATCAAAGAACCACTCCTGAGCCAGCAAGCATTTATTTGGGAAAAAGAAGTCGTCTGTGGTTTACTACAAGTTCACTCCTCTAAGTTAAGCAGAGACGTACAAGAACACGAACATATGAAGTAAATACGGTCAAAACGTCATGCAGCGAGAATGTTCTGGTTTGCAATTGAGTTTTGTTTTAATCGTGGGATGTATAGAGGTAGCAGTAACAAAATGAATGTCCCTTATATATTAAAAAGATTAGTAAAATATGTGACTTCTTACTACCAATCAAAAATACTTTCCCACTGAACATTGCGCCTAGAACTAGAGAAAGAACCGTCGAGGTCGAAGTTGTGCTAGTCCATCCTTTGGATCTGTATGCCATTTCTTCGTCGGTGAATAGATAGATCTTCATATTCATGTCATCTGCATCTTTGGGGCTTTTCTTTAGCCCTCAGCTGGATAATGTCATAGTTTCCTCCCTCGTTGGTTGTTATGTTCTTAATTTAGCAACTTGTCGTTTTGTTGGCTTCTATTTTATGTCTGTTACACTACGTCAGCCATAGCTTTTGATCTTACTAAGTTAGTTGTGGAAGGAATGAAAGGTGGGAAGAGAAAGGTTGGCTATGTAGGATAGTTTAAGATTGGCAATTTCTAAGTAGTGGATTTAGACTGTCAAAGACAAAATTGACTGGGTTACTATTACTCTCGATAGTAGTTCCCTTTGTCGTGGTAAAATATTATTTTTCCATCTGGGTTACAAGTAGCGGTGATAGGTATCGAAAACCTTCAGGTATGAGTAAATCTGGTAGATTATTAATGACGCGGTTGGAGTGATCTGGGATATTCTTCAATTGTTACGTTAGCAGCTTCATAAACCACTTTATTAGCGAAGAGAAAAGAATCAATGAACTCCTAGCATTACTTCGATACATGAGAATCTGAACGAAGGAAGTTAAGAAATATTCGTATTTAATCTTGTGCACGTATCTATGAAGGAAATTGTTACTAATGATTAAATCGATGAAATTGATAAGAAAATGTACATATAATGATAAAGTAATGCAGGAAGTGAGTCATCTGCATTTTTTGAATGAAGTGCTGCCTGCCTTTTGTCGTTCGTAGAAAGGTGACGCTTGTGCACATCTTATTTGTATTTATGATTTGATTTCAAATCGTTAAAAATAAAAGTTCTTATAAAATCTTCTATTCTCCATCATTGACCGATTCTAACAAGTGTGGGTTCGATCCCCATCCGGAAAAAATATATAATCTTTCAGTTGCTTTCCCGTAGTTAAACAGTTCGTTTTAAAATTGTTACTCATTTCTTAAGTGCTTTATTTCGGGCAGACGTTTTTGTTTTTTTACGCGCCGCAAAATGAATTTAATCCAACTTTAAACTTTTCGGCACGTTGTTTTTTTCTACGTTTGTTCCTTGTTTCATTTTAAGAGAACAAATGAAATTACTGACAAGTTTGAAATAAAAAAATTCACTTTTTTGGTAATAATTTTTAATAAACTTTTAGGGCAAGAATATTTGCTTTAATTATCATACTTAATTTTTTTTTATTGATTTTTCACAATTTTGCAGAAATAATCAATACACCTCAGATAGTTCGAACTGTCAAGTGTAAAAAAACGTACGGCTCTCATTGTATCATAATCGCCACAAAGCGGCGCCGCAAAAACAACGCGCGGCTCTCATTGTATCTAGGGCTTTACAATTTATACACGTGCCACCAGATGCAATACAAAAAAACAGTTTTGAAACGGCTCATGACAAAAGAACAATATTTAGCCTGTTAAATATTCCACAACTAAGTTTGGGAATGATTATTTAAATAATATCTAGGATAAATCTGTTATCCAGAATGAGCATGTTTCATTGAAAGAAAGCTAGACGGTGGTGTCATATTTATCAGCTCTCAGAGATAGCTTACCGCCTCCCTTGAGAATTTCAGATGAGGAAAATTTGGTTGTATCCCGAGGCATATTCGAGGATCATAAGATCAAAAGTAATAAAATTGTAATAACAACAATAGCAGATGGGGAATAGTGTCAGTTCGGAACTCAACGTCAGTTGTACTGAAGGAATTGGAATTGATATAGAGAAATTTGACAGGGTTATAATAAATATTGGATACAAAAGTTCGTATCAAAATTTATTCCCGATATTAACTAAAATCATAAACATCAGCATAATCTTGATTGGATCGTATGTTGGCAAGTCATACAATATAAATAACTACATACATGGTTTTGGTACTCGAAATTTAGAATTTTCTTACTTTTGGGTTAAATATTTTGGAGAGAATTCTCATATTCGTATTCAACGCTCCCTTAAATAATTATGGCTGTGTGACTGTTTCTCACAGTTCATTTCATGATTTCTCTAAATGTACCCAAATAAGGAAAGCATCGAAAGGTTACAGCATTGATTATTTATATATAGATGTGCCCAGAATCATTGACGTCTTAGAAAAGAGATGTCGCTAGTTGTATTACACTTCTTATTTCCAGCTTTAAAACTTTTAATAAAAAATTTTCAATAGTGGATATAATATTTTATTTGGTTTTTAACTATTTTTACATTATATGCTGGAAAATCGTTATTTAAACCATTAAATAAAAGTTTTTATCGCATTTTTTCCAAGTAGCGATATCTCCTTTCTAAGACGTCAATGATTCTGGGCACATCTATATATAAATAATCAATGCCTACAGCAATGTTGACTGCAGTTTGAGGATGAATGAATCTTTTATGAAGAAAATAGGTTTAGAATATTACATCAATTATTGCAGAAATAAAAAGAAACTATTAGAAATTGCTGATATTGTCATACTGTCATAGTTTCCGATTAATTCAATCACCTAGGTATAACGAGGACAAATCTCTTTTTGTACCCTAGATCAAATCTAAAGGGTACACTAAGTTTGTCATTCCGTTTGTAACTGGACATCCATGCATAAAATTTAAAGTTATTTTGATTTTTGCATGTCAGTCCATCCGTTTGTTCGTCCAGCCGTCCGTCCGTTTGTCCGTCTGTCCGTCCGTTTGTCCGTCCTTCTGTCCGTCCGTCTGTCCGTCCGTCCGTCCGTTTGTCTGTCCGTCCGTCCATCCGTTTGTCTGTCCGTCCGTCCGTCCGTTCGTCTGTCTGTCCGTCCGTCCGTTCTTCTGTCGGTCCATCTGTCCGACTGTCCGTTCGTCCGTCCGACTGTCCGTTCGTCCGTCCGACTGTCCGTTCGTCCGTCCGACTGTCCGTTCGTCCGTCCGACTGTCCGTTCGTCCGTCCGACTGTCCGTTCGTCCGTCCGACTGTCCGTTCGTCCGTCCGACTGTCCGTTCGTCCGTCTCTCCGTCCGTCCGACTGTCCGTCTGTCTGTTCGTCTGTCCGTCCATCCGTCTGTCACATTTTGCACACACGTTTTAAAAAAAAAAAAGTAAATTTAAGTTCGAAAATGGGCCGAATAGGGCAACTCCTTCGTAGGGTTGCCACACAAAAATTTCTTTCTGCACTATATGTTTGGATACTGCCTGAGAACATGTCGACGTTCAAAGCCGAAATTCGGTATATAGTACTGCCCAATAAATTTGTTGGTTTCTTACATATACTGTGAAAACGGTTCGTCCTATGAAATGTGATGTAATCATTTTTGTTGCCGGACGAGCCATTCTAGAGATATATGCGAAGAACCACTTCGAAAATCAAACTTGCGCAGAAATTACAAACGAACATTCATCTAAGGTATCATAAGAATTGGTCTTAGATCAATTGTAGTTTTCTACCATGTTAGTTTATGGAAAGGACATGGTGCTAATATGAAATTATCTTTTACAGAAAAATTTTCAAAATGCAACTGAATTTAGGTAAATCGCATTTTGATCTTGAAGAATTCTGTGACTGACGATTATTATTATCATTTCTTAATTTTACGTAGTGCACATAGGTTTCTTTCGTGTCCAAGGAGTTATTTACTTAATATCTCTGTTCCAGAAGATATAATAAAATTATTTGTGGAAAATTTCCCAATTTTATACCAAGAGAAAAGTGTTACATATTTATAATGTAGGTACATTTAGCGGCGCTAGGTGGAACACGTTTATTGAATTTAAGACGAGAGCTACTTACTGCCGAAACTCATTATTTATTCCCGTCACTCAAATTGTGGCAAAATACTCATTCCCTGGGTTTCACTAAAAGTACGGATGAATGCGAGATGCAGTCTGATTTATTAAATGACATTTATAATTTTTTTGCCACTTATTCTGCCACATTTGCTTTCTTCGATTATATTGAACCTATTTATGAGGTGCATATGATAATATTTCTTTTATTGAACTTTTTGGTGCTATTACATCTTTTATTTTTGAGTGATAATATAAGTTGTAATCTGTCTTGCAAGCAACAGATATTGTATCAGGATCCCTCAATCACTCTCTTTTTTGCTGGTATTCCACAAGGAACAATTTTAGGTCCACTGTTATTTTACCTGTATATGAAAGATTCCTTTATAATGATTATTTAGATATTCTGCTTATCTATTATAATAATTTTTATAAATCTAATTTATCGCCTGTTATGTTAGTTGATATCATGATACCTGTAACTTATCAAGTCATCTGTGTTATTTTTTACGAGAGATTTTGGCTACTGCTCTGAAAAAATTACGGAGAGAGTACCGTGTACCTCACAGAACTTAAAGCTTCGGCTTATAAGGAATATATTATCATCCTATGTCATGTTTACAGATACTATCTGTTGCCAATTGAAGCAAAATCATTATGAATACTACAAAGTTAGTATTAGTATTGATAATATCCAGATTGTTCTTCATCTGTGTCATCAGACAGTAGGAATATGATCACATTGTAATGATACCATAGCTGGTACTTTTTGTTTTATTTGATGATGTTGCTAAAGCTATGATGCCGTAGCACAGGCATGGCAGGAAAGGAATAAGGGGCAGCGAATTGATTTATAGTTTTAGAGAGGATGACATACTATTTAGTTCTTTTGTACAAAGATGCCTTTAATCTAAGTTTCTTTCAATATTTTTCCTTTAACGGTTTTTCTTCTCTTGAGTTTCTTTATAGAAAATATATGAATTTATAGTAGTAAGTCCGTATTTAATTATTTTTTAATGGAATTACTAGTAGTAGATGTAGTTAAGTAGTATTTGCACCTCTTGTACATATTTTGCTTACCTAGCTTGAGTCTGCGCATACATAGGAGTAACATTGCAATTCAATTGTGCTTGAATAAATTGCATTGAAATGAATTGTTGAGTTTATTCTTCTAATAATAATCAGATCTTTTCTAAGGAGCTTATACTTATTATCAGATATTTAATATTTGTAGGTAGATAATTTCTCGTCTCTATAGACTAAAATTCACTAAAAATAATTGCAATGAATTTTTATAATGCATTGAAAATGCAGAAAAAAAATCAAACTTTTCGACCCAGGCATCAGAGAGGTAGGTCTCATCAGTATGGTTATCTCTGATCGCCTACCATAGAGGTTCGATACTACGGTCACCCAACTGCCACTTCTATTGAGACGAGAAATTGGCTACCTACAACTTTTAGTTGGTTTATCCAGTGCCTTAAGGCGCGACAAGGGGAAAAATTACCCAATTTGAAAATTGCAATGAGAAATTTTGCTACATATGATTCACACTTGCTTTTGATAAAAAGTATTTGTATGGGCAATTGGGTGACCCTCGTATTATCGAACTTCTCTTGTAGGCGATCAGAGATAATCATACTGATGAGATCTCTCTAATCGCTGGGTCGAAAATATTTAACAGTGCCCTATAGAAATACTGTAGTCTTATTGACAAGCATTCGGTGATTTTTCCCATACTTATGAGACGTAGACCAGTGGACAATATACGTTTACAAAAACTACTGCCATCGAATTGTAGAGCGCATTTAAACTTAATCTTAACTTAAATTTTAACTTAAACTCAATCTATAACTAATCGAAGTAAGATGAAAATAGTTATATTTTCTATGAGCGAAAAACCAGTATAACATTGTACTATCCACCCACCCTGTAAAAATTCTTTGCGATTACACCACCTAATTCCAAATTTTAGCACATACACGACCTTCTTCCCCCTTTACATATAACTCAGGGCAACTATTGTAAGCCCTCAACTATAGCGCCGATTTAAATCATGGCGCAATTTGCATTTAAGATAAAAACAAAAACCCAAAAAAAAACAAAAAAACACAACTCAACCATTATTCAGGACTAGTTGGGCTAGTGTAGTGTGCGTGTACTTTATAGTATATGCGGCTGTTGCAACCCAATTTTCACCTACTCCTTCGTATATTGTTAACTTATCTGCTTGCTTTGAATAATGAAAGTGTGCTATACCAGAGAGCTCATTCATTTACACTTTGGACAGACGGAAACGGGAGGACAATAACGCTTCGCTATGAAAAGGACAATAGTCATTAATTATGTCCTTTTCTTGCCATTTTTGCTTTTTTCAAGTTATATGCTTTGCTCTCCGCCTTTTCAAAATTTAGTCACGTTCCTATTATAGCCGTTGTCGCCATTTTTCACACATTTCGTATAGAGGTTACCACCTCTCGGTTCACGGATCACACATATCCCTTGTCTTGTGCACTTTATTATGGAACAATCTCCCAATTTTTTTCTCCTCTACATTCATAGAAACCTGCTGCTGTACCCTGCCATTCTCTAACCAACGTACCAGTATAAGTCGAAAACTCTGGAGTGTATAATGTAAAAATTGGACACATGTCCCGATATGATCTCTTGCAGTCAACCGGGGGTCATTCGGAAAATTTTCAATATATCATAGCTAGAAAAGTATAGGGCAATGGAGGGCAACGGCAATGGATTGTATCCTACAGGCGAGAAAATAGCAGTTACGTGTGATGGGCTCGGAATGTTAAAGTTTTGCGTCTCATAGCTTTTTGCACACATGGAATTCATATGGAGGAAAATAAAAGATCGAAAATGGCAAAAGTACCCTATACTAGGAAGGACACAGAAAATGTTTTGGCGTTTTCTAATAAATTTTTTTTTTCTTTTGAGAAGTGGAAAGATGTGACCCATCCAGAGGTACAAAGAGGTATGTGTAGGTAATAAGGGACCAATATTTGTCAAATATGAAACGAGGCACTTGGGAGTACCAAGCTTTTCGAGGCAATTCAATCTTCCTTCATACATATACTACGCCTCTACCTAAATACTAACTGGCGACGATGTTTTGATGATAATTGAATCAGAAGCAAATTCGTCCCAAGGTGGTACCTTGGTTGTTGTGTTGTACTGAAGTCGAGATGATTTTATATGAGAATTGTTTTGGAGTTTGGTCTGCAGGACTATTAACTATTGTGTTATTGTTATAAGATACAGTTTTTTGTTTTTGTATACTTATGCAGTACGAGTTTATTATAGTCTGTGAAAAATATCAATAATAATTAGCATTAAAAATGAAAATTACGAGAAATTCTTTGAGTTTCATAATAAAGAAAATGATTATGATGGTTTACAGCTGATTGGAGGTTTCCATCTGGTTTTGTTTTTGATCGGATCTATAATGTAATGCCTGTAACCTATTGCTTATAAGTCTCGACAGTGAACAATGGGCCTTGCGGTTGCCTATGTTCCAGAGTCTCTCCTCGGGGGACTCAACCTCTTTTCAATCCATCCATCCAAAAGGGATGACTGATTATACATAATTTATACATATATACGAAGTAATAAAATTCTTATAGAAATAATACAGGTGAAGAATGCAGAAAGCGTCAATTTCCTCACAGCCGTCAAAGATGCTTACTTTCACCACAATACTCATTGATGAATTCCTGATGCCTGCATCCTACACAACACGCATCCCAGGCAATAGAGATCAGGTAATCATCAAAAGAATGCAGTCAAATGATAGTTTTGGCTAACTCAATTCGTGCATCAATAATTTACAGAGATTCTTTCCCAGCTTTCTCAGATGAAGAAATCTAGTAGCCTCAGTTGAAATTCAACTGCAATTTTTCAACTTTAATATGGGGTCGCTCTTAGCCCAATTGGTAAAGGAATGCATCCAAAAGTTCCTATCATGTGCTGTACCTAGATTCAATGTTAAATTAGGGAACTGTGAAATACTTCTCATTAAAAATGTACAGATGAAACTTAATTACCAGCAATTAAACGTAAAACTTTTTTTTGTTAGACGGTTCTGACTTTGAGTTTTGCCAGAATGATTACTTTCTCAGTTCTTCCATCTATTTCTCCTTCTGACAAAGCTGTCAACATTTAAAAGTAAATCCTGATGCCTTGGCTTTAAAAGAAAATTAATAAAAATTTAAAATAAAAGTTGGTTGCAGGACATGAAAGGTCACCCAATCGTAAAATTTCGATGGGAAACTTTTGCTAATAGATTTCTTCACCGGTAGAATAACTGTTCTTAAATTTAGTACTTTGGAGATGGTCAGATTGATACACAGGATCTCGAGGTAGAAATTAATTCTGGACACTCAGAATGATTTGAGGAAAAAATCCGCACATGTAGTTTGATACGAGGTTAATTCCAGAAGACCTATTTTATTCGAATAAAAATTTTTGAATTTTTGTTTTTAAATAAAAGTCTGTAAAGTTCCTATAAGCATGGACGCTGGCAAAATGGGTCAAGGTAATGATTTGCATTAAGCACTCGTATGAACTTTCCTGTACCTTTGATGAAACGGGTTAGGGATTAGGGATATCTACCAAAAGTAGAGCAAATCACAAATATTTATTCTGTTCGCCGAAAAGACAGGACAAATATATGGAAAGTGATCCACCAAGTCTGTCCTTAGAATATAGAATTTGAATATTTGTATTTAATATCTACCAAATAGTAAAGTTCCCAATCGTCCATCGCTAAATTAATTAAATTTCACTTTCTGTTGTCTTTACTTTTGCTTTACCATCAAATTCATGACTCCAATAAGAAAATCCTTTGTGTCTCGAGCAAGATAAATTCCGATGGTTTTGCATTAATTTAAATTTATCTTAACAGATATAATGCCAATGGCCAATCCTACAGACTAAGATACATTCTCAACTCCTTATTCTTATATAGTTAGGGTACCTACGTTACACATCATATCATATGGATATCCTGCAAATAAAACAAATGAACCACAAAAACCATTCCAGAGAACTAAAAACGGTGCCAACTGGAACACGCCTGTTAGGAACGACCACTTGGCGTAATTATTAAATGCGTTTTGCAACTATTAATGTTCAGCACAGATGGTGGTCCATAATTTACGAACACTTTATGTATGAAAACTGGTGGACGAAGTTATCCTGTGAAGCGGAAGCGAACAAATATTATGTTCGCCGTCCCCGTACCTCTAGGATGTGTCATCAGTTTGTATGTAAAATGATACGTTCAGCATATTGCTTATACAAAAGCGAGAAAAATATCAAAATTAAATTTAAAGTGTAAAATGATGCGAAATAAATTTCCAAATGAAGTTCAACATTCTTCGACAGAAGTTTTTTAAATTTTGTTTTATACTCTCAGAATTATGATGGCTCAAAAGGTAAGGGGACTTTTCAATTAGTTACTACTGAATCCTAGGGGATAGGGGGAGCCGATTACAAAATTACTTTCTTAGAGACTTGGACAGGAAAGGTGTCGATTTCGATGTTTGATAAAAGGATAAAGATGAAACGTACAGGGATGGGTTACTGAAGGTGGTAATGAGGAAAATATTACAAATAAAGAGCAGTTGCAGAACTTTGTTTCCTACAACAAAAATTGATTTTGTCACTGTATGATTAACTACTGATTGCCGATGAAGTTGATGGTGATTATGTAACAATTAAAATCGTAAAGTTATTGCTATAGGTACAATTTAGTTTTTTCTATTTCTTATTATTTTTTTTTTCTTTTTTTGTTCTTTCCTTTTATCTAGTTCACTAGCCAAAATATGCTTGTTAGTATTAGTCACATGATTGATTTAGTCGTAGGTAGCTTAGAAACTGGCTTATTTTTTCTTGAATTGCTTATAGCCATTTCTAATTTAATTTTTGATTTAAGCACTCTGTCCACTTACAGAAGTGATCGCATGTCTTGTTTGTATAAATAAAAACAAATAGATTCATGCTTTTCTTGCACACATATAGCCACATTCCCACATATGTGAGGGGTTAAATATATGCCCTCCAAACTCTTGCAGATGAGTTACGCTTAAAATTCGAATGTCCATGCCATTATTATCACTGAGACTTGGCTAAATGACTGTATACCATCTATGTTAGTTTCGATACTAGGTTACACCTTAATGCGCAACGATAGGAATGGTCGTATTGGGGATGAGGTGGCTATTTACGTTAGAGATTTCCTCAAAGCTAAGATTATTCAATCCTCTCAAGTCCAAAATTTAAAATTCACCTGCGTAGAGCTGACTAATGGTATTAGCGAGTGTGTCCTGTCTGCTGTTTACTGTCCATCCGAATACTTTACACTGGAAAATGCATTGCAATTTGAAAATACCTTTTCAGATCTTTCCCATCGCTACAATAATATAATCATAGGCGGTGTCATCAGTAACATCGGATCTGCGAAGAAGCGTGGATAATAATGAGGTCGGTCTCCGTGTCATGCTAGATTTCTCAAAGGCCTTTGGTAGCGTTAACGATCGAATACTGCTAAAGAAACTATGTCTAATGTTTAGGTTTTCAGCCTCAGCAGCTAATATGATTCAATGCTTTCTTGATGGGAGATTTCAGCAGGTTTATGTAAATGACTTGCACTCTGATATATTACCATTGCACTATGGGGTACCTCAAAGATCTGTCCGAGGACCCTTATTATTTAGTATGTTCATAAATGATTTACCCACTATCATTTTCGATGTTAACATCCACATGTATGCCGACGATGTTGAGTTTCACTGCAGCAGGCCTCTTAGGCTTATGAAGGACTGTATGGTTCGGATAAATGATGATTTGGACAGAGTATATAATTAGTCGCTAAACAACCAACTTTGGCTAAACCCTGGAAAATCGCAATGTCTTGTATTATATCACAGTACTGTATTAACAGGAGCATTACTTGCAGGAAAAGCGCTGCCGATTGTAGAAAATATTACTAATCAGGGTGTAAAGATGAACTCTAGATTGACGTGCTGCAATCAAATTGCAGGTATTGTTGGCAAAGTTTACGTTAGTTTACGGAGACTGTGGCTGTCAGCTAATATCCTAAGTACTTGCATTATGATGAAACTGATTAAGAATCTTATTTCACCCCAATTCTCTCATGGCAGTTTAATCTATTCTAAATTAGACTATGTATACTTAGTAGGGCCATTAGCGACTGTATCAGATACGTTTTTGATCTTCGAAGGTTCGATCATATTTCCCAGTTTAAGTCTTTGCTAATTGGTTGCCCTCTGGAGGCTTATCTTAGACGTTAATCTCTATTTGTCCTCCATAAGCTTATACGTCATGGTAAACCAACCTGCCTAACTGACCAGATTCAGTTTCTGGAGTCATCGCGGCATCATAATATTTTGATTCCCCGATATTACAGGCGAGTTCAGGCTCTTACTTTGTGCAAATAGTGCGAGCTTGGAACAATTTGCCATACAATATACAGAGTGGAGGCACTATGGGTGCTTTTGGTAGTTTTAAAAATTTAGTTAGCTCTGTTATTTATCAGCTATTAGTTTACATATGGGATTGCTTCTGCTATTTACTTTTCTATATTTTCTGTCTTTTTATATGGACTCATAGTATTTTCATTTTGGAATCTTATAATTTATCATGTTATCTTGTGTACATTACCAGCTTGTAAATAAATTGAAATTAAAATTAATGCAGTAGACCGCATTATATAATCAGCCATAAGTTCTGCCCACATTTAATGAAAAGGATGTATGGCTTGTTACTGTGTAATAATCCGGCTTATCAAGTCGCCATAAAATAAAGTCCATCTTTGTTATCTTGCAGGAAATAAGGATGTATCCCAAATTTATACAGAGCTTGTAGATGATGTCCTCCTCTGGTGAGTAGATTCTGGTGTTGAATCGAAAAATGGGTGTTCGTTGCATTTTTTAAGAAGTAACTATAGTGGTGTAAATGTCAAAGAGATTGATGGTTTGACATCTGATACTAGTGCCTAAATTAACGAAAGTCCTCCGTCAAAACAAAGAATTTTGCTACGTGAGGCTCTGTGCAGGGCAAATATGGTGTACTGACCTCTGTGGCTACTAGGAATACGATTGTGTGCATTAAAGTAATTCCCAAGTATACCATTCAGGTTTTATATAGAACGGTATCTGAAATCTGGCGAAATGTGGGTTTTCCTTTTATACAGACGACGTTTTGAATACAAACATAATTTGATATAATAGTAATATAAAGAACTGGATTGAAGAAGTTTTATAAAAGGAATCCTTCACTTAATATCCACAGAAAGCAAGGTAGGACCTATAATAATAGAAACTACAGTGATGGAAATTCTGGTAGCCCATTTCAAGATTAACAAAAAATGAGAAGGCTTGTATTAAAATTTTGTACTTATTTTATTTTAAACATCTTACATAAATAGTTAATGAAGCTAAGTATTATGCATATAAGAATACTTATACTAATACACATACTTTCTGGAAATAAATAGTTTTCAAATTCAATTTATTATATATGTATATAACTACAACACTTGGCAATGCATCAGTAAGATTCAAGATCTTTTAGCAGGTACATGTTTAGAAAAAATAAAACAATACCAGTGCCTATGTAATATTGAGGTTCAAAGATACTTTAACCCTTTCGAACCGACATTGTTCTTGGAAACCTTTTTATTGTTTGTACTTGTGTTTTAGAATTACAAAGTTATAAGATAATTTTCACTAAAATTTGTAAAAAATTATTAATTGGGAGAAGCGAGTTCTTACGACGGTTTCTTATGTGGAACATATATGCCCCGGTTGGTACATACTCATCTAATAAAATAAAGTCTTAACAAAAGTAACCAAAGTTTATTTAAAAAAGCAATATAAAAAAAAAATGAACAAGTAATTCAGTCAAAAATAAGAATTAGCGCCCACCTCCAGTATGATATGGTGCACAACATTGCTTACATAGAGGCTCTCAGTATTCACCGCAAACAGTTTTGGTCTGATTTTCTTTTCCAATCGCGCTGCAAGACACACAGAGATGACGGGAGTGTCCTTCAATTGGTAGATGAAGACTCACGTTTCCTGGCAACTTGATATTTTTTTATCTACGACCACTCCTGTATGATCGAGCTACTGCTACTGTCTTTTCTCCATCATCTATCAAATCCTCCGCCAATGACACCAACAAATTAAGAAAATGTTAAACCTTTTTTTTTTGTTGAGAATCTCCTTGTACAGAATCCAAAAATTTACCACAGCTATCATTAGTAAACGATAGAAACTTTCTTCCACCACTTCGATGATTGCGATATATTTCCAGCCTCTCATTGGTACATTGTGTAATTTAAATGATCAGACTTTTTGGAAATATTTTATAAAACACTTCCAATGGAGTTTGTGGACTTATCAACTTGGTCGTTTAGGTGAAATTGCTTACCTCGGCATAAATGTAGAATCAGATGTACATAGCTAGTTATCTTCTAATTTTCTGTAATATTTTCTGTAAATATAGATAACGAATTAGTGAGATACCGGCCTTGTATTTTTCATCATTATTGAGAGGTTAACCAAGGTTTGTGGACTCGGGTTAAGCCCGTTCGCGAACGGACCAGTTGCCAAACGGGCCTTCTTAGTCCCGCTTTTCAGGAACAAAGATAAGTAGCTTCTTTTCCAAATTTATTTTTCTATTCTATAGTTTTAAAATGAGGAAATTTAGTTCAATAAATTAGAACCATTTTTGATTTATTCCCATTTTTTTTTTAATTGAGTACGGAGAAGACAGAAAAGAGAACTTACAAAAAGAAAGAAAAGTTCAAGAAACCCAAATAAGGAAACAAAGACCATAATTCCTGGCCCAAATTTTATTTCTATAATTATAAATAAGTAAGAGAACTGGTTCGTGAGGACAAATTTGTGTTATGACTATTTTTTTTGTGTATGTGTGTTAGAACACAAGGTTGTGATTTCTGGTCCAAGTTTCATCTCTTTCGTTATATAAACAGAAGCTTTGATTGATAAAAATAAGTTCGGATTTGCTTGATTTATTGCCAACTGTCGTCGGTAAGAAGAAATCCAATCACACAGTGGCTTAATTACGTGAAGGCACGCGTGACGACTCGTGCTTGCATGTACGCATGCCAACTAATTTACACTTAGCACATCGAATTCACTATCAACTGGAGAATTCAAGAAGTGTTCCTGGAGGATCTCCGCAGACCGCCCGAAGTGATAACACAGGCTGCCAAGCGAAGACCCCCCGAGCCCAGCTCCCTGAAGAGTCTACACGACACCATACGCCTTGGCATTTTGTTTGTTTATTTTTCTTGGGTCACCTTGCCACTATCACTGAACATGCACCAGCATCTGCTCTCTTACTAGCTAATCAAATTTCTCATTCGTTTATGTGAACACTTCACGGTCTTAATCCTGTTGTGATTAATAGAAAATCGCGTTTACCGCGGCAAGGGATTAATAACTAACTCTTCTGTCAAAGTGATTTGATTGCGACGACCAGCTGATTATATCGGTCACCACGGCAGCGTGGAGTGTCGATAACATTGTACTGGGGAGAGTAGCACTTTAAAATTTCACCTCTGCCAAGCCAAGCTTTTAGCTGGGAGCTTTACCTCCATGTCGACTGGGAGTGCTTGACGTATTCAGCAAAAAGTTCTCCACTGAAGCCAAGACCCAATTTCAGTTCCATGGATCGTGGGAAGTAAAGTTCGACTCGAGATACTCGACAGAACTTCACCACAGGGTACATCACCGATCGAGCTAGAATTCAAATATTGACCTTCTTTCCGCTCCAAAGTAATATTACTCCCTCGTCACCGCTCGGCCAGAGCAATATTATTTTGACAACATAAAAACTCGTTACAATATATTGAATGTGGACTATAGCTTCCAAGCAGTTGATAAGTTTCCTCTCCAATAAGACAAATATATTAGGTTACGCAGAGGTTTAGCCAGTGATGGGGCACAACTCTGGCCTTTGTTCCAAGATAAGATTGCCCAACTCACCAGGCCTATCTGCCAATGTAAAAAAAAACTTTGTAATAAATATCCACCGAGTGACAAAAGCTAAACCAAGAAAATTTTTCATAAACTTTTGGGAAGGTCATACCTTATTAATCGTTATACTATGGGGCATACCTATATCAATGGCCTAATTGTGTCCATAAAACCTCGGAAAAATATAATTTGACACCTTTCTTTAAATTCTAACAGAAATTTCTCTAATTAAAATATCGCAACACCTTCCTAGAAAAATTCTGCCATCAAATATAAAAAGTTTTTTTCCCCATGTGATACTGATAGAAAGTCCTATCTTGGGCATGTCAAGATACTCCCACTATTTTGAATTGCGGGTAGGTTCAATTATTATTTTCGGTATCTCAACAATTGCTGGAATTTTCCTTATGATATCATACATACATATGTTGTACACATATGAGTCAAAAGCAGGCCATCATTTCAAAGCGTCACACTTCATCAACGCAAAAATAATGAACAGAAGAACAAGAGCACGTTGCCTTCGAAGCACTTCATCCTTCGGGTTGTGCAACGTTAATGAGAGCACAAAACTTGAAAATTGCATTCATTATACAGTGGCGGCGTGTATGCAGAATTCATAAATTCTGGAAGGATACGCGAAGGATAAAAGTGTTGCGGTTCATGCTTTTTTAGTTTTGCGCTTTGTTTTCCCAACACTTTGGTAAGAAGTGTGAATTACAATCATTTGCATATTCTACAGTTTGCCCCAGTCTCGGTGCTCTTCATTCTCTCTTCGCGTTACATGTTTTGTCGGGGGTTGAAATTATGCAAATTTTATGCATGATGTTAATGTGTTCGTTTGTATGTATAAGTGCTTACAAGAGGGACTTCTTGCCGCGTCTTTACTCCATGCAGTTGCGACTCGTTGTGTATTATATTGTCGGCTTAAGACATTATTTCTCTGACTTTTATGTGGTGCACACACATACATAGTATAACCCCCTGCCCACTCTACTAGTAGACGACTAGTTTAGGCCTTTTGTTTATATTTTTATAATCTTGTTATATTTTTAGTTCGGACATTAATCTAGTCCAGATATGTAAATGAGGGTAATTATGGGGTTGTTCTTGCCTTCTGTCCGCACGCAATCCAAACTCTTAAAGTTTTGTTTTGTTAAAACAGAAAAAAAAATAAAAATGTTTTTAATATTCTGCAATAAACTTTGTGCCGCTGTGAATTTGGAAAAGGGATTAAGGTATTAACGAAATTAGTCAGATTTATAAATATCTTCTGAATCATACTAGAAATAAAACTGAATAATGTATTTGCATTTCATTTAATAATTTTTTCTGATTAAACTAGTTTTGATCAAATTGGAATTTTGCATAGAGAAAATTTAAAAAGTAAAATGAAAAATTCAGTGGGCCTAAGGTTGTTTTTAGAATAATAGATTCACATGCATCTATGAGGCACAATGGAGCCGTGAGTGGTATAAGTTAGGCAGGCCTATCTTTTATTGGTGGCACCGCTCTAACCTAACTAACTATTTCTATTCAATGTGATAGAAAATTAATATTTTATTACAAATAACATAAATCATAACTTTATTAGAAATAATCAAATAAGGAAATCACTGATGACCCTGACCAGGATCGCTCGATTTTTATAACAAAAGGATTACTTAATTGTGAGGTACGATATCATTTGGTTAGAAAATAGGAACTAGTGGTTGCTGTGATAAGTAATGCCATACCTACATGATATTATACAAAAGAACTAACACGTATTCAAGGTGAGTTTCCTTCAATCTGATATAGAATTTGTGAATAGGCCGTTTCCTTTTCTTTTCGGGTAGATCAGGTTAGATTAGAGTAGCGGCTATCGAAATACGTTCGATCAGCTAGGCTTAGAAAATCAATGCGCCATTGTGATGCCCCAATATCGATACCTTGGAGATGATTGCCTTAAATAAAGGGGTAGTGGTATATTAAGACCTAGCCGCAAGAATTAATGATCTTCATAAAATCTCCCTAATGCTATGTCTCATATTTCCTACGATCGAAGGATAAAGTATGTAGCAAAGAAAGCGTAGTCTTTCTATGTGTTCGGCAAGGTTGGATCATTTACTGACACAGTTTATAAAGGAGGTGGTTGAAAGGCCTCCTCGATCATAAACTGGGTCAGTAGTTAAGTTAGATCAAGTAAGGTAGGACGGGTACCGCTAGATGACTAGCCTGCATCACTTAGACCTCTAGTGGGTCCATTGTGCCCCTAGACATCATGGGATAATGTTTCAAGCCACCAGATCCATCCTGCTTCCCTTAGGAAACTCAGGATATATCTAAGACTTTTTACCTAGATTCATCCTGGTTCTCTCAGTAAACTCAGGATATATCTTTGCAGCTCCCCCAGACTTGACAACAAGTAGCTACCCAAAGCCTACTTCTTTTATTCATCAAAGTAGGGTATTTGCAAAGCACGTGTTGGGCGGATTTGATTTCCTCCGAGTCCTTACAGCTCCTCTTTGTTAGTCTTCTAGCATGATCCGCTATGGCTCAGTGAGCCGTAATGACCCATACTAGCTTTCTGGCATTTATTCTGTTGCCATTAAGCAGTCCTTTTCCTGTCATATGCAAGGCACAATTGCCCGCAATACGGCAGGTATCGCTGCTGGTCTACTGTAGGCTTACCTTTTGATTGGCGCCCATGACTATTTCCTCTTTTAAATCTCTGATTGGGATTCTCACATAAGCTACCGCTGCGGAGTTATCCAATTCGGACCCCCTTTTAGCCATCTTATCAGTTATCTCATTGCCTGAGATATCTTTATGGCCAAGTACCCAGCATATGGTCACCTTGTACCTTATAGTCAATTCCTCAAGGCTGGTCTTGCATAACATGCACCAATTTTAATTTTACAAGCACAGCATCTAGCATCTTGATGGCTGCCTGGCTATCAGTATATGTATATGCATATGTGCCGGGAGGGCTCTCTGTACATGGATACCAATATTGCCGCCTGATAAATCGCTGCGAGCTCTGTCTGCAAAACACTGAATTTGTCAGGCAGTCTATAAGACTCCTGCCATTGGAGATCTCTGGAATACACTCAAGCCCCTGTGCCCGCATTTGTCTTGGAATTTATCAGGCAGTCTATAAGATTCGTGCCATTGGAGATCTCTGGAATACACTCCAGCTCCTGTGCCCGCACTCGTCTTGGAACCATCCGTAAAAATAGAAATATCGGATGTTACAACCACCGTCTTCCCATCCCAGTCACACCTGGTGGGCATCATTGCATTGACGCCCCTAACAAAAGTGAAGATGGGTACTTGATACTCTGTTGCTTCCTTGCAATCACTACAGTCTATCTTCTATAGTACATTGGAGTGCCCAAAGCCCCTCTCCACCCACTAACCCCCGCCCGCAGGCCGACAGCACTATTTGCCGCTACACTTCTGCAATAGAGGTCCAGTGGTATTAAGTAGTAGTAAGTAGTAGTTAACACCAAAATCAAAATGTTCCTTCAAGCCGCTTGAGAAAATATTGCCAAGTTTCGTGAAAGTGTGCCCGATCAACTAGACACATCACCGTATTGCGACCTTTTGTGTTATGCCTGTACCATGTTAGGTCCAGTCTAAGTTTGCCCTTTGAGTAACGTTATTACCTCATTAAGGTAAGTTTTTCGGATATCTGATGGGGTTATAAATCCTTTGACTATATATTGGAGTCCTTGGAGGACAAGTCTTGTGCGTTCGCAGAATCGACAATTATCGTATTTAGTTTTCCCCATTAGGCCAGTGAATAGACAGATCTGGTACTTATAACAGTTGATGACTTCTTAGTCTTTCTATGTGAAGTTAGTGAACTTGCTCGTCTGTTTAGTAAGGCTCTACCACTGTAGTCTTTTCTGTAATAGTTCGGGTTCGGTAAATGAAGAATCTGTTCCTCTTCTATCCAATTAATTATCAGTCTCATTATCTTCGTGCTCTTCGTGTCCTGGTACCCATCTAAGGGTTACTTTGTTTTTTAATATTAGACATAGAGACGCCTACATTCTTAAACCAGCTTTGAAGTGAAGGGGTTTGATGCCTTTATCGGGTTTTGGTAGTCCAAGCAGTTTATATATGTATATATGTTTCCGTGCCGATAGCCTCTCTTTCGGCTGATTCTGATACACGTTTATATGGTGTAGATTGCTCCCGGAAAAGTAGTTGGGCAGTACTTCAAGGCCTTGTGTAACTTAGTTTTCAGCCCATTTACTCCCATATCTAGCATGCTTTCTATTTACATAAATCTGTGTACCAGACGAGTGATTCATATGGGTATTCCGATCAATTGTTCTTCCATCGATAGGATAATTCTGTTACTATTTCAAAGCGGCTCCAAAATCGTAGATTCTTGGGAATTATATCTGTGAACTTAAAGGCTATTGAGAGATTCTGAAAAATTTAAAGAATTCTAAAGATTTTGGATGGCCCAATAAGTTTCTAGGTTTCCGACAGCTGACAGTTAGCATCCTAGCGCTAAGAGCAGTAGGTATCTCTTTTGATGAAAAAATGTAGAGAAAGTAAGCTTAACATCACTACTATGGTTATATGTGGGACATGTCATTATATCACCTGCTACTCCGAGCAATGCAGGCGTATGTCGTTTTTGTTACTTTACTTTCACGTTTTTTTCTCTGTTTTGGTTCACCATAACGAGGCTCTGTAGGTAATGATGGATTTAAAAATAGTAGTAAAGCCCTATATTTTTGGCGTACAGTCTTTGCCGCATATAGAGGCACTTTACTTGTAGTTAAAAAAACAAAACACCACTGCGAAAGCAAAAGAAAACTCTCCTACAGACTCCAATTAAATAAAAAATTAAATCAAGAGATTAAAAATAAAAAGTAAGAAAAAAAACGTATCCAAGTGTAGCATAATTTCTCTTTCATCCTCTTTAATCATAATAAGAGTCGCATGAGTATGACAAACGCCACTTAACACCCTCATATTTTTCTCTTATTATATTTTCAGACCATTACATAAGAAGTAGGAAAATATAACGGCAGGTTGTTGAACATTAAAATATTCCCACTGACACAAACCATGCGCGGATCTGTTTGTTTAAGTCCAAGCCATTTGAAGCAATAAAAGGACCCCGTATACTTTCTAGTCATCGTCTTTCCTAATTAAAGTAATTAATTTACCGGAAGAATTTTCTAACAGCACATCTTCTAATTTTCAAGACTGCTTATAATAAATACTTCAGTAAGCATGGGAGGCAGCGTATTACATCTTTCTTTCATATACCCCGGGCAGACAGCATCGCCTGTGTAACAACCATCGAAAAATAAGACAAAAACCAGATGCTTTCGTATTTTTAATATTTCCACATCAAATTATCTTGGAAAAATGTCTCCATTCTTTCCACACAATTCCGTAATTCAGAAAAGGGTGAAAACAATCTACCCTCGGGTTATGTCTCGATCTGTTCGCATGGACCCTTCTATTTTTCGGAGGAGCACTCGTCCCATATACCCAGAAGTACCGACAACTACCAAACTCCTCCAAGGGTGTACAACTATACTTTGACAGAATTCATGGTATATCCACTTCCTCTATACTTTTGCTATATGTACATGGAATAGAAATGGTTTTAAAGTCCCGCGTCAACCCCTTCATTTTTCGACATTCTGACTTGTGCATGATGCCCTGAAGAATTCCATTATGGCTTGGTGCGGTAGGTGTAGTACGGTGATATGGAGACGAGAGAGAGATGAGCACTTTCATTAAGGAATTTAATACACGCTTCGTGGTAATTAAAATATGTTGTGTGATTTAATCCTGTGAAACGAACCTTTTGCCGGGTTGTTTTTGTTCCTTTATATGAACGTCAGGCATGAGCTAGTACCCGACAAATTCCTCGCCTTCAATTTTGTTTTTGATTGGCAAAATAAGGTGATGAGGTGAGAACGCACACATATACATATAATATGTATATTCAAAAGGTTTATGGATATGGTGTACGAAAAATTCCTTAATTGAAGCAAATTCAGGTGTAACAAGAAGTAGAAAATCTGGAATTTACAGTATAATTGCAGTAATTTTTTATACACGTTCTAGAAATTGTTGTTTTTAAAGAATTTACCTTGTTTAGTTATATGTATGCTATTATTCTTTCCATTCACTCAAGATACATCTATTACGCGTCCCGTATAGTGCGTTGTATTCCCAGGCCAATAATAGAGAAAGTGCGGATTTATTAAAATTATTATTAAAGGTGACTATGTTGTTGGGCGCCCGGTGGTTTTCTAGTTATAAAATCCTCGCAAATATAAAAAGAGCTTTATATTTTTGTAAAATAAAAAACAAAAAAAAAGCTGCGACCAAGTTCAATTGAACCTAACTTTTATATGGCCAAAATTATAAAATAACTTAAAACGTCGTGAAGCAATGTCGCACATGCATCAAAATTCAAATATTCCAATTTACACGCCATCTACGTATTTTTCTTTTAAACAATATCCTTCGTCCTACCTGTAAAATATACGGCAATTTATAAAACAAACCTTCTTTTATCCAATCTGAAAAAGGAAAAGATCTTTGGGATATTAACTGAGAAGATGTGGATTTTCGTTTGCAAAAAATTGATTTAATTATGAACTTTATGTATAAAATCAAATTCTATTTTTTTTGTCACACTTAATAAACTAAATTCAAATGTTCTTCATTTATATTTCTTAACAAAAATTCTGTAATTTAATAATTCTCCAATGATAGTTATTTGTTATTTCATCACACAACCCATTTATATTTTTGGTGACAAGTTTCAAGTCTTGGTTTTGACTCATCAACAGGTCCCAAATAGCGAAATTGATTTGTTCTCAAATTTTTTTTTTATTTTTTCATTTCTTTTCTTTGAACTATTTTTCATTTATTTTTCAAGTAACTCAATTTCGCTATTTGGGACTTGTTGATGAGTCAAAACCAAGACTTGAAACTTGTCACCACAAATATAATGGATTGTATGATGAAATAATAAATTAAAAACATTTTTTAGCTTTTGCTATATACCGGAGAATCCAAAAAAATTTCTTCTTGAACAAATACAAATTTACCCCGGTAAAAAAATCCTAAAGAGTAATCTCTATTTTTATTTTTAATTGTGTGAATGGTGTAGTGAATAAAAAAGAATATCAAAAATATAGAAAACCTCTCTGGTGGTACTATTTTCGTAAACATTTTTTGTAATTATCTAATTTTTATTGTCTGTTCGTCTCTTTTATACTCATTATATGATAGATTGATTTTTTCAATAAGGTACCCTAGACAGACGGGCAAAAACAATGATTTGGAGAGCATATCAATTCTGCGAAATTAAATAAACCTACCTCTGGCTTAGCAAAACATATAACTGACACAGGACATAAGTGCATGGTAGAAATTTTCGAATTGATGCATAGATTGCGCGGCGGACGTGTATTAGATAAATATGAAATTTATGAAATCAAAAAATTCAAAGTTAATGGCGGGATCTTTATTTATTTATTTGTTTATTTATTTATTTGTGTACAGTAGTTCGTTACATTATTACATACATACCTGTTGTTAATTTGTTACGATCCGTTACGGCAGTTGCAATATGCAGCTGATCGGTTTTGAAGTTTGCACATAGATTAGTTTACATAGTTAGTAACTCTCAGGATGCCATAAGAAGGCGAAACGCGTCAGCTTTGTTTGTTTAACAAACATAAAAAAATAAAAAATTGTGGAACTAGAAACAAGTATTTTTGAAAAAATGTTATTATTATATGAATTAAAATATTAATTTTTATTACATTTTCCGTTATTCTTTTAATTTCGCGTTAAATGAATTCGATTTTCGAATTCCGCTTAAAAAAAAAATCTTAGACGAATCTACTTCGCTCGAAAAATTATTTAATTTCGAGCTGTTAAACGCGATCAAAATTTTTACTTGTTTTGAAATTTGTGTTTTTCATTATGTGTATAAGTAAATTATGTGCTTTTTCTATTTAGAAATTTATATATGCGCAAAATATATTTCTTTATGAATATTTATGTACATGTAAAATTTTGAACTGTAGTTGCCAAAGCTTCATTATTTTTAAACTATAGCAGAACAATAAAAACGGGTTGTCTGTTTTTTGTGTAGCGCTCCATTTTTAATAACCCTGAACTGTCAGCTGTCACACTGTCTTTTTATTTTGTTGGCAGCACTTAACCGTAGAAATGGCACAAAATCCTGCATGGATTTTAGAAACTCTTTATAATTTAAGATGGCAATTCTACAAGCTAGTTTCCTGATTTTGCGAATTTGGTCTATAATTATTAATATAATTTGAGTTTTCTGAAAATGTAGGAATTGGTACAGCTGTGCTATTTTCGCGAACTGCAAATTATCTGTTCATCTGAAGAGTTCGATTTTTACAGAGCTTTTACATCCTAATTTGTGTATCGGAAAGTAAAAAGTAACTCGTGCACATTGCAATAACGGCACGTGTAATGTACTTTCAATTGCATGCTGTCCTTCCAATTAAAAATGATGAAAGTGAAAAAAAATTACGTAGAAATTATATATCTGAGTAATTAAACAGGTGTACCTACATGAAATATGTTCAGAAAATAAGTAGGTTGATGAATGCCAGTTGGGTTTTGCATTCTCTTCCTAAAAAGGTAGTTTTATATTTTATGACTCACTTGATAATGACTTCATATTGAACGATAATCCGATACACCCTATGATAATGACCTGGAATTTATTAGGTAGATAACAGTTCGGCCGTTCTAAGAGTTAATAGATTTTTCCTTCTCCCCACCTTTTTCGAAGTAATACCCTTGAAAGTGAAAATCTTAGAATTTTAACTAAATAGGTATTTGTCATTTAAGTTTTCTTACATAAAAATATGATAACATTAGTATCTCATCCAAATTTCTTCTCTGTTACACTCTCTTGACTTACAGGTATAAGTTTTCAATGATGTAATCTCATACCTGCTCAATAAATATGTGCCTTTTCAGTCAAAACATGTAAAAATTCTTGGTTCTCTTCAATGCTAAGAAAATTATTCTTCGAACGTGGCTTTTTATACCATCAATAGATATAGATGGGTTAAATCTCCTAACAGTTTGTCTTTATTAAAAAAATTTCGAAATATTGTTAATAAAAAGTAAGAGATGCAAAATCTTTATACTTATACTATGGGTCTAAGTTAGATTAAAATGTCCATTCTAAGAAGCTTTGGAGTACCTTGCGTGACTTAGATGTTAATGGCGGTGATGTCTCAACATGTGACCTAAACGCTGATGAGCTTAATGAGTTCTTTACCTTAACTACTGGAAATCAAAGAAATACAAGCCATCTACTAAAATCTCTTACCTGATAAATTTAAGGGGTTAAGAGATCTCTTAAAAGTCTCTTATGTAAAACCGGGGGGTAATTTTGTATTTAGTAATAAAAATAAAAAAGTTATGGAAAGTCACTGTTTGAATAAAAATTTTAGGCGTCTAGATTGTTGACTAAAATTCTTCAACACATTGTCAATGAATTCAGTATCCTTTTCTATTAATTATTTTAATACAGCCTTTTCCAATTAAATATTTTAATACAGAATTAAAAAAAAAACACAAAATTAGCTAATAATTGATAGTGAACCATTTGATCAAAAATAGCGCGCTCACTCAAAACTATTTTTCATGCTTTTACCTTTTCAAAGTCTCTAATAACTTCCTCATAGTCGATGCGATCACATAATTCGATTTCAATAGATACGGTGGCAAATCCTAATAAACGTTTCTGGGTTATTGTTGATCGCAGATAATTTTTAATAATTTTCACTTTCGAGAAACTCCACTCTTCCCACACCACTGAAACGGGTACACTTAATAATATCCGTAAGGCAATGACAACGTTTGGTTCAATCGACAAAATATTATTTGCAATCACCATCCTCTCAGGATGCTCCTATCGCTCACTCCGGATCTGAATTTTGTTTTCGTTTTGTTGATGCCGCCTTTTCTATCATAAGTCTGATGCTATTGGACCTGATGGTATAACACAGCTCATTGTAAAGCTTATCTTACCACTCATTATTGGCCTTATTACAAAGATATTCAATAGCTGCTTAATGTTCAGCAAATCAAATTTCCCTCTCTATGAAAGAAAGCGCTAGTGGTTCCAATCCCTAAAAATCCTTCTTCAAATGATGTCAGGGACTTTATACCAATTAGGTTATTATGTTTTCTAGTGAAAGCTCTAGAAAATCTCATGCTAAGCAAATATCTGAGAACTTATACCATATGAATTTGCTTGTGCCGTTGTCAGTCAGGTTTTCGCCTTGGGTATAGTTGTGAAACAGATCTTTTAAAAATCACTACAGACATTAGAAATGCTTTGGAAGATTATCGCATTGTGCTCTTAATCCTTCTCGACTTCACGAAAGCTTTTGATTGCATCGATCACGTCAAGCTTTTTAATAAGCTAAAGAGCTTCTATAGATTTGGTTCACCTGTGCTGAAGTTAATTAGTAGCTTTTTTTAGAATCGCTCGCCGCAATTTAAGGTGAACCTAGTTATTTTCTTTAGGCTTTCTTTGACTGTTGATGTGCCACAAGGGTCAATATTAGCACCTCAACTCTTCAATCCTTTTATTAATGATTTGCCAATTGTTATCAAAAATAGCTCTGTTTACAATTGTACGCTGATGATGTACAAATATATCTAGATCATCCAATTGGTCTCTTAGAGGACTGTGTCAGTTGAATTAATGATGATTTTCATAATATTTTAAAATGGTCAATCAATAATAATCTGATACTCAACCCCAAAAAATCTGAAGCGCGCTAGCGGTATACAGAAGAAGTTATGTCCTTACCTATTTTCCCTCTATAAAGGTCAATCGCTCTAGTCTACCATATATACAGAAAGCTAAAACTAAAGGCATTAAATCAAAATCTCAAATGGGTTTTTGTGACCTGATTAAAATGAAACTAGGTAAGATTTATGTGGCGTTTCACTGACTTTGGTTATATGCGACCTGCACTCCACCTGCGTATAAAGTTTTATTCTTGAGCTGGATAAACACTGAATGAGGATAATAAGTCATCACTCAATAAATTGGTTTTACTTTATTTCTTGATAATAATTAATACTTTGAACAATGTACTCGTCTTTTGTAATTTTACACTGATTTTTACACTAATTTTTTATATAGTTCAATAATCATCATGTCAGGCATGATCCTGTAAAAGTAATCTCTTTTGGCGGTTCGGAGTACTCCACTTGGCCTTAAGTGCAATTTTGTTACCAACGTTTTTTCATAAATCTGCTCTTTCAAATATACTACAACTGGTCCTCGTCATTAGTACAGTTTCTATGAGTTAACAATTTTTCATAACATATTATGTACTGAAAAATATATATACCCACTAATTATATAATATTATGAGGTAATATGTCTTCCCCACCCCCACCAGTAATTGATACCACATATTCTGCGCAAACATTTATTTTTTTTTATTTTAAGTTTATTATTCCAAAGAATCTCCTATAAACAATGTCAAGGTTGAAGCTAAAACTATTTCTGTTATCATTTCCCACTAGGCATTTTATCCTCCTATCTCTTTTACATAAAATCCAAAATATCGTCGATAAGTAACCTTTGATAATATCTATTGACAAAGTGCTGTAATTAATTACCAACACATTAATACTCAATTATTAAGATTAAGGATTCACATCCTTAAGGCTGTGAACTAATTACTGGCATCAACTAATAAATATTTCGTATAGTGCAGATGACGGGGTCTTCGTTATGACCACCAGGGGAGTTTCAAGATTGTTTGATATTGAAGCCGAATTAATTCGATAGACATCGAACTAAGGCTATATATACATATATATATATTTTTTTTTTGAAAGGTAACTCATACACCTTGATTAAACCGACAACAACAACAACTTCTGTAACCAAGGTGAGCCTTAATTGAACACGAAGAGTAAAGGACAAGACGATTTGTCATAAATCAAATTCAGATATGAAAGGACCCTATAGGCCCAACGTTTAGAATGTCCACATGTTGTCTTGTTGCCTATGTTCTCCTATGCACAGAGTACTACCATCATATGGTACAGGAATCATGTCCAGTTTAGTTTTCGGTTATATGACACACCAACCCACTCACACACACATACACACACATACATAATCACATGTTAGAAGTCTGCTATTGACTAGTCTGACATTCCGAAAGCAATTAACGACATATCCTGTTCGAAATTGTAACTAAAATTAAAATATGATTTTTGAAAATGGCAGCTTTTGAACGTGACATGTTTTCTATTCGTATAATATCCGGGCAGACAGACATTTCGATTATTTAATTAAAATCTCATTTGGTCGTTCAGATTGGAACAACTCTCTTCGTCGTTGATGTGGCTTTATTTGTAATATTACACAAATGAGTGTTACATTTTCGCAGATTTCTCACGTATCTACATATAAGTATATTGTAGTGTAGGTACGCACATACATACATACCACATATATATATAAATGCAAATTTCAAAGCAAATGGCAAATTAATGCTGCACCACAAGCAATGCCCGCCAAACCCTTCGGATAATTTATTTTCTATGTTAATATGATGTCCTTAGTGAAAACGACAAGACTTATAGTGGTGGATGGAGAATAACAGTTTTTGTGGTCAGAAAGCCATTAAAAATGCAATTAAAGTTACTTCCCTCAGTGCAGTTAAATGGGCCGTCATTTGCAATTCGTTTATCTCCGCGCACCCTTGCCTATTTATACCTTCTTGGTCTGGACTTTGCAATAATTTTTCATCCCTGTGCCACTTTACACAATTCCTGTTAATATTCCTTCTTAAATGTATCCTTTAACTTTGTGAGGAGCCTTATAAATGTCAATGAAGTTTTTTGCTTTTTGTGTTGCTTTTTTTTTATTTCAAAGTTCTCGTTGTTGAAGGAAAACTTGTTGAAATTGTCGTTTCGAGTGTTGTAGCTGCATTGCAAAATATACAAAAAAAATAACAAACAGTAGAAAAAGAAAGTAAAAACGGATCAACTTTCTGTAAGCGCAGGCAATTTACACTCTGTTAGACCGGATAAAATGACGAGAGAAAAATTATATAGAAAAAAAAAAAAAGAAAAGTTTGATCTCTATGAATGCACACTGAAAAGCAATTTGAGAATTCAACTATTTACAAAAAGTGTCCTGAAGAAGATACTTGAATGACCTTAGATTTTGCTAATAAAAATCTTTAGATGGAAAGTTTTCGTATTTTAAAGGATGAGGATATTTCGCTTAAGGATTTTCTCTCTTTAGAGGTATCATTTTTCAAAGTTAGTGAACATTGTTGTTAGTTTTTTACATTTAATTTAATTTCATTTATTCATTAAATATATTTTATACACAGGCTTTAGGAATTTATAATAGTATGTACCTACAAATGGGAGAATGCAATCAGTCAAACAAATAATAGCCGCACTACTAGTTAATTCAGCAAAATAAAGAAATTAAGTGTATAAAAAATAGAAAAAGAATGAAATCCAAATTATACATAACTGCTAATGTAATTCCAGAATCCTTAGTTAACAGGAAAAATATACTAAAGGGTTTTCCAATAAGAGGTGTTATTTTAATTAGCCCGCTATTTCGGTAGATGTCACTCTTGGAGCTGTCATTTTTTGACATTTGACAAGTAGAGAAGGTCTACGCCAACACCCCAGCGTCGATTCAAGACCTCAAAGATGGAATTCGTGAGGCTATCGAGGACATAGGGCAGCCACTTTGCGATTTGGTTATGGAAAATTTCACGAAAAGGATATGGTCATGTAGGCGTGGTCGTGGTGGTCATTCGGCTGATGTTATTTTTCATTATTAACGGCATACCTTCCTCTTTATAATGAAATAAAGATCCGATCATTTGTCTCAAAAAATGGAATTTTTCTTTGAATATCAAAATAACACCTCTTATTGGAAAACCCTTTATAAAGTAACCAGGCAGAGTTGATGCCTAAACTCACCGACAGAGGCTGAGGTTTGAGCAGTTGCAGGAACAGAATTCCACAAATGGGCTTTATTGGTCGCGGGCAAATATTTTGGATTTAGAAGGTTCTTGCTTCTCCTATGTAGACTGCAAGAAGAATATTTCTACAGCCCCAAATTAGAATTTCATGAAGAAATTCTAATAGTATACTGGATTTATATGTTTCGATCAACAGTACAGGGTGATCTCATCAGGAGAGCAATGAAACCTGTAGTGTAGACAGCCGGTAGTTCAGGGTTTCATTACTGTCCTGATGAGATCGCCCCTACATGGTTGATCAAAACACATAGTATACTTTCAGAATTTCTTCATGAAATTTTAACTTGCGGATTTAAGCCAACAAACTGACAGTATCTCGATACTTGTTGTTTAATTATCTGTTTAATACAGTAAGTTGAAAAATTGCCTGCAGACTCTCTATGGGTCTCGAAAGAGTAAAACTCAATCGCCCTTTCTATTAATACTATTAGCTAAAAATGTTTCAACATCATAGAATTTTTTTCTTCTCTCTTTTTGGTTTTGGATTCAGTATAAATTTTAAATAAATTGGTCAATGTTACCTTAGAATACTATTTAGCTCCATCTACCTAATTGTACTCTAAAAGATTTTACAATCATATGTATGCAATTCCGAAATATATATTTATCATTATTATTTGATTACTTCGTCCATCGTTCATCTGCTAAAGTCTGAGACGTTTAATGAAGGCTTCGTAGGTCTTCTTCAAGCAAAAGCGATAGACGCCTTTTGGGGGGAAGACGATGGGTTGCTGAAAGTACGCTCTGTTCGCCAGTCAGGATAGGTGGATTAGGTCTCAATAACTTGGTTGTGAAATCAAGGTGTCTCCAAGTGAGTGCATTCTAACGAGTGTTTTGCCAGAGAGACACCTTGATTTCTCAGCTGTGGGTGAATGTACTGGAAGGGATCGGCATAGGGGAATATTACTACCTGCTCGCTGTTCGACCACCCTATCCTCGTGACTGGCCACAGGATCCATTCCCAACGATTTAGATCTGTGGCAGAATCAGGCCAGCATTTCACCTTAAGTGGAATGCTTTACGGTACACGCAATTCACGTCGATTCCAATCAGGTTTAATCCTGAATTAATAGATTCAGTGTTTATTAATGCTCGAGGTTTTGAAGCTGACACGCATACACTGACTGTTCTCGGAGATATTATTGATATCTCTGGAAACTGTCGAATAAACACTAACACTGCACAACTACACGACCTGGCTGCTTCTGCGCGGGAGAGATTTCGCCAACTTGGGACCAGTGACCGTGGCACTAAGTTGGAAGATGCTTTCGTTCGGAATAGACCACCTCACACACCTTTCAGCACACTTACAACACGTGTTGCATCGCAGTCTTTTGCATCCTAATCAGTTGTCACATATCGACCGGCGGGTTCAGAGGATCTGCGCAGTTTGTTCTGGTGAAGGCACCTTGTTTCACAGGTTCTTCACTTGTCCAGCTTTGCAGAGTCTAATGGAACTGGTGCGCGATATGTGTCAGTTGATCCACCCGAATTTCGGCATTACTAGGAAATCGTTTCTATGGGGACCAACGGTGTGTAGTCGGGTGAATTGTTTGATAAGTTTTGTGTTGACACTGGCCAAATCTACAATTCACTTGTACTACATGAGAGTCGGAGATGGGAATGAGAACACTGACCCACAACACCACGCACAAGCACTTAAGCGCCACTTCGTTGACAGATTGAAGAGACGTTTACGTCTTGAATATCTGGTAACGAACGCAGACACATTCAACTGCACATGGCAACCACTATCGTCGGTACAGGATGGAGCTCTTGTCTTTCGCTGGTGATAGCAGGCCAGAGCATTTACAACACTAGTCCATGGGGTTTCTCGCCGCTTAGAAATCATTGCACGTGTTGTGGGAAGGACAAGTACTCTGTTAAAGATGCTAAGCTGGAGGGATGATGAGGGCAGTTTGTAGAGGTCTATGATACTACAGGTTGCCCTCGCGGGACTCTATAACAGTATCGGGTAAATTTTTTCGTTCGTTCGGCTATTTAGTTTTTAATTCGGTTTCGGTCTCGGTGCTAAATTTCAAAATTTTATGACGAAAATTCGTTCGTTTAGGTCATTATTTTTATTAGATTATTTTGGAAATTGGAACTTCTTGGAACTGCCACTATCCCAATTGTCAAAATTGGGACTTTGAAATTTTTTGTCTATCTTTTAGATCCTCTTCAAAATTCTTGTATCCGTTTTTTAGTCTCTTTTGAGAATTTTGTCTTGTTTGTTTTCCTTTTGTTTGTGTCTTTTTTCTTGTTCATTAGTTTTTCTAATTGTTTTACTTGTTTAATTGTCCCTATTGACCTTTTATAACTTTTAGATTAGCTAGCGATTTTTTGCTTACACTTTGTAGAGCCTTTTGCCACCTATTTTTAAGGAATTTTTAAAAGAGCCAATGAGCCACTAAAGAAAGAGCATATACAAATAAAAAAAAAAAATTATTTCAAAAACCTAATTTCAATAAATTTCGACTTATCTCTTTCTATCCATCTTTGATTGATTTTTTTCATAATTAAATAAAAAAAATTCCAATCGAAATCGGTTGTCCGAATCCATTGGATACAAAAGTGTACAACGTCACTATGCTGCCTTATCAAAAAGGTTTAAATTTCTCATGACAGGAAGCCTATACAAAAGTTTTTGTTGATATAATCACCCCCATAACATTTACGAAGCCGCTTAATCTTTCTTAATGTCCATTTAGGGACTTATTCGGCAGACATGCAAGGTCGACATTGGTCGATTGACGCATTATCGCATGTGGTGCCTTCAATAGATGTCGAAGAAGGTACATGAAAATGTCTTGAATTAGTCTCATCATGCCCTCTAGCTATTTTCGTATTTATATTCTACATATATACCACCCTTGGAGTATCCATGCGGACTCTTATTGTTGCCTGATAATTGAGTGGCTAGCGGATAAGTCAAGTGTCTAAAATATTTTATTAGATGCCATGTCGTTGTAACATTCAACTTTATGCCTTCTTCTTGGTGGTAAATAGGTTTTTCCTCATCATCAGTTGCTTCCGCAATGCTGTGCTGCTGGAATCCTTCTATTAATTATTTAGAAAACCCCGGCTGTTTCTTCATTCCACATTAATGCGGGCTTATATGGGAGAATGGCGTGCCAACTTGAAACAACAACGGACCTTATAAATTTTTCCTTCCTGCTCCACAGGCCTGCTTGTCGGTTTTCGTGTTCTCCGCCTCATTTTATTGTTGAGGGCAACTGATATATCTTTAATGTCTATTAGGTGAGTATGGTCTTTCTTAATCGAAACCATGTAAACGTATACGGCTCTGTTATATTCTATTCTAGTGTTGCGGCTCTTCTGGACTAAAGTAATGCATAGAATATGTATATACGGGAGACTCTGATAAAAATGCGAACAGGATTAGCTTCTGGGCTCCGCTTGTTGGACCTTCCTTGCCTTTAGTAAAGTAGGATTTATCACGCAATATTTTAGCGGTTTCCATAAGTAGGTGTATATTTAGGTATTCCACGCCTTAATGTATTCCAGGTTATCAGTCTGAAATGCCAAAATCAAGGATATTCCTGCTGCTTAAATTTAAAAGCATTAACTGGGCAAAGAAGGGTTATACTAACCCATTCCAATTTTGTGCATACATATCTCTATATATATATATATCTATGGTGCATAAATTTAGTGTTACCCTGTACAGGAAGAACTAACTGAAAAGCTATATATAGAGTACCTTTAACTGGTAAGCTCTTGGCAAAACGGAGGTTGTAAAATCACTCATACCCCCAAATTATACCTCCGTATACATATCCGGTGAAGATAATGAGTTACACTTTTTGGGGCGTTACTCCCGTCGGGTGTAAATCAACCGGTCTAATTGCTTTTAATCCGATGTGGGCTCATGGATATATGAGTGGAGCTTTCTTAAGTGGATGCGTCTTGAGTCGATGTGAAAAATTGGATTTGTTTTGTAGTAATTTCCAACTAGCCGTGGTGCATATTTTGTGAGTTGGAACGTATCGTGGTGAGGGAGCGAAATGTAAGAAATTTGTTTTTGCCGTATGATTGCGAACGGATAAAAGTGGAATTGATTGCCCAGGAAGCTTTTCTCGATTCACAAGAAAACGTTTTTATTGTGAACTAAATTATTCCAATTGTAATACAAAGGGTTGCATTGTTTAACATAAATTTGATTTGGAATACGGATAGGAACTTTAAAATTGAAGTGATTACTAATTTTGAGGTTAAGACTCTAGACTATAGAGGTAAAACGTAGGTTTTGTCAAATCTCTAATATAACAAAAATAAAGATTTATCGAATTAATTTATGTATTTCAGCATAATTGTCATCACAATATCCGTATATAGCTGGTTCGAATAAATCTAGTTTGTCTCCACCAACATAACTTGTCTATTGATTACAATTTGTTGGTGGATCTACGTCAATAAGAGGCATGGGCTTCTCTATAAATACAAAGTCAGTTTAACAAAAAAATTCTCGAAAACGTGCTAGTAATCCAGTGTATCGCAGTACCTACAATTCTTAATATGAAGGCTCTAATACCCATCATTAGTGAGCAAATATTTCTTCTGATTCCGAAAGTCGACATTTAATCTCACAACGGCCATAAAAATACATCAAAAAAATGCGAAAAAGTGGAAATTAGAAAGCAGATATCAATTTTCAGAATGACTGAATTGTACGATGGACACTTTTCCATAAATACGGAATGCACTTAAGGCGAGTTACCACTGAAATCTGAAAAGAAAAAAGTAAAGTTAGTACAATTTAACGTCAAATCTATGCGTATTCTCGTGCTCAAAACTACACATATTCAGAGAAAAAGGATAAGCTTAGGTAATGATGTGTGAAAACCAAAGATGTCAGAGCTTTATATGTATGTAATTAGCTTTAGAAAACTCTATAATTCATGAAATCTGTAGGCTTTGGTACATAGTTACGTACTTGAGTATGGAAGATTTTGTGGTGGAAGAAGTGACGAAAACAAAACTAGTAAAAAATTTTTGGTTACTAATATATTTTCGTTTGATAGTTGCAATTTTCAAAGACGTATAACTACCAAAACTCTGCTATTATTGCAAACAAAGTTCAATTTGTAACAAAGATCAAACATTTTTCTGTTCATCTTAAAAAACTCAAATTTTTTATTGTAATGATAAAGGAAATAAAGTCAATAATGCTAATCATGTTAACGGCAAAAATTTCTTGTTTTTATATATTTTGCATACAATTTGGCGTTTTTAGTTCATTTCATCACCATTAGATGGAATGATTTGCTTTTGGAAGCTCTGCTGGCTTCAGCCTGCATGCTGAGAGAGTGTTTTGCCATCTGAAATCGATTATATAGCTTTATGTGATAAACGGCGTATACAATGTATAAGAATATCACTGCATCATATAGTTTTGTACGTACATATAGCGATTTATTTTAGTCTTCAAATTGCATACTTTTGTGCGTTTTATGTTTCACTTAGTATGAAGGATAGAAGCTTGATCCTACAATTTTTTCCCTGATTTCTCCATAAATAAATTCGTGGACCACAGAAAATATATGAGACATTAAGTACAAGTAACATCATCTCTAGAGAGATACCATTAAGTACTCTAGAACGAAATCAAATATTTCTATACAATATTCAGAATACGAATCTATCGCTGTCAAACGAACTATATTTGACGGACCCCCATTTATACCCATTTTACACAAAAAGCTTTTTGTATAAATTCTGATGGAAAGCATCGAGCTATTAGTGGTTACCATGACAATAATATGTGCATATTGTTGAATGAAATGGACATTAATTTTGATATTCTCTAGGTATTCGTCGAACACGAGGTACTCGTACAACAAAAAGTTGAGAGAATCTGTTCTTCTGCTAAACTGGACACTTCTTCTTCTTAGTGGCAGTATGACTCAATGCCCAGCTGAACAGGTTTATTCATATTTCATAGGATCTTAGAATTAAGTTCACATATAGCAAGATTGTTCAGCTCTGTCTTGAAAATAGCATTTAAGGACGTATTTTTCAAAAGCTGTAGTCTTTGACTGTATAGGGTTTTTATTGTAAGCATATTGAGTAGTATATAGGTTCATCCGGAATACCAATTTGGTGAAAAACTTCGCTATTTTAATAACTTTCAAATGGCACTATACACTGTTTTTGGATACATGGGAATGACATGATTCCACCCAAAACCCTCGAGAATACTTCACATCCATGAAACAGACTCCCTCACTACCACATGACAGCCCCAACGGAGTCCTTACATTCTAAACTATTTGCAGTGTTCTTATGTCAAACTGACAGAAGTTTGATTTGAATAACTGCTCCACTCTAAACTACTATTCATACAGAAAAATGGTGTTGTGATAATTTTAAGTTTGCTTTCTTATCTTCCGAATTGAACTGTAATTTTTATACCATTCCTAACAAAATTACTTTAAAAAAATTTATCTGAACCAACTGACTTCGATTCCTCAAACAAAAACTCTCAGTTGAGTAATCATTGATATGTCGCTGTGCCATCGTGGCTTGCCTTGGGCTGATGGGATCGAATGTAGCTGCCTACAGATTCGGATTCCGGCTGCACATACACTCATGCAATTATTACTCAGTTGAGAATTAGTGAGCGTAAAATGGTAAGGTTACTTTGAAATCAAATCTATTTTATTATTTTGTTAATTAAGGCATATAGTAAGTGTAGCCTTAGGAAGGTAAGGAACCAAGCTATAAATTATTAGAAGACTATTTTCCTGTGTGGATAGTAGTTTAGGCTCTATAGCAAAGAGAAAGTCAATGTTTGGCACTTTTCCATAAGTATCAATATAAAACATTTTAGAAAACGGATTCCTAACGCACACATATAGATTTCTGTTTCATGGGTCGGGAAGTATTTGCGAGGGTTTTGTTCCACTCCATATAAACAACCAGATGATCATACCGACTTCAGAAATGACAAGGATGAAAACGACACTCTGCATTTACTGACAAGATTGTTTCAGGATAATGGTGAACTCAAAATAAATGAAGTTTCATGTTAGGAAGGATCTAGCAGCACCACATTAGTTCAACACCGTGGAAGAAATTGTAAGTTAAGGAAGTCCCCTGTTTCGAATCCATAAAGTGATAAAATATCCAATATCTTCATGATAACTGCCTGAACTCAAATAAAGTAAATCTAATAATAGTAAAAAATTTCATTTACTTTCAAGGTCTACAATAAAGAGGATTGTTTTAAAAGCAACCTTAGAATCCTTCAAATTTTTTACTGCTGATCCTTCAAAACCCATTCTGCTTAATTTAGAGCAAAGCCAAATATAGTTTTACCAACATAATTTGACTACCTCTGTATTTTCTCGAGGAAATGTACATTCATTACTTTTCGGGAATTCTACTTCTGTGTGAGTATAATAAAATATGTGTGTGCGCTTGTGCGGCTCTTGTCCGGTGCAGTATGGATAGGTACTCGTGGATTCGTCCTTACATCTGTGGAAAAGGTTACATCACTTGGACCAATGCGCTTCGAAAGTTTTCGATGATTTCTGTTTTCTTGTTAACAGGTTAGCATAATGGGCCCCCTCACTCACTCAGTGTGTTGGTAGAGAGAGGCTGCGCATAGTGTGGCGTGCTCTTCCAGGTACTCTGGCGTATATTGATTAACGCAGTTATCACGCCCCTGAAAATTGTGTCATTAAAGCATATGCCAAACAGAATGTGTGTGGATTGCGCTCATGGGAATATCGGGATGATGACTGGAGTGTTTTTCGCATTACCGAGTGAGATATAACAGGAGCCCTCTGACCCGCATGCCATTACATGCAATGGTACCGGAACTCTATTTTGGACGTCGCTTTTGTGTGGGGTTTCAGGAAAGGGGGTCACTGTTTGAGGGAAGAGCCTTATGTATCTTTCTCCAGTCTGCTTTTGGAAATTCCACCGACAGCTCTCTCATTTATGAGGGAGCCGGTACCGGTGTTTATTTTCTAGAACTATAGACATTGAAATGGAGTATTCATTTTAAAAGCACACTATTGCCTTCCAGGCTTAAGTCTTCGCCATTACAATATCAGTGAAGATAGCCTTTGATATAGAAATCAAGGGAAAGGACAAACTACTGGACGTTTTGGATAAGCTGTATATCGAAAACAAGGAGTGCCTGCACTGGGTCCACGAGTATCATGAGGAATGAGAGAGCTGTCGTGCTAGCTAAGGTCCAGCTCTAGCTCTCCCTTCCTAGGACCGGAAAACGCTGTAGGTGTTGCCACCTTGGTGATCAGATCTCTCATAAAAGCGGATATTCGTATCAAGCTTTAGCTGCGATGGGAGAACTTGACTACTTGCAGGTGTACAAAACTATTCCTTGATGGGCTTAATAGGAATTTCTTCTCTTGGGGATCAGAAGAAAAAATGCAGAATTGTACTTGGCATCATTATCACCAGCGACAAATCGCTTCACGCTCATTTAACAAATATGGGAATTGTTGACAGCCCTAAGTGTCTTTCCTAACTGTAAGGAAAGCCTGAGGTAACCTAATAGTTTTCGTGCATTTGCCCGCCTTTTGCCCGGAGCAGGCTGAATACCCATGTGTTTGCCCACCTATCTGTGGATGACCTAAAAAGTTTAGCACATCCAGACCTCATGCGGTTCATTAAGACGACTGAACGGTTTTAGTGAGTTTTATTTTCTTATTTTTAGCAGAATAGCGCAATGGCCCCCTCCCTTGTTTGGAACCTTTCGCCCCCTGCCTATAAAATAAAAAAATATTTTTTTTTTATGTTTTCAAGCTTAGCATAGTGAAAATATAACGAAACAAATATCTTTTGGGAGATGAAACGTCATCTAATTAAATCGGTTAAGCAATTGAGAGTGAAACGTGAAAGATCAACAAATTTACAAACACACCTTCCCATTTATAATATTAGTTAAGATTTTGACTCATGATGAATTTTTCCAGATAATATGCCAGCCGCCGAGAAAATGGCAGAGTTTTAGTTATAATAAGACAACATTGTTTTTTTTTTAAATAACGTTACTGTTTCTAAGTGCCTAAGTAATTACTTCACAAAATTTAACTATAATTTAACGACTGATATTCACGTGGAGCATTAATGGGTAAAGCTAATTGATTTGTTGGATTTTAGGATGAATTTGTTACAAAAATCAACAATTAACATGCTTTAACGAGATGAAGCTGAAAAATTAATGGAATTATTCCCACTGTTTAAATATTTGTAGTTCTGCATTACATTTTGTATGCAGACACACACACACACATACACATAATTCATATGCCAATTTTCTGAAAAATATTTTAATCTTTCAAATCAATATCGCCTCCCTTTATCACACAAGGGTAATTAGTGCTCTGCAATGACAGTTTTTATTTCATATATATACGCAAAAACACCTGCTGCTTTTGATGCTGCTACTCTGTAAGTAATTATTTGCATTGTGTCGACAGTGCTAGAAAATCATACAAAAATTTGCATATCTGTTAATTGCATACACTCCTACACCAGGAAGAACCCCAGAGCAGTTCGAGACCTTTGTGCGCCTAGCTCATAGTATAAAGCCAATATTATGACAGTACTCTACTGACGGAAGCTTATTTTATCCATGATTAAACTTCAACAGGGTGACATTTCGCAGACAATTTAACAGTTTATGGCTTTCCATTTGTACGAAGCTTTTTCCTGCCATGTGCGGTAAAACGTGGGAATAGGTCAAGCCATATACTCGGAATATATATAGTTACAGCATAGCCCACTTTTTAACTTTTCTCTGGTTCTGTCAGGTCGTATTTGCACCGTGGCTACATATTGGTTTAGATACATCCTTGTCAGCTGTTTGTAACCTGGAATTGAGTTACTCCCAAGTCACTGCTTCATGTACAGTATAACTTGTAGGTAGAGAGGTAGATAGGTAGTTAGGTAGGTAGGTACATGTATTATAGATATCCATCCATGCTATAGAGATATGGTGCCAGTTCACCCTTTTACCTGCCAGGTTATCCTTTTCATTAGATTATTCGGTTTCCCAGATGAAGAAAGGAAAGGACGCAGGGTAAACAAATCCTGGGTAACAAAATAGCGTTATACGGTAATGTAACATGATTTTGGGGCAGATTTGATGCAAATTTTCAGAGATGTCATACAGTCGAATGCTTGGTATTTCGAAATTTCTGCTGTGGAATGGAAATTGGAATGCATGATTCTATGAATCCATAAGGGCGCGAAATGTCCATTCGGAATATTCTTGTTTTCTTGGTTGGGAAATCCTTTCGAAACTATCGAAATTCCGTAAAATAGGATGCAACCGTGGCGAATTGAGATTTGTATTGTGAGATGAGGAAATTTTCGTTTTTGTAGCTTTTACTGAAATGTTAGAGAGGTTGTTAATTCCGTAATAAAATACTGAATTATATCTATGATAAGAACGGTTCATGTATTTTGTTCTCCCGTTCGTTTATTTCTTGATTCGGAATGTTTTATTGAGGCCGTTTTTTTTTCTAAATAACAAGTAATCTTGGGACGTGGCTAAATTCAGAGTAGTAGACTCTGCGTCTTCGGGCCTAGGAACGCCTAGTGAGGGAGGCATTACCAAAGAAAATCCATGATAATTGGAACAATTTTTAATTGTTGTGGTTGTTACACATCGCCAGGAAGTAGATGTACATAAGGAGTCCAAAATTCTCAATTGTTTTTAAATAAAATTAAATTTAAAAGATAACTTGAAAAAACCAGTATTCATAAAATATTTCGCCAATATCCGACAAGAGATGTCACTATAACTCATTTGGTTTGAGTATGACTTATGGGTGTGAGTGTTTTTGAATTAAATATGACTAAATTTAGCATTTTCACTTAGGTGATATTAATTCACAAAAGTAACATTACATAATTTAGAAATGTTATATACCTAAAATGATGTATTTTCTTCATATAAAATTAAAGCGGAAGCCATATATCTGCAATTTTAAAAATTGGCTTAACGGGCATTCTATTTTTTATCTGCAAGCACAGATGAAAAAATGGCGGCTTGTACTTAAATGAACAAATTACCATTATAAAACTTCAACAACTACTTTTATATAAATTCTGATTCTGTTATATAAACTGAATGGCCCCTATAAAACTTCTATAAATATTATATAAACTAGAAGAGCATCCATGCCTCCAAAATGGTCATAATATGTAACCTTTGGTGGTAATGTTATATATCTTATAGTAACGAAAAACAGTCGTTATTATTCTTATATACCCTTTGGTTATAATGTGTTACTTTTGCCAAAGTTACAAGTATATCTTAAACTAATAACAAAGGATGTGTCTAAGTTATTCTTAAAATAACTTTTGTTGTGCGCGCCTCGTGTAGTGTACTGAATAATTTTAATTACAAAAACAAAAAACAAATTTAATAATAATAACAATCGGTGCAAACTGAAGAAGCAGGTCAAGAAAGACTTAGTTTAATGTATTGTCCCAACAGCTTGGGAAAATAGCGGCATATGCTCAATAAATTATTGAACGATATGGACTCTGCTCCCGAAGCTAATTAGATGAAGAAATCCTGTATTAAAACAAGTAAAAAAGCTAGAATTGGTCTAAGACCAATTCTTATAATATCCTAGATGAATGCCCGTATTAAATTTCGTATGGTCACCGATCTATTCAAGTATTGATTTTGAAGTTGTCTTTCGCATATATTTCTAGAATAGTTTGTCGCACAGAAAAAATGATTATAACCAATTTTATAGGATTTCGTATTTTGCAGAAGTTTTTAGTACAATAAAAATGTCTTGGACTGATCGTTTTCAAAGTATACGTAAAAAACCGAAATTTTTATATGGCAACACCAAGAAGGAGTTTCCCGATTTAGTCCATTTTTGACATTTTATTTGCTAATGTAGTAAAAACATCATGTACGAAATTTCAGCTCTCTACGTCAACGCGTTCTCAGGCAGTGTCCAAATATATAGCGGAAAACGAAACTTTTATATGGCAACCCCACGAAGGAGTTGCCCGATTTGTCTCATTTTCGAACTTAGTTTTACTTTTTTTTTTTAAGTCCATGTATAAAATTTCAGCTCTCTAAGTATACGCGTTCTCGAGTTATATATATATATATATGCGTGGGTGTACAATCCATTTTGCTCTACCATCATTATTTCGAGGTGTTACAAACGGAATGACAAACTTAGTATACCCCTATGATTTCATCTAGGGTATGAAAAAATGTGGATTCCTGTCTTATGTTATGAGACCGCCACCGCTGAAATGAGCGCTATGACAGAAACGAGTGACAACGATGCCCTCTTACGGATTATAAATAAAGCTTACAAAAAACACGGACTGCACCGATATATAAAATTCACGTTACTAAAAGTTTTCGATTTTTATAACAGTCACCTTCGTTACTAAAACGCCATAAATAAATTAAAACAGTTTTATAATGGCTCCATTCGATACTAAAAGCTATTTATGTTTAAATAGTCGCCGTAGTTACTAAAGGGCCACCAAAAAATTTGACGAAATTTTATAGTGGGTATATGAATTACCGAAAGTTCCCAATTTTTATTAAAGTCACCTAAATTACTGAACGTTGTCGAGTTATATAAGGGTAACTAAAAGTACTGCAATAAACACATATTACCAATTAGTTATATAACGTGGTGATAAAAACAATTATAAAACCTTTTTATATTCCTTCTAGTAATGGTTACCAAAAGTTATATGGACTTGTGATTGAAATATACTTATAAAACCTTTAGAAACTTACTTCCGCGATAACCATTAGTAACCTTATAAACTCTTATATAACTACGTCACCTATTGGTAATATTATAAAACTCTCATATGACCACTGAAATTCTTATATAACCGAGTAACCATTATACACCCCTTATAAAACTACCCATCACCTTCAACCACCAAAAATTGGAAAAATTGTTATTTGGGCCGGTCAGGCCCCGCGAAGTACATTTTCAGTATTTTTGTGCTATCAGGGGACTGTCCCTTACATATTGTCCTCTAGCAATATGAGTTATGTTCAGTTACTAAAATGAGCTTGAGAAAGAGTTAGGGCCTTTGGTGTGATAAGTGGCGTAATCTCTTAGGTATATACCTAAGTATATCAATACGAGAGCAAATATATCAAAATATAAATATAGCGCTAGAAAAACTTTTCGGTTCCATCAATTCTTTGCACAGTCGATAGTTTTATTTTTTTCCCATAAGGGCGATCAGTCGCATTAAAGTAATAACTTGATTACCTCCATGCATGTTTTGAAAGCAGAAACTCTTAAAGAGGATTTATCAAACTCCTTCAATCCAAGATGACAGACTCCTTTTAAGGAGGAAGAAGGTAGGTAGCTGAAACCATAATCTATATACCTATCAAAGTGCGCGGTTGAGGCTGCATTAACTTAGTTACGAAAATTTCGATGTCTTCAGATGCAAACAGTCCAAGAAACATTAGAATCATCATAATTTTTCAGCTATGGGTGAATGTCCTAGGGGTCGTGGCACAGGCAGATTTTTTCCGTTTTCACTCTGTCGTAGCGCCGTATCCTATTGACCCTTTTTAGATGGGTCAGTATAAGGTGCGCTTGGAGGTAACTCAAAATAACCTTCATGATTACATCGGTCAAGTTTCTGCCATTGAAAAATTATGTTTAGTTATACCTATACACTGAATGCTTGAAACGGGAATGATCACGTGACTTATAACAGCCAATAAAAATACATGCTGCCTCAAGGACTGTCTGTAGCAGGAGGCGTCGACTACAGCGTTAAGACTGCATCTTAATCTTGGCTGGCTTCATGCGAGTTGGATGAGTTACACGATGCCGGCAATAAGGGCTGGGAGCTAATACTGAAATTTATAGGAGCGTCCGGTTGGGACTTATGAGCATCGCTCATGGGTCTGGAGGGTGAACAATGGGCCTTGATTTGACCTAAGTTTCGGGGGATCCCTCGGGATCCCAAACATCAATCAATCAATCAATCAATCATGGGCTGCCTGTGCTGTCTGCGAATTTTAAGTTGCACTTTATTTTTGCCACCAACCATCATTCTACCTACATACAATTTTCATGTGACAGAGACAGAAAATGGACCCATCTGAACAGGCTCATTGACTGATATGAGGATATGATATCCACAATTCGAACCTATGGCAGAATCAGACGGAATTCCATCTATTACAATAAAATTCCATTAAGTATGAGGATTTCATAAAAATAAGTACCTCGATACTAATGGATTTTGTAACCCTTATAATTTTAATCCCTTCTGCTACTTAAAGTTTTAAGAAGGGGAGAATAATTCAATAACTAATAACTTGATTAGAAGCCTTAAGTAGTACCTATGCAACTTCCTTGCTATGTGAAAAAAAAATTCAAAATGTAAATAAGAGAAAATGATGGAAATGTTGTAAATTAGATGTGTGTCAACGCTCCTTCAAGTAGTGACACCACAATACTTCTAATTAAGGAATAACTCAGTCGAGTACGGTTGTGTTTTCATGTTCTCGTACTTACTAATTCAAAGATTCCTTTGCAGTACCTTAACATACCACCTCATCCTCAACTTTCATTCTCCTCATTAATACTCAAACGACGACGGATGTCAGTCAGCCACCAAAGATGAAGTAATTTTCTATCGCGCTCATTTAAAGTACAAGTTTTCTAGAAAAATTCCCAAGTGCTCATGTATTAACACCAGCCAACAACATCCCTTGAGCAATGAGCATCCCCGAGCAGTACCTATACTGGTCTGGACGGGTTAAGTCGCGTAATTACAAACTCACATAAATTTTCACTACTGGCATACTTTTTAATTAGGTTAATTAAGATTCATCATGAGAGGTAAGGGTACGCAGCATAAAATCGTTAGTGGCTGGTGTTCAAGGTACAATGGAAATACAAAGCAGCCAAACAGCCACCAACCACAGGACCCTACCTATGATAATTTTGTTCCTGTCCTGGGTTTCGAAGTACCCCAACACCTGAATTTTCTAATTGTTAATGGACATCAAGCGGTAGCAGCTGCTCTGTAATAACTAATCCCAGTCTGTAGAAAATTACGTGCTAGAATAAAGCTTGGGATGCATTCTACGCTCTCTGTCCTCTGTCATTTCGCTCGCCGTTTCAACATTAAATATTTTCTAGTTAGCAATGACTTGCTGATTGTACCTCGGAAATATTATGACTGGGTAATGATAAAGGTAATAAAAATTTATGTTAAATCTCTTATGACGGATATGTGGAGGGAGTGGGGAGCGCTTCATAATAATACCTACATATATACGTACTCTAACCATCTTTCCTATGGATATTAACTCATTAATTGTAGAGATAATTGTGAAAAGTTTGCTTTTGTTTTTTGGAAAATTATACAAATGGAACAACATATATCTTTAGAAACTCTACAATTTGAATGGGTGTGAAGTTCGTCGCGATTTAATATACAAAGCCATTCATAATTCATCATTACACTAGAGATATAAAATTTTCAAAAAATCAGGCTAATATTAGATCTCACATATTTTAATACCATTGGCGTAGCCAGTGTTCTCTGTGGAGGGGGGGGGGGGTGTAGTAGGGGTCAACCTGACAAAAAATTGAAGATTGTTTTTCAAAAATGTGTGAAAATGTGTAAAACGTTAATCAGTGTTAACACCAAATTTTCTTATATCAAGCAAACTATATTATTGATTACCGTTTTTGTTTTTATATTATTAAGCCAAGCTCAGGGGATACCCCATGATGCAAAGCATAGCATGGCAGAAAGGAGGTAAGGAAAGGATTAGGCGATATGTGGAGAGCGGCGAAGGTGCCGATGTATGTCGCCCTTAAACTTTCGCAATTGTATGCCGGAGGAAAAACAGAAGATGGTAAACTGTTCCACATTTGCACTGTTCGGGATAAAAAAAGCAGCATAAACGAATGTGACGAATGACCCATTGAGTAAGAAATAGTTTAGATGAATCTTTGGCGAACGGCAAAACGAGGTAGAGAGTCTCGCCAAGCGTATAAAGTAACCACAAATGTGCATGTTCAAAATCATGTGCAACGACAAATCTGACATTGCACAGGGTAATGAATAATCATATGTTCGGGAAACCCGAAAATATATTTGAGATAGGGTATATTTGGTAAAATAAAAATATGAAAAAGTGTAACATAATAGTTTAAATATTGTACACGGAAGATGTACACAGTGAGCCAAACTGAAAACTTCTGATAAGCCCTGTGGGTAGGGCGAAACTGGTCAAGTAAAGCCAAATAGGGGTCTACACGGACATTTTCCCCTTAATTAAATCCCCAATAAATAAAAATTTTCTTTGTTTTTTTAAACCATATTATCATATAAAAGTAGTTAAAATTCGTATCAAGAACTAACAGGCTGTCCTGCTACCCAGGCCAGCAGCCCCCCATAAGGATGGTAACATGACCCTAACAAAACTAACATACTAAACAGGACACTAACTGCATGAAGCACAACACATAAAAACACGGAAAACATCATCTACACTACTTAATGGAGGGTTTTTCTAGTACCTCACTTAAGCACTACGGTGGCTAAACTAAGCGACTTACGGTGCTGGACAAGTGGTGCCCCATCTGCCGTACAACGATTTGTCATTCTACTCCATGAAAGCCTCGTGGACACAGATGACATAAAAACCAGCACTTGCAGTTTTTTTGCAAAAATTAACAGTCAAAATTTCTCCCAGTGCATTATCGCTTAATTTGAATTCGTCATCATCTATAATTATCTTCTAAATTAATATCGTCATAATCATGCTGCTGGAAGGGAATACAACTATTATTTTATTACTTTTCGTGTGAATTTAAATTAAGCTTACTTAAACTGTTGTCAACAGAAATCGCCAGAAACCAATTAAGTAAGCGTAGTTTTTTATCGGCTCAACACTTTTTCAGCTGTAATTTTTTTAACAATGACATTCTCTATGTTGAGTAATGACATATAAAAGAATCGTTCTTGAAGCATTGTGTTTCTAAGTCACGCTTTTATTCGCCTCATAGTAGAAAAATTTCTCTCATAGCCGGTGGAGCTTACTGGAAGGCTGGAGCCATGCCGTACTGATGAGTAATACGGTTCCTGCTATTACTAAACGCCCACTTCATTGGTATTGTGTTGACGATTATCTGATTTTATCTCTTGTATGTAACTACTTGAAGGAACGTTCTATTAGAATAAGATAAATTGTCCGATATAGCACACAAATCTACGATTAATATACTTATAATAACATTTTGTAAATGGTTCAAGAAAGCACTGATTGATGGCATTGATTTCCTCGGCTAATAACACAATTACACACGGTTAAAAATTAGGGGTTTAATTTAAAACTTTTGGGTTTGTATATAACTCCATTCCGAAAAAGTTTAACATTAAAACTTATACAAAGTCTTAAAATTATTAAGACACATCAGTTTTATATTGATATTTCTATATAGTCTGAAATTAAAACTTTTAACTGTCTTAGGTTTAAACCGGCAAGTTTCAATTTAAATAAATTATTTGGATTTTAATTAAAACTAAAAGTTATCTCAATTTTAGGCAGTCGAGTTTGAATTTTGGAGAATATTTTTTTAATAGAATTCTACTTGAAATATTAAATGGGAATTTAAAAAAAAATGAAAATTTATATGGTTCCAATTTTATTATTTATTTATTTATTTATTTTTGTTTTTCAGCTTTACATTCATGTGAGTATACATATTAATTTGATATCTGTAGGTACTATTGGTTATTTAATGTAAATTCAAGATAAATGTTTTTTCATTGTTTTCAATTTTGTTTTGTAAATTCATTAGTTTGACTTTTATTTGCCACTGAAATTTGTTCAGACAAGTGCATTTTCAATACGCACAAAATGTTTTATTTTAATTCGGTATTATTGAAATATTTTGAAAATTTATCTTGAATTTCAATTATACTCGTGGTTACTTGAGGTAGCTCAATTTTGTATATAAAATGTTGTAAAAATAAAAAATATATTTTCAAATATACTTCATATGTAAGATTAAATATAAAAAAGAATTTAAAAAAACAAGTCCATTGTTTCGATAATATTAAAATTATTTGGTACCTTTATAAATTGTTTGTCAACATAAATTAATTAGTATGAAATTTGTAATGCGTTCGGTCCAATTGCCAATATAAAAGGCTGCCCTTTAGTATTTTTAACGATTTCTTCTTTGGGAGTGTTATTCTAAATATATGGAAACATTTAAAGTTATTTACAAAATTAGGATTTTATTATTCTTTAAATTACTTCCATTTTCAAATTTAATTAATTTGTGCTTGACTTGAGAAAATTATTCTCTAGATTTAGATTTATTTCCCATAGAAGCTGGAGGTAATAACTTCCAGAAGTGCTATGAATGATTTAGTTGAATTATTCCATGTTTTGAAAGTAATATTTTCATACGTTCGCCAATTTAAAATCATTATGTCGCTATTATGTGAATAATCAAATAATATCTAGAAAGTAAGATAAATATAAAAAAAAATTATTTATTATTTCATATGACACATGTAGGTACTAAATATCTATTCACAATAGTTTGACATACATTTTAATAGCTATTTACCATTTGTGGATAATGGTAGTAAAATGGAAAATTTAAAATCTCTTCTGAATGTTTTTCCTTTAAGTTTTTACGATATTTGACGGTTCGTCTTAAATTAATTTCAATACTTTGATCAAAAGCTTTTATAATTCGTATTTTTCATTTGGGATAATTGTTTGAACAGCAAACATTTTTCAAAATAATTTTCATTACATTTATGACTTTCTTGAAAATACATATTTTTAAATAAAGATTTCAAAGTTTCAATAATTGAGACATATTGAACATTAGATGTAATAACCTCTTCAGTGTATATATTTTTTTCTTTATTATATTTTTTATCCCATCGAAATTCGAGAAATTTCATTTCTGGAGCTACACATAAGTCATTACTTCCATAGTTTTTATTTCTTTTAAAATCACTTAAAAAATTCATTTAAGACATCAAAAACAAGGTACTCGAATTTTTTTATAATTTCATAAGACGTACGTGAATCATTTAAATTATCAGTTATAAAAAACAAAATTGGAAAAATGTTTCACTTAATTTTTGGTTGATCGGATTACTATTGTTGTTCGAAACACCAAATGAATTAAATTTCTACTTTTTGTTGCGTGTTCATTTATTTTCTCGATTCCCAAACAAATATTTGGAACAACACTATTTTGTGGTAGATTATTGCAGTTTTCTAAACAAGCTTTAATACGTTTCGATAAACGGAAACGTTTTCTCACATTGATGTGATAAAGGGTTTTCCAATAAGAGGTGTTATTTTAATTAACCCGCTATTTCGGTAGATGTCACTTTTGGAGCTGTCATTTTTTGACATTTGACAAGTAGAAACTACGCCATCAATAAAAATGGAACGATACACGATTCAACAACGCATTGAAATTATTAAAATTCACTATAAAAATGGTGAAAATGTGGCAGAGACGGTTCGTAAAACTCGAACATTTTTGGGTCGTCGTGAAGCACCTTGTCGGACCGCGATACAGAAATTGGTAGAAAAATTCGAGCTGTCGGGACAAGTTAGTGGTGTGAAGAATAAAACCCGTGCACGTCGCTCAAGAACAGCCGAGAATATTGCTGCTGTGGCCGAAAGTGTTGAAGAAAACCCAGGTTTGTCCATTCCTCGTCGTTCTTTGGAATTAGGCATTCCACAAACGTCATTACACCGTATTTTGCATAAAGATTTGGGTCTTAAGACTTATAAAGTTCAGTTAACACAAGAACTCAAGCCGGCCGATCATCAACAACGTCGAGTCTTTGCTGATTGGGTGCTTGAAATGCATGAAAATGATCCGGAATTCCATCGAAAACTAATCTTGAGTGATGAGGCCCATTTTCACCTCGATGGCTTCGTCAACAAGCAAAATTGTCGCATCTGGGGCTCGGAAAACCCAAGAGTTATTGTTGAAAAGCCTCTCTATCCTCAACGTGTGACTGTTTGGTGCGGTTTATGGTCCCGCAGGGTCATTGGACCTTACTTTTTCGAAAATGAGGCTGGAGCAACAGTTACGGTGAATAGATTGCGCTATCGACAGATGATTAATGATTTTTTGTGGTCGAAATTGGATGGTATTGATGTGGATACCGTTTACTTGCAACAAGACGGCGCTACGTACCATACAAGCAACGAAACCATTGATCTTTTACGGGAAAAGTTTCCGGACCGAGTAATCTCTCGAGGAGGTGATCAAATTGGCCACCTAAATCTTGTGACTTAACACCTTGCGACTTCTTCCTTTGGGGCCACGTGAAAGAGAAGGTCTACGCCAACAGCCCAGCGTCGATTCAAGACCTCAAAGATGGAATTCAAAAAATGGCATTTTTATTTGAATATCAAAATAACAACACCTCTTATTGGAAAGCCCTTTACTATGCACTTCAAACACAAATTTTTACTATCATGATGTAAGTCGTGATAATTTTTTAAATGAAATGCTACTAAGTGAATTTCCACAGATATATAAAAAAAATATCATTTTATTTTATATGTAATAAACAAATATAATAAAAGTATTTACATGAAAAATAAAATGCAACCACTAAATAACAAATCAACTTCACTCCACAGATGCGTACTTCTGAATAACTAATTCATTAGCAAAACTCGCACTTGTTCTAAATATTAAAACAGTTTCGGTTTCATTATCTCAACAACCCCGTTAGATTTTATTATTTAAGTTAAAATAGGCATTTAAATAAAACTTCTTTGGTTTTAGTTCTTTTCTATGAAAAATTTCGGACTGATTTTAAAACTTTTTGAGTTTAGAAAAAATTGAGACTTTTATGAGTTTTAAGTTGAGGAAATAATTGTTTGACATAAACGTGACTGTTTGTAATTCAGACTAGAGGAGACTTAAAAATAAACCCTTTCGGTATGAATTGAAAAATAAGAGAAAATTAGACCTAACTTTAACCCAAGAAACATCGTTAAGACTTCAAGCGCTAAAAATTTGGAATGTTTCCTATATGGCTCCTATATAAATCTCGAACAACATTTAAGTTCTTACATAGATCTTGTAATTCTTAAAGGAATAACAAGAGTGTTATATCTACATTTGTTATTTTATATGAGTCCAAGGAGTATAAGTCCTATATGAAGAATTTACTACTTGAATATAAGTGCTATAAACGATAGTATATGGGACTATAATTGCCAGAGAATTGTAATCCTGTATAATATTCCTATATCAGTATTGGGGAATTTAAATGTGGGAATACAGCTCTTGGGAAGTATGTTCATATATCAAGGTCCATATCAAAAATCAATCTCAAATGAACCCTTATAAAGGGTCCGCCAAATAACTTTTTTTTTTTTTGAAAATGGGCGCAAAACATCGAGTGTAGCTTCGGCTGTGTGGCACGTAGCGCCGTCCTGTTGAAACCAAATGTTGCCAATATCCTCCTCTTCAATTTTCCTGAACAAAAATTCGTTCTACATGGCCCGATAACGATTGCCATTGACTGTAACGGCCACTCCTTGCTCATTTTCGAAGAAAAATGGCCCAATTATGCCTCTGGACCAAAATCAGCACCAAACAGTGACTCGTTTTGGGTGTATCGGCTTTTCAATGTATGCGTGCGGGTTTTCTGTGCCCCAAATGCGACAATTTTGCTTGTTTACATACCCGCCAAGATCAAAATGAGCTTCATCCGAAAAGATGATTTTTTTTTGCAAAATCGGCATCTTCTGTAAGTCGATCGTAGGCCCACTCAGCGAAGCGAAAACGCATTGGATGGTCAGTTGGCTTCAACTCCTGAACCCATTGGACTTTGTATGGCGTCATACCAAGATCTTTATGCAAAATTCGTCTCAATGATGTCTCCGAAATGTTCAATTGTTGAGAATGACGGTGAATTGATGTTGATGGCGCTTCACGCACACTTTCTGCCACACAATCAATATTCTCGGGTGTACGCACTGTTTTTGGCTTTTCACGCTTTGGTTTATCGATGAGGATGCCAGTTTCTTTCACTTTTTTCACAAGATAACGAACATACGGAGCTGACGGTGCTTCTCTTCTTCCAAAATCCGTACGCAATTTTCACACACATTCTGCAACATTACCATGATTTTCAAAGTAATGTCGCAATATTTCCCAGCGTTGTTCAAGCGTATACACAACCATATTCGTTCAGCGGAAGAATAAAACTAATTATCTGTCAAATCAGACATGAGCTAAGTGTTACCATTCACGAAATAAGCACTAGTTGAAAAAAAAACGTTAGATGGCGGACCCTTTATAAGACTGCGAGGAATAAGTAATTTCAGTAAGAATTCGTTTTCGATATCAACACTCATATAAGCAACCAGTATTTTATGAAGTTTTATATAGGATCAAGGGGATCACTTGGAAATTCTGTTCCTATACCAAAGCTTATAGGAGATGCTAAAGTGTCATGTTGCGGCACGCAGGTAGTACAACGCCGAGGAAAAGTTTAATATATGATCCTCCTTTACATTCGCAGTTGCTTAAGAACAGTGAAATTAGAATTTCAATAACGAATTTAATGGATGAGTGGAAAAAAATTAAAAATCCGGTACATTTCATAGGAAAGTAAGAAAAAATGTTCTAAAAATAACATCATCTACGCCGTTGACTTGCAATACATCATCTGCTATGAAGCCTTTAATTTACAGGATATAAAAACTTCCACCAATGATTATTGCCCCAATGCCTTGCCTTTTTAGCTTGTATAGCCTGCGTGACCAGCCCACTCTCGGTTGGGAATCACATCGTTTAATAGTTTTTGCAGCAATGTAACTCGTTTTACTGGCGGCCAATGCAAATAGCATCTTTTTCCCATGCGGATGGTATCGCCGTTTTCCACTGTCTTCACAATTTTTTACGGCATGTTTCTAAAAAATGCAACTATAATTAAAAAAAAAAAAAAAACAAAATAGCAAATTGACGAAAGAAAATTTAAACAAAATTCTACGAAATCTGATAGCAAAAATCCACAAAATTTGTCGTCTGCTTTTGCTATTCGATAGATCGATAGACCGAGTTGAGTGCTTTAAATTAAAAATATTACCGTATGCCACTGTGCGTACGTTGACAAAAACTTATTGCAACTTGTTGTTTCAACTGTCAAGAATCTTTTAAAAGCACAATACGCTGGCCGATCGGAATTCTGATATAGGAATTCACATCACGAAATAGGAGCATAAGTACTATATGAATGTTGTTATTTCGGTACTTGCTCTACTATGCTTATATATCACTACAAATGCCATACCAAAATATCTATTCTCAACACAGCAATTTACATCTTTATATAGGAATTTGTTACCTATATAAGCGTTTATGTAGGTGTTGATGTCATGGTTGGAAAGTTTGTGTGTTATATCAACATTTATAATCTTTAATGGAGAACTGAAGTCCTATATCATCTCTTTCTTATGTACCCCTACCCAGTAGCCATGTTTACTGATTATTTGAACGGCCATATTTATAATAAAAAAAGGCGCATTTTTATTTAGGTGTAAATTAGCTTAGAAATATGAAAATAATGACATATTAGTAAATTTATTGAAAACTAGATAAATTCACACTAGTTCCATTTATTTGGTTAACCAAATGAACATAACTGTTTTAACCATAATTAATTAAACATTGTATTTATTTATTTATTTTGAAGCGCTTTGTTATTTTTCGATCTAGCGTGATAAATACTAACTGTAAAATTTAAATCGTTGGTAAATTAAAATATATACCAATGTGAAAAAATAATATTAATATTAATAAATATGTTCCTCAATCATATTTTATAATACCATCTTTTGCGTTAAGTGAAACCTTCCTATAGGACTCTAAGTCACGCATGCATAATAAGTTCCATATGAATAATACATTTTTAGAGTCAACTACGATCTATTGTTTCTTAATGATTCTACATCAGGATCACTTTTCCTATATGGGATAATTTGTTCCCAAATAAATTATTACATACGGATATATTTAATTCCTATATAAGTGAAGTAGACTAATTTAGGAAATCCTACAACAACGTTATAACACTAAAATTCTACAAGGGTATATATAAAGTGTCTTGTATAAGCTCTGAGCATCAATATGAGATTACGATATAAGTACATTATAGGAATCATTATTCCTATATCAACACTAAATTTTATACCCCGAGCATGATATGGGTTTCTCCACTTTAGCGCTATAAGGGTCTCGTGCAATTCCCTGATAACTCGGTGAGACAATAATCTGACTTCTTATAACACCTTAAGTTCGCAAGATTTATTCCCTAGCAGAGCTCTGAGCTTTATATAGGACAAAAATTGTTCGTTGGGAAACTTACAGGTTTTCAGAGAAGTTAAGACATTCACAAAGTTTTAAATTAAGACGAAACTGATAAAAAAAGGTTTAAGCTTTTACGTTTTCTTATTTTTATACAAGAATGTCTTAAAATACATTTTCTACAGGTTTTAAAAATAAACTCAGCCACAAGATATATGCATCTGAATTTAATAAGGATTAAATTTAATCTAAACCGCGCTTGCGTTCATGAAACAGTGTTAAGAAATCCAGAAATCAGGACACATAAAATAGAGGAAAGAGACGCCTTATTTTCAACAGATAAATAATTAATATTACTTTTACAAAAATACCGAAAAGTTATATAAATATGCTATGACATGGCTATGAAAATTTATCAATCAGGCTCGGAACTGTTCGTATCAACGACACTTACATTCTTTCTATTTCTAATATCTCAAAAGAATATTAAACGAATTTTAACTGAAATTGACGATAAAACGTAAACATGGATGAAAAAAAAAATGTTTAATTGGTAATAGAACATTTTTTAAAATCTATAAAATTCCACTTCCAACTCTGAAAAATAAATTCACATAAACGGTTATACCCAGTCTCGTTTATACTTTTTATACTGCAGTCATACTAAAAAAGTCTCTAAAATGTCTCATAATTCAAAGTCTCCTGAAATATTTCTTTAACAACCCACACAAAAACTCTTAAAAACATTCAACTGTTGCGGACATTTTTATTTTGTTTTAATAACAAACTAAATTGCAACTTAAAACAGTCTCACAGAATCAACGGTGAAAATTTTCGAAGTCAAATGATCCGACCTCGACGTGCCTCTGAGACTTGTGTTGTCCCGTCCCAATCATTATCACATCCCTCCCTTCCGGTTTGCTTAATAAAAAGACTTAACGCTGTCATTAAAAAATTTACATCGAAATTTGCACGTTCCATGGCCAACATGTCTTGAGTTGGTTCAGAAGAGACGACTTCCTTGTGGCTCCGTTAACGACCTGAAAATTGCAACAGAATTACCCAGAAACAGGGCTAGAAGCTTTGGCTAGAGAGTAGAAGGCCAGGATAATGTGTTGTCATATTGCGGTCTGCATGGAAATTGTATTTGAAAATTTTCTTGTTCCACCAAAAACCACCCTACTTTCTGAAAAGCAAGAAGGAATGTGTTGATGAAGGAGCTATCCGCACGATAGTGTCTGCACGAAGAAGTGGATACTAAATAAAATTCAACAAAATTGCAAGAAAATTACACTCCCTTCAGGGCCAAAGTAATTTTGGATAACTTATATTTGAATTTCGGAGACATTAAAAATGGCGGAGCGACAAATTTAAGTTAAATTCTTAGTTTTTGCAGAAATTCGATTTTTTTTCCCCTATTATGAAACGTGTGCATGTGCAAGGATGTTTTTTTCTAAGCTAGTTGTAATAGACCTCCATTAAAAAGTCTTCAATTGGATGAGGGAGCTTTCCTTCATTTCCAATTTAATTTATCCAACATTCTCATTTCATTTGCCCAAGAAATTAATTATTACGCCATCAATCAAAGAAATTCAATCCTTGATTGATCTAATCCAATAACGACCTTATCAATTACTGAAATGTCAGGTTATTGCAAACTTCGTCAATATTGTCTTCATCAAACTAATTCCCTACTACTTTATGGCTATCAGGATTACAGCAGGAGGGAATTTTTCTATTAATTTGTGTTGTTAGTCCTCTAATGAACTTACAGGATGAATGTGACATTTGTTTTGATTTGAACTTTTTGTTGGAAAAAAATTTACACACACACACACACGTACACACATACTTAAATATTTTAGGGAATATATTATAATAGTAGGACCTAACCTATTACTGTCATGGAGGTTTTGATTTGTGTCTTTCTTAAGTATTAGTTGATTGTAACGACATACAGAAGGAAACTTAAAGGCTGGTAAACTGTTCCACATTCACACAGTTTGGGTTAGAAAAAGAATCTTAGAATTCGATCATGTTGTCGAAAATATTTTAAAGGATGGAGAATTTGGAGAGCGACTAATATGCTTATGACCGATATCGAGATATTCTAGGTATCAAAGTACCCCTGACAGGGGCTTGATGTGACAAACCGTACTTTGACATTTCAATTCAGTTCACAGATATTTAAGCGTAACAAATTGGGAAATGGAAGTGGCAAATATATTAGCTTTAATGCAAGTTAAACGGAAATTAATTTTAAATATACGACAAATTCAAGAATTGGAACAAAAAAGAAAAATTTTCGTTTTTTTTTGCAATAAGATCCTGGTTGAGGTGCAAAATGTATCGGCAGATGTGATGTGTCATTTCACAATTTTCTTTAAAACAAAGAAATGTGTGGTCGACGGTTTCTTTAAAAATAACAAAATTGTAATGGAATAATTTATTAACTCTGCGGAGTTTAATATTAGTCTTTTTTTATTACCTTTCCCGGAAAATGTTTGGTTCTTTTTCTTGTTTTTCGCATTTTTGGTAGACATATTATCATATTATTATCAACAACAAGATAAGAAGTGCCGATAATCAGGCTATACCCAGTAATTTTTGAGGATATTGATATCTAGATATCTGGTCTATATCCACTAGTTTTTCTGGGTATATTGGGAGTATTTGATGACAGACATGGTGTATAAACGGGATATTCCGAATATCTAGATATCGTACCTCATGTCTGTCATAAGCATTACGTTTAAGCTTAACCTACTCACTCAATATCATAAAGAGGGGGAAGTTGCAATACGATCTCCTTCGCATATTAAATTGAAGTATCTAAACTTCAAATGAGTGATAGCAAGTTTTCGTTATTGTGTTGTATTTATTTCCCACCCTTCGGTAGTTGCCATATCTCACAACTAAACCATCCTCAATGCACTCGATTTATTCTTAATCTTTTTTCTCACCTTTAAAGTATGATCTTTAGGATAGAGTTGCATTTACATATGTCTTAGGTTATCGTTTTCATCTGCTAGATAGGTTCAAATTCAAATTCAGTCTATACAATTAAGACATGAAAATAGTCTTGTGGAAGATGATTCCGCAAACATGTTGCCTGAACAAGGAACTGACGCTCTGATATCACACAAGTATATCGTGGACTAATTAAAGTAGAAGTTCGGATAGAACGAGAAAAATGAAAAATATTATACAGATAGTCCGGTTTTCTATATATAAATTGATTAATATTCTTTAATGAAGATAACGCATTAAAGGACATTCAATAACTGAAACAACATGTGCACTGATATGGCCAAATCCTCGAAGTCCGTATATGTAACGAACAGCTGAGTTAAAGGCAGTATTGAGCTTGCGCATTGATATATAGTATAGTTCATATTATCAGTAAAAGTTTCGCAGCCATACATAATGATAGGAATAATGAGCGTACGAATAAGCATACGTCTACTGGATAGAGAAGTATAGGCCGACGATAGAGTAGGCATACGGATAGCTCTATAAATCTTAGCAGAGCTGCTGTTAAGGTGATTACTCCCTAGTCAAGGTTTTGTTAAATATAACACTGAGATTTCTAACATTATCGCAGTGCGTGATAGGGCATTCATTGAGTAGCATTGATGGAGAACAAGAAGTGTATACGGTTTGTATATAACAATCGAGTTACTTTTATTAGGATTGAGGATTACGTTATTTTGTTTGGACCAATTCAAGACTGCCATTAGGTCCTCATTTAGTTTATATGGACTGTCATCAATCAACCTCAGAGGAATAGTGACATAAAGTTGCAAGTCTTCAGCATAGAGGTGAAATTTAGAGTACCTTATCACATTCGGCATGTGATTTATGAAAACCGAGAAAAGCAGCGGTCCCAAAATTGAACCTTGAGGAACACCACAATTCGTTAACACAAGCTCAGAGGATTAATTGTTGCATTCGACCGTTTGCATTCTATTACAGAGATAAGATGCCACAAGGTTGCGCGCACGGAGGGAAAAAGTATTGTTGCCACCAATTTCGTCCTTCTTGGTTATTTCCTCCTTTTTGATTACTTCTGATATTTTATGTAAATATTCGTGAGGTCATTAAGATAAAATTATTTACGAAAACCGAAGAAAAGAAAATTTCTCTTTAGAATGAGTAATCTAACAAAAAATGTGGGTGCCATCCGGCAATGAGAGCGGGAGCAATTCAGATAACTTTCAGAAAAAACAGATATATTAAACATTAGAAAATCGCCAATGTAAGAACAAAAGTCGATGGCAGCGATTCGACGAACAGCGCCTATCTGTTAACCTATATATCCCGTAGCCCGGAGATTTTAGCAATGGCACTCGTACATAACTGAAATTAACTTCTTTGGATGCTGATCAGTGAAATGGGTCTCTGTCCTTTGATATTTCCGGGATAGAAAGGATCGGGCGATATCAATTGGTTTGGCCATAAATAAGATTAAGGCAGGCGGCATCTATTGATTCAGACAGTAAACAATTTAAGGTTCGGGGAATCGATGATTCCAGAGTGGTATTTTCAGGAAGGTTCTGGACAAATATTTAGAGTATAATTACGGCACTTGTCACCGCCAGAAGGCAGTTTTATCTTAGACAGTGCAGCAAATACTAGTGTAAGCGAATAAATAGAAGAAAGTATTGGATTGTGATAATTAAAGTAGTGTGGATTTTTGTTCGTTTGTTAATTTGTTAAACAGTAAAAAGGGCTTGTGAATTACTTTTGAAATATTTAGTTTTAAATAACGAACAAAAGCCACGCTCGTAATAATATTGGAACAGAACTACTAACTCTTAAGACCGGCAGCCGCATATTTGAGGTAATACTATATGGGAAATGCATACTGTTGCATATGTCCAAGAGTACACACTTAAATGCACCCATTTTCAGGCATTCCGTAGAACGCTTAGATCTGGTTGATGCACAAATTCAATAAAGCTCTCAAATAAAAAGCGACTATGGGAATATAACATATTGGAGTTGGTAAAATGCTATTCCCCATTTTTCCATGAAAATTTATAACAAATCACACCCAAACAAAAATAAAATACAGAACCGAATTTCTAACAATCTCTTGACATTTACCCTGTCAGTTGTTGCATGGCGGACATGTCTTGACATGACATTGAACAATGGTGGAACTTCAATATAAAGTAAAGACCTGAATCAATGCCAACCAAGATCAATTTTTACAATTCTGCGCGACATCTGGTCCGTCCCAAATAAACCACTTGAGCCGACTTCCAAAAAACTCTACAAATGTTGTTTTGCCATCTCTATCTATTCTATATATTTATTTGGAAAATCCACTGAATTGAAACAGCGGAATACAGCACATACTTAAACCAAAAAGGCAACTATAGAAAAGTAATCTCATGATAATGTAAGCGATTTCAGTAGTCTAAGCGGTCTTGTTATACATGTGAGTGTTCCAAAATCAAAGCACAAACATAAAATCCAATAACCCATTTGAACATTAATCAAATTTTACAATACACCAATCTGACAAATATAGAGAAATAAAGACCAATAAATAAGTTGATACTGATTGAATTTTAAAATACACCCAAAAATAAAAACCGGTTGACAGATATGGAAAATAAAAGACATTAGTAAAAACATGTTAAAATTGAAAAGTCTATTAAAATGAATTATTGAAATAAATGTAAACCTAAGGTTGTATAAAATCTTGAAAAATTGACAAATTTGTAAGATGAACTTTAAATAATGTAAATGTTTAACAAAAGATATCACTAGATAGCCTTAGGCAAAACTAAGTCTAAAGTACGTCACTGAGACCCTCGCCATAGTCTGATTTCTAAAACGTAAAGCGAGGTGTAACCAAGTAGCCCCAGTTTTTTTCTAAAGATTTCTCTGTAAAAGAAAAAGTGGGCAGTTTAAAAAAAACAAAAATAAAAGGAAATATTTCTTTTTCTTGGAAAAATTGTTTGATTGGCGGAGGAGAAGAAGCGATCCTATTAGGAGAAAAAGACAACAAAAGATAGAAAGAGGTAAACTGCAATAATAAGGTGCTTCTTTTGGACAGCCCAGAGCATAGGTAGGTCCGAAACCCACTTCACTCGACCCCAACCACAGAAGCCGCAAGCTAATTTTAAGGTAAAAAACTGTAGTTTTGTACACTCTCAAATGATTTGGTGGAAGGATAGGGGATGAGACTTCTAATATCCGTTCGGAAAATATGCTGCATTGATGGTAATGCCGGACAGACTCTCCAATATCTGTCGTAACCTTTACTGGAGAGTTCAATATATTGATATCCATTAGAAGTGACCGGAAAATGGGGAAATTGTAGCAATAGACATGGGTGGTGGGGAACACGAGAGGTAGACTGCGGCAACTGACACTGGAATTTATTATACAGATTTTCGTCTGAATTGTTAGTAATTCAGCAAGCAGTACTCATAGTATCTGAACTGTAGATAAAACTAGGACAACTCCCTAAATTTCAGACATGTTGTTTTCTAAAACTAAATGTCATTTTCCTTGATAGAAAAGGCAAATCACTTTAATTTCCCCAAACAAATGGAACATTCAATGTATTTAGGTATTTGTCACCAAAAAATCTATGTAGTACGTAAAATTCCTGAAATCTTAAGCTTTTTCGGAAATAAGGAAGAGAACGTTCAATAAATTAGGTATTATTCCACATTTGATATATATATATATATATAACTAACACATTGTTTTTGAAAACAAGTCATATATTGCAATGTGTATAAGGCGTTTCGTATTAATAAGAGCTAATACTCTTCAGTACGGTCAGTTCCTCCTTGCTGCAGATTCTAGAAGAAAATGCTAAGCAGACTTCATATATAGTCTCAGTATAAATTCTGAGTGTGAATGATATGAGTCGAAATACTACGTATTTACTTTAGTCATATATTGTATTTCACTATTTTGTTTGAGCGTGTCCAGCGGCGCAACACTAACATCCATACTACAAAAACAAAAACAAAACGAAATTGAAAATTCCTTATATTTTAGGGAATATTTCCTACATTTAGGGAAAAAAACCTACCTGCATTTTAGGGATAAAAACCTAATCTACAATTTCCAATGTGGAGCTCTCGCTAATCTTATCGAAAAATACCTAAGCTTTGTGGCAAAAATTACTGCCACTAATTTTAGGGAAAATTCTTTTACTGTGAAAGTAAGTCGCATTGAGATATCTCGACATGTTTTGCTCTAACTATTAAAGAATGCGCGACATTTGGGTGGCATTTCTTCTAAAATATAAGCGCACCTTAATTTAGTTAACCTAAAAACTTATCGGCGGACAATGTAAACAATGTTGAATCAGCTGTGGTTCGTTTCATGTAAAATTGTGCGAAAGCTAAAGTTGGTGTCACACCGGGAGCGGCGTGGTAATATAGTTGCCGCGCAGCGATTTTGGAGATTACTCAGAGACACAATTTTGTTGTTACGCCGCTGGCGGCAAAATTTCTTTTTCCTTCGAAATAAGTCCGGACAATTCGTTAAATGAGGTTTTTGGCATTCTAAAGTACTCGTAATAGAACCTTATCACATTTCTCTGTTTTTCTTCAACCAGAGCTACTAATAACAAAACTTTTTCGTCGGAACTAGAGTACATTTGGAAGTGCTTACAGGAAGCTGGGTTGACCAAGGTTGAAGTCCTCAGAAGGATATATTACGATGAATCTATAGTGTCCAATGGACTCGTTAATCTATGTGAAGCAGGCTAAGAATCAAATTAGACGTACCACTATAAACTAACCTAACCTAATCCAATCAAGCCCTACCTATGATATCATCTTATTCTTTAAACGCAACACAAGCCAATAGATAAAAAAAAACAAGACAAGCATAGCGAAATAGATCGAAAACTTCTAAAAATTAACTAATTAAACTGCTATTAAACGAGTAAAGAACCAAATGTAAAAATGAAAATTCTATCGAACACCAACCAGGTGTAGTAGGACATGTATTCTTTATGGGAACACAATAAACTTTTAATGGAACCTAATGGTTATGATGAGGTTTTTGTAGAAGGCGGCGAAAAACGTATCATACAACCATAAATTAGAGGAATCGTCAAACGAAAACTTTACTTTTTATGAAATATCATTAACATATCGGAAATATAGTCGGAACTGGTACGTTTGCAATATGCTGTTTAATACGAACTTGCTTCAGTGCCAGATTTTGTTTTAGCCTTTGGGCTGTCACCTTAGTTTGAAAGCTAGATATCTTCGAATCCGGCTTAGGCAGAAAACAGCATTTTCCCATTTAGCCGGACTGAACTAGTGATATATTCCTGCCTACTACGTCACAGCAATAAATTGTTTAGTCGTTCGCATGTTCACTTAGTGGGTCAGGTTAAAGGAAACACGCACATTTCAAATGATTATTGTTTTTTTTTTTAGCTAATTGAAAATAAATTTTAAAGAACCAAGCTGCATGGAACCCACTGGGGTGGGAGACAGTAGTGTTAGTTTTTTCTGGTCCGATGACCACTACAGTAGAATTGATCATTTACTTTTTCTTCTACATGCAGAATATGAATTCGAGAGTCGAATAGAAAAATATATTATCAAATTATCAACAGTTCCGGATTAATCCAACTCACTCAATCTTTTTTGTCAGATAATTGGCGAAGTACGTTTTCAGAAGTTGAAATTCCTCAATGGGTCTAATTAGTCATTAAATCAATCAGACAAGGGTCTTACAATGATTTGTTCATGGACTGTCTGCTTCATTGTTCTACGCCCACCTAGCCCTCTGAAGCAGAACAAAGTCGAGTACTCAATATAAAAGCTGACAAAATCTTTAACTTAGCCATAATTTTAACAACACTACATAATTTTTTTTTCCATTTAAATGATAATGTTAAAAAACTATCAATTGCTTTAAAAAAAACTAAAATTTATCCCCTTCATTCATCAGATAATCCAATATTCTTCTTCTTTCCATTAAAAAGAAATCCAATCTAAACATCATGTCATCCGACACAATTTTACTATACCGAAAATGTATTCCAAGTTAAATTGTTGTTGCAGAGTATGTTGAGATATTTGGAGTTAATCCACTTTCAAGAGCTACCAACCCCCTTCTTTGGAAGTACTCCAAAAGGTAAATATTCAGGTCCACATTGCATGCAGTGTGAATGAAATTTGGCAAAGAGTTCAAGGCTATATTATAAGCCCGGGCACATTGCCGGGTTGTGAGGGGTTAGATGTTCTTTCTTGGCATTTAACTACTCTCTTGCACAGAGCGCAATAATTATAATGGATGGGACCTTGTTAATTTACCTTAGATCCTTTTGTATCCACTTGTGGGTAAAGTTCGATACTCAGCTTTAAATCAATGTGAAATATTTATTGCATTACCATTAATCTTTCCAATTTATTAGTACTGCCATACTGTAAATAATTACAATTTTGAATATTGTAATTTTTTAGGTAATTTGGTTTTTGATTTTCTGAAATAGATTGGCTACTTATAATGGGCTTTTAGGGGTATCAACAATTTTCAACTGACGGGAATGTGGCTGGATATGACACACCCAGCCTGTTAATTACACACCTGTATTTTTGTTTTTAGTTTTCACTTAAAAATTTGGTGGTTTCATGTAGCAGCAGTTAAAGGATGCGGGAGGGATACTAGCGTGATCGAAAATTCGAAACGTCGCGGTTGCTAAAAATCTGTCTGGTATATATGCAATACCCCGCCACATAGATGGCGTATACAATTCGTACTAAAATTGACTATTAGGCACTGTTTTTGTTTTCTTTGCTTATTTTCCACTTTCTTTTTCAATTTACGAAGAAAACGGATTTCAAAAGTGAAAAAGGCCGCCTTATGTTATTGGAAGAAGTACTAGAAGATACTCCGGTCGAGTCGAGTTCTGAAACGGAATGTGACAATTGCAATGAACATAACCTTCAAGATGACACGGAACAGGAAGTTAGTGATCAAGGCTAAGCCGAAATAGGTGGACAGTATTATGGTCGGTTTCACAGGCCAGGCTAAAGCCAGAGTTTAGCTAAGCCATGAGTGTGGCTTAAGCCCAGAACTTAAGCCTACTCGATTTCACAATCTTTTATTTACCAGTTTGTTATGGTTTTTATCTGGAAGGATATCAAATTCAAAATTATTGTTGCAGAATGTTTCAGCAACGTAAACCATCACAGCTGAATGTTTCCACAGCCAGAACCGAGAATAAAAATCAACGTCATCCCATTTCTCGAAATGTTTAGGGTGCCTTCTTATATGTTTTTTCACAGGTAACACGTTGCGATATTATATTATACATTTCTTCGTCGCTTATATCCTCTGCATCAGATAAATTACTCATTTTTATCTTAAACTGTTTAGTTTCTTCCTAAAACATCAAATGGAGTGCTGACACTAGGTGCCAGACAGTACTCAAAACTGCTAACTAGATAACTATTTTTCGCTTGGAAAATTTCAATTTAGTTTTGAAGCATAACTTTTGAAATATGTGCGTTCGTTTAATAAAAAAAATTATAATATTTAGGCAAAATATATATATTTAGCAATAATTTCCTAAGTGTTTCACAGCAACATCTGACGCTTAAGCCTTCGTGATGACGTGCTTAAGTTAAGCTTGCCTTAAGCCAGTGATATCACTTAAGCTATGACTGTGAAACCGAAATATTTATTAAGCCCTGGCTTAAGCCATCGCTGTGGCTTAAGCCTTGACTGTGACTTCGAACGACAATATTCTACTATCAGTTCTGAGAACATAACGTCTCATATTGTGGGGCAAGTAAGTTAAAAATCTGGCATTAAATAGAAAAATGACATGTGTTGCTTTATTGAACCATTTATCAACATACCTTTACTTGGGATCGTCACTACCGTAATCCCCGGAAGATACAAGCCATGAAGTCGGCGATGACACCGAAACATTCAAAGGTCTTAACGGGCCGGCTACAGCCATGAGTAGGATCTCACTCTCACTGGTTTTGTACGCTCATCTTATAAGAAGAACTAAGATTTCATCTTAAACAGTTCCTAAAGCCTAAAACTATCGCTTCCACAGAAAAATGAAGTTAAAACAAATTGCAGCCAAATATATTTTTTTTTCTAATGGTTATAAAAAAAAAAAAATAGCATCTAGAACAAATTTATGGAAATTATAGCTACTTTTATATGAAAAACTCCTGCAGTAAGACAAGGCAAGAAGACTGTGATGTTCGCCTCCTAACCAGCCCGCTACTCTATTTTTCGGACTTTGTTCATGGCTTGTATATTCCGAGGGTTACGCCACTAGAGTACCGTATTGAAGCGGCCAATTGCCGCGTAACTATAGACAAGGCAGCAAAAGACGTGTTTTGCGAGTTGTTTAAAATTGTTCTCGACTTCTGTTTGTGAAATAGTTTATTAATAATAATATTTTTTGGCTATAGAACCTTCAACTTCAAGGTATGTAACTATATTTTAGTAACTTTTAAAAATATTGTTTTTTTCTTCTGCTAAGTTTGAGTTACAGAAATGTGAAAGCCTTTCGATATTTTGCTACCCTTTGCTACTTTGTTAGATAGGCAGTCACTATTCTGGCTAGTCATACTAATATTTCTTCTTAGTCTACCTACATATATCATTTAGGTATTGTTTTATTTTAGGAATGAGTTTGAATACATTGCTCATTGCGAGAAAAGCTCTTCTTGATATTATGAAACGTTCTGGAGCAAGTGCTTTAGATAAACAATACAATTTCATGGTAGAAGAACGCAGGAAGCAGACAAACTCCTATGGGGGTAATTTTATTGTCTTAAAGCGAAAGCTATCGCATTTTAATTCGAAGTTTAGGTCTCGAGGGGTGAAGGCTTGTAGAATCGATGAAAAATTTGAGAAAATTAATATCAACTGGCTTGACATATCACTTTCGTTCCTTTATTTTATAAAACGGGTCTCGAGAAGCCAACGTGGTCGATCGCATACTCCATTTGAATTGTATTCCGAACGAACTAAAAGATTAGAGACGATGAATTTACGGGTTTTCACTTCTGGATTTTCTTACGTGACTTGCAGGACTTTAAGAGCTGAAGGGTTTTTTTCTTTAAAAAATCTGAACTTTCTGCTCAAATCACAATAATAGATTTCGATTTGATAAAAAAAAAGCTACATATAATTATGATTTTTTTATTGAGATTAGAGATAGATGTAGAAAAAGATTGTCTATTCTAGGATATTATCCACGGACCAGAAATTATATCCACGATATTTTTGCCAATAGGACAATTGGTCGAAGAAGCGCAAGAGGCTAGTAACAAAGACTTCAAAAGGTGCAGGGTATATTCCCTGCAAGAAAATTCAGTAGGGAGAAAACCAACACGGGCATTTTAACTTTTTCTTATTCAGTTTTGATCCAGTGATCAGTAGTAAAGAAAAAAAAAAAAAAAAACAAAGAAAAGGTTACAACATATGCAAGAGAAGAATTGGATTTGTTAAAAGCTCCATCCTCCAAAGTATCTGGTGATAGTGATAATTAGGATAATAACAGTAATTATTATTTCTTATATTTTTTTGTTCAACAAAACTTAAAAAACTGAATAATTATAAGTTTTTATTTATACTACATATAAGCCCACAAAAAAATATCTAACATAAACACTTTTTTAAGCTTAATTGTATTAATTACCAGTTTTGAAGGTCTTTTGCCCCACTATTTTGAACAATGTCACACTAACGATTTGACTTTTTACAAAATTTTATTAGATTTGACGACGAATAAATGAAGGAGGAATGCAATAAAATTGATAGCATAGCTTCTATTAGAATGCATTTTGACCAATTTGTTTAATGCTGCTAGAAAGCAAAAATATCTCCTGAATGCACGACAATTGATAAGATACTAATTGATGCAGCTTTCATGTTTTTATTCCTTGCAAACCTGTCAAGTATGGTATCAAAATCCGAACTCTTGAAGATTCAAAATCTTTTATACAGTTTCAATTTAGAGGTGCATACAGGAAAGACACAGAACCGTATTCTTTTAATAACAAGTCATTTAATATAGTGAAAATATATATTAAGCCTATATCACAGTTGAATCGCAATTTGACGTTTGTCAACTTCAACTGGCCTTGCCAGTCACGAATGTATGATCCAACTACCAGCTAAAAACAGGTTTATTTCTACTGGAACTGTTCGTAAAAATAGAGGATGCACCTCGTCTGCTTTTTTGAGGACTGAAAAGGAACCAGATAGCTAGAGGTCAACAAAGTAAAATTTATCTATTTGTTGACAGTGCTCTAAGGGGATCTAACCTGATAAAAAAACACAACGGTCACCAAAATTTTCTTATCCTCTTAAGGTAGCGAATCAATTCCACAGGTGAAATAGGTTTTTTATCTCATTCGCATGTAAAGTTGGGCAGACCCAAGTGTATCGATCCTGCACCGGGAAAAGGCTGGATAAGGGTATAGGAGGTACCTAATCGTTTCAAACTCTGACAGGATAAACAACCGGTTCTACTCCAATGTTAGATGAGCGTGCCTCTTCGACCAGTGATATTACAGATTTTGCATTGTTTTCTATCAAGCCCGAAGAGAAAGTTTGTACTTTACCTTAATGAGAGGACAGACACGTACTTCGACAAACTAATTAACAAATGAAGATGTACGGAAGAGGACATCAGTTCGCGTATAATCCAGTCAATAAACGGGTGATATATCCATAATTAAGCTCTGTTAAAATATAAGCTGGAACTACATTTTTTATTTTCTGAAAGCATTCAATTTCGTACTGCCATATTTATGTGTAATTTAACACGTGATTTGAAACCTATAAGAAATAGGTACTTATAAAGGAAAATTGATGGCGCAATAAGAAGCAAAATATGGAGTTCGATGGAAAAATGATTAATTTACAAACAGAACTTTGAACCAGAATCCCAATGGGCTTGTCAAGTTGGAAGACCAAGGATGATTTTACATGAAAAAGCATGGGAGATCCTGATGTTAATTGAACTCTATTTCCCACCACCAAGTCAAGCAGTCAATTAGGAACATAAGCAAAAGTCGTATTTTAGTACGTTTAGATTAAAGTTAAGAGTATGTGCAGCTAGACTATTAGTCTTCAAACTTATAGCTGGAAGCACCGGACACTATAGCTTATGATATGCTTGGATTTGTCTTTCTCTTTCCACTCAGTTCACTGTATCGACTCAGTTCATTGTTGGATTTGCCTATTTTCTTCAGAAACTAACGGAAGATACCATGTCCAATTAGTGCATTAATAAGCAGCTTGTGCGATTGTCTGTTAAAGCCAAATAGGTGGCACGTTTGCAGAGGATAGAGGATGAAAAATACCTTTGTTTGCTTCGTACTAGGTGCGATGAGGACTAGGACAGATGAGATTCAGTTGAATGTGTTTCCATTTTTGAAGTTTATAGCGAAAGTTGTTTCCCAAGAAGCAATTCGGGAACTATTCAGTTGTGACGAACTAAACCACTGTTGTAAGAACCTTCTCACAATAACAAGTTTGGTTGTGAATAGTTGGATATTTCTTAGTTGCGTTTCAGAACCACTTTGAGTTTTTAGAACTATTGCGAACTATTTTCCGAACTATTTTGTTGTGCTAACCATCTGGTTCGCGTAAGTAGTACTAAGAGCTACATATAAGTAAACCTATTTTAACAACCAACAACTCTATAGATTTTAATAGAACTACTTAGTTATGAATTACTACTCTATAGTTCTCAATAGAACTACAGAGTTGTGACCTGTAAGTCAAAGTCACTACTTATCTGTAATCTACAACTGTGATTGACAACTTTGAAGCTCTGAATAGAACTAAGTAGTGTTAGAGGCAACTGTGAAGTTGTGACCGAGAAAATTATATTTCGAAAAGAGCTTTTTAACTCTAATTTACTACAAACAAAATACACAAATTCATTTAAATTCCTTCAAGTGGATTCATCTAAAATAGGGCATTACGTTTTATTAATGTTACTAACACATTTCACGTATTTAAAATACAGTTCTGTTTTCCGATATAACATATCCATCCATTTTCTAAATTGGTACAGTTTTTAGCATAATAATAACAGATTCAAGATTCAGACACAACTAAGTACTTACGATCCACAAACGAATAGTTGTGAGCCACAAATGAATACTTGTGGATGGTACATATACATATGTAGGTACATCCGCCATATTTATTAGAGGAAATGATTGTTTGTCCATTTTGGCAAAAAATGGGCGGTTGAAAATTTCATTTAGTCACTAATTCGATTATTCTTTTTGGATCAAAGAATATTTTATTCATTTTTTATTATTTTCAAGCATTCTCTACATATTTAATGCACTTACAATTTGTTTTAATTGCTTAAAGAAAAATTTTATCTAATAAATATTGTTTATTTTAGTAGCGCGTTGTTATTTTATTTATTTATTTTTTATTATATGTACGTCTCTTTCTTTTGCTTGTGCGTAATTATACAGGGTGTCCCGTAAGTGGTGTCATATCCGAAAGCTACAGATAGGTCATGCTTAGACGAGCAAAGAATTGTATGGGTGGGTGGTGGGGATTATAATGGTTTCCGAGATAACGGGACTTTGAGATATTTTGGTATGTTTTTACACATCCCTTTAACTTATAAACGTTACACCCTGGATGATGGTTTAAAACTTCTTTGATTGATAATCGTTGGACCTTTTCAGTAGTCCAAAAAGTTTTGACCTGCTCTGCTCTGTTTTGAAGTTAAGGCTCAACAAAGTTGAAATTTCGGAATTATATCTCGTTGTTTTTTATTCAACTACTACTTTTTATCAAAAAACATGTCATTACTACCAATTTTTCATCTTGGATATAATAAGCCCAAAGTCTTAGCTTTAAAATGATCTATCACACTTTCTACCGAAAATGTAACCCTTTCTTCGTTTTTTGCACTTTCTCTTAGGCATATCCAGCGAAAATGACTGAAAAAGATCATTTCCAAAAGATAATTGCCTACTTTCTGGCACTTATTGAGTTTTTTCAGCCATTTCAGGTGGAGATGCTTAAGAAAAAACACAGAAAGGGTTACATTTTCGGTACTGAGTGTGGTAGGTCATTTTAAAGCTAAGATTTTAGGCTTCTTAAATCCAATTTGAAAAATTGATATTCATGACATGTTTTTTGATAAAAATAGTAGTTAAATAAAAAAAAAAACGAGTGAAAATTCCGAAACTTTAAATTTGTTGAGCCATAACTTTAAAATGGAGAAGAGGATGGAAAACAATTTATAGACCATTGGAAAGATCCAACGATTGCCTATCTACAAAAGGTTAAACCATCATCATGGATTGTAACGTTCAAAAGTTACAAGGTAATCTATAAAAACATACCCAAAGATCTTTATGTCCCGTTATTTCGGAAACCGTTAGGACGCCCCCCCCCCTCTCCATATAAATCTTTGCTTGTGTAAGCATGACCTATCCTTTGGATATGACACCACTTACGGGACACCCTGTATATGATTTTGTATATATGTTTCTGCCCCACATAGCACACATAGTAGTTGTCAAATAGTTCTTCTAAATGGTTTGCACAACTATTTCATTTTAGTTATAATCATTGAATAAATAACTAATAAGGAAGCGGGGTTTCGTGCGAATACAGTGTACGTTAGTAGTCAATTTAATGACAGTCAAACCCATGGAGCGGGGGTAGAAATGACAAGAGGGCTGGTCACTAATTTGACTAGTCACTTAAATTATCATAGGCAACGCCAAGGAATATTATCTGAAGATAAGGGGGCGAAAAAAATTTGTTTGTTTTACATACCAATTTGGATTATAAAAAATGTCTCCCTTCAAAATTTCACGGTTTCACTACTGCTATGACGAAACGAATACAAACACAGCACACTAATACATTTCACCGAGTGGCTTAGGTTTTCACCCGATATGCCGTTTCCTTATTAGTTATTTATTCAATGGTTATAATGCACTTCAGACACAATGTCCCAAACAACTTTGGCAACATACAATGGTTGTCACTCGCAACCAACCTGGTTGACACATGCTTGTGCGAACCTCGATATTTCCGCCTATTTGGTTTCCAAATGTTTATGAGCTCGGTTGTGGGAGCCATTTGCAATGTTTCGAGAAATTACAAGTGGCACCGGAATCGTTCTTCGAACTAATCCACAACTACTAATTGCTATTTGGATTTTTGGTAGGCTAAAATTTTATGTACGGTCAAATCGTCTGCTTTTTCATTTCCAGCTATTCCTTCGTGTCCAGAGAGTCCAGTTTTAGTATAATTTAGTACAGTTCTAGAAAACTGTCATCCCTGAGGCTGGAGATTTGTTTTTGAAACCTGTTCAAGAACTCCAGCTGAAAATATCTAGATATGGAATTGAAGGCTCTCTGTAAGTTAAAAACCAAAAGTTAAGATTGGATGGAGTTTCAAATCCTGCTATTTATTTTTTTGGACTTCTAGCCGGATGTACTCCAGCACACAGGGAGGGGTAAGAATCAATTAACCCATTAGTCGGTGATATTCATATATATTTATTTGTACATTAGTAAATAATTGCAAAATTGAATTAAACGCAACTTGATGTTTTACATTTAGCCTTCACTTAGCTGTCCCACCTCCAACTCCGACTATTTCATAGTACAACAGGAAGCGAAGCCAGAAGCTGACATGCTAACATCAAATTTGTTGTGCTTAAGATTGATTACAATGGTGGTTTTGACATATGTAAGGCATTTGAATACCAAGGGGTAAGAAATTCATGAAAGTGGGTAGCTATAGGTAGTTGTTACTCACTATGAAGGGAAATTCAAAGCAGAAAATAAGTTAACTGCTTCTGTTATTTTTTTTTTTTTTTTTTTTGAAAATTGCTAGTAATTAGATTTCCAACGGAAAAAAGTCAATATGGTTCCAAATAATGCCAGTAAATTCGAAACAAATGAGATAATTGAAGTAACGACCCTCCTGGCTAACAGCACATTAGTATACTGCTTACCCAAGACTTAATTGATATTAAATCAAAGCATCCAACCGAAACCACACTGGCGGCGGCCAATAAATTTCTGACCACTACCATCGTCGTCGTCATCCACTCGTCCCACCGCTTCATCCGCCCTAACCAACCAGCGTGTTATTGTATTCTTGATATCGGCAATGGTTTCGACCCGTTCTTATTCTGCCTCACATTAGTCGAATTGGGAAAATTAATATTTCATGTCGGGAACCACTCCTTCCAACCAGGAGACATTAAGAAGTGCCAGGAACCAAGAAGGCCGTTAATGATCTGAGAAGAACTTTAGATTTTACCTCATTTTTCATCGTATATCGATGGTCTGACTCACCGCACCCGGTTACTACACCTGTTTTGACCCTTGACAGATTTTCAATTTTCCCAACCGTCATCAACATAAAGAAGTGATATCTATTAGGGAGAGTGTGGTAATAAAAACGGTCTCGTTCATAAATTCACTCCAGGAATTTGGATTTAATTATTTTATCATTCTCAGGCCATTTCAAGACCCTTCTTTCTTCACGCTATTCACCGTTCACAACGAAAATTCGGATTCGACCAAAGGCTGCCTGCATGCAGTCCAGTATGGGGTGAGAGAGAGAGAGAGAGAGACGTAGAGAGTATTCCAAAGATGCTCCCCATAATGGTTTCTATCGCCTTAATTGAAATTTATCGCATATTCATTTTTCGTAGCAGCATGCTCTCAACTGGCATTCATGTGCCAAAGTACTTTGTGGCTTTTCTTGCACAGCAAATTCTTGAAATGTATCATTTTAGCGATGCATTTATGAAATTTTCCTAGCTATTTATAATATTTCCATTTCGGTAAACTTGTGAAGATTATTTGAGTAATTTTCTTTCGAAAGTCTACCAAGGAAAAGGAAGAAAAAAAAATGATATTTCTTGCCTATGCTTATTTGATCCATTTCTTGCTGCTACTCGAAATTGATGGGATTTTTCTAGAGGCTCTATTCAGGTTCTTTTTTAGTAAAATTTTTTTTTGGAAAAATGCACCATTGTATTGTTACGGGCGTGGCCTTAGTTCGTTATTCAAAACACAGTATTTGAAATATAATTCATGAATACTCTGCTGTATAAAATTCACAAACCATCACAAATCAACTCTACTTTAATTGTCGCTAGTACTGTACTTCAAATTATCGCAATCAAATATTTTCATCTGTTTACTAACTACGTTCACTTCACTAGGCCTGTTCGATGAAAATACGGTGTAAAACACCGTGTAAATTTTTCCCCTACAATATGGCGGCTATTTACCCGGGGTTTTGTACACTCATCGAACAAGATTTTTGCAGTTTAGGGTAAACCTACCGTGCGTTCAGGTGTACACACCGATATGCTGAAAAGCACAACGGTGCGCACATCACTTCATTGAAAAGTAGGGATAGCACCTGAACGGTTGGTGTGCACTTCAATTCAAAACGTCATTTTTGAAAGTTCTTTAAGAATAAAACTACGCTAAACGTCAAACCTACTAAGCGCACCGAGACACGACGCTACCAGACCGTGGTGTAAAATGTGCACACCGTGTGCTGGGGGAATGACAACGCTTCGGTCGCCTGAACGAGATGGTGTGTAAAAATGTGACATTATGTAATATTCTGCGTGCACCTCAACGCACGGTTAGTGTAATGACATTTCTCTGACAGTTCTCCTGAGCATAATTTAACTTCTAATTTCCAGTGGGTGCGTTCACTGACACGATAGCGTCCTGTAGCGTTTTGATAGTGTTGGGTTGCGAACTGTTAAAATAATTACTTTGACAGTTAGTCACTACAGTGGTGACTCTTGTGTAACCAAATTGCAGTGAACGTAAAAGTAAATAACGTAGCAAATCAAATATCTTTGACGTTTGCAAAAAATAAGTAAATTAAAAGTAAACATAAACGTCAAATTGCAAATAGCGTTATCGTAAAGAGATGAACTTTTTCCACATTACAAGGATATAAACTAATGCATTCAAATTGATTTATAATGAAAAAAAACATATTGGGCCATCACACGGGCCACATTGTTCTGATCAATCAAAATTGATATATTTTCTGCTTCCATATTCATATCAATGTCACTTTGACAACACAAATTTATTATCGCACAACTTTACTATCCTAAATACGGATAGTGAAATAATGCGCGCTATTTTTTACTCTTGGCCGTCTAAGTGAACGGGTGAGAAAGTAAAAGGAAGTGACTATCTGTCATGTGTACAGTGAATGCACGATAGCTAGTGTAGTGACTCGGTAGTAACATTATGTCACTATCTTTCTGTCGATGAACCCATCCAGTGATTTATGAAAATTTATTTATAAAATAGGTGAAATAAATAAAAATTAAAATGCACAAAAAATATTGCTCAATTTATTTTTTAATTCCATATTCTTTTATTAGGTTTTTTTTACATTGATGCCAGATATTATCGCTATTTTATGTAACTTAATTTTGAAAAAATGACAATTGGTACATCTGTGACCAGATATACAGCTCCATCATTTCTGCAAGAAACAGTTGTGCTGCACTATTTTCACTTTTATCATCAGATGTTTTGTGTACTAGGTATAAAATTAATAATGTTTGGATGATCAAAATCTACAGAAATCATTTTCTCTATCCCGTTGGTTTCTTCTCGAACAACTATTACAACGGTAGGTACATCGAGTATTAGATAGTTGGCATAATTGGTAAGGTACAAAGTTTTTTAACAAACTAACAAAGGAGCAACGAACAAACTCATTGCGGTTTAATATGATAGTAATATAATTAGATTATGATGTCAAATAATAGCGAGCTGTTATTGTTTGCTTCAAACCTATTTGCTTGGCAGCTGCGAGGATAACGTGAAGTCTGTACAAATTACTTGTTAATAATGGTGAAAAAAATATTTTTACGTTCAAATTTCTTAGTAGAAAGGCAGATCCTAAGATTTCATCCATGTTATTCGACCTTAATCGCCTCCTATAAAATTTCCTCATCATTTTCATTCGAATTTTCTATGTGCATATTATCGATGGGTATTTTATCATTCAATTTCTAACCTAAGTCCTTTGTACAATCTGAATTTGGTATAAGCTCCACGATTTTTTCACTTTTATATACCGCAATCGACCAATTGAGATCGCAATCATCGAACAAATTCAAAGTGACAATTCACAAATGACAAATGTCAAACATTTACCGGTTGAAAATTTTAGTGTAAGTTCGGGGCACGAAATCAAAAACACTGGGTTTTCAATGAACGAGTTGGTGTTACCCCGTGTAAGCCCAGGCTTTTCAAAAAACAGGATAGTGTAGCCCGGTGTAGCCCCAGGTTTGCCCGGGGATTTCATCGAACAGACCTACTGTGTGAGACAAGACTACTCTTGGCGGTGACAATTGCAGTATTTATACTCTAAAAATAAAATTGTCCATGAACCTTCTCGAAGATTCAGTTCCAGAAATATCGAGTCTCCGAACCTAAAGTTATTTACTGTCCGAACCAATAGATGTCGCTTATCCAATCTGAACGTAATAGCAAAAACACATCCACGCCTCGAGGCTTTCTCGCAGCATTGTCAAAATTTCCAACACAGGTTTTTAAATGATGCAACACTAGCCGCAAGGCGCTATTTGCTCAATGTTGGAAATTTTTCTCTCTCAGGCTTACTACAACAGATATACTATCAAAATTATAATGACAGCACCGAGCCCGGTGGTATTATTTTGCTTTAAATTCTCTTTGGCAAGCCTGGAAGCGAGCTGCGAGGAAGCCTGAGAGTGACCAGGCCTGAGGCTTGCTTGGTTCTATTTCTGCCTTGAAGTTGTTCATACCCGAACTTAATTAGTCATTTTACGCGAAGATGTCTTATTGCGCCTAACAGTATGTTAAAAAATTAGGGTTTTTTTACGGAAAGTAAAAAACGTTATTCGATGCGAGATAGTGGTAATGGGAGTGATTATGTAAATCTTTGTACATTTGAGTCTTTTTAACACAGATAGTTGAAAATCCTTGATCTGGCAGCAATGGGTGAAGATTCTTCTATTTTTTTTTTGTGATTCTCACTAAAAGACAGTTCAGTTGTTACGTAATATCATGGTGTGGAATTATCTATCATATAAGGGTGTTAGTGTTGTTATACAGTTTGCAACATATTTTGAAGGCATGCATCGTGGCTGTTGGTGCGAAGTAAGTATTTAGTAATTCCGCTACAATTATGATTTTGAATAAGTATTGTTTCGAACGTCTCAAAGACCGTTCTCAGGACTTATTCCATATAACATTTTAGTTCAAATCTACTTGGAGATGAAGGTATGTGTAGTAGAGAAATATCATAGCATTTTGTACAAAAAAAAACTTTTATATAATTTACATATGTTTTCATGCAATTTTCGTAAATTAACGTGCGTTACATAAAAAAGCTTAATTGGAAATCACGATTGAATCAATGCAGCTTATTTTTATTCAAGCATATTTTGTTTGCTTGTCCATATTTTAAAATTTCTAATCTAGGAATTTAAGAATTGTTGAGGCTATACAGATTCTAGAGTATGATGGTTTTGACTATATCTTTATTGAACCACTGGAAGACGAAAATGTAGGTGGCCCCTTAGATAATCATTCTAGAAATTTGGTGCGAGCAAAAGCTGAGCTCGTACTTTGACTGCAAATGGAAAATATTCACGATCAAGGATCGTCTAATGCTGATCATCAAGGTGAGGAGCATGATGAAGGTAAAGATTTATTATCACGAGAGGAGGACAAAAAAGCAGACTGCGTAGGAAAAAAAGGAAAATGAAAAAAAATTCGTACTTAGTAGTACTGAAAATTCCCAGCCACCTACCTCCGTCTCTCATGCTCCCGTACAGCATTGAAGAATTAAAAGGAAACCGACTTCGTAGACAGGTGATGATAACCCGCCTTCCCTTCTCCTAGAGGAAAATGACATACTGAATTATTCGAGCTACTTCTTGATTGCAATATAATCGATATCCTCGTAGCAAAGAATAGCTGATGACATTTAATCATTTCTTGGAATTCTACTGTTGAGTGATTAAAACGTTGTTCCAAGTAGGAGATGTGATTGAGAAAATGTTCAGCACTCGATATGATTTGGTTTACAATTGCATTTGACCTGCACATTTTGAGAAAATCTTGCAGTTTGTACACTGTGCAGACAATTCTAACCTTTAGCATTACAATCTGTGTGGATATATTTTAATTAATCTAAGAGAATGGTGGGATCGGAGACTCTTTACTTGGTAACCTGTAAAATTGATTCTGTTTTTTTTTTTTTTTTTTTTTTGTAAAGGGTTTCCCAGATATACTTATTGATGTCTCTCTTATGGTTGAACTCAATTCGGAAATTCTTTTAAACAATAAAAATAGAATATAACAGTTTTACCTTTCTCATGCTAGTATTCACCAAATGTCGCGTCATACTGCTTATTCGAAAAGTAGCATAAAAATGACGCTGAAAAAAATAATTAATAGATCACCATTATCACGTGTACCTTTGTCTGGAGGTGCAAAAATCAGATTTTAATAGAAAAGCGCAATAAAAATGAAGCAAGGATTCACAAGTTTTTAATAATGTATTACACAGATGAATAATACTTTAGAAATTCCAAGGAAACAAACTCTGTATCTTAAGTTTCGGCTTCAGTTAAGTTAGGTAAGACCCATGACGTCATGGGATAACCTTTAAACAGCCATATATCCTTCCTTTCTTTAAGAACCTCAGGATACATCTGAACTATTTACTTTGGAGCTCCCCCAGATTTGAATAGAAGTAGCCACCTAATAGCTTGCCTCTCTTATTCATAAAAGCAGAGCACTCGCAAAGTATGTTTTGGACAGATTCGATTTCTTCCGAATCCTCACAGCTCTTGTAAAAATTGCTCGCCACTGTTCCCAGTTAACTAGCATAGTCTTCTATGGCTCCTTGAAACGTAACGATACCTATTAGATTCATCGTATATATTTTGCTGCCATTAAGGAGTTCTCTTTTCCTTTTCCTGACATATGCCTCGCAATATGGCAGGTTTTCTTGCTGGTTCCGCGGAAGTTTGGGTTTTGATAAGCACCCCTGATGATCTTCTCTTTCAAATCTCCGATTGGAATCCTCACATAAGTGGAGCTATTCATTTCAGAGCCCTCTTCGATCAACTCATCAGTCGTCTCGTTGCCTAGGTGGCTAACTCGATGCCTGGGATATTAATTTGGCTAGGTACCTAACTTAGGGTCGCCTTGAGCCATGTAGTTGAGGTATTGACTACATGACACAAGGTGACCCTATGTTAGGCTGGTCTTGCATAACTGCACCACTTTTGTTTTTAGCAGCACAGCATCCAGCAACTTAATGCCTGCCTGGATGTCAGTGATATGCAGTTGTGCCGTGCGGGTGCGAGCTCTGCCTAAAAAACACTACATTTATATGGCAATCTATAAGACTCTTGCCAGTGGCATTCTCTGGAGTACACTCTAGCCCCTTGGCCCGCACTCATTTTGGATGCATCCGCAAAGATAGAAATATCGAGTGTTAATTTCTGGTGGGTACCATTGCATTACCATCCCTATCGACAGTAAGGAACGGTATTTGGTAGTCAGTTTCTTCCCCGAAATTATTGCAGTCATCTTCTGGAGTATATTAGAATGCCCGAAACTTTTATCCATCCACACACACCCTACTCTTAACCTGACAGCACTGATTATCGCTACAATCCTTCAATAGACATCTAGCTGCAATACATCAAGTATGACCTCCAGTGCCGCTGTTGGCGTAGTGCGCAGACATCCAGTTATTCCCAGCCAAGCGAACCTCTGGGTTCTTGACAGCACATCCAGGTTATACTTACTCGTAAGTGCCGGCCACTAAACCATGGAGCAGTAGCAGAGGATTGGCCGAACTGTGGCAGTATACATCAATTTACTACCCTGGGTTTTAATCTCCCAGTTACCACCAAAGATTCTCTTGAACTTTTTGGCCACACTGGGTTTCTTAATACGTTCTTCTAAGCTAGTTACCTGTAAGATTCTCTCCACCCATGTCTATTCACTATTCTAGGTGATTAGCCTGCAGAGGATATCTTCATAAAGGGCTTCCACCTATTACTTATTATTATTTGGGTTGACGGCTGTACTTATGGTGAAGCTTTACAAATGTTTTTAGCAATCTACAAAACTGTTTTTGAAAGAGAAGGGGGACGAATTTTTTCATAGGTATTAGAGGAGAACTTATAAAATTGCAAAGAAAATTATATAAAAGGTAAGCCACATGATCGTGATGAGGGTGTGATGACAAGCTTTAGCTTATTGCGGCGTAAACGGGATCCCAGCTATCAGCTGTTTTCAGAATACAACATTTGTTGATCTTAGGAACGAAGCAGGATGTTACTGTGTGAACTGGGAAATGTCCTATTTGAGTAGGCGGTCATTTTGGGAAAAACAAAAGTTGAGTAAAGAACTATGGGAAAAAAAAAAGATTATTCTCGTTTTGAGTTTTGCGTGCAAATAGAGCAAAAAATTTCGCACGTATTAATTAAAATCCACTTAAAAGTTTTGTTCTACAAATAATCAAATTGTATTGAACACTAATTAATTGTCAACCTTTTATCGTTCATTGAATAATAAAAGCAGAATTTAGAAGAACGTTAGTCCAGGAGTCCCGAACTCTGGAAGGACCAATCGCTGACACAGTAGTACACTACAATTAAAACGGATTCGAACTCACGACTTCTAGCACAATAGTCAGTGCACTTACCAACTGAGTTGCTTTCATTACTTTTAGAAGTTTAGAAGGAAGCGAAAGACTCAGATGCAGTTCCAGCAGGATGGAACACCACCACATCTTGATCAAGTTAAATTGGATGTTTGACCAGCTGTCTGGGAATATTGATATACTGATGTCCTCTCTTAATTGGTACAGTTTTCGAGAAAAATCAAATAATCGTTCTTTTAGACTCACTCACTATGAAAGTGTATGTAGGTATGTGCAATTACAGAAATCATAAAAAACAAACAGATGCATTACTTCAAGCACCCTAATCCTCTAATTTTCCTTATTCATTTGTCTTGTCAATTTTAAGTGCCTTATAAGAGAGCTTAACTATAAATCAAAATAATTCGGTTAAGTAAAAATAAAAATAAAATTTATACTAAGTGCCCCGAACACCACAATTTCCTACTTCACACTAAGTGCTAAATTACTTTGGGAGACTAAAATATAGAGTGAGAATAGGTTCCAAACTTTTCCATCTGATAATAGGAAATGTGAAATTTAACCATATCTTTCCGGAGTGCAATTCAAGATATACATTCATGCCTGAGGCAATTTTCACTACATTCATTCATACACACCACGCTCATATGGCAGTACAAAGAAAGTTCAAAACTTCCAACGGAAAATAGATATTGACAGGGAATTAGCTGAACAAAAGGTTTTATCCCATAGTTCAGCTGAAAGGTGAGAGCTCAATGGGTCACAGAAGCAACAAAGCGAATTGAATACGTGAGCTTTAGCGCAGCACTTTATTGCGAAAGTTTTTATCTTTCGGTGTTGTAAAAGACCTGGATACAGATACGATTTTATACTTTGCAGCAACAGCAAATCCTTAAAACAGTTCACATTACAGAAGACGTGCATCGTAGATCCTACCTACATATATATATTTAGGTAGTGTTCTTGTGATGAACACCTGTAGTCCACGTCATGTACTTGAAATGCCCTTGAGTGATGTTAATTGAAAATCTAGGGTGGAGCGCCCACCATAAAAATTGGTTAGCATGTTGACCAGTCCAACCTTTTTCTTCTAACCAGAGATGGAATAGCCAAAACAGCTAGAAAACACGAATATAGCAGACACACGCTATCGAATGAAATCAAGGTGTGAATGAGATTTTTTTTTCGTTTTTTTTTTTTTTTTTTACTATATACGGAAAGGAGGATCGAGCCAACGAAATAGAAGTCACTCCCAGTTTAAGTTAATTTCCGGAAGTAGCAATCTGTTTGGAACAGAAGGACGCTCCGGTGATAATGTTCAGGGAGTGGTCTGTCGAGTCAAGCGGAATACCTTCAGAGAAGAACGACGAAAAGGTGACTTTGATTTTTAACTGGTAAGCACGCGAGGTTCTTTCTTTTCAACTGATTTTTTTTTTTTTTTTTTTTTTTTTTTTTGACAAACGTATCTACATTCATACATACCTAGTAGCTATGCACGATGTTAGATTTTAGCTCACTTTTCCTAATGAGAAATCTCAGGGTTGAATAATTACTTCAGTTTTAATGGATTTTGTATGTTTGTTTGTTTGTTTGTTTGTAGAGTTTTTATCTTTACTACCCCTCTTCATTCCAGTTACTAAGTACAAGCATGACAAAATATTTATTCTCAAGAACGGACGGAACGTAGTTCTTTTATAGCAAAGAGATAAAAAACAAATATTAAAAAACGTAGTTACACACACATTTCGTTGTAATATTTCTGAATTTTAGCATGTCGTGTAATTTCGTGTGATCAAATCAAATTACAGTATGCTGAGTGAATATAAAAATTAATCTACATACATGTAAAATATATTAAATAGGCATATTAAAATTGTGTAAGAAAAATAACTATTAAAATATAAACTAATAATTAACTAGTAATAGTTAATTTATAAACCTAACAGTCGATCCCAAATCTTTTGCATCAGCTGGCAAACTATTCCAGGCATGATAGCGCAAGAAAAGTGAGAGCTTTTCATTAGGAATCAGAAATTTTACCGGGGGTATAACGTGAGCACCTAGCTGTTAGCCTTAATCTCACGGCAGATTTAAAGCACGGATTAGTATTTAAGTGACAATCAGCGCTTTCGCGAGACAGAAGATATTATATTCTGTTTCGATAAGTACTTACCTGTTTATGTCAGTGCATGCTTAACATTAGACTTACTGGTCGAAGCGAAACCCATTAAAAATTTCTGCCGATCTGTGGATCACGGCACCTGGTTAACTTAGCGCAATTCTACGTCGAAAGCGAATTATCTAAGCTTATATTAATTAGCAACCATCCTTCAGATCCTTGGATGCAGTATGCAATTATACAAAGGACATACTCTTCGGTTCCAAGAAGAATTTGCGCCTAAGTCATGCAGACTCAGACAATCTCTCTCTGCCCGCATATGAACCACCATCAAGCGGCCTTCTCCATGTTGACGCGAATAGCACTATTATAGTAGTACTATCCGGCGCTACTCAACCCAGTGGCGGATCTAGGATTCTTGCGAGGAGGGGGCGCAACTATGCTTTAAGAATGGTATATGCTGAACACTGAACAAAAATTTGAAGACACTTGCCACTACTTGCAATTGTCAAATGCACAAAATTTATCATTTTAAAGATCGAACAGATTAGCAAGTCGCTACCACTCGCAACTAAGAAAGTTGCTCAACATTCTGTGCCACTCTCGGAAGTCAAAGGGGATGTTAGATTATTAATTTTGTTTTGGTTTGTAAATGGTGGAAGTGTAAAACTTCCCAATCATCCAGTTTATTTAGTAAAACCGGGGAAATGTATTTTATTCAAATTTATGAATCGTCATAAATTTTATTTTTGTATAATACAGGAATTAAAAAATTACATTTATTTAAAATACCAGTCACAGAACTTCGTCGGAAAGCTAGGAAAGTCTGACTTCTTTTGTTTTTTCATATTATTAAGCCAAGCTCAGGAGAAATCCTATGAACTATGATGCAACAGCATGGCGAGGAGGTGATAAAGAAAGGAATTATGGAACGTGAGGAGGGTGGCGAAATTGCTGATGTCTGTCACCCTTAAATTTTCGCAGATTGAATGCCAGAGGAAAGACAGAAGATGGTAGATTGTTCCACGTTCGCACAGTTTGGGATAAAAAATCATCACGGAATTTTACTCTACGGCCGAAAATATTTTGAAGGGTAAAACGATGCGCGCGGCTTGCAGTGCAATCAGGGATCAGACTAGACATTTCATCACAACATTCACCATGCATGTAGCAATTTAGGAGCGAAAGGCAACCAACATTGAGGCGGTGGTCGAGTGAGTCCATATGACAAGTCTTTGCTACATCGCCAATGAGCTGAAGCCCCTCTTTTGGACAATATCCAATGAAGCTAAGGCTCTGCAACCAGGCCCGGCCTACAAATAGAAATTACATTCCATTCTAGGTCTGATGTAGGACTTGTAGACGAGCGCTAGAATCGTTGGTCTGAAATATTTCTTACACCTTTTCAGAAATCCAAGATATTTCGATGCTTCTTTGGCAACAGAGAAGATGTGATCTGTTCAGCTTAATTTACTGCAAATATTAATAGATGGGATTGAAAGTAACGGAAAGTAGATAATTAATGAAAATTGAGAGGAGAAATGGAGAGATAACGGATCCCTGAGGTACCCCGGCATTTATTGGCTGAGATTCAGATGTAATACCATCTAATATAATCCGTATTAAGGGACCAAATAAAACACTTTACATCCATAATAGAAGAGGACGGGAGAGGCAAAGTGCTTGAAGTTTGACTAAAAAAGCTGATTGCCAGACACTACCAAGGCCTTTGAAATATCTACGGCAACGATCTGGAACTAACCAAAATTGTGAAGATTACGGACTCAACGTTCCATAAGAAAAGTCAGAAAAAGAAAAGCCATATTTCCGATAGTTGAGGGTTTGATTACTTTCTAGATATTTCATTAATTTGGAGCTAATGATAGATTCAAAAACCTTTGAAGGAATCGAGGTGATTGTAATTGATCGATAATTTGAGGGATCGGTAGTCTTTCCTTTCTTGATAATAGGCTGAACGTGAGCTAGTTTCCAAGCAATTGGAAATTTTCCTGTCGAATAAGACAAATAGAACAGTTTTCGCAGAGCTTTAGCCAAGCATGATTCACAGCTTTAATTTAACGGGGGCTTGAAACTATCACGATCTGCAGCAATGGAGACGTTGATCTCCTTAAGAACCTTGACCATTTCTCTCGTACGGATGTGTATTGGCTTTTGTACATATCCACAAGTGTGTGGAAAAGGAGAATTTGAAGTGAATTTAACAGTGAAAGTATTAGTTTTATTCAGAGAATTAACAACCACTTCATTGTAAAGTAGTAAAGCAATAGAGGAATAGTTCATCGTGATGGTTGGGATCAGGAACCTTCGCTGCCTTTGCGTCTTTCTAAGATTCTAACATTCTGGTCAAATAGAAATTTTTCTCTTTGGATGGTGTTTCAGCTCTGGACATGGATGCAATTGATATGTGCGAAAAGCAGTATATTTCCCTTTTATTGTTTGGTTGCACTTACCGTTAAACCTAGAGCGTGTTTGCTGTTGTTAAGACCTGCTATATATATACTGAATGTATTCACGCATGCCAAGGCTTAGAATTGTAATTGTGTGCATTCATGAACATCCCTTGAAGCAAAATAGACCGAGCATTCAAATTCTCTAGGATACTTATTGACACTTTCCCAATCTACAGATTTATTTTGTTTTTATTTAACGTTTGTATTTTACGAAATAATAAAAAAAAAATATTTAAAAATTAATATCTCCTTTAAATGTAATAACACTCACTACAACAATGGACAATAACTTGTTCGCCGTTGTGTAGTTTCGCTGAATTTCTTCAATTATGAGTTATAATTGTTTCTTTAAATGTTTGTTTTGCCACGCCGAGCCGATAATAAACTAAAAAGCTATCTTTACATTGAAGGCTTATCAAAGACCCATCGCGTTTACATGAATTGGCTCTATCCTGCTTCAAACACCCCGAGCAAAGCGACGCTCATGTACAGGTATCCGCGCTTCCTGTTTTCTCTATAGGCTTCAACTACCACGACCTAAATTTTAGCGAAGGCCAAGGTGCTAGCTAGGTCCTGTGTTCTTAAATGTATCAAATTAAATGCTTCCAGAAATTCTTACGTTTTTTACAAAAGGTGCAGTAGAATATAGATTTACCGTTCAGTGATTCATTTTGTTAGGAAAAATTCAGAAGATCTACTGCAATTTATTTTCACTGGTCTTCAGGGGGGGGGGGGGCACCCCCCGTGCCGTCTAGCTGGATACGCTCCTGCCTCAATCCCGTAGTACCAAGTTAGTAAAGTTGGCTAACCAAATGGTATGGCTTCGTAGTCCATGACCATAAGGCCATGGGTACTCCCAGTGGATCTTCATACTGATCGTTATACAAAACTGGTTAGTCCGTTCGGGCTTATTCATATTAGCACATAAGTGACGGCAATGGACCACGAGAAGGTTATGATCCGCCCTTCAAGTTAGGAGAGACTTGATACTACAGCCAGTAAAATTATAGCATACCATAGTACTAGTTCTAAGCCAAGACTACTAGGTTGTATATGTTTAGGCTTCACTATTAATACGCACAATCATCAGAATTCAGAATACCTGTGTTCTTTCAGCACGAATCATGTATACAGACTTTTCCTTGATTGTACCCTCCCTTGGCAGCACTGCGCATCACTAAGTACAGCTGCCTTTTTAGATATCAATAAGCCAAAACTCCTGCCAGAGTATAAAAGTTCCGGCTGATTTAACAAATTCCAGGAATTTTATAGTATAAATTAATTTTTGTAGGCGGGTTTTTATTAAAAAAAAAACAAAAGAACTTTTACTTTTCCGAACATCTATTCCTCGACCAAAATTATAAGATTAAATCTAACTTAACTACCTTACTTCTATCAGCGCTATTACGTGGAGGAAAAAGTTCAGCATCGGCTAAGTTCCCACGGTGAAGTTGTGAAATATGAAATAAAGAATATCAAAGTCTTGTGAATCCGAGACATGAGAAAAAGCTTACTTAGCGTCTCCGATATATTTGATGTGTTAACATAAATGATGCAAGAAGCCTACACACATTAAATATTCTTTCAGGGAACCACAAACGAACTGGTTACTATACGGTGATACATAACCAAATCTATACTTAGACCAAGAACTGAGTTCAGTGAGTCATTAAATCTAATAAGCTAATTTGATCTAACATACAGAATCCAATTAAGGAAATTATAGACAGCTATTTTGCTTGAAAAATAAGTAGTAATACCAAAACACAATTTGTGCTATTCGTTTAATTGATGTTCAGTATACTAATAGGTAGTAAAAATCTTATCCAGGCCTTTTACCGATTCAAAACTGGCTCAGAAAATAAACTTTATGCTTCTGATAAGTTGCGCTATATAACAACAGAGCTACTTGCAATTCAAACAATACAAAATCAAGGTTGATTACAAAATTTAAGCATCGAAGCCCCGGAAAAAGAAATTTGCACTATCTTGTTCTTTAGTTTACCCTCCAAAAACGTTTTATTAAATAACTCAAATAAATAAAGTTCATTTGTGTACAATTCTGAAGAATTGTGTTTTCTTTTCATTTAATTTAAATTAATAAATTTCAGTTGCGCAGTCCTCCTTCAGGAGCTCTATTACGCATAAGTTCAAGTCTTTAAAAACCTTATTACAAATACTTGAAATCCCTTTCTGTCTATTGAGCCGTATAAATGTTTTCAAAAATTGTAATAAATAAACAAAATGGAAAACAGGTTGCAATAAAAGAAAAATACATTATTAATAATTTAAAGTAGAGACTTAAAACAAAAGACCAGAAAGTGTTTACATAAATGACTAATACTGCGTTTTTAATTTGCTCAGTATTTGTGTTCTTTATTTATTAGTTTGTTCTGTCTTAAGTTTATAACTTTCTTTTTGTTAATGTATAAATGACAAGTTTATTTTAATTCGCGATTTTTATACCCTAGATGAAATCTATAGGGTTCACTAAGTTAGTCATTCCGTTTGTAACGCACAGAAATAATTATGGTAGAACAAAATAGATTGGACACCCACGCATAATATTAAAAGTTATTTTGATTTTTGCATGTCCATCCGTCCGTCCATCTGTCTGTGCGCACGATAACTCGAGAACACATATACTTAGAGAGCTGAAATTTTGTACATGGATTAAAAAAAAAAGTAAAATTAAGTTCGAAAATGAGACAAATCGGGCAACTCCTTCGTGGGGCTGCCATACAAAACTTTCGTTTTCCAGTATTTCACTGCCTGAGAACGCATCTATATAGAGAGCTGAAATTTAGTACATGGTATTTTCATTGTACTAGCAAATAAAATTTCAAAAACGGACTAAATCGGGCAACTCCTTCTTGGTGTTGCCATATAAAAATTTAGGATTTTTACGTATCCTGTGAAAACCATCAGTGCTATACGGTTTTAATGTACCTAAAACTTCTTCAGAATATGAAATCCTATAAAACTGGTTATAATCATTTTTGCTGCTCGACGAACCGTTCTGAGCGCAGATAATGTCGTTTCTTTTAGAAATTTTGGTACTATTTTTGCTTGCTTTAATAAAGTTCCATCATGTATATGTTCTAATAACAATTCTGATAAAAAAATCCGAGAGTGGATTATTTATTTAAATGGTTTTGAGGGCCAGTGATATTTTATCCAGGATACCTTTAAGTCATCTCTATTTTTTATATTGTGCGTACTGTCTGTCTGAGATTGTTTTCACTAAATTGAAGAAAATTTACTTAGAGAGATGAAAATTTGACATCTAGTAGCCCGATGAAAAACATAAAATCAGCTGGAAACCTTATCAGCTGTAAATTTATATTTTAATACCATAGATGAAATCTAAAGGGTATACTATATTTGTCATTCTGTTTGTAACACCTCGAAATAATGATAGTAGAGCAAAATGGATTGGACACCCGCGCATAATATTAAAAGTTATTTTGATTTTTGCATGTCCGTCCGTCTGTCTGTCCGTCTGTCCGTCCGTGCGCACGATAACTCGAGAACTCGTTCACTTAGAAAGCTGAAATTTTGTACACGCACTTTAAAAAAAAGAAGGTAAAATTAAGTTCGAAGATGAGTCAAATCGGGTAACTCCTTCGTAGGGTTGCCATAAAAAAATTTTGTTTCTTACTACATATTTGGGCACTACCTGAGAACGTGTCGACATAGAGAGCTGAAATTTGATACATGTTGTTTTTCTAGTAATAGCAAACGTGAAAATGATCAGTCCTAGACATTTTTATTGTACTAAAAACTTCTTTATAATACAAAATCCTATAAAATTGGTTATAATAATTTTTACTGTCCGACGAGCGTTCTAGAAATAAATGCGAAAAACCACTGCAGAAATCAAACTTGCATAGATCGGGGATCATACGAAATTACTTGCGGGCATTCATCTGGAGTATCATAAGAATTGGTCTTAGAACAATTCTATCTTTTTTACTTGTTTCTTTATAAGTATGTGATTTTCTTTTTTTTGTTTCTTTTTTAGGGTTCTGCACAATAAAAGAAGAAAAAAAAAACACGACCGATATAAGATCGGATCGCTCAAGGCTCTTTCCGTCTGTCTGTCACAGACGATTTTCGCGAAAAGTACTAGACGTAGGAATATGAAATTTGGCAAAATATGACACGCTCATATGGATAGAGATAGATAATTATTATTATTAACTATTTTTTATTATTACTGGGCTCAGTCCTGTGGGGTATCGTTTGAAAAGGCTGACACACGTACAATCGTGTCAGTTGATAACTTGCGTTCTGCTCGTGCTATGTATGAATGATATACGGTGCATTTCTAAGTTACGTTATGATTAATTTTATTGATATACAAAAGCATCCATCTGTATATGGAAAGCTAAATAAAAGAAATATGAAATTAATATCGACAATTCAAAAACAATTTAAATTTGTTGATGAACTGTTTTTAAAGATATATTCCAAAAATGTTGAAAAAAATACCATTCCTCACACCCCCTAATCCCCTAGGTTTGAAAGCTGAAATTTTAATATTATCAGAGTTCGTAGGCTTAGATAAGAGGAAAACTGCAGTTTTTTTCATCAGTCTCATAGTAGTTGAACAAATAAAAAAATTAAATGGAAAAACTCTTTATGTAAACGAAAATCTTTGAAAAAAGAAATTTCATTGTAAAAAGGGGGCGTTTTATATAAGCAGGAACCCTTAATCGTCAGTACGGCTTGGTTCCTGCCTGCCGTATACCCCAAAGCAAACAGCCAAGCTGACCTCATATATAGACCTAAAATAAATTTTATTTTGCCCTCTTTTTACAATTAAATTTCCTTTTTTAAAGGTTTTCGTTTGCATAAAGAGTTTTTTCATTCAATTCTCGAGCTAAAGACTTAGCAGCAAACTGAGTCAATTTCAGATTGACTTATTTCGCTATGAATTTTCATAGCAAAGCTCTTTAAAAAAATTACTTTTGTGTTAAGTAATAATATAACTTTTACTAAAAAGAAAAAATGTTACAAAATTACTCTTGCATCCATCTGTTTAAATATTATTTAGTTATCATCAGAAAAATTTGGATTAGATTTAAACTTTAATTCGATCGGTCGACTGTTTGTTGATAAAATTGTGGTACGGAGCCTTGATTGCACAAGCCCGACTTACTTTAATCGATTGTTTTTTTTTAACTTATGCGAACTTTTGTAATTTCTTTCCATTTTTTTTAAATGCATATTATAACGTTCGCTCTTAAAATTTTTATCATATTTTGCCTGAGAGTTCGTCGACCATTAAAATTCAATTCAATTAATTTTATTCGGGGATTGTACAACAAGATAACAAAATCTTTTTCCGTACTAAACTAAAGAGGAAGTATCTACACCTATCCTACATAATTGTAAGCAAAACAATATTTATAAATAATTTAAAAATATAAAATTCAATTCAAATTCAATATTACAATAAAAATCAAAAAGAGAAAGAGAAAAAAAAAGAGATAGAACAAATATTTTTATATAATTATAATGAATGAATGAAAAGAAAAGAAAATCAAACATAATAAAAATTGAAGAAAAAGAAATAAATTAAATTAAATTAAACGAAATTACATTTACATTCATAGCAAGACTGCTGGAAAAACCAGACCCAAAAAAAAAACCACAAAATCAACCATCAAGTGGCAAATACTGAAAAATAAGCCTCTTAAAAACTCTCGCATCGCTCGTCCTCTGAATAACCGCTGGAATTGAGTTCCAAATACGTACAACTTGAACAAAGTAGGAGTTTTCATATATGGAATATCTATGACGTGGAATAGAGATGTTTAAATTTCTTGAAGAATGCATGAAATTCAGTTCGTCACTGAGATATAATGGTTTTTTGTTGTAAATTAGCTTGTGTAAAAAGATAATTTGTTTGCGGATGAGCATCGTATTTAAGGAGCAACCGGACAAAGCATACCGAACAGGTGAGATGTGGTCATAACGTCTCATCCCAAATATAAATCTCGTGCAGTCATTAAAAGCTACATTTAACTTTCGAGCGCATGTGCAATCTAAATGCGGGAATACTAAACAACCCGCTGTAAAATAAGGTTGGAGTAATATTTTTACAAGCCTCATACGCATAGATCTGTGCAGTACATCAGCAGACAACCACAGCCGTCGAAGTCCCATCTAAATTTTAGCAACCGTACTATTGACTTGGTCACAGCAACTCATTGAAGTATTAAGAAGAACTCCAAGGCTTTTAACCGTATTGACATACGTCAAATTGACAGAGTTCAAAGCAATAGGGGGAATATCGGTTATGTCCAAGCTCTGCCTATATATTGCCATTGCATGTGATTTAGTGGGGTTTAATACTAAGTGATTGTCTTCTGCCCAACTAACAACTCTATGCAGATCCGAGTTTATGCGGTCGACACAATCTTCGATCAGACCTATAGGCCGACTGAAGTATAATTGTACATCATCGGCATAAAGATGTATATTACAGTCATTAATATAAAGACTGAAAAGAAGGGGACCAAGTATGGAACCCTGCGGTACCCCCGAAGACAATGGCAGTAAGCTAGACAGATGGTCAGCAATACTCACTTGTTGATATCTCTCAGTAAGATAGTTGGATATTAAAAGTACGGCCGAGGATGCAAAATTGAAATGAGTGCAAAGTTTCGACAAGAGCCTAGTGTGGTGTACGCTATCAAAAGCCTTGGAGAAATCCAGTAGAGTTAAGACAGTCAACCAGTTTTTATCCAGACATTTACGGATATCGGTAGTTACTTTCAAAAGAGCAGTCTCACAGCTATGAGAATTCCGAAAACCTGACTGCCATGTAGCTCAAAACATATTTATTTACATAGTTGTCTTCTGTTTGAATTTTGTAAAGTGAACAGAACTTTTCTCTGTGAATAGTGTGAAATGAACAGGAGCCTACTTCTCAACTGAGGTAGCTCTGTTATACCTCTATTAGTCGTAACAGATCTTCAAGGTATACAACCTACAACCCTTATACAGCCCATATTTCTCTCACTTATTACAGAGCGTCAATTGCTTTTCTCTTAACTAAAGTCATAATTACTCAGGTCAGGTACATTCAATAAATTTCAAATATATTCGAGCACATCAAAGGAAACTAAATTAAGTAAAAATACTCATTCTTACATACAGGGTGTCCCGGAAGTAGACGTCAAGGCGGAATCGGGTGATAGGCCAAATCATAATACCTAGTTACCAGAAAAATATTTAAAAAAATCTATGTCATATGTTTTTTAAATTATAGACATTTCTCTTTCTTTCGAGAAAATGTACACCCTGTGATGGTTTTTTAACTCCTGTTGCTACAAGTCTTTACTTTTTTTCAATTTTATTTTTCTTATGTAATCCCGAATAGGGCTTATGTAACCTGTTGCATTAAATTCTAAGCCAACTGTTCCAGATTGGAAGAAAATGGCACATTTTGCCGAACCTAGAATAGAAAATTAATACTTCGCCCAACTTTAACTGACTGTACTGAAAAAAAATGTACCACGCCAGTTTGGCAAGTAACTTTAAAAGTTGACGGATCTAATTAGGATTTTAAAATGGTATAAGATTAGCTACATTATTTCTTAGATAACTAGGGGAACAAAAATTTTCTTCAAGAAACCCAGTTTCGACAAATATCTTTTTACATACTAAAAATGATTCTAATGTACCCAAAGCTTGCCTTAAGACCGTAACTTTAACATTTTAATTTGAGTGAGACGGGCGGTCATTACGTGAAGTGTAAGTGAGACAGATAGTGACGCTAATGAGTCAGATACCGTGAAAGTCATTTTATGAAGTGAGAGCGAGACAGATAGAGAAGCCGGTTTTTGAGCATTGGCACACGCAATACAGATCAGTACGTTACGCTCCTTCATTTACTACGCATCTTCTCGTATTCGTTGGTACTATTTCGTTATTACGACTTTTGGTTTCGTTTATTGGCTTGTTTGGTTGTGATTTGGATTAGGCCAGTTTTGATCTCTTTAGGACGACCTTTGCTTTCTCCTGGACTATCGTGTGATTGTGTACTGCCACCACACACGAATAAGCCAACTTGCACTTCATTTATGAGGAATGCATCCAAATAATTTTGTGATAATTTTAAACTTAAAGAAAATTTGTCCTAAATTTAACAAAAGGTTATCATCTCTGACTCGAATGCGTCATTGTCTGTCTCACTCACACTTCATGGAATGACTCTCCGTCTCACTCAAACTAGAATCTTAAAGTTACGGTCTTAAGGCAAGCTTTGAGTACACTAGAATCATTTTTAGTAGGTAAGAAGATATTTATCGAAGCTGGGTTTCTTGAAGAAATTTTTTTTTCCCTAGTTATCTAAGAAATAATGTAGCAAATCTTATACCATTTTAAAATCCTAATTAGATCCGTCAACTTTTAAAGTTACTTGCCAAACTGACGTAATACATTTTTTTTTTCAGTACAGTCAGTTAAAGTTGGGCGAAGTATTAATTTTCTATTCTTGGTTCGACAAAATGTGACATTTTCTTCCAAGCTGGAGCAGATGGCTTACTTTTTATAGCAACAGGTTACATAAGCACCATTCGGGGTTACACAAGAAAAATAAGTAAAGATTTGTAGCAACAGGAGCTAAAAATCCATCACAGGGTGTACATTTTCTCGAAAACAAAAGAAATGCCTATAATTTGAAAATATATGACTTAGATTTTTTTTATATTTTTGTGGTAACTATTATGATTTGGCCTATCACCCGATTCCAGCTTGACGCCTACTTCCTCCGGGACACCCTGTATATCCCTGCAAAAGTTCTAGGTATATATTGTCATTTATAGTAAATTTACACTTTTTGCCTATTTTTAATTTGAATAATTATAATTTAGATTAGTTAAGCTAATTTAAGAGTCAGTCCCGTGTGTAGTTATCTTATTTTCTGTTATTTTTTTACTATTTAATAAGATCTATGATGTTGTACTACAAAGCCTAAGTTTGAAATAAATTGAAATAGAAACATAGATGCTTTTTACAGTGACTAAAAAGTAATCGTAGTGTAGTGTAGTGGTCAGGGTGGGAGCGATAGGGTAAGCACTGACCGGATGCGAATTCACACGGTCGCATTCCAGTTCCCTAACTGTTTTCCGATCACATCAACTGGTAGGCAACCCGTGTAGTTGCATTAAATGCTGCGAGCTAATGGGTTTTCTAGAAGGGATTAAGCTGAAGGTTAGCGACCTCCTCTCCTAAAATCTTCAATAATATGAACAGTGAAACGATTCCTCGACACCGGACTGATTTTACGATGACGACTTTGGATTTGTATTCAAGTAGACGATTTGGACAATGGAATGAGAGAACACTGCTATCGAATGGAAAATCTAATGAAATCCTTAGGAAAATTAATTGATACAATACCACGGTTATGGAGTCTAAGCGAAACCAGATTGTATGGTGCAGAATAACATGTTTGTATAGGTGGGGAGTCCAACAGAACAACATACGGATGGTGGAATATAATCATGACAAAAGACGCAAGTACCATTCTCATTAGGTGGTTACCAATTTCGGAAACGATTATTACTAGTGCGGTTATTGAGTGATATGAGTGCTCAAATCAGCTTCGACAACACCGTTCTGGAAAACATCATTGATAATTAAGGCATGACTACAAATACCTACCACAACGGTGAATTGTTAATAGAATTTTGCAGCTCTCATCAGCTTATTGTAGGTGGTACTTGATTTTACTACAAAAACATACACAAGAAGACTTGAATATCATCAAATCGAAGAACCCGAACATAACTAGATCATGTAGCTGTAAGTATCTGGTAGAAAAACATCTTAAAGCACATCCTATGCTTCAGAGGAGCAGACTCTGGTAGCAACTACCAGCTCGCTCGTTGTAACTAATATAAGACCAGAGTGAGGAATAAGTAGCATATTATTTTGAACCGAAAGAGATTTGAGCTTGGGGTCTTCCGGGACAGTACCCAAGAATTGGTATTTAAAGATGAGTTCCGCAAAAATGCAGACTAAGAAGGTGAGCGCCGTCAGGGTTGGACAGGACACCCTTTTGACTTTTCCCCATAACCTCCGTTTAAGAAAGAATTTAGACAATCCAAGCATATTTTTGGAGAGGTCTGAAAAAACCAACACTTTTGCTGAACATTGAAAATTATTTTGGTGAAAAATGAAACAAAGTATAGGCATTAAAAAAAAGTGAAATGCTGTCAAGGTGGCCAGTGGAGGAAAGATGTGCTGAAATGATTGAAAATGATCTGGAAAAATTAATTGAATGAAATAGAAAGCTGCATTTGTTGCTTTTTTCTATTTTTTAACAAAATTTGAATTGCAAATTATTCGAAATCACATTTCCGGAAAATGTCGTTATATTGACGCACTTGAAATGCACTTCTCTCTGGCAGTGTTCTAAGAGAGGGCTTTTTCTATGCTGTTTTGGGCGGGCATCTCCCTTTAGCTGGTATTTTATTGACGGACTTCATTGGGATTGGTGCTGGACGTTTGTTGGGCATCATCCAAGCACACAATCACAGTGGGCCAACCCTGACTAAATAAAGTGCCCAACCTTGACGACGAGCGCCATTACCGCATCACGTGACACCACAACCAAACATGTTATAGGATTGAATTTTCCTCTTGGTTTGTTTTCAAACATGACCCACAAAACATATTCACAATGTTTACCATGATTATTGCATACTTTCTCCTCAAACTCTGTCTGTATTTATTGCTGCTAAAAAAAACATTTTTTTTGAATTTCAAACCACTTCATGGACAGCACATACTTTGCGTTCACGCTCCAAATCTGCAATGTCACGAAAAGTTCTCTATCACTGAGAGAAGTTTTTCGCGTTCGAACATTGGTGGCGGTAGCAGTCAAACAAAAAAAAAAAAAATCGCCGATGGGCGACCTAGAAGAGTGGCCAACCCTGAAGACATTCCCCTACATATTTCCGAATATGCCGAAATAGATCAAGTGTGTCAGTTGGAAAAAGCAACCATAATATCAGCAGTGGAAGAAAGCAGAGGCTGCGCACAAAAGAGGTCAACAACAATGGATAAGCGATGAAACCTGACAGAAAAAAAACCGCAGAGGAACTCTTAGAAACATCATAAACTACACAACCGACGCACAACGATGGCAAGAATTTCAAGATGAATACTCTCGAATTCACGGGGAAGCTAAACGTAGCGTAGCGTGATAAAAGATGGCAGATAAGTGAGCTTGGATTAAAAGCGGACACCGCAGCAAAAAGTGGCAACAGTAGAATGCTGTACTAATTAAATAAACAGCTATCAGGTAAGATTTCTACGGAAACATAGGTAATAAAGAGCATGGATGTAAGGCTGCTGAGAGCTGGAGATGAACAGTTCAGCAGTCTTCGTCTTGAAAACATCATCAATGAAATCGTGCAACCTTTATGACTTAATGTTCGAACACCATCCAGGACTGAAATAATAACCGCAATCAAATCGCTGGATAATGTTAAAGCTGCAGAAAAAGTGTACTCAAATATATCAGCAGGAGGTCTACCATTTTATGAAAAGCATGGAATACTTGTAACTTCCCGGAGGATTGGACGAAAGGTGTCTTTGCCCTATGTCCTTCGAATGATCAAAGCAGGTTGATGATGATGTAGACTGATATTACTGTAATTATCTAACACTAGTTATTATCGTAACATAAATCTACACCAAAAGTTACTGCCTCGCCACTAAATTTATATAATAATAATAAAATATGTAAAATAATTAAATTGTTAAAAGTTACATTAACTGTTATTTACAAGGACACATCCTTTCGTCTATAGCAGACACAAAAAAAAGAAAAAGCTCATAACAAGTTGACAAACTTTAAAGTTTAATTGGTTATTCAAGGCGGCTCAAAAAATTCACTAAATGGCCTCTATAAAACCCTCAAAAAGTCACAAACTGTGAGTGAGGATATCCATAATCAATCGACAGTCGACATCAAGAATAGCAGACATCATCTACATGAAAACTTAGGGCCAGGGGCACCAACAACTTAGCAATCGGTAACAAATCAACGCAAACTTTTATTGGATAAGTTTGTTTGGAAGAAAGTTTTCTTTCCTTCGTCTGTTCTCTCTATGATATAGCCAAGATCCCCAGCATCTTCAACTTATACTCCACTAATGCGACTTGACATTTTGCATGCTTGAAAGAAACAACTCTCCTACTGCATTCCATTCCGTCAGTCCGTCGAGGCCTCTTATTAAAAAAGGATTTAACTTTAAATTGGTGAATTGAATTCCACCTGTCTTTGCTCTTTGAATTCACCCTATTTAAATCGAAACGTTAAAAGGAAGGATGCAAAAAAAAAAGTAAAAAGTTTTCGTAATACCGTGATTGGTTTCGTATCGTAGTTTGAATATATAAAAAAGAAAAAAAAAAAAAATGCAGGGCAGAAAAATACGCTCAAGGGCCTTATGCTAGGCATATACTCTCCTGGCTATGTGGGTGAATGTATATATATGAATTTGTATAAAAACGCTTTGTTTAAACATGATTGAATAAAAAGCAGCCTTTGCCGTGGAAAAACTCATATTTACAAGAATCGCTTTCATAGTAAACATGTCATGCAAGGAGAGCCAGCAAAGCCTTTCTGCTTAAGTAATTGAATTGATTTTTGCTCTCGAAGTACACAATATTTTCCGGAAATCGTTTTAAAAGCACGAGCAATTGGTTAATTAATTCCAAACTATCACCCAGGACCCCGCAGCTATTGGTGTTTATTTTGTGCGAAGCGAAACATTTTGGAAGGCGGACTATATTAATTTCAGTAGACAAAAGGCGTGATGCTATGAAATGATAGCAAGGACTAGAGATGAGTTGGAGCTGTTCGAATATTAAGAGAAACGGGGAGTAAGTATTCTCAAGAGCCTGAATATTTTTCAGAGCGTATATAAAACATACCTTTATGAGTTTAATTTAGCAAAAAGCAAATGCTAAAACTCATAACCGACAACGACAACGACGACTACGACAACAACTACGACGATTACTACGACAATGACTCTCCGTACTGTATAGGGGAAGTGTAACGAACATTACCCGTATTTCTTAGCACACAATGCTTGCCGGGAAATATCATAGCGATTCCAATTCGTTTTTAATTGTGTTTGTTAATTAAATAAATGCCGCGGATTTAATTGGATTTCTTGTAATAATATTTGCTTTTAAATCGGCGAATAGAATCTGGAGGATATTGCTTTCAGGGCAACTCGTAAGGATTTGTTATCTTTCATTATGACAGCTCCTCAAGTAATTCGAAATTTGCGCAAAAATTATTCAGTTTTGGGCTGAGGATTTTCTTTGCGTTGAAACTGTTTTTTAGCAAATCTATAAGAAATACAGGTAGTACAAAAAAAGTTATTGCGTATTAAAATAATAATAAATTTTAAGTAGTACTGATTATAATTATTATAATGTGGCAAATTTAAGGTTCGAGTAAGTAAATCTTTTCAAAGGATGCAATCGTTAGATTCTTTGTCTTTTTTTCCTGTAAATGAGAACATGGGCTCGGGGTAATCCATATACCTTTGGATGATTGTACCTGTGAATAGCTTGATTATATCTCGAATAGAATTTATTCATGGCAATCCACGCTAGCTCTCATTTTCTATTTGTCAATTTTTTGGATTTGCCTCAATTTACATAATTTATTTTAAATTTGGAGTGCCTCAAGGATCGATACTGGGTCCTCTTTTATTTAGTTTGTTTATAAATGATGTACCAAATAATATTACATTATTTAAAGTGGATGATGTCGAATTGTATGTGAGTGGTTCATTGGAATTAATAATATAATATATTTATTCAAAAAATTCATGAGTACAAAAGATCTACAATCTTATATTTGTACAACTAAATAAGTGGATGTAAAATTGCGACTGCGCATTCAAAAAAACCAAAAAAAAAAAAAACCAAATGCAAAAATAAAAAGAGTAACTATTCATAGTAGTCTAAAAAAAGAACGAGAAAAACAAAATTAATAATAAGCATACAAAATGAAATGAAAAACTGTATAAAGTAAAAAAAAAACATAGGTCATGAGAGAGTAAGAAAAATCAAACAAAATTTAATCTAATTTATGCCAACCGAAGGAAGAACTGAGAAGCGATCCTTGAACAACCTCTTGAACATGTGCAGGGAACTAGCGTTTTGAATAATTGTTGGTAAATTATTCCACAATCTGAACATAGTCAGAACATTCATAAGCAGCTCTGATTTTAGCATATTATATAGAAAAATCAGTAAATTGAATTCAAGATATTTGAATATGGAGAAGCCGAGCAAACGAGTATTAACAGGAGAGATGTGGTCAAACCTTCGAAAGCCATAGATAAATCTGATGCAATCATTGAATGCGACTTTAAGTTTACGGGAGCAAGTACTATCCAATTTCGGATATATTACATTTCCAAATGTAAAATGAGGTATCAAAGGAGTTTTCACAAATTTTGACCGTATCTCTCTAGACAAAAACGAGGCGGTTAGCCACAGCTGCCTGAGTCCTCCGTAGATCTTACCAAGAATTAAGCTAATATGATTGCAGCATTTCAGAGATGAATATATAATTATACCTAGATTTTTAACAGACCCTACCAAAGACAGAGGAGAATCGTTAAATAAAATGTCGGGTAATTCAGTAATATTCAGCTTGCTGTTATTGATAATAATGTAGTGAAATTTACTTGGATTGAGAGTCAGATGGTTGGATTGTGCCCATTTTACTCGAGCCAAGTAATCCGCAATCAGACCAATAGGTCTGCTGAAGTAAATCTGCACGTCATCTGCATACAAGTGAATATTAACGTCCTCCACAGTTTCAGGCAGATCATTTATGATGATACTGAAAAGCAGGGGTCCCAATATTGATCCCTGCGGAACATCACAAGACAGTGGAAGGAGGCCTCAGAAAGTATTGTTTAACTTTACTTGTTGATATATTTCTGACAAGAAAGTTTGAATTAACTGAACAGCCGTAGAGGAGAACCCAAAATGAGTAGATAATTTCTGGAGAAGCAACACGGAGTTAATGCAAGAGTACGTGTATCAACTCAATTAAACCGGATTTTTAAGTGGTCAGAACCTTTCGGACTCAAACTGCAAACTGCTGGTCAGCTTACAAGTTTCAAAGAGATTTAAATCTGTCCTTTCATTTTGCAAATCGGACAAAAAGTTACAACATGAAAAAGGTCAGCATGAGATAATGGGACAATACATATTCTGCAGGAGTTTATGAAGATGATGACATCAGCAATTTACTCAAGATGACAAAGCAGCGTAGATTGGTTTTATGGAATTTGAAAAAAGCATACCAGATTTTCAAAGAAAAATATCCTACAACGAAAATTGAATTTTCCTGATTATCCAGGAAACTGTACTTTGGCGCAATCTTCCAGAACTGATTCCAATTGCGTTTGCATTAATCACCAGAATATTAAGCTAATGTTTAATTATAAAAATTAGGGCAAACGGAAAGCAAACCACTTGTATGCAAATATTCCACAGATATATTTCTTTAAATTTTAACAGATTTAAAACTACGTTATAAACTACTAATTACAAAATCCCGACGCGTTTCACCTTATTGGGGCATTATCAAGGGCTGACTACTGACTGCAATCAGTCCTAATTGCCCTAATTTTTATAATGAGGGTTTTACATAATTCGATCATGTTCCACCAAGTGCCCAAATACTACTCGATTGAATACATTAAGCTAATGTTTAATGTTATTAAAAGAAGTAAACTGCTTCCTTATTCAACAACCACCTACCAGGAACTAATCTCTCAAGTAATTTGCAACAACTACAATTATCAATATTTATTTCAACAATGTATACGATGTCCAGACACAAAGCACCTAATCGCGTTACTTTTGTGAAATTTCTGCCGTTTTTACAAAATTTTAAAAAGAAAGGCCCGAAGCACACATCAGTGTTCTAGACGCGAGAAGCGGCTGCGCAAAACAGTCGAAAATACTTCTCAAGCCATGAAACATTAATCTATATGTATGCGTGTGAGTCCATTCTCTAAAATGTTCTATATTGGTACTTATGGAAAAGTGTTAAACATTGATTTTATATATGCTATAGAGCCTAAACTACTATCCATACAGGAAAATAGTCTTCTAGTAATTTACAGCTTGGTTCCTTACCTTCCCAAAAACTACACTTGCTAATATATCTTACTTAAAAAAAAATTAAATTGATTATAGCTGGGATACACAGCCAGTACAGACACCACAGTATATGCATAAACCACCTGTGTGTCTTTGAATGCCAGCATAATACAAGCTGAGCAAACTGGTATGAGCCTAGTATAAATACTTTGGTTTTTTTCATGCAGCCTGTTTAGATGGGTCAGTATGCTGCCTCTGCCGCACGAAGCTTTTAGGTAGGATGCTGGTCGGGAGCAGGCATGAAGTCCAACGGCAGCACAGGCAACTCTTGAGGCAGCCCGTGTTTGTATTCGGCATTATGAGTCACGTGATCATTCCAGTTTCAAGCATTGCAGTGTGTAGGTGCTTCTTTACATTATTTGACGACTGAAGGCAGCAAGTTGACTGATGTAATCATGAAGGGCATTCGGAAGCACCTTAAAGCGCATCTTATACTGACCCGTATAAACAGGTCTGATTTCAGCGCCGCTTTCAAGTAGTGGCAAATTTATCTAGCTTGTGATTTGTTCAAGTAGACCTTTTGGGAATATTCACTAGTTTGTGACAAACGCCAAGTTGACATTAAAAAAATATTTCCGACGATTTCTTGAAAAGCAAAACTTATCATGTTTAACAAGCTGTTAAATGAAACTATTTGCGATGTATCGACTAACTAGCATGGTAATACGAATACAATGGTATCTGAACTATGGTACCCATACCATATGTGAAAGGTTTACAAAGTAACCTTACAATTTTACACTCACTAACTCTCAGCTGAGGAGTAATTGCATGTGTGTATGTGCAGCCGGAGTCCGAATCTGTACGCAGCTACACCATTGAATAAATAACTAATGCGGAAGCGGTGTACGAATACAATGTACATGTTTAAGCAATTCAATGACAGTATGACCTAAGGTCGGGGCGGGATGACAAGAGGGGTCTACTGCCTACTTTGCGTCAGTTCAACACTTCTGACATTTCATATATTATGACAAGATGTTCGGATTTGCGTTAGCGATATTGGTATAAATAAATAATTTAGCAGGATTTTTACTTAATAGTAGTCTGAAATAAGTGTAAAATATTCTTTTGTGAACGATATTTTGTGTAATAGCGACTCCGGATTCTTAAATTATCATAATGAAGTACGCTGTGATATGCTGCAGGAACGAACAGAGTTATTGTCGTGGGAAAGCATTCTCCAAGTAAGCTTAATAGCTTTACTAATTAATTAAAAGTGAAATATTAATAAAAATAAACAGCCATGGCAAAAAATTTAACGTTTTCCAATGCTGGTTTGTTTTGTTTATAACGGAATTGCTGCCTAAATTATGTCAGTCATAAAAGGGCAACGCCAAGAAATATTATCTGAAATTACATAGCAATTTGGATTATAACTTATGTTCCCCTTCAAAATGTCAAGATTTCATTACTGCCATGACGAAACGACAAACATTGAACACTAATACATTTCGCCGAGTGGCTTAGGCTTTTCACCCGATATGACGTTTCCTTATTAGTTATTTATTCAATGAGCTACACTCGATATCATCAGCCCACGGCGGCATGTCATGGCGGCATGTCATGGCGGCATAGCGGCATATACAATGATTACTTAACTGAGCGTTTTTGTTTGAGGAATCGTAGTCATTTGGTTTAGATACATTTTTTTTTAAGTAATTTTGTTAGGAAAGGTATACAAATTTTATTTCGGTTCGAAAGATAAGAAAACTAGCTTAGGATTATTAGAACACCATTTTTCTGTATGAATAGTAGTTTAGGGCGGAGGAGCTATTCAAATCAAACTTTTGTCCGTTTTACATAAGAACACTGCAAAAATTTTAGAATGTTAGGTCTCCGTTGGAGCTCTCATGTGGTAGTGAGGGAGTCTGTTTCATAGCTTGTGAAGTATTCTCGAGAGTTCTGGCTGCGCTGACTAAGCGGCACGTTCCCTCCCTCCGGTGCGGCACTGGTTTCTTAACCATTAACTGCGAAATTGGATTTTTTTTAAATGTATTTTGAAGATATGCGGTATTGCTAGTTTCGCGGTTATGTAGTATCATCGACGATATTTCTTGTTTTTGGATAGAATTACATAAGTCCGAGTTCTTCTAGAAATGTGGTTTCAGTTCCATTTTGGTAGTCCTTTATCCTTCGAAATATTTCAATTAAAATGAGGTATCAGTAAAATTTTACCTGTACCAAACAATATTGCGGAAAAAGAATGAAAAACAATAATAATAACAATGTAATATGCGGTTTATGAGGTTAGATTATCAGGATGGATATATTAAATAATAAGCTTCCAAAAGACACCCATCGAATGTGTTCGTTGCAAATCAACAGGAAGTGAGTTCCACACACGAACTGTTCAAACGAAGAAAGAGCTCTCCAGAATGGAATGTTTGTGTCGAGATATCAGAATGTTCACGTTTCTAGAAGATCGCATGAATACAAGCTTATTGTACAACTAGGAGGGACTTGTCGAATAAATAAATTTATGGAGGAATATTAAAGTTTTGCGAATCAACAACCATGTAGAGAGTTCCGATGTGGAGAAACATGGTCAAAGCATTGGAGTCCAAAAACAAAACGCGTGCAGTCATTGAAAGCAATATTTATCTTTTTTCGACAGATTGCGTCTAGATGTGAGAAAATCACGCTGCCACTGGTAAAATAAGGCATGAGTAATGTTTTGATAAACTTCAAGCGTAAAGAGACTGTGGAGACCAGTGTAGGTTCGACTAACGATATACTATTGATATGGTTGCACGTCGTAAGGGGTATTGAAATGAACTCCCAGGTTTCTCATCGAGTCAGTATATCGTAAGATTTTCGAATTTAAAAGGACTGGAGGCAGATCATTAACATCGATCGACAGTCCCTTTAAACATCGCCATCGATTGAGATTTATCAGGATGTACCAAATGACTTTCCACGGCTCAAGTTGAAGCCCTAACTAAATTGGAATTGATGCGGTCCGCACAATCGTCCATGATGGCCCTATTTGTAAATATAGCTAAACATTAACCACATACATTAATGTATCTACAAAATAATAACGGGCTTATTATGGATCCGTGGGGGATGCCACATGTTAACGACAGAGCATTAGATAAAGAGCTACCGACCTTAATCTGTTGGAATCTATCCGACAGGAAAGAATAAATAAAACTACCGGCAGATGAAGAAAAACTAAGCTTTCCTGACAATTTAGACAGAAATTTAAGATGGCTAATACTATCAAAAGCCTTAGAGAAGTCCAGCGAGGCCAACAGGCACAATTTATTATAGTCCAAAGCATTGAGAATATCAGTCGATATTTTTAGGAGAGCAGTTTTACAGATATGGGGAGAGCTGCGAAAACCTGCTGCCAGCTAATTAAGTAATTATTACTTTGAAAATATTCAGTGATGATTGTTCAAGACTTTTAGAGAAGAAGCTTAACGGGTAATTGGCCTGAAATCATTCAAATTGGCAGGAAACTTTTCTTAGCTATTGGAATTATTGAATAAATATATGAGCAGAGAAGCAATCCAGGGAAAAATATATTGATGAATTGGGGGGGGGGGGGGTCATCCGGACCGATAATTCTGTGATGTGATAGAAAGGAAAGCCTTCATAATTTCGTCAGAACCAACGCAGCTAAAGCTGAAGCCATGTGAACCTATCTGAAGACTACGAGGTGTATCATGGGCAGATGAAATCTGAGCATTACAGGACTGCAATGAGGTGAAATATGTGTGTAGTAGGTGGATTAATATCGCAATCTGAATACTCCTTCTCACAAACAACAGCCTTTTTCAGATTATTCCAGAACTTTCTGGGTACGAGGCCCTAATTGATTCCTTAAAAATAGAAACCTCAGTTGTAAGTCTCTAGAAAATATTGTTGAATGATTTTTAAAATATGTCAAATTTTCTTCAAAGAGAATACCCCGAAGCTGTTTTTATGTAAAAATATTAAAATCATTCTTCGGCATTTTTTTGGCATGTTGACATCATCTTAAAACAAAAAAATTGTAATTTTTGGAGTCATATTTTTAGAGCTGATTAAGCTACGGACTTTACTGATACCTGTACAAAATTTAAAGTAGGAAAAATGCGCTATGTATACTCTTTCCCCACCCCTATTATGATTCTGGACTTGTATTGAGCTCTTCTATAACCCATTTATAGGATGATAGTCTTATGCGAAGCGCCCCCTGCATATAAATGTCCGCATATATATTTTCGATAAATTTATTCTATACAGCAGCGCGACATGGACACTGTTTTTCTTTTTCAAGGTTTAACAATTTTCGATTTTATTTTTAATGTAATATTTCAGCAAGCCTACAATGTATGTGGTTGCCACTCAGAAGGACCTTGGGTCAGTTTTTCAACCAAGAGAGACAGCAAATTTCCTTTTCAGCCACAAAAACTCTGACCGATAGATGTCGTGATAGGATTACGTGCATAGAGGCAGAAATTCGGCGGACGACACCCGGAGTTCCGGATACATGTACTACAAGTGTAGTATACTACTGCATTTGTTCGCCATTGAATATTCATCCCCCGCCACCTTTCCTAATCCAGCAAGTTTTCTATGCAATTTTCACGTCCTCTATGCTTTCCACTTGATTTAAAGCGCGGCAAATAAAATGATCTGAAAAAAGAGATTTATTGCCTAAAGTGTGTTTGTTTGGGTGTGTTAACACAACGGGGGTAGTTTTTGTTTTAATGTTTCTTTTTGTGTTTTTTTTTTGTATACTTTTTGTTTTTTTTTATATATATCTTCTCCTTTTAACCCTCTTGCATAGTATTTGCAGTTTATCAAGAGTAAAGGGGTGGGGGTGGTAGAAGGTATGGTGTTTCGTTAAGGGTGCTTGTGTACTTGTGTTTCTGCATTTTATTTCGTAACCCATCGTCCTGCATTTTTGCAACATAACACGACGGAATGATTCACTTTCGGCTCGAAACGGCCGCGTTATTTGCTTTTTATTTAAATTTCATGCAAATGACCGCTCGATGCCGGTGCCTTTGAGTTGTTCGGATGAAATGGAAGCTTGTAATATATTGAACTAAATGAAAGCACTGGCCACTGGCAAGTCTATTGCTCTATGCTAGGAGCTGACTATTAAAGTATTTGGTGCAATTTTCTCCTATCAGTCTTTTGTCCATCTTTTATCCAAGTTAGGTATTTCAATGAATTAGACTGGCTCCCTCTGTTTTATTTTTACAAAAAGCATGTTTTTTTGTTTTTATGTTTTTCAATTGAATTGAATTTATACAGTTTGTAAAAAGGAAATTTAGATGATGTTAAATAGAATAATGCTTTTGTTCCAATTGATGTCAAAGAATCTCAAACAGAATTGCAATAATCGAGTTAGATGCAGTTATGATATTATAAAGGGTTTTCCATTAAGATCGCTCGAACATTGAACTGAAATAAAAAAAAATAGTTATATACAATTTGAATGAGTTTTTTAATTCAATGTAAATTATGCTTGATACCATGAAGTATGGAATATAACATCATTCAGATGATCGCGGACTCGTTTTGTAGCATGGATTCTTTGGACCCAATTTTGGATGACTCTCTCACATAAATTAGGCTGTATTTCAGCGATACCACGTTCAATATTGTCATGGAAAGCGTTAAGTGTTTATGGTTTGTTGGCATAACACACTGACTTTACATCATCCCATACAAAAAAGTCCAGCGGTTTCATTAGCTGTGTGACATATGGCAACGTCTTGTTGAAAGTACTTGTAATCTGCACCGATATCATCAATTTTTGGAAACAAAAATTGTTTGAGCATGCTCTGTAACGAATTCCATTCACAATAACTGTGGCTCCTGCATCATTTTTGCAGCAAAATGGACCAATGATGCACCAAATAGTAAATTTTTCTGGTTGTAATGACAATTGTTGAATTTGTTGTGGATTGCTTTCTCCCCAGATTCTGCAATTCTGCTTGTTAACAAAGCCATTCAGCCAGAAATATGTTTCGTCACTGAAGATGATATTTTTGTCAAAATGAGGATCAATTACAAGTTGCTCTAAAGCCCAATCAGCTAATCCGCGACGCAATGAATGATCATGTGGCTTTAGTTCTTGAGTCAATTGAATCTTATATGCATGTAAACATAAGTCCTTACGCAAAATACGCCATGTTGATGTTTGAGAAATGCCTAATTCGTGAGATCGGCGAGGAATTGATACATTTGGGTTCTCAAGTACACTATTACTAACAGTAGCAATGTTGTCTTCACTAAGTACATTTCTTTGTTTCACTACACTGACAATAAATGTCACAAAAAAATTTTGATGATAGATTTTTAGTATTGCCTCATCAGAATGTCAAAGATCGAGCACTCCTATTGGAAAACCCTTTATAATATCCGAAGGCTTACATCAATGTCATTAGACATGGTAAAGTAATATTAAGGACCGTATACACCGGATTACTCCAAACAGGTGACCGATGAATCAAATTTGAATTTAAGTGACAATGAGACCAGCCAACAAAGAATAGCATCGATACTTCGGTTAGAGATGTATTGATTTCGAATTTTTTCTCTACTTAAATATTTTTTTAAATATTACGTAAAAAAGGAAAACAAGAAATTCAATTAATTTTCGTCATTATATTGCTTATTCAATATTTATTTTTTTAAAACATAATACCCCTTTATTTCGGCATACCGAAAATGTCCGAAAGTAATGCCACATAAGCAAAAAACACATAGTTTTACATAAGTTGATTTTTATGTTCAAAGCAAGTGGGGTTATTCTTGGATAAGAATAATCTTTACACAAGATATAGGTTTATCCTCGTGTTAGTATTTACGGGCGTAGCAGCATTTTAAAGTTTTTGGCATTTTGTGTGGGGAATGCACTTTGATGTATTTTTCACCCACAAGTATTAAAACAAAATAATTCCGCGCATAATCTGCAGTGCAGGGGCATATCACTGAGATGTAGTTCATTCAATAGACATTGTTCGGGTTAATAAGGCATCATGAAATTTTACTGTACGGCCAAAAGTAATTTGAATATTGGCCAGGGATGTAGCGATAAAGGAGCGGCCACATCGCCAATGAACTTGAAGGCTTTCTTCTGTATAATCTCCAATCAAACTAAGGCTATGAGAGACCGACTGTGTGGTATACAGACGGTTCAAAAACGAACAATGGAGTAGGACTGGGCGTATTCGGCACCAAATGCCACATATCAAAGACTCTGAGCTCTACCCTTCCGTATTCCAAGCCGAGGTATTGATCCTAGTAGAATGCACCAATACCTGCATTAAAAGAGCCATAAATCGCTCAACCGCTAATATCTTCTCGGACAATCAAGCTGACTTAAAGACATCAAAAGTTCTACACTGTTAAGTCAGGCATAGTCTGCGAATGTCTACAAACCCGCAAAATCTTATCAAGGAGAAACAAAGATATCCTCATGTGGGTACCTGGACATGAGGGACACAAAGGCAAGGAAATTGCTGATGGCCTAGCCAAAAGAGGAGCAGAAACTCAGTTTGTCGGACCAGAGCCATTTTGTGGCACTTCAAAGTATTACTTCAGAGTTGCCCTAAATGACTGGGAGAATAAACAAAAATTCCTGTATTGGGAAAGGCTTCAAGGATTTCGTCAGGCAAAAAAGTTTATGGACGCTTCTGGTGGAAAAACAAAAGAACTCCTACTCTTTAGAAGAACAGAGCTCAAAATGATTACTGAGCTCTTCTCAAACCTTTGCCCCTTGAGGTATCACTTAAACAAGCTGGACTTGACTGAAACTGCATCCTGCCATTTCTGTCAGGATGCTCTCGAAACCTCGGAATACTTGATCTGCAACTGTGAAGCATTGGCCAGGCGAATAAAACTTCAACATGCTTTTCCTCCACCAACCTACGTCTGGAACCTCAACCCCAGAATAGTTCAGAAACTTATTAACGGTCTGAACGTAGAAAGGGAGTAAATGCAACGGGAATTCACAATAGATCTTTCAGGTCCCAGTGATTGCGACGCTAACACCTACACATCCCTATACGACTACTCCCAGCCCATATATGGGAATTGTATTCCATTCTAGGTCTAATGTAGGACTTGCAGAGGAGCATTAGATTTGATGGGCTGAAATATATCTTACACTTTTACACAAATCAAAGACATTTCGATGTATCTTTGGCAACAGAGAAGATGTGATCTGTTCAGCTTAACTTATTGGAAATATTAATGCCAAGAAGGCTTATTGCCGGTGATTCAGAAATTAATGCTCCATAAAAAAAAACGGGAGTAGATAAATTTTGATCTTATTTTAATGAGATGATGCAGTTTTAGGACTTAGATGTATTGATTTGACGCGATTCGCCTTGCCCCAAGCAAAGATAGAGGAGGGGAGAGGCCAATTGCTTTAAGTTTGGCTAAAAGGGTTGAATGCCAGATTTTGTCAAAGGTCTTGGTCACCAAAATTGCGAAGACTACGGTTCCAACGTTTCGTACGAAAAGTCAGCAAGTCTTCAGATGAGCTTCCAACTCGGAAGCCATTCTGGCGATGGTAGAAGCTCTAATGAATATTCCAACAGTCAAAGAAGCATTTGTAGCCCTGTAAAATAGAGGAACAATTTTCACGTTTTTGTTTTTTTGAGATCGAGTAAAGATTATTTGAAATTTTCTGTATTGTTTCGGACGAACCAAAAATTGTTTGCAGGGGGGGGGGGGGCATATCAACCGTTTAGGAGTTACAGGGTGATTAAGAAAAAAAGCTGGTTTTTCACAAAACAACCTGTATCTTAAGAACTACAGGGCGTACGGTCACAGTTAATAGCTCATTGTATGCAGAACTGCTCAACCAGCCCCATACCCCTCCTTCCATCAAGAATTATGATTGTCTAAACTAAACATTTCGGACTTTCTTACCTTGCTTTTAATTTAACCCCGATTATTTTTGTAAAAAGGTCGTTAACATAACTTTTTTTTTAAAAAAACTGTGAACTATAGACTCTCCTCTTTAATGTGACCTATTGCACCCAGTCGTTGAAAAGGCCATTAAGTTCTGCATACAATGAGCTATTAACTGTGACCGTAGGCCCTGTAGTGTTTAAGATATAGGGTGTTTTGTAAAAAAAAAACTAGCGTTTTTTCTTAATCAGCCTATAACTCCTAAACGGTTGATATGCCCCGCCCCACCTGCCTTACTTGGTTCGTCTAGGTGAGTACTATCACCTCCTGCTCTATCGACTTCCTAGCGGGAAATACCCTGTATAATATGTAATAGCATTTGTAAATAAATAATTCCTCGTTGTAAAATTTAAGTGTAGGATTCAGGCCCCGCAAAATTTTTGAACCAGGCCTTGCAAAAGTACTCGCTATTCTTGTAGGAATGGGGGGTGGGGGGGGGGGGGGGGGGGTAAAACAACTATTAATAAATGCTTTTATATCATGTATACAAAGCCTCTAAGTTCTAAGAAATTGTGTCGTTATAGACCAGTGGGGCACCGAGAGGGGGGCGAACGGGACCGGTCCCCCTCCAGAATGTCAGTTTTCTGAACATAATTTACAAATTACGTATAAAATGTGGTCTGTATATTATTACAAAGTCCGATAAAATAAAATAACACCTTTTAATCTACAATAGCAGTCCTTAAGTGCTCAGATGGGTGCAGGAAGCGACTTTAGAGCCCTATTTTTCTGACTGGTTAGGACTTGGGACACCTATCCCCCCCCCCCCATAGCCAAATCCTGGGTGCGTTACTGTTATAGACATAATTCTTTTTTCTAAACGAAATTCAAAAGCAATCTAGTGTTAAGGAAATCTCACCTTACTTCCCAACTTAATTTTAAATTAGTTTTGCTTCAACCACCATGACATAACAAATACGTTCCTCTTTAGTATTGGAGATGTTCATGACCGATGGGGGCTCCATGACATAACAAATACGTTCCTCTTTAGTATTGGAGATGTTCATGACCGATGGGGGCTCGGTTTACAATAACAACAATGGCGCTAAAAACAGTATTAACAGCTGATGTTTGTTTACATACGTGATTAAGCTTAAAAATCTCAATGTCGATAAGCACTGCCGGGGTCAGTACGTATTTTTGTTAAACTAAATACTTATTATAATAATTGATTCTGCGAATTACAACATTATTATGTTGTTAATTTTTATTTTTAAATAATTTAGACAGAAATATAAAAAATGCCGCCCCCTATACGAAGGTGGCTATGGTTCCGGGCGGCACAGATGTGGTGGCAGTAGGGAGCGATCAAGCTAATAACATACACAGTAAGTAGAAGAAAAATCAAGGTTACCTACGTAATCTAGACTTTCGAAATACCGAAAGACAGAATCCCGACTTTCAATATCCCGATTTTAAGAATACCGCATTGTAAAATTTCGAAGATTAATATATATTAATGCCGCACATGATTTCATTAGTATTTCGAAATTTTGCAATGTAGCAAAAGAAACTAATACAGTCTTTTACCAGATGTTGTTTATAATATCGTACCACTAACAAGGATAAGCTGCAATTTATTTCGGCATATAGCCAAGGCTATTGTTGCAATACAAAAAATGTTTTTTAAATATCTTGATGCTGAACATTTTGTTTTAACCGAATGCCAATTTCAAAATGATAAATTTATAATACTTATAGAACTAAATCAAGTTTGAAACAGTTGTCTGAAACATCCTGCTGGTTAACGGATGGGACCTTTTATGTAGTCCCAAAATTACTGAGACAAGTTTTTGGTATTCACAGGAAAGTTGAGAACGAAATTGTGCCTCTCTAATTTTTATTATAATTCGCAGTTCTTTTACGAGTTACATATGTCAAAAGTCATATGAGTGGGGAATTAATTTAAATCCCTTTGCTTATAACCCCTAACTTTGAAAAATTAATCTCATCTGCGGCTAAGAACTTTTTCCCAACAACGCGATTTAAGGGTTGTCTTTTTTATTGTGGGCAACTTGTGTAGAGTCGGATACTTCTTATATATTATGATGAAATAAACGGAAATTTGGCAAGAAAAAAACGCAATTTTAATTTTCAATAAATTTCTTAATTATCCCCTTCAAAATACTCGCCATCTGCGATGATACATTGATGCCAACGCTTAATCAAATTGTCCATGCACTTTTCATAGGCCTGCAAAGGTATGGACTTTAGCTCTCGCAGCGAATTCTCTTTTATGGCATCAATCGTCTCAAAGCGCGTTCCTCTTAATGGCAATTTGAGTCTCGGGAAGAGGAAAAAGTCACACGGGGCCTGATCTGGAGAATACGGTGCTTGGCTGATGACATTAGTCGATGTTTTGGACAAACACTCCGAAACAATCAACGCTGTATGAGATGGCGCATTATCGTGGTGAAAAATCCTCGAATTGTCCTTCCACAAATCAGGCGGGGAGCGACGCGTTTCATGCCCAAAACATCTGTCAAAATGTGTTCTGCCGATCCATATTAGATGTTCAATAACACAGCAAGCTCTCGGATTGGTACAGATCGATTTTCCAACACGATTTGCTTTGCCGATTCGATGTTTTCTTCGGTAACTTACGTTGTTGGGCGTCCAGTATGTTCAACATCATCCAAGCATTCACGACCGTCTTTGAACCTCTTATACCATTCGTATGCCCGTGTTTTCGACATACACGATTCCCCAAAGGCTTTTTTCAACATTTTCAGTGATTCGTTACACGAAATTTCATTTGCAACACAAAATTTTAGGCACGCTCGTTGCTCCAATTTTTTATCCATGGTAAAAATCGCCACACAACAGTTTTTCGACTCACTCAAACAGACACTGACAGAATACTGAGCATCGGATCGCCGTCAAACTTTGAGAGATTGTCAAAACAGTGCTGCCAACGTGACTGCAACAATTTTTTACCGATTGGTGCAGCGTGGGCATTTCAAATTAGAAGTTCCCGTTTATATTTGATCATGATTTCCACATATATATTAGTATAATTTTCTTAAAATGCAAACTGATTTTTTTCAAAAGAAACTTTTACAAAAACAAACATATATTAAATTAATATAATGCTGTATTCTTTAATTCGGGATTTTTCGGGATTTTTCGGGATTTTTATATTCTCGAATTTGTAATTCGGGATTCTTAAATTCTCGATTTTGTAATTCGGGATTTTTGAAAAAGTCGGGATTTTGATAATTCACGGTTTTAAAATTCGGGATTACGTAGTGCTCGTATTATTTCATGATATTTGAAAGTACTCCGGATATTTTCCACAAAAATCAAACAAACCAAATATTATGATACGTGATGATTGAGAATCGGGAAGTAGGAACGAGTAGTGGAATCTTTCATTTCATGAAACGAACAAGAAAATAGTCGATGGTACTAGTGAAATGATACTAAGTAAGCACAACTCTGACGGGTTGGACATTATGAATTGTAGAGTACAAGCTTAGTATAATGCTGCTACAAGGCTGGAAGACAAAGAGGTGTGGAGCAACAAATAAAATATATTAATCCTAATCTCGAAATTCTGTCCTGCTCAAATCACTCATTGAACCTACTTAGTTTGCTTGCATGTGTCTTCAGTGGAGGTGAATTCAGTGATTTTTTCAGCTCATTGGAACGTTGGTATGCTTTCTTTTCTATGTTCATACACAGATGGGATGTTTTGATTGCTGCAATAGGCAAGAGTTTGAAGACGATTCAAGACATACACTGGAACGCAAGAGGTGACGCAGTAAATATGACACGAAATCATTACAAAAAAATTTTACAACGCTAGAGAAGCTAACAGAAATGCACGAATGGTCAAACACACGAATGAATCCAGGAACTTGGTTAGCCGCGCTGCATTCGTTTTCTTTTCTACGTTTCTTGGGTCTCTGTCAACTGGTGTTGCGTGAAAGGAATGATGCCCAAATTAAATATTTGCAAACTTAACAGACTTAACATACATCAGCATGCTGAGAAAATAAGCGCCTTACAGACGGTATTGAAAGAGAAAGGAAATGAATCTATATACGAGGTTTTAAGTTATGCTAAAAGTGCAAAGATCTTCACATTTCTATTGAAAGTCCAAGACCAAGTAGGAGGTACATTTTTAGCGACGGAAGTATAGATGCCAGCTTATCGCACGAAGACGATTTAAAACGAAAAATGTTATATTCATTAGATAGGTAACTGCTGAGATTCGAGAAAGGTTCAAGCAGCCTCAGAATGCGGTCAAAAATATGCTTTCCTAAGGCTTGCAATAAGGGCGTCGATGATATTCTTCACAGCAGCCAGCAGGTCAGTTTTGAGAGAAGCTTCACTAAATTGAAAGTGATTAAAAATTATTTTAAATCTGCAATGTCCACGACGAAGAATAAAATTTTAATTTAAGAAAGGCTTAATTGTGAAAACAGATCAAGTATCACATAAATTGCCTCATCAATCTGTAATATCCACTGAAGCAAAAATGCAAAACGAAGATAATTATTATTTTACTCCTCCTTCATCCTCCAAAAACCTGACATTTTATTAATTTTATTTAAACGAAACATTTAATATTATCATAAAAAGTAATTATCGAAAATATTTAGTACTTTAAATTTCGATAAAAATTATTTCCCCCAAAACACAAGAATCCTTATCGAATTTGTATCCTTGTCAAGTGCAGGTCTTCATGTATTGTAAATATAGCTCCGATTGTGCGTAGCACTGTGACTGAGTGCATCTCTGAGCTTAATTCAGTGTCCTTTCACATGCAGCACCCAATGTCCATTCCACCCGCTACGGTTTATGTTATAATTGCTGAGTCTGATATCAAACTATTACACAAGCCATATAGCCTCGACGCAGGACACCATTTCACTTTGATTTATGTCGCATTGCTACAAATAATTTGCTGCTGGTGTCGACCATGCTGCCCGAGGGCGGCTGTTGCCCATTTCTGGCTAAAATATGGCGACTCCAATTAATTTTGCTATTAATTCAGTAAATCATTTCATTTTGACCAGCAAAAAAAAAACAACGACATGTTAAATTCTTAGCTAGAATGAGATAGACAGATTAAATAGAGAGAGAGAGAGGCAGAGATTGGAAGAAAAACAAAACAACTTTTTGAAAAAGGAAAGGATAGGTTTGGTATGGACTGATATAGGTGGGTGGTGGATAGAATAGCTAGAAACTCATTTCGAACTTGTGCTAGTTGCAAATTTATGTGTAAAGCCCGATGGCAAAGATAAGAGCCCGTGACACATTCTCAGCCACTTTGCGAATTCCTTTTGCCTCATTATGTGAATCCCAAGATGGGAATTCCCAGGCTTTCACTCTTCCTGTTTTGCGCTTGTTAAAGGATAAAACTTTCCCAAATTTCCCGAGGGTACATTCAGTATTGCAGTTTCATGTTTTGGGCTTTTGCTTTTCGTTTTAGTCCAATGTGAGTTGTCTCATTAGCAAGGCTCCTGGCGTCGAAATAATGACTGTTTCTAAAATATAGCTAGCTACTAGTTCAGCTATTTGCCAACAACTTTAAAAAATTCACCCCCCCCCCCCCCGCCCATCATGTATAAGGTCAAGATGTTCTTTGATTTTCTACGAATTAGTGTTAATACAGTTAAGGTCCACCTCCATTCTTTAGTCCCTGTTACCCTGGTTACATGTATGCAATGTGCAATTATCCTGTGTGTTCATCTACTATGTAAGTATGTACATTTGTCCTTTTCCATTAGGCAAAAATTTACATGAGAACTTAATTTCCAACAGCCATTGAGGAAGGGTTTTAATTGAAGATTAGCTGAAAACTTGTATTATGTCCTTTTAGAAAAAGGACACGCACAGCTGTCAGCTTAGTTGTAGCAAGGTGCAGCCATTGAAAAATCGAGATCTAAAGACCTGTGTTCAAGTTAGCAGTGAGTGCATTTCTCTACAGAAAGAAATTCATGACCTCACTAAAGCCGAGGAGCCTCGTGGGTGGAATCATGAGGAATGGTCAGGAATTTAAGAGTTTCGTCTTTTTTTTTTCTGTTTTTAAATAACTTCAACACAAATATTTTCTGGAATTTAAAATTTATGTGCCTTTTAAAGGCACATCAGAATGTACTTTCTAACGTTAAATTAGAGGAAGAAATTTCTCAGTTATGCAATGTCAATTTAAAATTTAAAATTTTAAAATGTTTTAAGTTTTAAGGAAAAAAATAGGAAGCACCTAGGAGGCAGAAATTGAGCTGCTTTTATTTATTTAATGGAAGATGCCACATATGAAAAATGTTTAATAGGACGATGCAAAGGAATTGACCACATTATGATCGATAAATGAAATTTTTCAAATTCTTTTAGATTGTATCTTGTTATGCTTTTACCGCCAAGTGCATAACTTTTGCCGGCTAGGCTGGAGAAGGGATGGGTAATACAAAAAAATAAAAAAATAATTTTGTGTTGGGGTTCAAGTACTTTTGAATCGAGTCTACGAACTCTTTTCCACCACAAAGAAAATATTTTCGAACTCAAATATTTATTTAACAAAATTTTTTCTTTAAAAATGAGTACAATAAAATAAAAAAAAATGGCCGATAAAGTTCAAAATTTCTGTTTCTGACTAATTTCTTTTTTCTTTTAAAACAAAATACATAACAATAAATATAATAAAAATAACAACTTATCTTAACCATTGTATGCAGTCTTCTTCTTTTCGAAAGACTTATGTATTATTTCACTACTAAAAACGTCTCAAACGCATTTCATTTATCATTTTCCGCCCCATTTCCGTCTTACACTGGAAAATTCACCTTTATTTCCAGATCGGGCGAAATCGGTTTAAGTTTTATAATATTATTAAGTCCTATTCTTTCTTTTTTGTATTAAAATAATCTACTCGCCCCGAAGATTTTTTTTGGTATATTCCGAGCTGTGATTAAAAGTCGTTAAGGTGTTGAATATCACACGAAATCAATGGACTTAACAGTGATTTTCGCGTAACAGAAAATTTGAATTTAATAAATTTCGGGGTATAATTTGCATGAAGAGCACTTCTTTGTACTGCAAACTACCCACTTTCGTACGTTTTTCACTCGAAAAATATGAAAAACTGTTGTGATTCGGGCATTGCTTAACGTTCGTCAAGGCTATGTTAAATTGTGACAGTGTATTTATATTGGATAAAAATAGAGAAATCTGTTCCAGGTAAGCATATCTTCCCTCTAATAATTAATTTTACAATAAATTCATAATATTTAACTAAAAAAAAAAACCCGTCCGATAATCTGGTGATTCTTTCCATGGTCCACCACAGTCTGTAAGCTCCAGTACGAGAACGTTGAGTTAGGTACCTTATATTTCCAGTATATTATTCATATTTAATTTTCAGGCTCAGACTGTGGAGATTAGCTGCATTCCGTAACCGCAACAATAGATAACCAAGAGAAAGCACCTTAATCCTTTGTCGATATTAGGTATTTAATCCATCTCATTATTAAACCCGTAATTAAATAAATATCTTTGCAGAATCACTATAATATTGGAATAACGAGTAGTGGACAACACATCGTGAACCAAAATGTAAGTTCTGTTTTAAAAAACTCCCATTGATATTTTTGTGGGCTGTCCGGGCAGCTGCCACGATATTTCATCTAATATCTTGAAGTATTCCCAACATGTCGCGTCCCGTTCTGTTTCATGATTTCTTTTTTTGATTTTTTTATAAGTTATTATCAAAATTAGGTTTTCCTTGTTATTTCTACTTTGGGATGTGGAAATTTGATGTCTATAAATTTCATTTCCTGTAACACATTTTCCCATTATACTTTTTCTCTTCTTCCCACTGCTAAAGTGTACTTTGTTTTTCAATCGATTGTTTAATAATAATTTAATTTGGTCGTCCGTCCTATTTACTTTCTGTCCGCTGAAGTCACAATTAATTATTAAGTTATCATTTTGCATTAAATAGAATTATACCTTTCCATTCTGTTGTTATTTATGCGCTTAGACGCCAAAATGACCGCTGCATCACAACAAAAGCATCACCTCCTGCTATTATGCGTTCGTTTCATGATCCTGATACATCAGATGCCTTTTCGATGCAAAAGTGAACTTTTGATTCAATGGCAGATGATATTACGATGCATTTTTCTACCCATGATGATGCAGATTGGTCATCAGTAGTGCATCGCTACATTTTTGAATTTACCCAAGCTCTTTCACAAAAGGCAATTTCGCAAAAAAGTGTTTTTTTCAAACCTTTCGTCCACATGCACTGAATAAATAACAGTGACAGAAGCAGAACAAGCATTCCACAGGAAACTGATCACCTTGGACTCCGAACATCTCCGAATTGGATGAAACTTTTAGAGTTTGTACGAAATATGAAAATTTTCACCTATATTTATTGTTTCCACTTTACCGCGTATCATTCCCACTAGGCGGATTAGAAAGGGGAATGTCCATTTCGTGCCAGACATCAACAGACATGAGAGATGTCTTAAAGGATGTATTGTGATACTCTGAGCATATTTAATTAACAATGGGGGACGGTTTGAGGAGTGTCAAAAATTGATCTTGTACATTTTGGAAAATCTAGTACAGAATCGAATTCCTTAGGTCCTGAGAAGAAGTTTGAGTACCCACACTCATATACTGGGAGTCTTAAATAGCCATCCCCATACACACGTTTCTCTCTTTTTTACTCGAACTGAGGTACTAGATTTTTCGCACCTTAGAACAACTCTAACTCGCTATGGCTACGTCCGATTGGAAAACTGGTTACACTATTTGGCCCAATTTATTACCAGCTACAATTCGTAGAAAGAAATTTGTCTATGTATATTTTTATAGTGGGGGTAGAAACCCCCGGCGGGGGAGGGGGTGGTTCCAATACTGCATGTTACATATCAAATGAAAGGTCTCTCCAAGTACTATCGGCTGGTGTACTTTTTTACGGTTCAGAAAACCTTCTCGGGACGTTCTTGCTGCCGGAAAACCTACTTTGAAGCACTTGGCCCCAGTTGCTACATTTCGCATATCTTTTTGCAGTTATTTCTTCCATGCTTTGCTGTGAATTTTTTCTCATACGACGTTATTTTCAACAACCCACCAATTCCGTGCAATTACGAGAAGTAGAAAAGTCCACCTTTTCAACCAAGAAAGTTGCTCAAGCTACAACTGACCGCCAAATAAAGCTCTCCCCACTTAATTGAAATAAACATTGTTAATAAAACATGTTCAGAGTATGATAATGCATCCTTTCAGGCATCTCTCATGTCTCTTCATGTCGGGCCTAAGGTTGTATGAAAAGTGGGCATTCCCCTTTCATGGATTTACGATGAAACTTCATGTTCCAAAAATCGTATCTCGAGAACGCAGCAACCGATTTTTCTGATACAAATGTTAAATGAAGCTAAATCTTCTATACATTTTAATACAAATGTACAACAACGAAAGAATTTCTTTTTATTAATAATATTGTGTTTTTTTTTAGGAAAAAATTAGCATATTCTATAATTGCTGACCTCTAGCACTCTTTTCTTATAATTTTATTTCAAAGATCTAAGTCTAATTTATCTACGTGCAAAAAAATGCGGAGGTGCTGGACTTCGATTTAGAGATATGAAGTATTTAGATATTTTCGGTGGACAAGCCAGCACCACTTATGTTTTTTGTTGTAAGTATAAACATTGTACTTAAAACGCACTTTTATAGCAACGTTATATCAACCGTGTTCAGAATTTTCACGCGAATGATTAAATTGTTTGATCCGAAATGAATCACTGCTTCATTTGTATTGTTCGCAAGCACTACACTTTTACTTCTTTGTATTTTTTTTTTCAATACAAAACTGTTTTTATCAGTACACTTTCTTTAACCAGACGCTTTGATCTTTAGTGTTTTTTTTTTTTTTATGAGGAAATCTCACAATAAACTTGCACGATAATTTTTCTGTACAACTCGAAAACCAAACTGACTACATTTAGTGCTTTGCCTAGCTTTTGAGTCTGCGAAATAGGTAATTGTGTTATTGAACTGAATAGATTGCTAAGTGAAGGAGTCTTGAAGCATAATTCGGGAAAGGCACCAGTCTTGTATCCGAGGAATGCCCACGATTGTTGAGTGGATAGAGTTTGAAGTATAATTATCTTATTGTAACGCCAAGCCAAGCTGTAGTCCGCTAGTTTAGTGCACAGCTCGAACTTGAACTTGATGAATGCCCCACCTTGATACTGGACCGGGCGTTAGTTTGCGTCGAAACTGACGTAGCAGTGTCCTACAATTGTATTTTATTTATGCGCCCAGTGGTATCATGTACGACTGGAAGACTGGCAGCCACTACTTGGGAGAACCTAGAATTACATACAGCTCTAGGAAGGAGGTCGCCTTGCTAAGGTCAACGCGACCCTATGTCGACGTGGCTGACATGTCTGGAATGGAGCTAATGCGGATATCACCTGGTTGTTCTTGAGATTGTAGCTCCTGCGGCACGGCGGCCCTATGCCGATAGATCTGACGCTAGCATGCGAGGTGGCTGGAGTGGACATATAGTGACCGGAGGACCTAGTTGTTGGACCAAGGTGTCCAGATATTCGTCAGCCAGTATCGACCTAAGAAGATGGTACCTCGAACGAAAAGCAGCAAATGCTGCTAACAATAATCCAAGGAAACATGGGCGAGTATTAGCCAGTTATAAATTTGACTTCAATATTTTTTTTTATGTCTTTACTTGACTTGTGTGTTGACTTCAGAATACTATTCTTAAGGCAATAGGTATTGTCAAGATTTCTAACGCGGGTTTTTAAATGAGGCAGCACAAAGCCAAGCCTTGCAACTAGATTCAAGGCCCAGCGGCAAGGCGCGCTTTGCTCAATGTTTGGAAAAATTTAGTTATGTTCTGTCAAATCAGTTATTTGACACTTAACACAACAAATGCGAAAACCGATAATAAATTATTTCCCAGAATTTAAAGGAATTGTCGCAAATATTACCGAAATTACAATGACAGCACCTAGCCCGGTGGTGTCATTTTGTTTCCAATTTTTTGAGGCATGCCTTGAATCGAGCTGCGATGAAGCCTGAGAGAAGCCAGTCCTGAGGCTTGCTTGGATGTGTTTCTGCTTTCATATTATAGTATACGGGATAAGCAAAACCTACCTAACTAAGGATTTCAACGTTCAGCATGTTATCACTAGCCGGGAATTTCAAAAAATATATTGCCCAATTTATACGGTGGTTCGTCAAGCGTTCAGTAATATGCAACCAGATGCATGTTTTGACTACCTATATATTTGCTTTAAATTATTACGAATACAGATCGCTTTACTTATTTATTTCACACTTTGGACTGGTCTTACTCGTTTGGGTGATTCAAGTAAACTGCAAATTGCTGTATTGTTCAATTACGCAATACGAAAATGTTCGAAAATCCAACATAGGGGATGTTTAGGCTAGATACATTTAAATATGTAAGAATTTAAACTTGATCGGTTACTGATATTGCAAAGTCCTATTTATTATTACTTCTACCTTCAAGCGAGAACCTTAGAGAAGTCTATTCTTTTATGATCTTTAAATCGAAAAACAATCCAAACTTAAAATGGCAACGCACATAAATGTAGTTTCTGGAACAGGTAGGAAGGTATTTATAAGGTAAGGGATTTCTAGATAAATGTACAAAATTTCAAAAGATATGAAGATGAATATGAATTTTCCCATAAATTGCGCCGACGCAAATGCACGACTGAATTTCTTATGCAAGAGGGAGTGTACTGTCCGTTAATAGAACGTACACGCAAATTTGATTAAGTGACTGAAATGAATGCACTGGTAAATTTGGATCAAGATCAGTGGTTTATTTCTTAACAACGAATCAACACTATTCACTTTATTTTAACTTTCAAGTAAATTCTGCACTGATTTTTTAAGGCTGCCCACTAATTATATTAAGATCAGATTATGTATCAAGTTTTCAGGTCAACGATTCAAACGTTTAGGGAAACACACTAACAGGATTGTTTATAATAAATATATAAACAGATATTCAATATAGGGTTAATATAGAGCAAAGTTAAAATAACTTAACTTCGAAACACTGGCACACTTACTTAGCTTAAATAACTTGAGCAATCGTATTAAGACAGGATTATATAAACTGTTGGGTCAGAGATCAACACACACTAGAAAACACACTAATTGACACCGATTAATGATATACGATTTTCAGAAATAGATATGTTGAGACAAAAGTCTATACATAAGTTTGGGTCTGAGATTTTTGTATCACACTGAAAACACTTAGCACCAAGTTGTAATATAAGATCGTCAAAAAATCTAATATAAATATATGTGTAAAATAGATGTGCACACGAGATGTATAATATAGATATATATAAGTTAAAATATAGTCAAATAGATATATGAATAAGTATTAAAATGTTACAAGTGACTGGTACTCACCGATCTCCACCTTGGCACTTGAGGAAATTGGCTTTAAGCTAATGTTAAGACCTTTTGTTCTAATGTTTTGTTAGAACAATTCTTTATTTCTGTCGAGACCAGAAATAAAGTGTTAATGTTAATAAGATTATCTTAACTTCAGTCGAGACCCGAAGCAAGATTCTTTATTTCCGTCGAGACCAGAAATAAAGTGGTTTGTTAGTAAATAATTATCTCAGTCGAGACCCGAGATAATATTCTTTAAGCCAGTCGAGACCCGACTTAAAGTGAATGTTAGTAATTATCTTAATTCAGTCGAGACCCGAAGCAAGATTCTTTATTTCCGTCGAGACCAGAAATAAAGTGTTTTGTTAATTGTTAAAAGTTATATATCAGTCGATACCCCATATAAATGTTAGTTCCTAACTAGCCAACTTACCCCAAGCGATGCCAAGTACAAAAAAAGATCGAGATAGTCAGCTTGTCGTTTATATAGCCCTCACTTGCACACGACACCACTGATAGAGTAGCAGCGGCGCATGATTACAAGAATTGGCAGTGCAGCTGTGATCTTACGGTACTGGGGATAAAATTTGCATAGCAACGAACAAAAATGCATAGCAACAAGAAATTTAGAGCTTCACATGCTGCTGTGTTAAATTAAATTATATTTGCAAAAAGAGAAATTCCCGTTCGATGATACTTATAATGATGATAATGATAATGATGCAAATTGATCGGCTTGATCTGATGATATTTGTGCCATGCATTGTATGCTACATGACAACACATGCTTTTGTTAGATGTTTTACCTATTTTTAGGAAAATTGTAATTAGATTGAATTTATTGTCTTTTTAGAATTCAATTTTAGCATGGTATTTTTAATGTTCCCTTTTCAGGAATTGTTTTTTATCACGAATCTAACAAATGGAAATAATTTTTATTTGATCTGCTGATTGAGGTTATAATTTTATTTGTGCAATATGTTATGAAGATGACAAATACATGGCTATGATGGGTGGTGTACATGTTTTTAGCTTAATAGTAATCAAATTAGAGATATGTTTACTAAAAATGTTATGCTTTGTTTTCAGCATGTTTTCTTTTAGAAATTTTCTGTTTATGAAAATATATTCGAATCAATTTGGTTCGAACAGGGAGAGGAAGTAAAGATGAAGAAGAAATTCTGTTGTCAAATTTAATAGTGAAAAAAAAATTATAGATGACATATTGAAAAGTAGAAAAAGGAGGGGACTTTTGAAATTTTAATCAAACTGCATTTATGTGTAAATGAAAAGAAGTTTGTAAAGAACCTGAATATAGCACAACATTTATAGAACTATTTGTGAGGTTTTCCATAGGGAATTTTCAATCATTTGTAGTGATGAAAAATGATTTGAACTTAGTATTGGGCATATCAGGAGCAGAGTCCTTAGAACACGATCGGAATCATTTAATCTTGAGTGTTTAAAGCGTATCGTAAAGTTTCCAGAATCTATAATGGCGTGGTTTTGTATGCCGGTAAAAGACGAAAGTCGCTTAAGTTTTATTGATGGCACAGTAAATGGCAAAATATATCAATATATCCTTCAGGAAGGGCTACACAGCCAATTCAATAAAATCGTGGCTTGAGAGCCACAAAGTCCTTCTTTTTGACTGGCCTCCCATCCCAGCAGTCCCGATCTCTACCCCATTGAATTTTGATGGGGTATAATGAAGAGCACACATCACCATAAACCACCCATGATAAAAGACGCCTTAAAATCACAGTTATTGGCCACATGGAAGTCATTTACTGCCGAATGTCAGCAGATTATATCCACGATGTCCAAAAGGATGCAAGATATAATAAAGTTGAAATTTGACACGTCGTAATGGTGAAATTGATGAAAAATTATTCTGTTCTGTTGTGACAACTAAAGGGAGTAAATTAAAAAAAAAAAATTGGTATTCGTAGATACATTTTGTAAGCATTTTCTGTTACAAACGAATAAGAAATTTAGTCAGTAACTGGCAGACAAAAAGTTGGTTTTAATTGATATTTTGCTATGGTAAAATTACTTAAACCAATTTTACTCTAGGTGGACGAAGACTTTTGGAGCTGGGTCGTACAGTTCTTGATAGCACTACTTGGAGTATACCCTAAAAAATAACAGAAAATGTCGGTTGCCTATAATCAAACTATTACCCAGCCACGTTGATCAGGCAAATGTAGTGGGTGGCATTGTAAGTAAAAAAAAAAAAAAAATCCACTAAACTTAATCCAAATAATACAAGTAATCAAATAATTGAATTTATAATCTCATAAAAGCCATAAAATTACCAACGGAGGCCAATTTTAATTTGCCATCGATTAACCGTCAAAGAGAAATGAATCAACAGAGTTTGATGGTCTCTACTCCCTCTCATTCCCTTAGAACGCACGAGTATCGTATCGAAGTCAAGGTAATCGTAATTGAATCGAAGACAATCAATAGAAAATTGTTTTAAATCTCCCTCAAAATATCCTGGCGGCCCCAGTCAGTTCTATCTCTGCCAGTTGGGATGAAAACAAGGTATCATCCGTTTAATGCGGGAGCTTCCAGGCAGCAGGCTTCTTTATGACACCGCAAAATTTAATTCTCTTATCAACGGTGACAAGCTGTTTAATGCAATTTTCCGCTATATTTACCACAGAGCGCGAACGGGCTGCAATAACCTCCCGACTGATATAATCTTGTTAAGGGTAGTCTTCTCCCATCCTTCCTGGCAGCCATTCCATATACAACAGAGAAGAAACTCAGTACTACAGTAAGGATAGATATGGAGTGGATGGATGGATAGATACACCAGAGGGGCCCATGAGACAGACTCTATATGGCTGTTTTCTGGATCGGTCTTGGTAATGACTTTGGCTACTTCTGCTCCTGCTGCTGCTGCTACTTTTGCTGCTCCTGTCGTTGTCGTTTCTGATGTCCTTTGTTCCCCAACTGCATAGGGGAGGTGTTATTTTCAAAAAGTTCTTTGACAGTTTAAAGCTAGTTGTAATATTGGTTGGACACGGACAGGGAAGTCGAGTTCACTTATATATGTATATATATGAAAGGATGCGGCAAGTGATTACAAAACATTTTTTAACTTTGTTGGCTGTCATTGTTGACTGCACCTGTGTTCATTTTATTAAATTACATGAGTTAGGTTAGGACTGTATGATTTAAGTATGAATTTATGGCTACTGAAATTGATTCTACGTAGGAGGATGTAGCCAATATTCAAGGCGAATTCGATACAATATTATAGTAAATAAAACATTAATCGCATAAATTAATCCTAGATAATGCTAAAAATATTGGAAAGCTTCTAGACGTGATCAATTCAGTTTCAGGTTAATGTGGGTACCACACCCAATTTGAGAATTCTAGATAATACCAACAATTTTAGTTTTAGATACACATCGGGAATGCAGGAAGAGTTGAGCTATACTGAAGGGAAAAATAGAAGAAATCAATGTTGTTGCTATTCAGTATGAGCATGTGTGATTTTGATGGTTATAAATTAATTAAATTATTATTATTAATTGATGAGTGTAGTTTACTCAAACAGTTGTCAAGAAGTCTAATGGCGCAATATAAATATGTTTTAACTTCGTCTGCATACCAATTGTAAGAACTATATTTGATAACAGACCGTAGATTGTTAATAGAAGCAAAAATAATAGGGGTCCCAGAATTGAACCTTCTGGCACGTCAAAGCTAACGGAAGTGGAGAAGGCATGACATGATCCAATATGGCACTCTGTGAGCGATTAGCTGAAATGTTTTTAATTGACTTCGAAACACAACAACTAAAGCCAAAGATGGATTTCAGCTTATCAAGAAACTTCTAATAAACACTACTGTCAAAGTATTTCGTTAAATATAATTGTTGAGAATTGTTTAGACATATGAACAGAGAGAAAAACTATCCTATGTCTTTATAGCATATACACACACTCTAACTCTTTTCTTTTATTGTGATCTTCTCTTTTATATATTCTATCATAATAAATACTTACTTGCTGTTCAGTTATTGAAGGTGCTAGTCGATTTTCTTAACACTAATAAGACTAGAAACATGATGCTATTGCCGCACTTAGCCTTTCTCAGGTGAATTATATTAAGAATAATCAAAATAAAAGCTTTGACTTAGGCCTGACAAGTCACCAACCTTTAGCTATAAAAACGCTAACTTTAATCTACTTGACTTTAATTTATCTGGTATTAACTGGTCCCTTCTCTTTAACAATAATGAATTAAATGAACTTACAGGACAGTTTCACAATGTCATGTTTAATTATTCCAAACATTGTGTACCCTTGAATGGTTTCCCGTGTCCTCCTTGGTACAATTCTGAACTTAAACGCTTTCCCAACTTAAGAAATAGGCTTGGCGAAAGTTTCACCTTTCTCAATCGAATGATGACTTAGCTCAACTTTTGTTTTTGAGAAGCGAATTTGTTGATGCTCTTTGGCATGTCTATGATACGTACCTGTTTAATATGAGAAATGTAATCACTTCGGGTTCTAAACATTTTGGCGACTTACAAATACCAAAAAGGAATAATTTTCCTCTTGTGTTAGAGCTTAATGATAATTCTAGTCATGATCTCAGTCGTGATTTCTAATTTCTTTGTAGATTTTTTTAGTGAATCATTTTTAACTCAAATATACATTTTTCTTATTTTAATTACTTAACGACACTACCTAAAGTTGATATTCCATGCTTCACTAGTGATCCGAAATCTGTTGTGGATTCCATGTCCAAGCTAGGTCCTGGTTATTCTGCTGCGACGGGCTATTTTCCTAAAGAATGGCAGTCCAACATTTTTTTACCCGTTGACATTTTTTTTATACCCTAGATAAAATCTAAAGGGTACACTAAGTTTGTTACTTCGTTTGTAACACCTCGAAATAATGATGGTAGAGCAAAATGGCTTGGACACCAATTCATAATATTAAAAGTTATTTTGATTTATGTATGTCGGTCCGTCCGTCTGTTTGCACGATAACTCGAGAACGCGTTCGCTTAGAAAACTGAAACTTCATACATGGGCTTTAAAAAAAAAAATTAATTTCGAAAATGAGGCAAATCGGGTAACTCCTTCGTAGGGTGCCATACAAAAATTTCGTTTTCCACTATATGTTTGTACACTGCTTGAGAATGCGTCGACATGGAGGGCTGGAATTTGGTGTATATAGTGTTTTATAGTAATAAAAAAAAAATTGAAAAAATTGACTAAATCGGGCAACCCCTTCTTGGTGTTACCATAGATTTAGGTTTTTTACATATACTGTGAAAACGATCAGTCCTAGACTACTAAAAACTTCTTCAGAATGCAAAATCCTATGAAATTGGTTATAATCATTTTTTCTGTCTGACGAACCATTCTAGAAATATATACGGAAAACCATTTCAGAAATCAAAGTTGCATAGGGCATCATAAGAACTGGTCTTAGACAATTCTAGCTTTTTTACTTGTTTAATCTATCACTGCAGCTCGATAAATTTCGAAAGATATGGAGAGAGTCGTTTATTGTTCGGTAAAAGAAAGCTTGCTACCAACTATCGTCCAATTGTTAAATTGACTTACATTCCCAAAATATTTCAAGCATTTTTATACGAGTTCTCTTTCGAATTGTTTCGAATGGTTTCGAAACTCATTGTACTTATACAGACTTCAGCAGGGCTTTTGACATGCTTCCTCGCTCTCTTTTGTTATTTAAATAGAGATCTTTAGGTTTTCCAATTTGCTTGTTGAATTGATTATCATACTACCTTAAGGATAGCAAATTTAGGATATAGTTCCTTTCTGCTCTGCCTGAATAAATAACGGCTTACTCGGTGTCCCACAAAGTAGTCACTTAGGGCCCCATTTTTTAACTATTATTCATAAATTAAATGTCCTATGTAGTTACCAAATTTGATTTGCTAACATATACGTAGATAATTTAAAACTGTGATTGTCTCAAATTGCAGGATGACCTGGACAAACTTATTGAATGGTGTCGAAAAAGTCCTCTCTTTTTGAACGTTGATAAATGTAGGATAAACATTTCTTCTCGTAAGCGAGTCCCTTCGAATGTTTTTTTATGCTATGAATCAGTTGTTACTTTCGAAAGTTGATAAAATATGTGACTTGGGGGTATTGTTTGCTTCAAAACTTACCTTTAACTTCCACATACAGAGATAGATCACATCGTTAATAGGGCGAACTCAATGTTAAGTTTTGTAAAGTACTGAAAAAAAAAACTAGGTGATATCTGCATTCCTGTTTTCACCACTCTTGTTAGTCCTGTCTGGTCTCCTTCTTACAAAAAACACCCCGATCGTATAGAGAGATAATACAAAGGGGATTCTTATTTTTTCCCTAAGTGATCTCGAATGCACGGATGGACTTCATCTTCCTCCTTATAACGAAAGATTAAATTTAATATGCGTACCTACTCTTGAAACTGGTAGGAAAATATGTGACATACGCTTTGTTTTCAACTTTTGAAGAGTGACATCGACCTTTAATGCTTGAGAAAATTAATTTCAATTCACGAACTCGACATTTGCGATATAATTATTTTATTTAATTGTCTTCCCTTCGCACCAACTGCGGACACTTTGAGCCTATGTCCAGAATGTGCTGTACTTTTAATTTAATTTTCCATTCGATTGACTTCCATTTTAATTAGTGCCAATTAAGAAAAAAAAATAATAATTGTGTTTCAAATCGAATTTGCTCCACTTTAAAAAAAAAAAACATAGCTGACAATTAATTTTGTCACCTACTGTTGGTTGGTACAACTTACTAAAATGTACAGAGCCTCAAACGGTTCAAATCCCTTAGAAATTAGTTCTGAAATTGTGGTTTAAATTCAAATGATTCTATTCCTTCGTAAGCAATAAAGCATGCATATTCCGTTATGTAGCAAAATGCTTCTATTCCCATGGGAATTCATATCAGTTGCGATCTGATCCTCCTAATAATTATTTTAGCGCGAAAAGTCAGTGTTAATATCCACATTTTTCCTATTGTCATCTGAGTTAAGGGGAAGAGCATTGCTTAAGCTGTAGTTAATCTTTCGGCACTCGTCCAAAAGGATCTTGTGAATTAGCTTCAGCAGTATACAATCGCTTATGTAATAGAAATTTTGAAGGAGTTATGGCTTACACAAAAAAAAAAGCGCCGGATAATATTGAATCAGCATCTCGGTTAAGGACGAAAAATTAAAAGATGTTGACAAACTCCTGCAGATACACTTTGGAAATGATTGGAATAACTGTTTCCATACACTGCCACTCTTGTATTTAACTTCATCGGATTTCAAAAGGAAAATTTTTAGCATGGAAAAAAGTTTTTGAGCGGATAATTCTGAATTTTAAACATATGATTATGTAAATTACTGCCATCTACTTGTCAAAACCAAACAATTTTTTACCACTTTTCCCAGCGATTTGGCTAAATATTTAGCAACTAAATTTCACCGTTAAGTTTCCATACAAAATTTATGCGTTAAATGAACACTTTAAATCGCTTATAAAGGAATACACTCGCTTTGAACCTAGAAGATAAAGGGTATTCCAATAAGAGGTGTTATTTTAATTAACCCGCTATTTCAGTAGATGTCACTTTTGGAGCTGTCATTTTTTGCCATTTGACAAGTAGAAACTACGCCATTAATAAAATTTAAACGATACACGATTCAATAACGCATTGAAATTATTAAAATTCAATATAAAAATGTGGCAGAGACGGTTCGTAAAACTCGAACATTTTTGGGTCGTCGTGAAGCACCTTGTCGGACCGCAATACAGAAATTGGTAGAAAAATTCGAGCTGTTGGGACAAGTTAGTGATGTGAAGAATAAAACCCATGCACATCACTCAAGAACAGCCGAGAATATTGCTGCTGTAGCCGAAACTGTTGAAGAAAACCCAGGTTTGTCCATTCCTCGTCGTTCTTTGGAATTAGGCATTCCACAAACGTCATTACACCGTATTTTGCATAAAGATTTGGGTCTTAAGGCTTATAAAGTTCAGTTAACACAAGAACTCAAGCCGGCCGATCATCAACAACGTCGAGTCTTTGCTGATTGGGTCCTTGAAATGCATGAAAATGATCCGGAATTCCATCGAAAACTCGTCTTGAGTGATGAGGCCCATTTCCATCTCGATGGCTTCGTCAACAAGCAAAATTGTCGCACCTGGGGCTCGGAAAACCCAAGAGTTATTATTGAAAAGCCTCTCTATCCTCAGCGTGTGACTGTTTGGTGAGGGTTATGGTCCCGCGGGGTCATTGGACCTTACTTTTTCGAAAATGAGGCTGGAGCAACAGTTACGGTGAATGGATTGCGCTATCGACAGATGATTAATGATTTTTTATGGCCGGAATTGGATGGTATTGATCTGGACAACGTTTACTTTCAACAAGATGGCGCTACGTGCCATACAAGCACCGAAACCATTGATCTTTTACGGGAAAAGTTTCCGGACCGTGTTATCTCTCGAAGAGGTGATTACAATTGGCCACCGAGATCTTGTGACTTAACACCTTGCGACTTCTTCCTTTGGGGCCACGTGAAAGAGAATGTCTACGCCAGCAGCCCAGCGTCGATTCAAGACCTCAAAGATGGAATTCGTGAGGCTATCGAGGACATAGGGCAGCTGCTTTGCAATTTGGTTATGTATAATTGTTGTCTACTATAGCTGTCATCTAGGTATTGCTCACAAAGATCATTGTAGCTAGAGGTGCAGAGCTGATTGGGTACCTTAAAATCAAATTTAGAAGATGAGTTGTCTTGACTATTTACGTACACCCAACTCCGGAAATGCACACCAGACATTTTTGGAGGTGACCTAAAGACTATTTTAGAGGCATAGTAAGTGTTTCTACCTATGTAGCATGTCACGTTGCACTATTAGCCTTTTGATCTTAGCTGTATACAAATGACAACCATTAATATTTTTACCTTTGAATTAAGGGTTCTCATGTTTTTTATTGTAGGCCTACGACAATTTATCATAGAGAACTTGACCTAGTTAGGTCGATGAGAGTTGAAGGCATATTGGTAAATTGATTCATTAGCAGGGCGTTTCATATAATTAACTCCACATTTGAGCAATTTGCATCCATTACTTTAATTTTCTCCCACTTTATACAAAATAAAGTGAAAATAAATACCCCAAATTACTACTTGACGCTCAACAGATAACAATTTTCCTCCCTTAACTGAGAAGTTATACACACAAAGTCATACAAACAAATAATCCTCCTCCTCCTCCTCCTCATCCTGCTCCATCTAGTTATTACAAGTTTCACATTAGGTAAATACCTTGAGGCGTGTAGTACGGGAACACTTGATTGAGGTAATATCATACGTGTAGTCAACAAATTAATAAGAAAGCCATAACAATGCCACCCGCCCCGACATCGACCGGATCTGTTCTGATCAAATTTATCCTTCGATTATTATCATTCAATTGTGTGTGGGTAGGAGTTGGAGGAAGGAACTGCAAGTTACGCTGAGCACTTATCGATTATCGTTTATTGCTACAATGAAGAGCTTTTCGAAAGTAATAAACGGCAGATGCCATCGAGAGATTATGGCCCAATTATGAACAATATTTATAAGTGGCGCTGTACTAAGTATCACAAACTGACTAATTGCCATCGACGGCAATATTTTATTGAGCAGAGCGCGAATTCTGGCCGTTCATCAGGGAGGCTGGAAAAGTTTGGAATTTGAGACAGGCAGGCCCCATAGGATTGGGATTGAGAGTAGGCTATGAAACCGCACATTATCCATTCATGTATTGACAATCGAATAAGCAGAGACGATTTAAATCGTTTACCATTCTCATTCGATACAATTCGGTTAAGCTCATATTTTTATTTTTTATTATTTTGTATTTTTTTTTGGTTCAGGTTAGTACCAATCTGCATATCTGCAAGCATACATACATGAGTTTCCATAAAATCGAAAACATACATCGGTAATGCGAATACAATCAATCTAAAAAAAAAAACTCAAGGATTTAATGAGGGAATGAATTTCGGTATTTCAATTTTTATAATTTTTAGAGTATGCTGATGGAATTTTCTTTGTGTATTTTTATAGCTTTTTTTCTTGTTATTTTATATTACACAAAATTATGATTTTATCTGCTTTGCTTCAGTACATTTTCATAAGTTTCGGAGAAGTGTTTGGAATGTACACATGTACATGGAAGTCACGACGTGTTTGAGGTTATAGCTGGGCTGGTAGTAATTTTATAGACAAATAGGACCGTCGGCATTGCCCGGCGATAATATAGATACCTAGACGGGTGGGGGTGCGGTTGGGTTTGCTTAGGGATGCATAATACCGAAGCTACTATCTGACTAGATCGCGCGAATCCGTTTTCTAGGGTTTCACTCTGTGACTGTGTGTGTGTGTGTGTGTGTGTGTGTGTGTGTGTGTGTGTGTGTGTGTATGAGTGTGCGTACATACATTCATATATCTGGGAGAGCGTAGCTATCTACGTCGACGCATTTTTAGGCAGCTACCAAGTATACAGTGCAAAAACAAAGTTTTGTATGGCATCACCAAGAAGGGGTAACCAGATTTAGTCGATTATTGAAATAATATTTACCATTGCTATGAAAACACCACGTACCAAATTTTTTGTATGGCAACGAAAGATTTGCTAGATTGGTCCCATTTTCGAGCTTAATTTACAGTTGTATAAAAAAAAAATGTCAGCTGTCTACGTCGATGTGTGAGACAGTGTCCAAATATATAGTGTAAATCGAAAGTTTTGTATGGTAACACCAAAAAGGGGTCGCCCGATTTGACCCATTTTGAACTTGTATTTGTAATTTTCAAGAAAACGCCGTGTACAAAATTTGAGCTCTACACGTCGACGCGTTTTCAGATACTTTCCAAATATATACTGAAAAACCAAAGTTTTGTATGGCAACATCAAGAAGGCGTTGCTCGATTGAGACCACTTTTGTAATTTTATTTATTATTGCCATAAACCAAATTTTAGATCTCCACGTCGACGTGCTCTCAGGCAGTGCCCAAATATATAGTTGAAAACGGAATTTTTAGAAAGTAATCCTACGATGAATTTGCCCGATTTATCCAATTTTTGAACTTAAATTTCCATTTTTTTTTTAAAAACGCCGTGCATAAAATTTGAGCTCTCAACATTGACCCGTTTCAGGCAGTTTCTAAGTATATTGTCTAAAGCAAAAGTTTTGTATGGCAACACTAAGAAAGCGTAACCCGATTTAGTCCATTTTTGTAATTTATTTACCATTGCTATGAAAACAACATGCATCAGGCAATGCCCAAATATATACTAAAAAACCAAATATTTGTATGGCAACCCTACGAAGAAGTTGCCTGATTTAATTCATTTTTGAACATATATTTTCAATTTTTATGAAAACGCCGTGTATAAAATTTCAGCTTTCGACATCTACGCGTTGTCAGGCAGTTTTTTACGTCTCGACAATGGCGCCATATATCGTGTCCAAAACTATCCTATATCTCAAGCTGGAGCAAACCAAATAAATTCACAAAATTTCGTTGAAATCGGTTGAGCGGTTTCGGAGATTAACGTGTACGAACACAGTGACACGGGATTTTTATTATATTAAGATAAACATAGCGCTATATGTGGAAAAGTTTCTTTTAAAAATCATATGCCCGATGAGAATTCCCTCTAAGCCCCTACCTGTTTTTATTTTTTGAAAATGCATTGCCATAATTTTTTGGTCTTTTCTAATAAGCATATATAAAAGCAAACAGTTCCTTTAAAAACGTAATATTTATTTGGGAGAAGAAAACTTCACTCTGTCCATAAACTCACTAGGGTCTAGCTGAGGTTTATAAAAGGTTACCATACACGTTTAGCTATCGCTGGGCATTCACACAAGACGTGTAAAGCAGTTTGATCATCCTCTAGATAAGTTTTGTAGCCCAAGTAACAATTTTTAAAATTTTTAGTGACTGATGGGTAGTTTTATAAGGGGTATATAATAGTTACTCGGTTATAAGAGTTTTGTAATATCACCAATTTGTGACGTAGTTATGTTATAGTTTTTTAAAGGTTACTAATGGTTATCGTAGAAGCAAGTTGCTAAATTCTTTATAAGTATGTGATGGAAATGTTTGAAAGACCCGTCAATACAGCTTAAAAAACCATTACTAGAAGGTATATAACATAAACATAAAAATAAACATTTATTTATTTGAGTACCCCTGCCAAAGGCACGCATAGCGCTGGGCACATCTTAGAAAGTTACATAGTAGATTTACATATTAGCAAAACAAATAATAATAAAATAATTCAAATAACATTAGACTTAATATATAGTACAGTATAAAATATAGAATATAAAAATATAACAATATAACAATATTGAATTAGTAGCTTAATGTACAGCATAGTCCAGTGCAAAGTGCAAAGGTGCAGCACAGATAGTTGAAGCTTCTGAATGATGGATATCTGGTAAACAATCCAAGCCCGGGACCGGAGGATGTGAGGCAACTGAAGAATAAATTATGGAAAACTGGAGACCATACTGACACAGAGATTATTGATAGGATAGAAGGCAGAAGGTCATTAGATAGCTGCTGTCAGGAAGTCCAGAGCTTCAAATTTAAATGAATTTAGTGAGGCACTACGTCTAGCCTCATCAGACATACGGTTCCAAAATACAGCTCCACTCAGGAACACGGTTTTCCCACCAAACTGCGTACGTACCCTGGGAAGGACAATTCTATGATTGTTAAGAGTGCTCCAAGTGAAACGTCTAGTAATGTAGTTTGGTAGTAGACCGTGTCTGGCCTTGAATATCAGCTTTAGGGTGTTAAATTCGTACATGTTAGCAAGTGGACAAGGAAGAAGCATCTCAAGAAACTGTGGGGGAACATGTGAACCTCGTTTGAAACCAAAGACATATCTAGCGCAGGCCTTGAACGCACGGATTAATTTAGACAGATTACCGATGGAGATTGGGAAAAGGACTACATCAGCGTAGAAAAAAAGCGGTAGAATCAGAGCCGAGAAGAGCCTTGTGCGGGTGAACAGATCAATATGCTGGGAAGCAGCATAGAGCGAACGCAAACTATAGTATACTCTAGAACAAATTTTGTTTATCTGAGGCTCCCAGGTGAGGCCTGAGTCCATGAGAAGGCCGAGATTTAAGATCGGCTTGGTTGAGAGTGTAACGGTATGGCCTAGAAGATGAATATTTGGGAGATCAGAAGATAAGTTAGTGATATTTCTGAGACGAATTGAATATACGATGGCCTGAGTCTTGGAGGGATTGAGGGATAGACTGTTGTTAGCAGACCACTCCGCAATACCGAAGAAAGTTTTATAATTGTTTTCATCACCACGAGTTTATTATGGTATCCTTGGTTACTCCTATATAACCCGATAACATTCCGTAATGTAGGTGACTATAATAAAAATTGGGAACATTCGGTAATACATATACCCGCTATAGTTCAGTCAATAGGGCCTAAATTAGGCCTTTTCCCTACAAAAGGTGCGGTAGTTGTAATTTTTATATATGTTATTCAGTTCCGCGCCCCGATAAAAAATCCAAGTTTAGACCCTTGGTGGTTCTACGCGGTTCGCCATCTTGGATTAAAGATACCAAAAATTGGTTTTATTAAAATAATTGCTCAACGGTTGATCCTACGACAAAAATATATGAACCTTAATTTGAAGAAGACTGAATTCCCTACATTTTTGTAACTAATATTTTTTTTGTAAGTCTGATGTGTAACGAGTTACAGTGACGGAAACGTGAACATTATTAAAAAAAAAAATGTATGCGAATAATACCCCTCTTATAGGGTATTTCGTCCATGGTGGTCCATAGGACAGGAGGTGACAGTAGTCACCTAGTCAAAAAAAATTCTTTGGCAAGGGGCGGGCGGCATGTGAACCGTTTCGGAGTTACACGTTGATTATGAAAATATGGTAGTCTTTCCCAAAATACCCTGTGTCTTAAAAAGTATAAGGTGTATGGTCACTTTCAGAGCTTATTGTATGCAGAACATGGCTTTACCAACGACTGCTCGACCTGCCCTGTGCTCCTCTCTCCTAAGGAGTTATGATGGGCTAAACTAAAAATTGGTGACTGAAAACATTTCTTTTTGAAAAAAATATCTTCTAATTTCGGTATGACCTGATTAGGTTATGAGCTTATTACTGATTAACGGCTTCAGTGAGCATGGTATAATAGGTTAAATTAAAAAGGAAAGTGGACAGTTTACATTTTGAATAAAAAAAAAACTTAACCAGATCTTTGTAAAAAACAATGAGGTCAAGGTCAATTAAAAGGTAAGTAGATCCGAAATTCTTAGTTTAAACCACCGTAACTCCTGTCGGGAGAGGAGTACGGGGCTAGTCGAGCAGTCTTTGGAAAGGCCATGAAGTTCTGCATATAATGAGCTCTGTAAGTGACCATACACCTTATACTTTTTAAGATACAGGGTATTTTGTGAAAGACTAGAATATTTTATCACCCTGTAACTTTAAAAATTCATATCTGATGGTTTCTACCTTCAAAATAAAAATAGAAAAAAGAAAGTGCAAGTCCCCTCTAGTGAATAATACTATTATTAACAAAAAAACATTGTTCATTCCGTACTGCTATATTTTTTTATAACAAATATAAAGCATTAAACTTCATTTGGCATTTGAATCAGAAAAACCGGTTGCACCGTTCTCAAGATATGATTTTTTGAAAATTTAGTTTCATCGTAAAATCACAAAATTTTGTATTTTGGTATTCCCTACAAACTGTGAAAGTTTCATCCAAATCGGAGCTGATCCGGTTCCAAGGTGATTGGTTTCATGTGGAATAGCTGAATTACGGTGACCGTTTAAACGTAAATGACTTTTAGTATCGAATAGAGACATTATAAAACTGTTTGCATTTATTTATGGCGTTTTAGTAAGGAAGGTAACAGTTATAAAAATCGGAAACTTTTAGTAACGTGAATTTTACATGTATCGCTGCAGTACGTGTCTTTTGTGAGGGAAGGCATCGCTCTCACTCCTTTCTAAAATAGCATTCATGTGGGATCGCAATCCACGCCAATAGGGACATGCTACTTCCTTACATGATAGTGGCTGATAATCAGACCAGTTAATAATATTACATCCGTCCTTTCTTCTCCAGTAGATGTTGTGAACCTTTGATGGACCTTTGAGTAGGGCATCTTCTGCTGCATACAGAGTCAACCCGCGCCATCGGCTATCAAAGAAAAGTGTAGCTGAGATTTGTTTAGAAAATTCATCACAAATTTTTTTATTATTCGTAAAGTTTGATGTCCCGAGATCCAAATCAAGTCTACCTGATTCAAACATGAGATTTGATTTCAACGTGGAAGGTGAAATAGTTCTGATTAATCACTAGTCAGTTGGAGAAGATAAAGATTCTGTTGCGGCATCTTATGACCTCATGCAATTTATCGGTAAATAACAAGACTTTGAAATCACTTTTGAATGAACCTGGTCTTATCTATTTTAGCCACTGTATTGACCTGATGAATAAGGACGATACCAAATTTTCATAGATCTCAAATTTCTACTTTGTGTGGCATGAATACATTTTTGTTTAGTGTTAATCAGTAGGTATAAAATATAAGTAATTTAAATGATGTTAGTTTTTTAGTCGTTTAAAAAATTGTTCACTCCAGAGCACACACAGCTAAGAAAGCATCCCGTGTAAAAAATTTTTGTTCTTATCATCGGAGAAAATTCATTAAACTTTATAACAAAAGCTGAAGAAGAGTTTTTATACAATTTCATATTGTAATAAAAACTACTATATTTTTATAATCATTCTTTCCAGTAACGTCTAGTGTTTCGGAGACTGAACTTCCTGGAACGTCAAAACGGGATTACTTCTTGTCCTCAACTCCCTGGAAGGTCAAGTCAGGAACACTTCTTGATCTCCACACCTCAAGAGGCGGAACTCTCTGGAAGGTTAAATCAGGAACACTCCTTGACCTCCTTGCCTCAATAGGTGGATCTCCCTGGAAGGCCAAATCAGGAACACTCCTTGGCGGCGGTTACCATCGACCTTTTCAGTAACATAGTATAGTGGTTATAGGTACTATCCATAGCGGATACACTCATAGCTACAACTATGTCTGTTTAAAATAAGTGTATTGATATTATTTTGTTTATTTTTCCAACACAGTTCAAATTTTCGTCTTACAGTCGTTTTGATCTGTAATGAAACAAAAAAAAAAATATGTGAGAAGAATTAATATTTCAACTTGAGTTCAAAGTTATAAATGCTTAAAGTAAGCTCAGCTCAGATTTACTCAATTCATGAATACTTTAGATTCGGTACAAATTGTCTCAAAGTCTAGAAAAAATCAAGGTATAATGCAATACAATGTTAAATAAATTCAAATCCTTACTTATGGCTAATGGCATGAACGTTGTTAGTTTTCCCAAATATTTAGAAAATAATTATTACTTTGGTAATAACTCAACGCATGAATACTGCTTTAATTCTGGAATTTTTAAAGTTCTGTCAGAGAAATATTTTTGCACTGAATATCTCTCTGAGAACACACTTCCAATTACATAATTACTTCTGGTAGAAAAAAAAACATTTTTACATTGGTAATGTCAAAACCCATGAAGAATGCTCTTCTAAATTTGGAATATTCAGAACATACAGAGAAATATTTCTGTATTGGTAATAAACCGCATACCCGAATATATCTCTGAGAATATAATTCTAAAACCATAAAATATCAACAAGTCTGTTTTTTATTTTTATGAAAAATAGTTTTGCTTTGGTAATGACCCATATTATTTTTTGGAGATTAGCTATTACCTTGACCAGCCACTAAAGTACTATTTGGGTACTGAAGTTTGATGATCAAGTGACATTTTCGGAACGCTTCCTTATTTGAACATCACATGACACATTACGACTGACAATCATTTCATGAATCTTGTAATCTGTCATTTGCCTGTACCGGATATTGATTAAATAACTTAGGAGGAAGCAGGGGCATCGTGCGAATACGGTGTACGTGTTTAAGCAATTCAATGATAGTTGGTCCTCACTGAGCTAGTGAGATTTTGACGTTTTCAAAAACGGAAAATAGTTTTTTAGGCAAGTCAATATATTTTGATAAATATGTCTTTCCGTTTTATAATTATTGGTGCAAATTAATTTTAAATATACAATATAAACAGAAAAAGATACGAAAGTTTAAATCATGTCCGATTTATTAATTTGAGAAGTGTCAGATGATTTCTCTTTTTCAATGGCAGCCCTATATTTCTTCTACCTAAAAAAAGGGGGCGCTAACAATTTGTTTATTTTACAGTAATTCAGATTATAAAAAAATGTCCCCCTTCAAATGTCACGATTTCAATACTGCCATGACGAAACGAATACATATAGAGTACACTAATCCATTTGATCGAGTGGTTTAGATCTTCATCCGATATGCCGTTTCCCTATTATTTATTTATTGAATGGTGCTGAGAATTTATTTGTTTTCGTACGATTTAGTTAATTGGTTTTATTGATGTCCTAAGCATAGGTACACATTCTAAATCCCGACCCGCCTTAAGTCTCAGTTTTGGGTCCACTCGTGTACCAGGCGAGTCTTCCTTTGGGGATAGTCAGAAAATCCAAGGCTTTTTCGTCCTTCACCACTATATGGGGTGATTGAAATGATGAGAGTCTCACCGGGATATAGTTTGATGATATAACCAGTTCTGAAATTTTCTTGAGCAAATCTACAAACGTAATCTGCCCTGTGTCAAAGTTCTTCCAGAGAAGTCCTGCCATTTTCATCCATGCAGCACTGAGTGCCTCATATTTCGTTTGTTTATTAAAAACGAGGGCTGTCCGTAAGAAACTAGGTCCTACCAACCTCGCTAGACTTCTTTTCCTAGTGATAGGTACCAGGACGGTCGTGCTATGTAGTGTTGATATTGAGGTCAACTTGGCCGCATCACGTCACAACTAAGTCCAGAGCCTACTGAATGGATCCAGAAACCTCATTCATCGCAGATCTACTCGTGGTTACGATCACAACGTTGTCAGCATAATTTAGCAAAAAGGAACTCCTCGAAGCTTGTATATCACAAGACACCAAAGGGGAGGAGATAGAACGCCATCCTGGAGTCTTTAAAATGGAGAGTTATGAAGTTAGGGAGATGACAGTTCTGTTGACATTTAACTCTCCACTTGAAATTTTGTAACTCAGGGAATTTGTTTTGAGAATTACCAACTCTCTATTCCGCTCGACTAAATTTTCGGCTATTTTAACAGTATTGTCTGCTTTAGTTGTGTTTTGTGAAGGTACCTAGGTACTTAGGAATTTTCAAATTAAATTATGGATTCACCGCATATCCTGGCTATATTAAAAAAAAAAACAAATTATAGAAATCCATGGAATACTTACAATAGAGAAATATGGAAATCAAGCAATACGAAAATGATCATTTAGTCGTCGAAATTGCATCAGAATTTTCTCCCCTAATTATATATGCAATTAGTTTTTGAGGCTGATAAATGGTTTTCGAGATAACTGGAAAAGAAAGTGAAGTAAAGTAAATTTGGTACAAAAATGCACATATTTTCATGAAGATTTACTGCCCACCAGAAATATGTTCACAACAGAGCACTAATGGATGTTAAAGAAAGAAAGAACTAAAGAGATGTATGCGAAATATAGGAGCTGGGGTTTATATGACCCAAGTACAAAAAAGTAGTTTTTCGGCGGAAAAAGTCAGTTATGATTTTTAAATGATTAAGAACCAACTATATCACTCGATGACTGCTTCCATTATTTTTAATTTCATACTTGATAATTATTTTGGACAGCCCCCAATAGAGGGTGGTACGACCATCCACCACAAAATACCTCCTTCCCAAAAATTTTCTCTACGATCTTCCCACACAGTGTTAAGCACCTGTTAAAATTGCGACTACAAATTGTACTGCAGAGGCATCTCAAATCTGCAAATTACCATTAATCGAAATAAAATATAGCCTATAAAATCCATCTATAACCAAAGTAAGTTCTCAGTTTTTATATTAATTTTACAGATCTTGAGCTTATCCCTGCTACTGATTGAAACTCCTCAATTTTTTTTATTTTCATTAAGCTGTCCCCATTTTTATACTCGCACCCTCCCCGCCACATTTCCTTCAATAATATTCGCCACGAGCTCCTTTTTTGATACTACATACAATCCTCTCCCTCTGTCCATTCTCTCGTTATACCGGAAAACCTCGAAAAAACCTATCCTCCTACATCCTTCAAAAACTAACCTTATAAAAAAAAAAATTTCAATTTATTTCATGATTGGTGATTCGCAAGTTTTCACACTTCTCACGTTTTCCCGAACTCCTCAAATATGTTATAGAATTGCAAAAGAAGAGTTGGGAAGTTTTAATCGGAGAAAACGAAAATTCTCATCTTCTAATCTCTCCAACTCCGCAGGTTAGAGAATCCGGCCTCGGAGGAAAGCTTCTTGTGACTGTGTGAGACCCTACGTGACCTCAATATAGCGTTCATTCAGCGACAGAACGTTTCACCCAGATATAGTCATCTGAGTGCACGTGTAATCTCATTGAAGGATGTGCGAGCTGCCTCAAAATAAACAAAGACTCTTTGGGCCTCTGAAAAAGATTGTGAAGTGCTGCGATAGTGATACGCACGTAAATGAGTCAAATTGATTATAAAAGAGTAATTACTCAATCAAGAACAGTTCGTTTTTTTTTCATTCTGACACACACATAACAAACATTGGCAAAAAAAAAACATATGTCAAATATTTGACAAGCAATTTATAGGCAGTTGACAAATGTTTGATAAATATTTGTCATATGTTTCTCAACAAATGTTTGTCAAACATCTGATAGGATATTTGTGTGGAAAATGTTTTCCAAATGTTTAGTTTTTATCAAGTATTCTCCGAGTGAAGTAAAAAGAATTACAGCAAATTTTCGTCGTACTTGCCTTAACGTTTGAGGAAATTTTCATAAAAGGAGTTGATGGAACAGAAAATTTTTAGACAGAAGCTTATAGTGGTCGTGATTTATGGAATGATACATTGACGATCTTTCCTGTTTTCGAAATTCTATTAATTTTATTATAATTATCTTGTCAAATTTCTCATTCATGATTAAGACCTTATTATTAAAAATTCCAAAATGAGCTTTCACTATTTACAGATGTTGAAAGCTGACTGAAAAGACTAAAGTACAAACTTTAACAAAAATCTGATGTTTTCAATTTCATTTGAATTAAATTGGAACACTTTTAGAAATCCAAAATTGTGAAATTTGCGTCCACATCCATCAAATATTCCACAAATGTTTGACAAATATTTTGCCAACGTTTGACAAATGTTTGACAAACGCTTGACAAACGTAGATAACTGTTTGTAAAATACTTAGGGAATCCTTGTTATGTGTGGACGCGCCTTTACACACATTCAGCAATACCACTTTAAAGCCTCAAGGTACCTTGAAATTGGCAAACAGTTTTATGATGTGGTCTCAATCGGTCAAGGGGTTATGGGTTCTTCTGCCCACAAATCAAAAAGTATAATTGTCAGTTAATTTCTATATTTTCCCAAGAAGTTTAGGGAACATAACACAAAAAATCAATCAATCAAAAATACTAATTTAAGTGCGATACAAAAAAAAACTGAAATTTTTAATTATGATCAAAATTTGAGCAAATAACTGTTGCAGGACACGATGATAAATGACTAGGTAATTTCATGATTTATGTGAAACTAGATGAAAACAACGAGACAATTGCAAATACAAATGAAGTCAAATGAAAATTAAACCGACGACGACACTCTTGTCACTATACAGACAGCCATTAAATATCCACCCAAGTCTCCCGTGTGCCCGAATAACTTGTAGGTACCTAATTGTCCTTGCAAGAAACCCTTTCCGTTCCCTTTTGTCTTCGCAATGTCTTTATTAACACCTTTCGTAATTGGACATGCCCTTAGGTGCGACAGCGACAAAATGAGTTATATCATCAGCTCCTGTGATTTATTGCAGTCATCTATCACGGAGCACAGATTATGCACCGTCGCCGTAGTCTTGAGGTTACAATGGATTTTATACAAATGTTAAATCATCTCCTTGTCTTACAGCAATGAATTTCATGTGAAGAAGGGTTGACTGGATCTGTTAAGGGAGCGATCAATCTTATTACTTTGTCCGAAAACTTTTGTGACCAGTTTATATTAATGGCGACTGTTGTTGGTTGCTTATGCTTGGACCCGAATGTTTCGGGATCGTTTAAACACCTTATGGTGAATTTTACTAATATATCTAGACGTGCGTAAATTTATGTAGGTTACTCATACACATATATATGTATAATTTTATATTACAATGCATTTTGTATAAATGTCCTTAGGCGCATATCTTGAGTTCATTTAGCCCCTCCCCCCTCCCACCTAGCAACACGACCAAGGAAAACGAAATATAACAAAGTTATGTGTTAATTCTCTTCCTAATTGAAAAATGTTATACTCGAAAATTTGATGGGGTTCAAAAGCAAACTGAAATAAGGATCTAGAACTACTTCGGACGCCACGTTGCCCTAGTAAGAATGCTACCACCAAAAATATTTTGATTCACTCCGGATTTATGTGCTAATTCTTTCCGAAATCTAAAAATTTTCTAATCGAAAGTTTAATGCGGTTTTTAATCAATCAAAAATGCGGGATGCAAGACGACGTCATCTTTCACCCCGCCTTATTCAATCAGGATTTATGTGTTAATTGTTAATCAAATCTTAAAATTTGGTATTCGAAAATTTAATTTTTTGTTAGTACCAAAATTTAGGATGGGGGAGGGGGCAAGTCATCCTCCACCCAGTTCTAGTTAAAATGCTATCCAAATAGTTGTGATTCACGTAGGATTTAAGTGTTAATTATGTGCTATTTCTTTGCTTAATACAAATTTTTTGTTATTTAAAAATTTAATTGTGTTATTATTGTGGATATTTTTGCTGGCGTCACGCCTTTCACGATAGGGGGTACGATATTGATCTCAGGATATATTTCAATGTATGGATGTATGTAAATACTCTTTTTATGTCAAGCAATAAAAGCGAAAGGGTCTGCTTTTCACGCCTATCGACTGCATCCATGTCCAGCACTGAAACAAATCTACAAGACTGCACGGAACGTTATCCAGAGCGAAATATTTCCTTTTAACCAGAGTGTCAGAAAAAAAATCTTAGCAAGCCACAAATGCAGCAAAGTTTTATAGTCTCTGGATCAAAACCATCAGGAACAACTTCAGCAGTTCCTCTATACCTTCACTACTTAATAATGGTGTAGTTATTGTGGACTCCTTGGATAAAGCTAATATTTTGGCTGCTAGATTCGCTTCAAATTCGCGTCTTCCTTCCACTTTACAGACATCTGTTTTGCATCTCCCATTCAAGCGCCAATTCACATACGTAGGAGAGATGTGTTCAAGCTCCTTTAGGGGATCGACGTCTCCAATCTGTTGAGAATTCCATGTCCAAGCTAAACCCAAGTTATGCCGCTGGGCCAGATGGGTTACCACCTATTGAACTGCAGTGGAACACTTTCCTACCCGTTAACATTGCTATCTAACCTATCACTGCGGCTCGGTAAATTTCCTGAGTTATGGAAAAAGTCGTCTATTATCCCAATTTTTAAGTCCGGTAAAAAGGAGCTTATTACCAACTATCGTCCTATCGTTAAAATGTCTTGTATTCCCAAACTGTTTGAAGCTTCTTTGTATGAATTGCTGTTTTTTCATTGTAGTAGAGCTCTTAGTCATCATCAACATGGTTTTATGAAGGGAAGATCAACAACAACAAATCTGATCTCTTTACGTACATTATAAAGTATCCATTCCTTCGTTTTTCTGGCACAATATTTAGGATCGTTGTCTTGTTGAAAAACAAAATTATTTCCTAATCCTAACTTTTCTGAATATAAGAAGACGTAGTACACATGTTGGAGTTTATAAATGTATACATATTTTTTTAATTATTAACAAATGAAAGATTTAATAAATTACATGCAGTTTGTCGGAAAGATTAGATGGGCGGATACTTTTGTGACTAATTATATATACAAGTCGAAAACGTGGCTATACAAGTGCCGATACAAATCCAGGTACTTGTATCTAAGTGTAAACTCACCTTAACAATGATTTTACTTTTTCCATTTCGATAATAAATTCATCGGAATTATTTTCAATTCAACATTTTTCCATTCCAAGCGTTGGTTTCCAACAGAATGCGGCGGCGCAATTGCAATTGAAAACCAAGGTTTCATCATAATGCGACAACGCACTACATACACTATTTAGGTGGAAACAAACCTTTCAACACACCAATTCTGGCCATGTAGTGGCACTAAGCTGTCCGTGATTCATCATACAGCCAGTGTATGCTTGTTCTAACCATATGTGAAGAAATATGCGCAATGTGCCTAATATTTGACCTACAAATTGGGCTTTGTATATTGTTTTTCGTTTTTTCCTATTTTCGCTCGCTTGGCTCATATATAGAAAATACTATACGCAATATGTATGATGCTTGACCCACATACTGGCTAGGGATGGGCAGTTAACAAAAAACAACCGGTTATCGGCTAACCGGTTAATTTCTGCAAAGGTTAAAACCTAACCGGTTATAATAAAAAAAATAACCGGTTTGGCCGGTTAACCGAACAAAAATACAATCAATTTTATTTTTATAATTTATTGTATTTTATTTTACATCTCCCAATATTTTGTAGGTAAAGATGCAAGAAAAATTATTTGGAGTAAATCTACTTCTGTTGTCAGTACAAACGTTATTTAATGCAAATACTACTCTCTCAGAGGAAACCGATGATCCTAAAATACTCAAATATTTTAAAGCTATTTTGTATGTAGCTGGAAAAGCATTTTTACTATCAAGCCAATACTGAATTGGATCTGAATTTTTATTTTGGATTGCTTGATTTAAGTACAGCTTTAACTCTGTTGGTAGGCTCGTAGGCTGTAATTTCATTGTGTATACTCCGCAATCCTTCTTTTTCCGCACCAGTACACTGTTTGTTGGAGAACTTCTTACTCCCTTCAGCTCTCGTTTTACCTCAGTTTTCACGTGATCTACGACATTAGCTGCATTAATAGAATTTTGGAAATGAACGATCAAGAAGTGTAGTAAAATATTTTTTTCATAAGGACATAGCCTTCTTTCTATTTGTTTTTGTAATTCAACTTTTAATTTCTTAGCTGTATCATTGGATGGGGATATTCTCTCTTATGATATTTTACAGGATTACTTCTGTTTATTAAGGATGTATTACACCGTATCGTAATTTGAAAAATTCCTTTTTCATCCACTTTATGATTATCTGCACTTCACCATCTGGATTATGTACCTGTATTAACAATTAAAAAACAATTCAAGAAGGCATGCATTTTTGTTTCCAGCTCTTTTTGTTTTCATGGAAATTCAACAGATTTCTTTACCGTTTGTACCCATGCCATGAAGAAAATCCAGAAATTTATGAATTATGGATGGAGCACCTATTCACTGAAAATCTGTATTATTTTATGTATTATAATACACATTTTTCCAGCAACTAGTTAGCGAAAACTACTGACTTTATGTTTCTCGTAAACGAATGCAATTTTGAAGTGCAAATATGAACTTCTTTCTATTGGGCGTAAACACATTTTATACTAAATTCTCTGCTTAAATTCTGCCTATAGGCTGTCATTTTTATCTGTTGGGTAAAAAATAACAACAAATATAAACAATAGAATAATTTTTCATGAGGAAAGTACTGACTACATATCAGCAAGAATAACCGCGAAAAATAACCTATCATCCGGTTTAACCGGGGAAAAATAATAACCTATATTGAGCGGTTATTGTGCGTCCGGTTAACCGGTTATTCAATTAATCGGTTATTTTTGCCCATCCCTAATACTGGCACTACATGATCTTTTTGGTTATTGGCCATGCTAGCCAATAGCCTGCGTTTAATATTCTTATGCGTAGGGGCAAAATGTTCTATTTCGCTTGCATAAGCGAAATGGACTATTTACAATATTCAATTCATATATAAATTGGAAGACGTACCCAAAATTATACACTTACGTTAATTTATAAATATGCGCCCCTTTACTAAATCTTGCTGGATCACCAATTATCGAAGAAAATCGTACGATGATCCTAAGTAACTTAGGGAGTAGTTTTTAAAACTAAATCAAAATCGAACCAAGAGACCCCCGACCCACGGTAAGTTCTCTTGTTCCCCTAATAAAGAACAACATGGAAAATTAAAAAGTAAGTAACTAAAGAAATGTTAAGTCAATAAGTCAAAAATAAAAAAACCTATTAAGAAAAACTTAAGTTCTGAGTTTAGAAAGTCAAAATATCAAGAAAGAGATCTAAATCGAGGCTGGTGAACTTCTTGCATAAAAGCACCCCCAGTCCTTGCTGTAATTGGAAAACGTAAACTCACAGCAGCTTTAACAACAGGAAAAAATTAGCAGAGGTATGGTAATTACTTGAAAATTCCTTAATTTTCTTGTAAATATGATGACAAATTTCTTAAATTCATCAGTAATTATAAAAAAAAAATCTTAAAAATTGATACAGCCTTGGAGGCTGAAGCGATGGTCATGTAAAACATGCTTAAATTAAAAAATTATGCGATAACTGCTGAAAATTTGAGAAAAAATATTAAAGAAGAGTATAAAGTTCCTAAAGCGGCAATATTACTCCCAGTGAAATCCGCCGGCTGTGAGAGAAGTTTTAATTGCTATGAGGCAGATAAAAACGTTGCTTAGAAGCACAATGCTTCAAGAACGATTCTCTCGCATGTCACACAAGTTACTGCTCAAAACAGAGAATGCCATTGTTAAAAAAAAATTACAGCTGAAAAGGTATTGAGCCGATTTGCAGAAAAAAATAGTAAACTAATGCTTATTTAATTGAATTTTTGCCAATTTCTGTTATGATTATGACGATAATAATTTAGAAGGTAGTGATGGATGGTGACGAATTCAAATGAAACGATTATGGTACTGAGAGAAATTTTCACTTAGAATAAGCTCTGTTCCATGTGTATCAAGGAAAGTTAGGTGCGATTTTGAGCTTAGCAGACATTTCCTGGATGTAAGAAAACAAATTGCTTCGTCAGAAAATTTTATTACAGAATATGAGAAAAGGTTATATATCCTAAGAATAGAATTGCTTAAATGTGGTCTACTTTTCGTAATTCTAGAAAAATATTTATTTTATATATGTATATTATGTTGACTTCATGTAAAATTTTCTCTGTTTTAGCAAGTCAGTTTCGTTGTATAAGCGATAATTTTCTTATAATAAGAAGAATTTTTCTCGTGTTTCTACGCATATTAATTAAATTCGGTTTCTTTTAGATCTATGGTTTTATTGCCGTTAAAAGGAGTTTTCATCTTTCTATGAAAGTTTTCTCACTCCAGTAGAAATCGTAATGCTAATAGATTTGAAAAAAAATCATATGTATTTTGTATTTGATCTAAAAAACAACGGTAATCAATAAAATAGTTTGCTTGATGTAAGGAAACTTGGTGTTAAAACTGATTAACGTCATAGAAACTTTAACACATTTATGAAAAACAATACTTGATTGAAGAATATTCTTTTACAATTTCCGTGTCAAACTATCCCCTACTAGGCCCACCCCACAACAAAACCCTGGCTACGCCTATGGATTCCTTATCAAAAGGTAAGTCACAGGAATGCCAGTGTTGACGATCCGCTAAGATAGAGTAGTGGTGTTTCAAAGTTACACCGTTTCAATCGGAAGCAATTTCTCAAAGAATTTTGAGTGCTCGTAGAAATTGCCTGTGCGGAGATTTGTCCTGTGCTTTTTTTTTGTACTAAGAATAGCCTCCTACATAAGTACGTATGCGATGAAAGCAGGACCAGTACAGTCTTCAAGAGTGCAGGCGGTCAGATGAGGACTAATATAAGTTACAAACATTAGTAACATATGAATAAATTTGGTATATCCAATGATTTCGTCTAAATAGGTTACAAAAAAACAAAAAAAAAAAACATAATGTTAGACCAAAAATAAAATCTACCTTATAAATTTTATGAAATATTAATCTTTTTTCCGTTTATATAAAAAATAAAAAATTTATTTCGACCACTGGACGTATACTGGCTCTTTAATAATAATTTTTATAAATATGTTTGAAAATGAATTTAAATTGCCTACAACTTGTTGGATTCCGAATCCTTCCCATTTTTTTTTTTTTTTGTAAAACATTAAATATATCAGAAACTGACTATAAAATTTCTAAAAATGTCAACAAAAAAAAAATTTTTAAACCATCACAAACTAAACAAAATTGCACGAACATTACCGTGTTTTCCTTCATAATATTGCACTAATTTCATCTATACAGGTTTACCGCAAAAATCAAATTTGTTATCACAAAGGCGCAAAATAGTTGGGAAAATTTTTATTTATAGACCAAAATACTCATAATGAAGGCATAAATTGGTACGGTAGAAAACAAAACATTTTCAAGGTGTTGTAAATGTATCCAAACACATGCACCGCTACCGGATTATCTATATTTAGATGCAATGATCTCATTTAACTGACTCCGACTGTGTAATGATGTCTTCATTATCACACTTGCAGATAAATATATACAGGATATATACATATGTTATACTTATATATATATAAAAAAAAAGTAAGTTAGAGGTACGCCAAAAACGCGACGACGGTGGTGGTGGAGGCGGTGGCGGCGGCGGCGGCAGCAGAAGCATAGTCATCCTCATTCGAAAGCGAAAAAACCGAAATTATTTCACCTGAAATTCCTTGGAGCAATGCCAGGAAAATACTTGTTATAGTACGGCTGTACGGGGTGTAGAGGCGAAAGGAGGAATTCTTTTGCTTTTCCACATTTTCCGAGCTTCATCTAAGACTCGGTGGAACTTTGGGATAGAGTGTGATTCAGCCACTTACGTTTGGATTACATTTTTGCTAGCAGGCCTGAAAATTTTCATGAAAATTTTAATATTGGGAGACTTTGCATGGAAATCGAACAATAAATCTGTCGCGATGTCGCTTTAACTTGACATACGACCACCGGCCTCAAAACTCAATCCTTTCTTTACGGTTTGTTACACCCACCACCAAACCAACCAACGACTTGCTATGCAAAGATATTTCTGAATTTAATTGAGATTTTTTTTTTCGAATTTTTTTTTTTTACTCATAGTTGAAATGGCGAATGCTGCACTCTCATTCGTAAACGAACACTTAAATTTGCTTGCAGATTTTTCTTACATAATTTTTGCGGTAACTTTATGTCATCCTGGGTGGTTATTATGTAGCAGATTTTCCTGATTTTATAATAGAAATGGGTCTAAGAATAGTGGAACGCAAGAAATTTTTCTGGATAGCCCTGTGAAATATACTGCGATTTAGATCCTTGTTATAATTATACCTTTGATGGATTGGAAAACTTTATCTAGATTACTAAAAGTCCATTCAGACTTGATAAGTTGCAATTGCATAATTAGATTACTATACGAAGGATGTTCTAAAAGTTTTCAGAATTCGTAATAAAACTTAACAAATGGTAAAATTTTTTGAATTTATTTCTAATCAAAATACTCTTTATATTTGGTAGAATTAGTACTGAAAGCTGCTTTTTTACTAACGCTTCCTGATTGTAGCATTTTGGTTTGTTTTGCTTAACATTTTTTTATTTTGATGTTGTAAACCAACTCTGAATGACCTCGCTTATATTTTTTGAACATTTACTTTTGACAAGTTTACACCAGCCTTTTTTTTGCGGTGCCATCAAATTGTGCGGTATTCTTCAAGAACAATGATTTTTTACTTACACTCAACTGTTCCTGTAAAATAGTTTTTGCTTGACTCATCCATTTGAGCAAAGATATCATAATATCACGGTAAGTCACTAGATTGTTAATCTATTTTCATATTACCCACAGCATCGATATTTTTGCTGATGAGACGGTTCTGGTAAGTCAATATTCACGAAACTCGTTGACGAAATTCTACAAGTCAGCCGTACATAGTGCATATGCATGGGGTCCCAAATATCTATTGAAGAGTTTCATGAATTTCTACTTGTGGATTGTGTAAAATTTAAATTAAATAAAAAAATATGGCTCGAAAATGATTGCGGTTATTTTATCTTTTCCCCTCACCCGCTCAGTATTTACCTGGGTACATATACAATTCTTTTCTTTAAATTAATTTATGTACAGAAATTTTTCAAATAATTTCCTCATAGATAATGGAATATTTTTTTATGTCTTAAACAAATATGCAAAATGAATTAGAATTTGTCTTTTGTTTATGCGTGATTTGGAATCGACTTGGTTAGTGGTAATAACATCGAATTATTAACAAACTAACTTTATCTTGGGTCTCGACTGAGATAAAGATATTTATTCTGGGTACCGACTAGAATAAATACTACTAATACAGCTTTGTTTTGGGTCTCGACTGAAGTGAAGTATCTTGTTCCGGGGAACGACTAGAACAAGAATTCTGCTAATCAAATTACAACTTTGGTTTGGGTCTCGACTGAAGTAAAGTTTCTTGCTCCGGGGAACGACTAGAACAAGATAATCACTCACTATCTATTTACCAATGCCGTACAGTCGATTCCACATTTTAGATTGGTGAGTACATTTTCATTAATCATTTTTTACATATCTAATCATACTTACTAATTATATTAATTCATATATATATTGGTGCCCCATTTCGAAAAAGTGAATTCCTTTTGAAGTTATCATAATTTGTTTTATTTAAGTTGATACATAAGTGAGCTTTGTAGTTATTAAGTGACATAGTTGACATAATAAGTATCTTAAGTTATGTTCTTGAATGTGTAATCTCTGAACTATATTTCCCTTTGAATTTGGAATAACGTATTAACTTTGACGTATTGTGAAATAAATCACTAACTTTAAGTATTCATTGGCGTTATTATTTACAGTCCCCATCCTTACTTATATTCTTCTTGAGTGTTCTGATTAAGCAGAACAGTAGTAATACGTGCTTTGAGTCCTTCATCAAGTGCTGATGTAATTTTTTTATGTGACTAAGTAACTTGTGGAAAATAGTCTTTTTTCCCGTTGCTGTATTAGCAGAGTTATGGTTATATTAAATTATTATGATATTTATTTGTTTTACTATTTCAAACTAATAATTGGGATTGCAAGAATGGAAAAGTAATAAAACATCTGTCAAATATGCCGCTTGACCCAGGCTGGTCAAATATACCTACTCCATCGTCAGATCAATCAATTTGTGGAATAATTCTGAAACTAAATTTAAGATATTCTTTTTTAAACGGTACTGGTAACTCCGTTCGGGCCTAGATCTTATTTGGAACGTCTAAAAGAATTGTACTTGGCCAATACAGGTAATACAATCCTTATGGGCACTGTCAGAGTGGACAACGTGAAGGTTAAGATATGCCCGATTAAGTCTAGATAGGCTTCGAGATCTTATAGCTGACCATGCATACCAACCATATAAGCACTACTAACATACATACCTGATTTCCGTCATTTATCAACTTATTCATCAACTAAGAAATCCTTTCACCCCCTGCCCAAGAGGCTATGTCTGTCTTTCTCCTCTCACTCCTCTCACAACTATGTCTGAGATTTTATTATTCTGACTTACATGAGCACATAACTTTATTGCATCGTGGGCCATCTGCCTAGCATTACTACAGTACCCACACAGTCAAAAATCTCAATTTTTATCTCGCAGAAGCATGTTCCTATTTATAAGTAGTATCCTCCTTGTAGGCTGTACCCAACAATGCGTGCACATAATTCCAAATATAATAACTTCAACGTCATTCATACCGTTCCACGTGCTCACACTATTTTCCAGGAGGATATGCCCACGCGATCTCCAGTACAACTTAAAACACCTAAACAACAAACCAACAAATTTTTTCCATCAAGTTTGCATGCCTTCCTCTTATATAGCTTTCACCTTGTTCAGAATTGCGCTTCACAGAGTACTTCCCCCCATAAACACTATTACAGTAGTAACCTGGCATCCCAATCCAAAGTACATATGTATATCATAAAAGTAGCTGGGGCTCTGATACTTAAGAATCCTCGCCAATAAACTAACAACACGAAATTTGAAATTGATCATAAGATTGGAGCAAGGGATGAATTTGGTTAGACACGGTCAAAATTATGGAGACCAAAAACACGCATACCTAATTATAATATTGAAGATAGTACCCAGCGGGAAAAATGGGAATGCCTGACTTAGATAAGGTTTACTGCTGGAAGCATTACCTGGAATGCATTAGTAATGAGTACATGAACATATCTTACGTTGAACTGGTTTAGGACGGAATGCGTAATGTATTGATGCATTGCATCGTATTTTTGAAAATGGTATGCAACTTTGTGGGAATATTTATAGAAGGCAGAGGCAATAAATAGATAAGGTCATTCTTGTTGTTATCGAAAAGAGACAGAAATTTTTGCGGCTATATTTGCTAGTTCGAGAAAGTGCGTGCTGGTTGAAAATGCGTCATATAGTTTCATTTTTTTTTCTAAGTAAAATGCAGGAAGGAAAGTGTGTGCAGAAGGAAAATATTCTGATTTTTGCATTATTTTAGAAGAAGAACTAAATTATTTTCAGTTAAGTACGAAATACGAATAGAGCATTGAAAACGCCTTTATTTTCCACACTTTTCTAAGAAAGCAGGAACAGTTCTTCCCTTTATATCTAAGTGAAAACAGAAATAGTGCTTCCCCCAACTACTTGAGAGTATAAATTGAATGGTTTTTTTTTTCAATCTTCTGGAAGATTCATATACATAATGGTTCCATACACTTTATTGAAATGGCGGAATGAATGCTTCCCCAGAATGCATCTTCTCACCCGCCATAGAATTATTAAGAGAAACTACCTTTCACTTTCGAAAGAATTAATATGGAATGCTTCTTTTCACCTTCCAAAGAATTAATAAAGAAGGCTTCCCTTCACATTACAGATCATGCAGGGGTAAGGTATGCAAGGTGGACATCAATGAATTACAAGAAATTACTGAGTTAACTGAGCGTATTGCTTCCATACCTTTCATAGAATGTTTTCGGAGTGCATACAAGATGCTTCCGTTTCCCACTGGATACTTACCTTTCGAAAAGACACACAATTCAAAACCACAAAATATTTCACACCCATAGATAAAAAGAGGGACAAGATCGAGAGGCGCCCTAACTAGTTTTAAACGGGTTTGCGTAGGAATAAAATTACTAGTCGCCTAGAGTTGATGAAGTCCACCATAGGGATGGGCAAAAATAACCGATTAATTGAATAACCGGTTAACCGGACGCACAATAACCGCTAAAAATAGGTTATTATTTTTCCCCGGTTAAACCGGATGATAGGTTATTTTTCGCGGTTATTCTTGCTGATATGTAGTCAGTACTTTCCTCATGAAAAATTATTCTATTGTTTATATTTGTTGTTATTTTTTACCCAACAGATAAAAATTACAGCCTATAGGCAGAATTTAAGCAGAGAATTTAGTATAAAATGTCTTTACGCACAATAGAAAGAAGTATTTGCACTTCAAAATTGCATTCGTTTGCGAGAAACATAAAGTCAGTAGTTTTCGCTAACTAGTTGCTGGAAAAATGTGTATTATTATACATAAAATAATACAGATTTTCAGTGAATGGGTGCTCCATCCATAATTCATAAATTTCTGGATTTTCTTCATGGCATGGGTACAAACGGTAAAGAAATCTGTTGAATTTCCATGAAAACAAAAACAGCTGGAAACAAAAATGCATGCCTTCTTGAAATGTTGTTTTTTAATTGTTAATACAGGTACATAATCCAGATAGTGAAGTGCAGATAATCATAAAGTGGATGGAAAAGGAATTTTTCAAATTATGAAACGGTGTAATACATTTTTAATAAACAGAAGAAATCATGTAAAAGATCATAAGAGAATATCCCCATCTAATGATACAGCTAAGAAATTAAAAGTTGAATTACAAAAACAAATAGACAGAAGGCTATGTCCTTATGCAAAAAATATTTTACTACACTTCTTGATCTACGCTTTAAAAAAAATCATTTCCAAAATTCTATTAATGCAGCTAATGCCGTAGATCACGTGAAAACTTAGGTAAAACGAGAGCTGAAGGAAGTAAGAAGATCTCCAACAAACATCCAAGACAAACAGTGTACTGGTGCCGAAAAAGAAGGATTGCGGAGTATACACAATGAAATTACAGCCTACGAGCCTACCAACAGAGTTAAAGCTGTACTTAAATCAAGCAATCCAAAGTAAAAATTCAGGTCCAATTCAGTATTGGCTTGATAGTAAAAATGCTTTTCCAGCTACATACAAAATAGCTTTAAAATATTTGAGTATTTTAGGATCATTGGTTTCCTCTGAGAGAGTAGTATCTGCATTAAATAATGTTTGTACTGACAACAGAAGTAGATTTACCCCAAATAATTTTTCTTGCATCTTTACCTACAAAATATTGGGAGATGTAAAATAAAATACAATAAATTATAAAAATAAAATTGATTATATTTTTGTTCGGTTAACCGGCCAAGCCGGTTATTTTTTTTTATTATAACCGGTTAGGTTTTAACCTTTGCAGAAATTAACCGGTTAACCGATAACCGGTTGTTTTTTGTTAACTGCCCATCCCTAGTCCACCAAATATTTTCTAATTAAAGCATTAATACATATAATAGCCCCCCCCACCATCAGGAAAGAAAATAATACCCAGGTTAGAAGTAGAATCAACTACTGGAATTTGTGTTCCAATAATTACAACAGGTGAAAACTAGGTACATAAAATTTTTTGGTTGTATCTAAGCACTTAATCTTGGTAGCGTTCAAGTATGCAATCTTTAGATAATCCAATTGATATTGAGATGTACAATTTGGCAGTATCGTCATATAAATGGAGCATTTAACACAATGTAGCAGATCTTTAATGAAAAGGGAAAACAGCAGAGGGCCCAAGAGAGATCCTTGCGGTACATTATATACCAGGTGTCCTGTCATTTTCATATGGAGTGTTTAAGAATACAAATTAAAAATTATTTTCTTTGTTATATGAGCATAATGAGATTTTAGTTTTATGTATTTTTTAAGAAGGATGTTTATGATATTTGTTGCTCTTGTTTTTGGTTTTTTTTTTGCGGTTGTTTGAACTGGAAAAAAGGATTTTCATAATGAAATCACATACAGGCGACACATTTGACAATTAGCAAGTTTTTGTAAAATCATGGACGATCTACATATGTATGTACATCAATGATATATTATTAGATAAAATTAAAAAAAAAAATTTAATAATACGCATCTGAAATCTACTCCACCTTACTATCTATCTATACTATACTTCGAATATACACTAACTCTAACTAAACTCTATACGATTTTGTGGCGCATAGTAAAATTGATTTATATCTAAAGAAATTGCTTAGTAAATCGTTCTTCATTCAATTGAATAATTGATTTTAACATTTTCTAATAAACTTTCATGCATGAACGCATATATAAATTTTTATAGATATGATTAACACTGAAATATATCATGGCGCACCATTGACACGGATCTTGTTATAATTTATCAAAGCAAGAATTTCTGGCATTGGCCCCACCATTTTTGAGATAAAATTAGCCTTAGCGCACCCATGTCTTTATTATTAATGCCATTAATTTATTTAGGATTTTATTGTCAAAACTAATAATTTGTACAAAGTCCGTTATGAAAGGTGTTGAAAAAATTCAGGTTAATTAGGGATTTTCTTTAATGTAAAAATGGGCTTTAAGATGTATGGAATAAAACTATCGATGTATTAAATGAAATTAAATATTATGCGAATAAAAAGAAAAACTATGTAAAACTCTATACAGGGTGATTCGTATTAATTCTGAAGGAGTAGGTGACAAACAAAAGTCGTACGAGATAATGGGGTAAGATGCTTATTTTAGAATGTAGGAGAGGGATTAAAGACTATTTCTCGATATTTTATGAATCACCCTATAATTCTGGAGTGATATGTTCGATGATGATGGCTTAAATTTTTTTATCCCCTTTTCCTCACCATTTTAATATCATAATTAATGGTACTCCGAAAAAAAAACTATTTTTGTTTTTTATTTTATTTATTTATTTATTTTAACATTAACTTATACTACTTAGCACTAACACTTAGCCTAAGCCTGTTACAATCTAATGTTCTTAGGCCCGCGGCAACTTGGCCATCTGGGCAACTTAAGTCTAATTATAACTGATTTTAATTTTCGAAAATTGATTGTGTAGTCTGCTGTTTTTTTTTTTTTATAATTCATTTTCCTAATTTTAATACAGTAATTTTTTTATTTTTTTTTTTATTTTAACTATTTAGAAAAATTTTCTAATATATATCACATAACAATTACATTTCACAATTTGATTCATTGTCATACATTGTTTTGTTCACATTTGTAAAGGGTAGCAAAAGACTTAGCCTATTCTAGTATATTGTGTTAGTGTGTTAGTTTTAGAATCCTTAGGGATATATAATGATATATATATATAAATAATACAAGAAAAAAAGACTATAAAGATGTGCGTATATGCGTTAGTGTTAGAGTCTAAAGTCTATGTTACTTCTTGTGCAGTATAGTCTAAGTGCGGCGAGAAGTATGTCCGTATCTTTCTCAATGTAAGTGAGGAGTTCTGTTGGGGGCTTGGTAGTTCCTTGTACGTTAAGTATGCGCTTCAGTTCGCCGCACTCTTGCAGTAAATGTGCTGCTGTTAGTGGACAACCCACGCAAAAGGCGCAAGAGGGACACGGCAATTTAAGAAAGAGGTGTTTTTTTACTGCAATGAAATGGCCCAGCCTCAGTCTTGCCACAGATATCATTTTTTGCCTATGCATATCCGGCATGCTAGGCTTTTCGAGTTTCTTGTGGTGAACTGCAAGAAAAGAGCTAGCGCTGAGCCATTCAAAGAGTCTTGTTTCCTGTGCTTGTCTCCTGGCCTGGGACCTTACAGCTTTGTATGCATGTGCAACAATCGTTTCGACTCGCTTGTTTAGCATATCTTTGGCGAGAAAATCCGCTTTCTAGTTTCCGAGTATTCCCACGTTTGTAGGGCACCATGTCAAGAATATTCCACCAGTGGTCAGGGTGTTTCGCAGGTTAAATGCCAGCGGATTCTGATTCCTCCGATTTGCGATCGATTTTAGTGAGGATAGGCTGTCGGTGAAGATAGCAGTTGTGCCCACCTGTCCGGTGGCCCACTTAGCCGCTTCCCAAACCTCCGTCAGCTCCGCAGAGAAGACATCTGTCCATGCTGGCAGTTTCCGTCCAATTTGGAACGATTCTTGGCCGCTAGTGGTGCAGACGGCAAGAGCAACTGCATCATCCTTCTTAGAAGCGTCCGTGTATAGATATCTGCTAGCGTTTAATCGGTTGTATGTGTCAGTGTGTAATCTGTTTTTGCTCTTTTTATCTAAAGACTCATACTTCTGCTCATTTAAAATGATCCGCTGAAAGGGCACTCTCCTAGGCGAAACATGTTCCATCGGGTTCAGGGTGTGCGGGGAAAAAGGGAGCACTTAAAGAGACTCAGGAATAGATAGAACTGCTCGGATTAAGCCAGAACGGATGCGACTAGTGCGACTCATCTGAAAAGTTCCTGAGCAGTTCGTGGAAAGAATATCCAGCGCGATTTGGCGTAAAGGGGCGTTAGGGTTGTGCACTGATTTAAAGAAGAGATTACCTAAAAGATCCTCTCTTCTTTGGACAAATGATGGGAAACCGGACTCGATGAGGAGGCTTTGGATGGGAGTAGTGCAAAGGGCACCGAGAGCGATTCTTGCTGTGGAGTTCAGTGCAGTTTGAATCCTAGAAGTATTCTTTTTATTTAAGAAGCCATATACCGTAAGACAATAATCGACCTTTCCCACTACAAGCTGCTTTGCAATTTTAGTAGCTGTGTCGAGAGGTGGACCTACATTCCTCCTACAGATTACCTTGAAGAGGTTGTGTTCCTCGCACTAATCGACTCAGCTACAATTGCTGCTTGTTTATTCCAATTGAGATTATGTGAGAGTACAAGTCCTAGAAGTCTAAGTTCTTTTAGAAGGGGGATGGAGGCGATTTCACTTGTAAAGTTTTCAACCGTGCATTTTCTTCTCCTGCAGACGTGCAGTGCTTCCAATTTGTTGGTGGCAATTTTAGCTCCGTTCATGTCGGCCCAGACCGAGATGTCTCGGATTGCTTTGTTGAGCACGTGATTTACGAACGGAGGCTCGCCTGAGGCGGTTTTTCATTTTATAATATATTTTTATTATTTTAATAAAACGAACTTATTATTTGTAGTTTGTTACGTGCACAAGTTTTGGCCTGCTGCAACTTCAAATTAAATTGGAGTTAGCTGAGAATATGGAAAATTAATAACTTTTTGTGTTACCTGTATATTTTTAATATTTTCAATGTGCTAAGATTCCACTTGGTTAGTGTTTATCATTTGCAACAGCCTGAATTGTTGCACGAGTTTAATGTCATGTTAAATTTCAAACCTTCTAAATTATTTTAAGTCATTACAATGTGCAACAATTATCTTACGCATAACATAAGCGACACATGTAAGTAAACAAGCTTTGCACATTTTGTAAAAACAAAAGGCCCTGTATGCTCCTGCACTAATAAAGTCAAAACGCAAAAATAATACAAATGGAGAGACAAACGACGTCGCAAGTTACAACGCATTTGGCTACTGAGAGTCTCAACCAAAATAGTATTATTTCAGAAAAAATAGCCGGATTGTAATGAAAATTGCCGCACTATCGACCCAAACCGAACGTTCTGGGACTAACTGCAATCGTTTGAAGTATTTATTCAGATCGTTTGTCAATTCAGATTCCCAAGTTTCACTCATAATGGAAGAAACTACTCACATCACCGTCTTTGGAGTTGGAGATTCAGAATCCGCAAAAACTCAGAGTTCGAGATTGATAGATGCTCTGGTACTATCAAAACTCAACTCATTTTTATCTGAAGTTCTTGCCACAGGGATTGATTTAGAAAAATACAAAAATATTCCTTTGGCTGATCCAACTATTCACTAGCCTGGCCCTATTAATGTTTTATTAGGAGCTGATCTCTATCCACAACTTATATTTGACGGCTTTAAATTTGGACAGCCAGCAGCTCAGAAAATCAATTTTGGTTGGATAATTTTTGGAAATGTGACGAACACAAGCTCTCAAGCTGTCAAGTTTTCCGTATCTTGCCGAAATAGGAGACTTACCAGAAAAATTCTCGAATATTAATATTATAGAGAAAAATACCCCAGATCATTGGTGATCATCAGCACTTCAGGGAAATATACACTTGAGATCCTGAAGGAAGATATTTGTGTTGTCAGTTTACGTTTCAAAATTGAAACAGGAAAATTGGTACATCAATCCTATAACCTTTTTTCTAGTATCACAATGTTATTAAACTTATTTTGAAATGGTTCTCGATCCATACTGACAATATCTTTTTGTTTTCAATATGGAAGCTGTTTTGAAGAACGATGAATTAATAAAAATCAACACAATTAAAATCTTTGCAATTATATATTGTTTTGATGAGTGACGAAACCGTTTGTGTGTCCATTGAGTTTGTTTCTTTCGTCCACTGTAGAGATTTTAGTGAAAACATTCCTTCTACGTATGTATCATGAGCTATGCTAAAAAACACTATGTAATCTTGAATAACCCAGTGCATAAATGAGCATTCGATGTTTTTAAAATATTAAGCCACAGTTGATTTGCCGTTTAAGTCTGTCTTGGTCGCTTAGATTTTGATTGAACGTTTCTATATTCACCCAGTCATCTACAAATTTTTTGTGATCAATTTCAATGTTCTTGTTTTGTTATGGAACTATGTTAGAGTGATTGACTTGGACGTGAAGTCCCGACTGCCAGCACGAGCTGTTAGATCACTCGGCGGACAGTGTTGACTGCAGGGCGGCACGCTAGCTCGCCTCGGCTATTGGCGGAGAGGGTGGGGAGGTTCCACGAAAAACCTGCCGCTGCAGCCTGCCATAATCAAAAAGAATCTCGTGCCTTTAATCAAAACGCCGGTACACATTCAGTCCTGAAGGGACCTTGACTTCACTTACCTACATCCACATTGAAGGCGCAGATGGTATGCCTTCACTGTATGCCCCAACCACCCAGCTGATTCTGAGGGCAGATATTTTCAGAGTCCCTTGTAGACCTGTAAAGAGAGACTAACGAACGGACCTAGACGACCTTCATGTGAGAGGGCTCCGGGATAGTGAAGGGTGAAATAAAAACGTTTAGCACTTCATGTTTACGTTATAATTTGGGACTACAATTCTTGCTTCTAATCTCATAATTTACAGCTTTTTCCAACAATTCAATTCTTAAGTGCAAAAGTTTAAGTTAAGTTTAAGTTTAAGTTGCAAAAGTTTATAATATTGTTATTACTACTAGTCCAACCGATTCATTGTTAAATTTTCCTTTATGTTTCATGGCCGTGTTAATAGTAATTTCTGCATGTTTTTTCTTTCTTATTTTATTCTAACCACAGATCTGTCGATATATTGCTCATCTCTTCAATGTACGCAAAAGTTTCAGAATAAAAATGTTTAACGTACTGGCGCCAGGTACGAAGACAATTTTCGTAAATTCTTAACATTTCAAAAAAATCATCAATTTCAATTTCAAATGAAACATGCACAAATCTTGTGAAAATTAATATTATGTGCAGCAAAGCAACCTATCGTAATAAAATAATTAAAAAGAATTTCAAATGGATAATGATCCAATTATTTCTCCAAAATAACGTCTTAATGAAAAAAAACTTTTGAAATACATTCAATTCTAGTGCATAGACGTCAAAATCTTGTAGTATATTGTATGTTCCACATAAAGAAAATTTAATTCAAAGTATTTGTTCAAGCATAAAAAATTAGAAATAATAATAATTTGATACAAGACATCATAATTCACGAGCAGCTGGTCGGTCAGTCACCTTAAACGTAATTACCGTAAATTCACCTTGTGTTTTTGTTTACTAAGCAATTGCACTTGTTGTTCAAATAAATATTTTTGTAGTACGGTGACCCGACTGTTGTTGCAATATTGAATGAAAGTAAAAAATTATGTGTAAGTCAGCATTTATTGCTGACAATGAATATTGATTATTTGTTTCCGTTTTACTTTTACTAATTTTGTTATATATATATATATGAAACATTTGTACGAATAATATTAATATTATAATCTAATAGGCTGTAGTTGTCTTCTGCTCAAATCCTATATCCAAACCTATCCCAGTACTAGAATCAGTGAAACCTCATTTCAGTACGAGAGTTATTTTTACATACTTGACTTAGCGTTTTCTAAGTTCAAGTAATCCTAATTACAGAGTTAGTGTTTTCCTAATTTTCTGAACATTTTTTGGTGACCCCGTTAAAGAAAGAGTACTATTCAAAAGAAGACTGTGTTTACCTTGTGCAGTGAATAGAAAAAAGAAAATTTGTGTCAAGTTAAGAGTTAATCATGGAAGCCTTAGCGGTCAATTAAACACAACTTGGGAAAGGCATTGAAAAATTAGCAAACGAGTACCGAAGCGAATCTCCGGACAAGAAGAGTCTTCAATACCTTCAAGCTAAACTTCAAGCATTAGAAGATTTGTGGACCAAATTTGAAGCAAACGATGAACAAATTAGAGATCTATACGATGAATCAACTGTCGGTCACCCATATTTTGCTAATAATTATATCAAATAGTAAAAAAGGGATATGATGATAATTAATCATGCAAGTTCAAGCACATCCAAAGGTGCAACAACAAAATCCGTGCAAGGAGAAAAACACACTTCAAAGCTAAAAACCCCAATACTGACTGTACGGACACAGGAAATAGCGACGTCATTATTCGTCTGCTACGAAGAAAAAAGAGCGTAATGACTACGCTCACAAATATTATTGCTGGCATTAAAATCAGTAAAGATCAAACCAAACAATATTACGACTTGAAAAGAAGCACAATAACAAATTATTGGGAACAAATAGAAGACAACAATAAATGCATTTGGGAAAATACAGATGATATTACGAGTTGCGGATATAATACGAATGAATATTTTCAACGTCTTTATACTCTATTTAAAAATCAATAAAAATTTTAAATTTAAATATAGGTTTAGGTACTTCCCCTTCAGGTATGTATGTATGTATGCACACTAATAAAGCAATTTACCAACTTAAATAATAATTTTCCTGCTCGAAGAAAATATGAAATAAGCCCATCTTATAAAATACATCTGGATAAAAATCAAAGGAGCTTAAAACATTTTGATGCGACTAGTTCTATTCCGTAGCACTTGTTGAAATCTAATTGATGCTTGTTCCGTCAGCTGTAGACAGAGAAACTCTAAACTAGTGTTCTTTGAACTCTTATCTCTAATCGGGTTTAAGAAGCTATACTAAAAATGCTGGTTAAATTAGAATTTGTACTACTAACCGTGCGGGTTGATGTGGCCGCTACTGAATTTCCACTGGGGATATCATCTCTATTCCACAAATTCTTCTGTTACTACTACTGTTCCAGCTGGTAAAATCTGAGTTTGATGAAACTGCTGTGAACATAGACACTGATGATTTCATTAAACTTAATCTATGTTTCCCGTCCACAATATTACTGGAACCACTACGGTTGTTTCCATTTTTATTGTAAATGAACAACTGCTGTTGTTATTTTTCTAATGTAATTATTACATGCTGTGATTGTTGTGGATTTGATAAGATCCCAATCAAATTATTGGAGTGTCTATGGTGCCGATATTGAGGTTTTTGCAACTGTTGCTGTTGCAGTAGCAGTTGTAGTAGTTGTTGCGGGCCTGTTTTCCCAGCAATAGAGAAATGTAAATACGAGGAGCTTTTATATTGGTGGCAGGACTTATTATTATACTGGGTGTCCGCCGGGAAGGTATACTACTTTGTTTTGCCGCCATTTTGGTAAACATTAGTCTTGACAGTTCATATTTGGCAGTCGTGAAGTAGGCACGTGGCAAATTTATTATGGAAAAATATTCGATAACACAACGTGTTTTAATCGTTCAAACATTTTATCAAAATCAATCATCGATTACTGTGACGATGAGAAAGTTACGTGAAATTTTTGGGAGAAACAACGTGCCAACTAAACGCACTATTTATCGTGTAGTGAATGATTTCGAAGAAAGAGGGTCTGTAGGTGCTAGGCCCAAGCATGGACCACAACGTACTGCAAGATCGGCTGAAAACATTACTGCTGCTCAAGAAAGTGTTCAAAACAATCCATCAACCTCAATTCGACGCGGTGCTCAGGAGCTTGGTCTTCAAAGAACAACTTTGGCCACAATTTTGCACAAGGATTTGCATTTGTTTCCATTTAAGATTCAGTTGACAGAAGAGCTTCTTCCACAAGACCATTTACGCCGCCGTACATATGACAATAGGATGTTATAGCTCGCCCATGACAACCCCGATTTTCATGAAAAAATCATAATGAGTGACGAGGCACATTTTCATTTGAATGGATATGTGAATTAACAGAATAGTTGGTTCTGGGCAGTGGAAAACCATCAAATTATTCATCAGTCACCTTTGCATCCATTAAAAGTGACAGTCTGGTGTGCAATTTGGTCAGGAGGTATCATTGGACCTTACTTCTATGAAAATGAAAACGGCGTAACGGTAACTGTGAATGGGGAGCGATATCGTGATATGATTGAAAACTTTTTAACGCCACAACTGCATGCTTTGCTTGATTAACATGTGGTATCAACAAGACGGTGCCACATCGCATACAGCCAGGATTACAATGGAATTACTGCGAGACCTCTTTCCACAACAAGTTATTTCAAGAAATGGTGATGTTGATTGGCCTCCACGGTCGCCTGATTTGACTGCTCCGGACTTCTTTTTGTGGGGATATCTGAAAAGCAAGGTTTATGCAAACAAACCAGAAACGCTTGAGCAACTGAAACAAAATATTCGTGATGAAATTAATGAAACACCTCGTGAAATGTGTGAGAATGTAATGAAAAATGTGCTCAAAAGGGCTCACATTTGTGAGGCTAACAGAGGCGGACATTTATCTGATATTGTATTCCATACATAATTGCCGACATTAAATAAAACATTTATCAATATAAGATCCATTCTCTTTCATTTAATCAAAAATTATAAACAAACAAAGTAGTATACCTTCCCGGCGGACACCCGGTACTATATTGCAGGTATCTCCTGAGACATAATCTTGCTACGTACGTGAGGTGTCGGTGCTGTCGGATGCTATTTTGAGATCTTCGCAGGGTTACTTCCCCGCCCGATGTTTTTGGACAAATCTTAATTTTCTTCCTTCACTTGTTCGCTGGGTGCAGATTTTGTGCGGGGTAGATGAAAATAATTCTATTAATTGAAAATAGATCAATATGAGGACTGAAAAATATTCTAAATCTACTTACAGGATTTATTTCCTCGCCGATATCTACGAAATCTTTTTGTTTTATTCACTCTGCGCTGTTGCTGACTGGACGATTTGACAAGAAGAAAATATTGTCTTCTTCTTCTCCATCAACGACAAGCAAGAATTCTCCGAGCTAGGGTGCGTGTGACTGTCGGCATGGCAGTCGGCCGGTATACATGTTTCAGTAATTCTCAGTGTAGCATGCTGCTATATGCAGTACGCTACGACCATAACAGTCTTGTAGATATAAAACAGTATTTTCAATTGCAGTTCATCGAGTATTCGCAGTTGTACGTATTACGCAAAACAACATCCAGTAAAACTTATCGAATTGTTGTAAACTTGCACTGCGCCGTGGAACAGCATGTTCTTAGTAGATTGCACACGCCCGCACTTCCATTTTTCGTTAAAAATTCCGATGGCTTTCTCGTTTAAACGTGAGTATTAACTCTTTATTAAGTTATACCCATCCTATATCGTTCACAATTATTCTTATTATTTTTTTTTTTATTTTTATGAATACAAGGGTATCTTTTTATGTGAGTAATTTTTTTCTCTCGTGATGTCTTTTTTCGCTATATTTTTAAGATTCTATTTTTCTTATGGCTGATTTACATTACTCGAACATTGCTAGAAAATAGAGTAAGAAGTTTCCCCTTATCTGAAAGTACTTTAGAACGATAAGGACAAAAGATAATCCGGCAAAATTTTTCTGAGTTAAATGTCAAATTCCCTGACGAAGGGGAAATTTTTAAAAAGTTCTAGCCAGAAGTATATTTTATGGCAGCAAATTTTGCTATAATGGCAGCAAACTCATAGATATAACTACAAGCGTGTACGAATATAATTGTTTACATGCAGACAAATTAAAAATATTTGAAGAAAGTCACAGCACATCAGCTGGAATGTGTCAAAGTTTATTAATCATTTTTAAACATTTTTTAAATATGGAAAATGTCAAAATTTGAAAGGGAATATTTTGTATTCTCTATTGTCTGTATCTACATTGTTCTTGAAAATGGAGCCTTTTTTTATCCGATTTTGTCTCTTTCATTAGATCTTGATACTGTAATGAATGAATGTTTCTCACAAATTAAAACACTACAGAGGTTATTAGTATTTAAATTAAAGCGAATTAAAAACTTTCTTATACAAATGTGAAATTACAGGCTTTCGGAAAGAAATTGAATGGAGATAGTTACTCTATTGTTTGAAAATGGTCTGGTCAGCAATGACGGGAAAGTAGTTGTCGAAGATTTTAAATCTTGATTTGAGCAAGATGTATGTGTTAATTCAAATGTACGAAGTTTGACACAATGTTGGATAGCGTAATTAAGTTTCGGCGATATATCAACCTTTGGAGTAATCCAGGAGCACGTTCAGCAGAATTAATAAATATTAAAACAAACTGTAAAAAATGTTTCAAAATTTACCATGGTTTAGTGAATAAATTTATTTGAAAAATAATTAAAATTAAAAAATTTAATTGAAATTTCATAACTCAATTCAAAAGTATTATTTACATTCTTATTTTGATGAAATCAAGATAAACCAAATTTTCAACGCAAGTTTGCAATGAGAGCACTATGAGTCCTTTCAAGTTATCGATATGCGTTCAATGCTTTGGAGATCTAAGTTATTTTGTTCATAAGAGTACAAATATACTTACCATTATCTGATGCAATGCCAGTGGTTAATGACACGATCCGTTTTTATAAAGACATCCCCCACCTGACTGACATAACACAAGCTCCTTTAGCAGAATCAGCTCATCATTTTGAGACCCCACATATAACTCGAACTCATCTGAAGATATCTTTTTTTACTACAAAACTGTAGTAAGCTTCAAGCAAATAGTTCGTGTTGTAAGGATTTAAGGAGTGCAATTCAACTAAAATAATTTATTTAAGAGTGGAAAATTACATGTAAAAATTAAATTAATTATTATTAAATCATATTCTCTTTCTAAGTCTCGAAATTGGGCAACATGATAGGAAGCCTTCGAGAGAGTTACTTTCACTGGTGCTCTTGTCATAATTTCTTCACTTCCTCTGGGAAAAATTCTTTCTTGGGCAATAGATTCAAATACAGAAATCTTTCCGCTGCTCTGATCACCAGTTACACTACTCGAGGTAAGTGGTCAGCAGTCGAAAAACTGCTATCATATCCGAACAGTTCATCTAATACTTCAGAATACTTCTTCTCCTCTTCTCCTTGTTGTGGTGATAACGGTTCCATTATTCCTGTAATGCGAGCAAATTTACCAGATCCTCTAGATTGTTTTTATGAAGATAGTCAAACGAGCACTATGCTACTAATGTGACTCTAAATGCCACTTTTGGTTTACTCAAAATTACTGGACATTCTCGTTCCATACGTTGAGCATAAATTTCCACGTGCAATTCACCTGAAATATATTGCTTTTGCAAATTTATCACAATCTTTCGAATTACTGTTTTTGACGTCTGACTAATTTTTGCAATTGACAATTTGATAAAATGTCACAAGTGACACTGCGCTATAAAAGAGTGGGAAATAATGTTCTTCCTTTTTTTCTAATAGTGGAAAGTAATAAGACTCTCTCACTCACTTTGTAAGTATAATCGCATGTTCGAGCAATGTAAATCAGCCATTAGATAGCTTGAAATACTGTTTGTCAAATGAGCTATATTTCACTGTCCTAGTATAAATAAAAAAATATATAAGAATTTTTAAAGAAGACCAGGACAGCATTTTTGCGAAATTTTGAAAATGCTATAACTCGCGAAATTTTTGTTTTTGTTTTCGCAAACCCTTCAAGTATGTACAATTTCCATTTGCCTATTTAATGGAATGACTCTCTGTATAAATTCGTACTATATGTATACAGGTTTTTTTTGGAAGAATGTTCACCTTTCCGCAGCTGTAACTCGATACACATTTGATTTACAAAAGAAGTGTTTATACGAGAAATTTAGGGAATTTAGTCTTCTTCGAATTTATATTTTTACATTTTTGTCGTATAATCAACCATTGAGGAGTTATTTTAAAAGTCTAATTTTTTGTATCTTTAATTCAAGATGGCGGATGGCGCGGACCTCCGTCAAGGGTGAAAATTTGGATTTTTCATCGGGGCTCGGAAATAAATAACATAAAAAAATCACTACCCACATTTTATATGGCAAAGGCCTTATTAAGTCCATATTGACTGAACTATTGGAAATCCAGTGTATTTATTTTTTTTTATAAATTTTATTATTCTGAGCATTTGCACTTTGTAAATTTTTTTGTAGCTATTAGTTTTTTTTATGAACTTAAATAAAATAAAATTATAAATTACAGTCTTATGGTAATGGAACTAAAAATAAACGCGTTATTATAGCATCGCATGGTATTATAAGTAGGCAGTTCCTATTATGAAATCTTAAAGTAAAGTAAAAATTCAAAAGTTTTCTACGAGCAAATGTAGACAGTATTTGCTGCTGTGGGGGTATATTGTATGCAGACGCACGTACTTCTACTCCCCAAGCAACGAATCAATTTTGTCAATCAATTTAAGAGGCAGACTAGACGCTTTGATTACATACTGTCAATTCCGTTGCACGTTTCCGTAAGCCCAGTAAATATGGTGTGCCATTTAAAGTTGTAATCTGAACTTAACTAAAGGTCAAGGTCTCTCAGGGGAATCCCCATATTACACGTACTTAATTGAAAGCAATTTGTGTCATCCATCCGAACGAAATCCAATCAGGCCACCCGACAGGCCAACTTAATCCGATCCGATACACTTGAGTTTCCAGTTTCCATTCGATCGGGTGCAGTCCCTGTAGAGCTGAGCGGACCCGTCCTTTCTACTCTGCAACTGCATTCGATGTCATATGTGCAGTGGAAACGCTATTTACTCTGCAGCCAAGCCAGCGGCGTTATTGCAATTTTAGCTTAAGACACACAATTAAAGCACAGCACCGGGGGGAGACATTAATCAGCATTTTCTCGCTGCGGTTGTGTCACAAAAGAATCATTGCCCGTTGCCAAAATTAATGCCCCCCCCCCCTCTCCCACTTCTACTGGCCTTGCAATGTGTGTGATTCTCTTTTCTGTTTTGCATTTGGATAACAGCCTTGCAGCCGAGATGTCACCTGGTTTACAGAGATTTAACTCACCTGTGCGCCAGTTGATGAGGTTCGAAAGGACTTGGTGGCATGTTTAAGGGTTAAGGCGAATTAAAATAAAAAAAATATGTATTAAAAGCAAAAAAAAAAAAAAAACCAGTTACGTTGCGTCGCGATGCATCTATAGACGACGTTGGTCGGCGTCCTCGTTGTCGTTGTCGTCTAGATGCCGGCGCTTATCCTCTGTGTCCCACAACTGTTGAGCTTCATGTGGTGCGGTTACGACAAATTCTTCTCCTCATGTGACAGTTTGTCTCTGTGGTGGGTGGAAATTCTTTGCGGTGAAATCATCTGCTCGGTGACGACGGTATGGTAGCAGCGAAGATTATTTTTCTTGGCGCGCAAGCGCATTTTGTCGCAGCTTTTATCATGAGAGAAACATGAACACGCGGAAGAATTTAGTTCAAAACAAATTGCGAAAAGTTGCCAGATGAGAGAGAATATTAACAAATTGAAAAATGTTTACGAAAAAGCTTGCATCCATCCGACCGAAGTGCAGTTTTGTTTATAAACTTTTGTTGCAGAAACATTCGATTTGATGGGAATGAATTGTATGTAAATTCCTCATTATATGTATATACCCCATTATAAGAAACCAAATAAAAATTTAATTCAAATTTATTTATTTACAGCATCTATACACACTTAAAACCTGACTTTCTAATTTTGTGTAGGTAAAATTAAATCTGTTGCACTATGAGCCAGAGCAAACAGAAAAAAAAAAAAAAAAACAAAATAGAATAAAAACGCTGAAACTATATCTACATAATAGTAATAAAATAAAAATAAATAAATCCTTACACTTTCTGCATAAAACGAATACAAGTGTTAATTATAAAAGTTATAAGAAGCTTGTTTAGAATGAATTTGCTATGGTATAAAAACGAGGAATAGATTTCCGGTATAAATTTTATGAGAAAAATGTATACTTTCAATTAATTTTATTAGTTTATAAATTCTATTCGGGTATAAAGACTTTATATAAGGTTGATCCTTTGAATTATAGCAGAAGTTTATAACATATTCATATAAAGTTTATCACTTTTTGTATTTCTTGTATCTTATCCAATTATGGATGGTATCCAGTAGGGGTAGAAGATTGCATTGCTGAAAGGAACGACTTCAATTCAAAACTGCACTGTAAGCAATGTTGTATATATTTTAAACATTTTTTCTCCAAATTATAAATATTTAAAAATAATGTTTCGTTACAATGTATAGTCCATTAGTTTTTCTTGAAAAAGATGAATCATATGAAGTATGATTATCATACGCATGCAATGGCAATAACAGTACGTTATCTTCACTTACATCCTCTGTGATTTGAAATGCATTATGAAATTCACAAAACTGTATTACACTAAATTTTTTACATATAAATATAAATTCATTTTTATACTCTAAAATACGTTATATTTGAAAAAATATATTTATGTTATGGGTTGAGTTATATTCAGGTGAAATAATAAACAATTCAGAACGATAATGAGTAAAATACTCAATCCAAGAAACAGTTTTTGTCATTTGAAAATGTCTCTGAATTGTTTTTAAAGGTAACTGAATGTATACACTTTAGTGCATGTTTCTTTAAACCTGAATAACTAGTAAACGTTAATGAACAATTTTCATTGGCAATACATTTCAATTGCAGAATTTTTGAATTAGTCAATTCATCGGTTAATCGGCTTATTCTTTTGTTTCCATTTGATGGTGGAGGCAATAAACGAAGAAGATTAATAAATGAAAGAGTGCAGAAATCCCAATCTATGCAAGAAAACTACCTTTTATAAAAGTTTTATAACAATAAAATTATTACTTTTTTCTCTGTCTATCTCAGTGTATAAAATGTTTTTTGCCTTTTCTTTTACCGCAGTAAATATGTGGTGTTGTAAAGTGGGCCAAATTTCCGGTAGTCGCTCACTACAGTCTTTAAACTCCAAGCAAAAACCGAATGAAATCTGAAAAATAGATTAAATAATATTTTTCAATTACGAGCATATATGCCAATATAAAAATGAGTACTTACCAATTCTGGGGCCGGTATAAATGTAGGTACAATTCCCATAAACGTTAAAACCAGATTCCTTAACTTATTTTCTTCTTAATTTTAAAGTTGCTCTTAATTTTTCCTTTGCAAATTCTAATTATTCTGGAAATATAGCACTTTTCAATTTGAAAATCGTTAAAAATATCAGTACTTGAACTTATGTTTGGTAATACAACACTGTTATCTAATTTTTTCCTTTTGCCTTTATCATTTTTTAGTTTGATTTACAGATATCCTGTATTGGAACGATTAACCAGCAACTCCTAGAACACAATATTATTAATTTCATTTATCCAACAGTTCTTAACTTTCCTTACAGTTTCATTACGACCGCTTGATTTCAGACACAGAAATAGTGATAGAAAGGCCTGACTAGCTGCCTCTAACTCCTGGCTAGTTGGATTAAATCCCACGTGTCTTCGACGAAAGCAGACAAATAAGAAATTAATTTTCGTCTTTCGGTATCAGTCAACGTACCTTTACGCTCATATTCAACAAGAAGAATATCTCCATATGACTTCTTGCTAATGTAAGCTTTAAGACTCTAAAATAAATAGAACAGCTGTCACTTTTATCTAATAGAAAATCTTATTCTACATTAGATGTCACATAAAGATTTGGTTCAATTGCAGCATTACATCTTTTCAACGTTGACTCTGTCAATATATTTCTGTCTGTAGATTTCTCACTTAAATTTTTTTCACCTTCACTATTTTACGCACTTTTTCGAATTCACATGTGATAAATATACCGACGTATATCTTAAAACCTGCCATATTCTCTACTCAAATTTTATACTGCGAATGAAATAAATGCATTTTTATGCAAGAGTAATGTGTAAAAACAGTACTTTTCAGTTTTTATAGCAACCTCGTCGAGAATTAATAACAAAATATTATACATACGAATAGTTATCTTAACATGGTATGAAATATATCCATTCTAGTATAAATTTCGACTAGTTCCAAGCAATTGATCCTTTAAACAGTTTTCCCAAGAAATGTGACTTATCTGAACGTGGGATAAAATTTATACGTAGGTAAGATAGGAAACATGTGTGCACGTTTGAGTTATAGAATTTTGGAATAAAAATTATACATCTGTGTAATAACTTAATTATATAAAAGTTTACTATATACATTTGATAAATTCAATTATGAATTCCATAAATCTTCAAATGAAATTTATCATATTACTTATAAAAAGAAACTGGTATATATATTTCATATACATTTTATCCTTATTTAGCATAAAAAATTTATATATATTTCATTTTATCAAGTTTTATATTAATTTTAATATACATAAAAGCTATAACATAAAAAGAATAGATAAAATTTATAATTTACACCAATATTTTTTACTGTGTAGGGAATCTGTTATCAGCTTCTGTGTTTTTCGTTTGTCAAGTTGCTTATACAGTTCTTGATACCCAGCCGTATAGGTTACCTTGAAATTTTAATTCACGTTCCATGTCGGGATCATAAGTGAGAAAATGATGTTCTATACTTGTTGCAAATTTCAAGCCCTCGCGAATTAAATCAGCTGTTAATCGATTAATTTCAACTTCGTCTTCATCATTATGGTCCTCATTAATAGCATCAACCGTTGTAGCTTCAATTAAATCCTCCTCATCCAAAGGTTTATCAATAATGAATTCAGCGATGTCCGCAAATTCAAGGTTTTCACCACCAATTGCGTGTGATAGACTAATAATTTCAGAACACACAATTGATGCTTCTGTTACAGATTTGCCACTTTTGACGCATTTTGGCCAAATTTTTCTCCAACAAGCATTTGGAGTAGATGTCCGCAATTGTTTTATGGCAAGAGAAGAATGTATGAAATACAATTCATAATTGTATAATTTTTCCATGCTTGTACGACCGTCAAATCCCTATGTTCGACTGAATCCAAAATATATTTAAATGCTTGTTTTATGTAATAAATTTTAAATTTTGCTATTATACCCTGATCCAATGGCTGAATCAGTGAAGTGGTATTAGGCGGCAAAAACACCAAATGAATATTCGGATGATCTATCACAGGATGCCTGGGCGCATTATCAACGAGCAAAATTACTTTGAATCCAAGCAACTTTTGTTCCATATGTTTGTTTTACTTCAGGAACGAAGCACTCGTGGAACCAGTTTTTAAATAAATTTGACGTCATCCAAGCCTTATTATTCGCCATTCAATGAACTGGAAGTTGTTTAATGTTTTTTCCTTTCAAAGCTCGCGGCATGAGTGATCGGTTGATTAACAGAGGCTTTAAAATCTTATCACCAGATGCGTTGCTGCACAATAAGAACGTCACGCGATCCTTAACCGCTTTGAAAACAACTGCAGATTTTTCTGATTTTGATATGCAGGTTCTGGTAGGCATTTTTTTTTCCAAAATATTCCCGTTTCGTCGGCATTAAATACATGATCAGACGTATAACCCCCATCTTGAATTATTTTTACTAGCTTCGCGGGAAAGTTTTTTGTAGCATTTTTGTCGCCTGACGCTACTTTACCTTTTATTTTGACATTGTGAAATGCGTGTCTTTTTAGGAATCCTGTTAGCCATCCCTCCCTTGCATTAAATATTAATTTCCTGATTGTTGGGAGACTTGTTGATGGCTCCGATTCCTAAAGTCGTTCGTATATTCTAAGTCCCTTCTCTTTTATAAGTTTTTCATCTATAGGTATTTTTTCTGCAGTAGATCCTCTATCCAAAACACTAAAAGCTTTTCCATTTTCTTTAAGATTGTATTTCGACTGTATGATGATGTTTTTGCAACTGACATTCAATCCAGAAATTACTGATTGTCGAATGGAATCTTCATTTTTGTTTATTATTCTGATTGTCGCTTCATTTAAACCAAAATCTTTGCCAACAGATGTTGGACCTTCACCTCTCTCAAGAGAGCCTAAGATTTTAATTTTAGTTTCTAAAGAAATCGCTTGTCTCATCCGATTAATTTTTGATTTTTCAGACATCTTATTAGGGCTATAACAAAATTTAAATAAAAATCACTTCAATTTTCTAAACTAGATTTTTGCAATAATAGAACCTTTTCGTTGTAAGAAAATCCAAACAGAAATTATATTGGCACTAAAACATTTAAAAATAAATATATTTTTCTTCGACCACGACACTGTTAAGACTTTTCAATACAATTGCTTAATGAAGTCTTAACGCAATTTTAAATAGAAAAATATAAAATGCGACTATAAAAATTCCGGGAATTTCCCCAATTTTATTTTATTTTTGTAACTGTTTTGTTCAAGAAAGAATTTTTTGGGATTCTCCGGTATATAGCAAAAGCTAAAAAATGTTCTAATTTGTTATTTCATCACACAACCCATTAATTTTTGGTGACATGTTTCAAGTCTTGGTTTGACTCATCAACAGATCCCAAATAGCGAAATTGGGTGATTTGAAAATCAAATGAAAAAAATAAAAAAAAGAAGAAAGAAATGAAAAGTTTGAGAAAAATAGAAAGAAAAAAAAACTGTAACTGTGTAACGAATTTTATTCTAACACATCCAAAAAAAAATTTTGTATACGCACTGCGTATATATGTATACAAAAATTTTTTTTGAACGTGTTAGAACAAATAATTCGTGTAAAAAAAATATTTTTTTTTCTCTTTTGGGACCGTGTTATTTTAAAATCGTGTAAAAAAAGAGTTGGGCTTATCTATAAGAAAAATAATCTAATATCTTGCCCCTGAAAATACCGCCACTACTCTTCCTGATCTCCAAAGGTAGATTATTCCACATCATGGTAGCATAGATATAAAATTGACAATAATCAAAACTTGATACGTTCAATATCACAGTTCTACTGGACTTAGAAAACAATAATTTTTCAAATAGATATCTTAGTACCTTATTTTACAATTAAATTATACAAAAAAAAAAAAAAATACCCTTGAATCAAGAGAGGCTTTTAAGGTGCATCCAAAGACGTACTTTACTTAAAGGAAAATATGTTTATATCGTCTCAGACTGTAGACGTAGCCAAAACCCGCATTAAACATGTCAAGGATATTTGACTGCAACAAGGTATCCAACTGGCAAAACAATTCGCATCCGCATCTTACTATTGACATGATGATCAGACTACGTACGTGAACTATTAAAAATGATGCCGAGATTCCATGCTGACCTATTATATGGAATAAAAGTATCATCTAACATAACTTCGGGTAGGTCTGTGATGTCCAGATTTTTGTTTTTTTTTTGTACTAAAGAATTGCCTTAGCTTAGATTTTAACGGATTTAGAAGAAGTTTATTCTGTTGTGCCTACAAGGATATTAATACAAGGTCTTCATTCAGTCTGCATACAGCATCCTCTATTAATCCACGAGGTCTTAAAACTCAAATTTGCAATTTAAATTGACTGAAGAAATATCATTTATGAACACTGAAAATAGCAAATAGAAATTGGAGACCATAGAGATACAACTAAGTGGTTTATTACTGCTACCCAATTTGTCCCATTTTCGAACCTAAAATTAACTTTTTTTCGAACGCCCGTATGCACATTTTCAACTCTCTAGGTATACGCGTTCTCGAGATATCATAAGGACAGACAGACGGACGGTTAGACGGACAGACGGACGGACTTACAAAAATCAAAATAACTTTCATTATAATGCGTGGATGTCCAACCCATTTTTCTCTACAATCGTTATTTTTATGCCTTGTAAACGGAATGGTAAACTTAGTGTAGGTACGCTATAGATTTCATGTAGAGTATAAAAATTATTATTATAGTTTTAGTGCACAACACCCGAATTTAGTACATTTTATCAGAGATTCTCAGCACATTGTAAATACTACAAAGTGACAGGACTATAGAAAACTCCTATTTTATTCAAACTTTACGTATTTCGAACTCAATTGCAGCGGTTATTCAGAAGACGAGCGATTCGAGAGTTTTTAAGAGGCTTATTTTTCAGTAGTTACCACTTGATATTGTAGTTTTTCGGGTCTGGTTTCCAGCAGTCCTACTATGTATGTGAATGCGATTTAATTTCTTTTTCTGCACTTTTCTCTATACTATTTGCTTTTGATCATGGTTCTAGCTATTTAGTTATTATCTAGCTATAATTATATTTATATTTACGTACAATTTTCTGTTTTATTTAGGACTTTAATGTTGAATTTTAAATTATAGCTATATTGCTTAATTTCGTTTCTGTATGATGCTTCCCAACCTGGTATACTCATAAACTTATTGAAGTCCTAAATATAAAGGAAAAATATTATCGATTATATAGGGCTGGTAACCATACGGAAATTTATAAAACGTTTTCTTATGTTAGAAAATTATGTTAAACACCAATCTTAGAATGTTACAATAGGTATATGATCTCAACTACATTTTCGCTTGCAATAAAACCCTAAAGTTTTCTGGGCTTTTAACAAAAACTTCAAAAACATAAATACATTCTCAAAAGATCTGGTATATAACTTATTAGGTAGTAATTTATTTTCCAAATATTTCAGGTCAGTTTTTCTGACATCCTTTTAAAATTACAATAAATCACCTAATATTAGCGTAAACTTCTTTTCTTTAGGAGAGGTGCATGATATACTAGATAGCCTAAATTGTGCTAAAAATCCAGGATCTGATGGAATTCAAAACATTCTATACTATAAGAAATACTCTAGGAGCTTATTAAATCCTCTAAAGGAAAGGGAGTAAATGCAACGGGGACTCACAATAGATCTTTCAAGTCGTAGTGATAGCGAGGATAACGTCTACACACCCCTTCACAAATCTAATCTAAATCATCTAAGTATGCTATTTAATTTATCCATTATGCACAGGGTATTTACACCTGTACTAAAACATGCATTTGTTACTCCAATTTTTAAATCAGGTGATCCTAGACTCGTCACAAATTATCGTCCTATATCTATTTCAAATGCCTTGCTTTTAATCTTTGAAAGACTTGTTTACAATTAGTTTTTTCATCAAACTTTACCTTATCATTGGGGACACTAAATACTCAAATTTTCTTCCTCTGTCTTGTGGTGTACCACAAGGTTCCATTCTTGGTCCTGTACTCTTCAGCCTATACATTAATGATCTGCCTGAAATAATAAAAGACTGCGTGGCTCGGATGACTTGTGATTTACATAACATATACACTTGGTCGATTGACAGTAAACATAGGCTAAGTCCTAGTAAGTCAGAGTGTATTGCTTTTTCTTTTGGTACTTTTAACTCTTCATCACTTCCTCCTATACTTTTGAATGGTTTTTCAATACCCTAAACCTTAAACTCTAATATAAAGTGTTGTGATCTCGTCAACTCTAACTTATCAAAGATCTACGCCACCCTGCGTCGCCTATGGTTGTCTGCTAGAATGCTTTCGCCTAAGGTACGCTGTACATGTTTAAGTCTCTAATATTATAGCATTTCACATACGGTTCACTTGTTTGCCTGATGCTAGATTCACACTTCTCCGGAAAATTACATGTTGCATTTAACGATTGTTTAAGGTGTGTTTTCGAGCTACGAAGAATCGATCATGTGTTTCACCTGAATTTTGCACTGTTAGTTTGCTCAATTGAAGTATATCTAAAGCGCAGAGCATTACTCTTCCTATTCAACTTACTTCGCAACTCTCAGTCCGGTTATTTTTGGAACATGTTGCAACCCTTGAACTCTACCAGAGGTTACAAACTGCTAAGTCCACGTTTTCAGACCTCGGTTTTTGATAGATCTTATACTCTTCAAATTACTCGAATGTGGAATTCATTACCACACAACATCCAGAAGGCTAACTCAATCGGCACTTTCAGGCGTCTTCTTAATTTTTTTTTTTTTACATAAGTAGGTTTGTTGTCTTTTTTTTATTTTTTTTATCTTAATTTTACTTATTTATTCCTTATTTATTTTTATTTGCCTTCATCCAATATCATTCGCTGTTTTCCATTTTTTGCTCTTGTTGTATTTTTTAATTTAGATTATTATTTTTTTTAAATTTTCTCCTGTATTATTGTATTTCACTCAAATTGGTACTAAAAAAAAGATTGTAAGTCTTGTAGTATATCTTCCAACTACACAAATATTCTATTCTATATGTGATCAGCAACATGTTATGAAATAAACGACTTTGGGGTTACCTTTGATTACAAGCTATTTTTCATTTCTCATACAAATCTTATTACTTCTAAGGCTTATCGAATACTGGTTTTCACCTTTCAGGTGTGTAATGCTTTTAAGAGCAGTGCTGCTCTCTTTTGTCTTTTTACCTCATTGGTGGGAAGCATTCTGGAATATTCTTGTCAAATTTGAAGCCTTTTCTACTCATGCTACAATAAACAAGTTGAATCTGTCCAGAGAAAGTTTTCTTGGATCCTAATGTATAAATTAGGCAGTATTTTCAGAGACTATCTCTTTTTCACCTGCCATTTCTAGAACACCATCGCATGTATCTGGACAGCTTATTTTTATATAAATTTCTAAATGGTGTCTTGCTTTGTCCCGATTTGCCTCACCAAAATTAGTATAAATATTCGAACAAGATCTCAAAGACTCCATGTTGCATGTAGAGTTCCCGAGTAAAGTCATCTTGAATAAGAATGCAAAAAATATTTAACTCTAAGCTTTGTTCTGATCCCCTGACATTCAAAAGATCAGTTTTAACGGAGATTGTAAAATTTTCTTAATTTAATCTCTATAATATTTTTACGGTTTTTCTTTATTTCCTTTATTTTCAATTTCTCTTTACATTTCTTAATTAAATTTTTATTTATTTACTGTTGCATTTTTTTAGTTTTACAAATCTAGTTTGATATTTTCACCTTTTTTTATATTTTTGATTTTGATTTTTCCGCATTTGGTTCTCTTTTTTGTAGTTATAATTATAATTTATTGATATTTTAAATTCTTGTAATATTTTGTATTTTTTTTTCTACTAATTTGTAGTATGTATTTACATTTTTCTACATTTGTTATATTTTTTTATATTTTTGATCTTTACATTTTTTCTTTTTTTATTTTAGCTCTCATTTTGTAGTTTTCATTTGTATTTCTATTTCTCTTGTTTTTATATTTTTTTATTATGAATTTCTGTATTAATTTCTAAGGTCTTATGTTATTTATGTCTCTCTGTGTAATATCTTCTAAACTTCCCAAATAAATAAATTAACAGCTACTTCCTCTTTAGTTTAGTACAGGAAAATGTTGTATTGTCTTGTTGTACAATCTCATAATGAAATTAATTGAATTGAATTGAACACTAGGCAAATCAATCGTTTGGTCAGAGACTTCAGCTGAGGATCTGACCATTGCACGTCAGTGTGGTGCCATATACATGAGCAGAAGTCTACATTCATTTAAGTGATCCATTAATATCCGACTAAGCTCAGAATTAGTAAGACTAGTCACTAATGAAAAAACAACAAAAATCGAGTCTAGACAATCTTCAAATTTTGCCCTACAACAAATTGAAGCAAAATTAAAATAATCCCAATATGAAAAACATTTCTAGCACACGCAAATAATGTTGCAAAACTTTCGCTCAAAATGTTGCCTCAACTTTAGATAATGGGAAAGTTTTCATACCACTGCTGCAAAGCCAACAAAGCACACGTCTCGTGGCAAACTCAACAGGCAAAAATTATTGTCAACCAACACACGGCGACACAGCTGCAGCTTTTGAAGAACAACACCGGGCGGAACACCGGCACGGCACAATTGGACTTGAATTCAGCTGAAACTGAACATTGATGCGAACGAACGGAAGAATTGAAGTTGAATTGAAGCACACACACAACCACACTCACCTGACATCCTTGAGAACTGCCGGACAAAACGAACGTGAACGTGGTGCTTTTGCTTATCAGCTTCCTTGACTTGCGCCACTTTCACCCACAGCACGGCGATGATGTGTCACATCAAAGCAGAACTCATTCCATCTTAAGCTTTTCCGTTTCTGTTGCTGCTGCTGCCTGCTGCATGCATGGGAAAAGGAAAATAGGAAAATCCGAGAATAAGCGACAACGAGAAAGTTGAAATGGCAGGCAGACAGACGGACGGACAGAATAGAAATTCGGAAAAACACGCCGTACTGTGGGGAATCTACTACTAAACAGTTCGTGAAGACCAGTCACACCGTTTGGACGTGTTTCTGCAATTTATAATCGCATCCTTGGTGCTCCTTGAATATTGTGTGCGTTCAGGCTTTCGTTTCGTGTGTTTTGTCTTGTGACTTTTCCGGTTAAAATTTGAATTGGGGTTCCCCTGTTTTGTGGTTAATTCATTTCTCGTTTTTTTTTCTGTTCTGTTTTTTTTTTGTCTCTGGTTTTTGTAATTTGACCCGAGTGACAAATTGTCTGTGGATTCCAGAGCACATAATTAATGCATCGCGCGCGGGTGTTAATGAAATTGTCCCAGTTCTGTTAGATGCTATCTCTGTACTGGACGAGTTCATGGGTTACTGACACAAACTGATTCCCATATTGAGTTAAGTAAGCTCCTGCGAAAAAAATATCCTCGCAATTAAATTGTAAACAAAAAAATAAAAAGTGTAAAGAGAGTGCTGTGTGCTTTTTAGTATTTTCCTTTTTTTTTTTGTATTTATTGTAAAAGTGTTGCGTACTGAGCGCGGCTGTTATTATTATTAAAGTCTCAAAGTGCAATTTTGTTTTTGAAATTTGCAAAGATAGGAAAAAGTTTTTTCATATTTAATTTTGTTTCCCTCAACACTCGAGAGTGCAGCGATGAACATCAGCGAAGTGTATACGTTTTGAAAGCGCGTATTCATACCGAAAAAAAAGGGGTAAGTAAGGTTCATTGAATTGATATATAGGCAAATAGAAAGGAGATTGCATTGCGCGGGGTTTGGAAAGGGGTTGATATAGGTTATTACTTGCTTAAGCAATCATGATTAGTAAAGCATTCTACCGAATCAGCCCTTTATAGGGAGATGAGGGGCGAGACCCGTTTGTATATTTTACCCGCATGATGGTATGATTATACCTATTCCATGATATACCCCTTTCCCTGCCCAAGTATGTACATCATAGTAACTATCTCTCGTTAATTTTGTTATTTCCCCATTCATCCAGGGATTATTCGCATAAAAAATGAATAATTTTCGACTTACTCCATGAATTTATTGCGTGATTGCTATTAAAAACAACCCCCCCCCCCACAGCTGATTTGATGCGTTGAGTCGTAAATTTGAAGATCATTAAACTTGATTCTCATTACAAATTAACGGCGAATGGAGTTCAATCCTTTTGAGGTCATCCCATCCATAATATAGGCAGTAGTGGACCAATTTTTTTTATATTGAAATCCCCCTAATATTTAATTGCATCTACTCCTGTATATGGGTAAAGATTATTTTTTAAAGATAGTTTTCTTCTTCTTCTTCTTCTTCTTCACTCTTGTTTGGTAGTCGAAGCGATGAGCTCCACTATATGGAAGATGTTCCTTTTGGTTCGAATTTGTGAAGTATAAGGCCAAAAAGTTTGTTGATTATAGAAGATTGGAGGATCAATTAGGTTGTCTTATGATATAATTGTTATTTAGTAATATAATCTGTTTTACGTCGACTAACTACCATTAATCAACGCCACGCTCAATTCAATGTTTGAGTTAACGAATTTAGCTGAAGAGTAAATCAGGAGTGTATTAGGAGGGAAGCAACTAAGTCGTCGGTCCCCCTGGATCATATTATCAAAATGTAGTGCTTTCAAAACAACGAACTTCAGATGATATCTATAAATTTAAACATAAATATACTGATTTTCGTGTGCATCAGGTAATTTATCATACTTATCTAAGTAGTGAGAACCTATAAATCTAGAGACAACAAATATGTCTTTCGTCATAACCGAAAAGGAACCTATATTTTTCCTAGGAACGGCCTTGCGATTCTGCAAAATTATGTATTATTAGAATAATAAATAAAAAGATAAAGTAGTTGACCGTTTTCAGTTTGTCCCTCTCATATCCACTGCAGCCACTTTATGGAAAAGAAATGCTCATCAGAAAAATTTGTCTGTGAGCCTTTTATTGCGGCCATTCCCCATAAAAACGATCAAAAAAGCGCTTGTTTTGGACTCGACCATCTCCGATTTGGATGAAACTTTCATAGTTTGTAGGAAATAACAAAATAGCCACTAGCACTTCTCCCCCCCCCCCACCATTCCGCTAGGGGGCTAGAAATTTTCATTTCATTTTCAAAAAATCATATCTCGAGAACGGAGGAACCGATATTTCTGGTTCAAATGTCAAATGAAGCTTAACGCTTTCTATTTTGATAAAAAAATATAGCAGCACCGTACGAAATTTTGTTTTTTGTTAATAATAGCAATTTTTTGTTTTTCAACAAAATGTATTATTCACTAGAGAAAGCTTCCAGTACTTTTTTTGTTCTATTTTTATTTTGAACCTGGAAACCATATCTATCTATGTACAAAAAATTGCGATGGTGTTCGGCTTAGTTTTTGTGATATAATTTTTTAAAGTCACCGTATACCTAAAGTAACACACTATGGAAGCACTGCACTGAAGGAATGTATTGTTTTTTTTTTGTGCTACTGGGGATCTCTAGCACTTTTCTTTTGTATTTTTATTTTGAAGCAAGTTGGAAGAAATTAACGGTATGATATAACTTCGTCAGAGATTATTTTATTTCTTTTAAAAACATCAGACATCAGCTTTATATTTTGATGGTGTATATAAAAAGACAGACACAATGATTCCCACTTGAATTTGCTAAAATGCACTGCATAGGATGAAGCCTGAAAAATGAAGAGAATCCAATCATTCTGTCAAGTTATTTGTACTTAAAAATTTGTTAAGCCTCCCTGAAATTGACCAGCACTAATTTACGTTTTTTTTGTTTTTTGTTTTATCTTAACATCTTCAGTGGAAATTATTTCATAATCTCACTTTCCCGGGCAAACACGACTTATTTCATCAACTTCATAAAACTCGGTCACAAGACTTTTGATTTCTTTCATATATGAGAAATTTACTGCCAATTTTTGGATTTGGTGAATACATGATAAATTTTTCAATTTGCAAACTCTGTACTCTATGTGTGTCATGTAACTTAAGTTCTCGGGTGTAGCAAAGTCAGTGATTAATGAAAGATTTAATTAATCATGTTAAAAACTTTTATTAACTTAACGTTTCGGCAAAAATCGTTGCCGTCCTCAGAAGCACTTTGCTTATCTATTATAATAAAATTTGCTGAATATATTTTTTACTTACGACCTATTCTAACTCTTTAAAATCCGATCGAACATTGAATTTAGATAAACACAAATATAAATATAAAAAAATCATA